>OX595838.1:16008420-16713420 GCA_951392215.1 Epirrita christyi | reverse complement strand
AAAAACTTCAACACCCCACTTAGGGATGCATTTCGGAAATTCCTTATTATTATTTATTAGTGCACCATAAAAAAATATACCCTCCAACCCAAATTTCAAGTCTCTACGTCATGGTTTAGGCTGTTAGTACAGTCAAATTAGGTGATTTTTTGCACAAGTGTGGAACTAATTAGATGTAGTCATGAAAACTTTTCTAATTGTTTTGTATGGCTTAAAAATCACCTGTAATAATAAGCATCAGTAATTTCACACACAGGGTGAAATAGGGTGAAAACCATAAAAATATCCGTAACTTAATGGGGGAAATAGATGTAGTCGTTGCAATTTGGCATAGACTTTGAACCGTTATGATCTACATTTGCACCAAGTATTTTTTAAATCCGACATACGGAACATACAAAAAAAAATCATTTACAAAAAAACTTTTTGTGGTTATTACGGCTCCGGGAAAATTAAGGTAGTCGGTGCAAATTGATAGACATATCAGAAAAATGTTCGAAATACATTTCCAGGTTTGCACCATGGTGCGTCTCACGGAAGGCACTTTTCCATATTTTATTGTTGCTCTACTTCGGGGAAAATTAACGTAGTTCTGGAAATCGACTTAAACTTATTCATTTAATTAGTACTACATCCGCCGGAAGTTTTATACTGGTTTTTTTTTACGGAAGATGCATTTGTTCAACACTGTGTTCCCTACATGCATGTGGTTTTTATTAAAATCATAATGCACTAAGACAGTCTCTCTATACGTAATTTAACATGCAAGTAATTTCTTTCTATTTTAAAATTTACGGCCTTTTTAAGTTTGTACCTAATATTTAAAAGGGTTCCGTAAGCGCCAGAAACGGTGCAAACTTAGGATAAGCTTCTTTTCGTGTCATCTAACGTTTCCATAAGAATCCACGAGTACACGATTTAGTTCCACACTTTTTGCTAATTTGCCTGTACTATGTGCATTGAAAGACAGTCAGTCAGTGAGTTAGTCACGTAGCTATTTATTTACCATACAATTATATTTATCTCGACATAATGTATTCTATTTATTACATTACTTTAGTGAAATTATATATCTTATTGATACAGTTACTGGCCTTGAACCCAAACATAAACTTGTGAATAGAATGGAGTCCCCACTGGAATACCCACCAATTTGGGAAATATGTAGACGATTACGAACGCTAAACAAAATTATACAATATGGGTAAAAGATCTTCTCGCTAAATTTATAAGGTTGTGCTCATTAATCTTTTAAATATTTTCTAAGGCTATTTAAGAGGTCAAAATGACCCTATGCTATAATTAAAATGAGCAAGAGAGCCCTTCTGATATGCTGGGTGAAACAGGTCTGTACTTATACATTTTTAACGTACTTTCCAACAGATAACACAACCCGTAGATGATGGCGTAGTGGGTGAGTAGGCGGCTGAGACACACTGGTGTTGTGGTAGCATGGTACTCGTAGTTTCTGATACCCACGACACAGGGAGTCCTAGTGTGGGATCAATATGCGGCTATTTATGAAATACTGAAATTAATATTAATTATCTATTGGTTGTTATGTTATGTATATAGATGATGGGAGGATTAATCAACTAAAAATTTCTGATAAGACATTGAAACATTTTAAGGTCATAACTTTTGATGTAAACATAAAAAGGCTTGGTTTCCGCCAAAAAGACTCAATTTAGAATCATGAATAAGTTAGTATTCATAAATTTGAATGAATCCTGTACAGTTTAGAACTAGTAATGGCTTTCCAATGTGCCCCTCTTCCTCCTAGCTAATATTAGTTACTTATAACTAAAAAATGTTTGATAACATTTATGAAAACTTACATTTCCTCCAAGAAAATTTGTTTTTACAATTTAAAATTGCGATCCCTATTGAGGGAAATTTAAAGCTGCCCAAACTTCAAAAAATTACAAACTGAATATTCTCTATTAATAGAGTTTGAATGCGGAAAAGGGAGTTCTTTAACATTAACTTCTCTAAAATATTATTCTCAAAATATATTACTATGATATAAAATAATCACAGTACACAAGCTATCCGAAATTCAAATTAATATCTACCTATAAAAATACCATAGTTACATAATTAATAAATAAAATAAATACAAATTTATCCAAAGCAATATTTCCTTTTGAAAGACTTCAAAGGAGCAGGATTGAATTTAAAATAATAAACTCCGCCCAAAATCAAGTTTAATTAATAAGATTAATTGAAGCTTTTATACGAAATAGAATTTGGCGAGATAGAAGAATGAGTTGTAGCTGAAAAAACGCTCCTTTATCAAATTAATGCTTTCCCCAATCATTCATTCGTTCATTGTGCCACTAGTTCTTCCTTGGTAGCTTGATTAAGGTCAGTGACCAGGCGGGTGATTACGTAATTCTGTTGCTGATTATTTCAATCGATTTCAATGGTGTTTCTATTTGAAATAACGTTTATGCGATTACCTAATTTACGCAGTCCAAATCTAAGTTACCTTTGAAAGCAAAATGCGTAAATTTGGTAGTCGCAAGAGCGTCATTTCGAATAGAAACGGCATTGAAATTGATTGAAACCAATAGCAACATGGTTACGTAATCACCCGCCAGTTTGAAGTATAATGACTCTGGACACCGATTGAGAAACATACAATGTGATAAAGGACTCAGTTTACATCGTAGAGGCTCCCTTAAAGCATATGGCGTGGGAATAGCCGCAGAGACGGAAGAGGTGCAAGTTCGATTCCCGTTTTAGGACAAATGTTTGCATGATCTGCAAATATTTGTTCCAGGTCTGGGTGTTCCAATTTCCATTAGTGCACGACCGGGATTTGAAACCATAATCTTGGAATCGGAAGTCAGAATCACTATCCACTACACAACCAATGCGCTCTATAATAATATTATTATATTAATGGTTTATTAGACTTAATTTACCTGGATGTATTCAGTCTACAAATAGTATACTCTGTGC
Organism: Epirrita christyi; assembly: GCA_951392215.1. Taxonomy (NCBI): domain Eukaryota; kingdom Metazoa; phylum Arthropoda; class Insecta; order Lepidoptera; family Geometridae; genus Epirrita; species Epirrita christyi. The sequence continues at coordinate 16,710,453 of OX595838.1, read as the reverse complement.
ACCGAGGTGAATTATGTGCACCCTTAGGTAGACTCAATAACCCCAGCATACATCTGTGCATCCATCATCATCATCATCAGCCTGTAGAACATAATGCCTCCCCGTTAGAATGCAACGACGAACGGTCTTGGGCCGCCTCCATCCACCAATTTCCTGCAACGTCATAATCCGTGCATTCAATTTACCGAATAGTGTACTTTTGAAGACATCAATAGCGAGGCGGACGAATAGCCAGCTGAGACGCGACACGTGCGTGTTCGATTCCCGTGACTCTCCCGCACCCACAATATGAATATTAGAGCACGACTATGTAATTACTTTCATAGTCCAACTCTAAACTAAACTCCAACTCTTTAGTTAACAAGTTTCTCCTGAGCTGCCGGTGTTTTTGTGGTTCTGTTTTATTTATTTTCTCCTTTCTGTTTTTATATTCGAATTGGATGTCTACTGTTCTTACAATGCATGCAGGCCTACCTACCTCTGTTTGGTTTTTAGTATTTTTTGAGTGTATAAATCTTTACAATGTCTACCTACTTACTTTTTAGTAGGTAGTAAGTAGGTGGGTACTGGGTTGGGTACTTTTTCTTGGCATCCTTCTCCAGGCTCTTAATATTGGCGATGTTTGTGGCGTCGTCATAAGATTTTTATATATATATTTTTTTTTTTTTTATTAGTATTTTTATCAGTTTTGAACTGAATTTATTTTTCTAGTATTCTTAATTACGAATAAGTATAGTTTTTTATTTTATTTATTTATTTTATATCTGGTTTATTATTTGTAATGGATTGCTCAATTTCTTCTGAATTATATGTATCATTAGACTCTGACAGCTTCAAAGATGCTTTGGATTGTAGCCTTGATGAACCGCTGTTGAAAGACATGCTTGATAAAAGCTTTGTTCCTTTTAAAAAAAACTTTAACGTATGTCACATCAATGCCCAGAGTATACCTGCACACTACTCGGAGTTATTGGCCACTTTTTCTGGTGACTCCATCCATGCCTGTCTCGTTTCTGAAAGTTTTCTCAAACCTACCCTTCCGTCACCCTTTTTCTGTCTTCCCGGTTTTGTGCTAGTACGCAATGATCGAACCGTTGTGGGATGCGGTGGTGTTGCGATTTACTTACGTGCTGAATTTAAGTATCAAGTCATCTCCACTTCGCCTTCTGCGTATTCTGCCTCTATGGAACATCTGTTTCTTGAGGTTCATGTAGGTACTGGTAAAATTTTATTGGGAGTCATCTATGCACCCCCTACTATTGACTATTTCAATACATTTGAACAGTTATTGGAAACTTTTGTTCCTCAGTATGATCAGGTTATTCTAATGGTTGACTTTAATACATGCCTCCTAAAGAAAGGTACTAGGAGTAATAAATTAAGAAATATTACATCTTCTTTTAACCTGGACATTTTGGACCTAGATCCTACACATCACGTTAATGATAGGCACACAACGCTTGATCTCATTTTAACTCGGGATCCTAACCGCGTATCTACACATGGTCAGTTCCCTGCTCCGGGGTTTTCGCATCATGATCTCATATATGCTTCCTTCAAAATTAGAACGCCCAAAATTAAGCCTAAAATCATAATGCAGCGCAACTTTGCTGCCATGGATGTTGATAGGTTACGTTCAGACGCTGGTGCGATTGAATGGTCTCAGCTCTTTTCTACTAACGATATCGATGGGAAAATCTCTATATTTAATGACACGTTAACATCGCTGTATGATAAACATGCTCCCATCAAGCCTGTTCGTATGAAGAGGCCTCCAGCACCATGGCTAACGGAATATATTCGCAAGCTAATGGCAAGGCGAAATCATCTGTACCGTAAGCACAGGAAATGTCCAAATGATGAAACTTTTCTTAGTTATAAAAGGGCGAGAAATAAATGCAATCAGGAGATCAGAAACGCTAAGCGACGAAACATTTATGGTTTAATTGAGAACAGTTCACCAAACAATATCTGGAAAGTATTAAACAATCTTGGTTTTGGGAAAAGTAAATGTGCTGCGGACCCAACAGTTGATGTTAATGCTCTGAATCATCATTTCTCAGCTATTCCTTTTAAAATTGACAACATCGTCAAGGCTGACACAATTGCACGGTTGGCAGGACAAACACTACTGAATTTTACTTGTTTCTCTTTTGAAGAGGTTCATGATAGTGAAGTCTGTAAAATAATTGCTAGTACCAGTAGCAGGGCAGTTGGTCATGACGGCATTGGCCGCAAACTTTTGGATCCGATACTTGATCTTATTCTTCCGTACATAACGCATATTATTAACTTTTCCCTAATGAATAGCAGTTTTCCCTTGATATGGAAAAAAGCTTTTATTATTCCGATACCCAAAAAGACTGCCATCACTGGACTTAAAGATTATCGTCCAATTTCTATTCTCCCATTTCTTTCCAAAATTCTTGAAAAGGTAGTGCATCGCCAGTTTTCTTTTTTTCTTCAAAAAAACAACCTTCTCAATAAGTTTCAATCTGGCTTTCGCCCTGCACACAGTACCTCTACAGCGCTTATTAAAATTACGGAAGACATCAGGTTCGCTGTCGACGATCGTAAACTCACTCTGCTTTCCCTATTAGACTTCAGTAACGCGTTCAATTGTGTGGATCATGATATTTTGCTGGCCATCTTGCGCTCTATTAACCTCTCTCAATCTTCTATTTCATGGTTGAGATCTTATCTCTGTGGGCGCCAACAATGTGTTAGAATCGATGATGTATCCTCTGATTGGTGTAATATCGAAGCGGGTGTACCTCAAGGAGGTGTTCTTTCGCCTCTTCTTTTCTCTCTTTTTATTAACACCCTTGTATCGGTAATTGTTTTCTCATCTTATCACTTGTATGCAGACGACGTCCAGTTATATCTCAGTGTGGAACCTGATCAAATTCTTCATGGTATTGAAAATCTCACCAAAGATCTAAGCGCTGTGTATGATTGGACTCAACAGTTTGGTCTCCTTATCAACCCCAATAAGACACAGGTAATAATTGTTGGTGGTCGCGGTCAGATCTGCAAAATTGATATTAACACCCTTCCTCCAGTTAAATACAACAATGTTGCAATACAGTTCTGCAGGGAGGTTAAGAATTTAGGCCTTCACATTACCCACAATTTGTCATGGAACTATCATATAACCCAGATCAGCAAGAGGATGTATGGTACCATGCATTCTCTTCAACGAATGAAAAATTTCCTACCGCAATCTACGAGGATCACATTGGTTAATGCGTTACTCCTTCCCATTTTAGACTACGCATATGTCTGCTATTCTGATGCTACGGAGGAGCAACTGAATCGATTAGAACGTCTGCAAAACCTCTGTATTCGATATATTTTTAGTCTACGCAAGTTTGACCATGTTTCAGACTTCCGTCAGCAACTGAGATGGCTTGATATCAGAGCCCGTAGAAATGCACACATACTATCTCTCCTATTTAATGTGCTTCATAACCAATTATCTCCAAGTTACCTGAGAGAGCGGTTTACTCCATTAGTTGCACCAGGGCGTCCTGTGCGTCCTTCTTTACGTTATAAATTAATGACGCCACTGCATAAAACGGCTTCATTCTCTGACTCTTTCACAATGACTGCAATTCGTCTCTGGAATCATCTCCCTGCCAATTTTTGTGATGCCTCTTCAGTGGAGGTGTTCAGGTCTAGAATCTCTATAGTCATTTTCTCAGTAAGATCGAATAAAGAGCAATTTATTTATTTATTTTTATTCAAGTATGTTTACTTTTCTATCTGTAATTATTATAAATAGTATATATAATAATATTATTTATATATATTTATATATATATATATTTATCATATATTAGTTTATTTAATATCTTAGGCATTATTAGTAGGGACTTAGTTAATATTAGTTATTGAACTTTTGTTTTATTTTTTACTTTTCTGTATAACTATCACTATTATCTTTCTGTGCACTACCGACGCATATTTTTGTCCACAATACACCAAGGTTATCTGGAAGAGAATGCTTCTTAGCATTAAGTTCGCCTTTGTACTTCTTTTTTATGTGCAATAAAGAATTTTCTATCTATCTATCTATCTAAGATTTATGTTGTGGGCAGAAACACAAAGGGGCATAGAGTAGAAAAAAATATATAATATAAAGTAAACTTGGCTGAAATTTTCTTATCGAAAAACCAAACAGACTACCGTGAATAACAAAAACAAAACATTTTTATTAATTAAAAATTTTCTAGGCAACTGTTGAACAACATCTGTTAAATACACGTTAAACAGATAAAACAAAGGTCTGTGTGATAATTACATTAACTCCGTGTTTTCCTTATGCCAACACATCCTTACCAATACCATAGAAACACCTTACGTGATCAACAAAACTAATAAAACTTAGCTAAGGGAACCCGCTACTCAAATTGGAAACAGCTGTGTTAATACGTACAGTCACCACAACACAAGTCAAACAACTAACTGAGAACTTGCTAAAGGATGATAGAGAATAGCTGCAGCTTTAGCTTGGCTGTAATAAGACGGGCTCAAGAAGAAGGGAAAAGGGAACGGGGACGGGGGAAGGTTGGGGTCATCAACCCATACAGGCTGGTTCACTGCGATCACCAATCCGCCAGCCAAGCGTGGTGATTATGGCAAAATCCCCCCATTGCATTCTATGGGGGAAGCCTTGTCCAACAGTGGACGTCTAACGGCTGATAAAGAAGTAAGATGCATTTCAAAGGTAATTATAATTTTAATTTGTTAAATCTATGACAAGGATAAATTTTGTTGGTAAAATAACCTACATAAATATTTGTTCTATTAAATGCCTATATGGTTGACTACCTATACCGATAATCAAATGAGATTTTGACCTGTCCTCGAAATGGGCCCGAGAACCTCGGTCTGTCTATTGCAATGCCCTAAGCACAAGATTCATATGACACATCATCATATACACACACACACATATATACATATTCATACATATATATGTATATATATATATACACACACACACACACCCACACACACACACACAAGCACACACATACTTATATAACCATTTGAAAGCAATAAATGTATTGAGTATTGCGTATTAAATCGAGTTAGTTACAGAATAAAAAAAAACAAGGCATTTGGTATTACGTGACCACCATACGAAGAAGTATGGTAGCACTGCGAGTTTTAGTCGTAGCTTTACCAGCTGTTTTTTTGTTTTACTATTGTAATAAACTTAAAGATTCTTTGCCATTAGCTTTTGTCGCTATTTAGGAAAAAAATACAAGCTCCTTGGTAAAGTGATCCCAAAACTCTTCCTTACGCATGTAGTGACCCAGACATTTCATATTGGCTGAACAAAAACACAAAGTCATGTGATTGACGAGAGCTCGGTCCCATGGGAGCCTGTAGGGGCTGACCGAGGGGGGAGGGATTGATTAATTTGTTTGATTAAAACGAGGGGGTCTTATTTAGAATAAAAATCATTTCTTTGACAATTTTCCGTTAAGGACGCGCTGCTTTTCAATGTAATTAATGGTGTCCCTAATTAAAATTTGGAACTGGGCTGTGTCATATTGATATATTGTGTGCTTGGGGGGCTTATTGGTGATTGGTTTATACATACACCAATAAGCCCATATAAACTCACCCCTGTTTCCCGGAGAGGTACGCAGAGGTCACAAATGTCGACTTGCCACGATCCTATGATCCTGACATACTAAATTTCTTTGTTGATATTGTCATGAATATTTAACGTGTGTATTACCTTATTATTACTTATTATCAGTCAACTCACGACCACGATTGTTGTAACACATTTGAAACGTTGGAAGAATACATAATAAGGTAGTACACATGATAAATACCCGGGGCAATATCAACAAATATGTCTTCTAAGTTTTTTTATACCTCGTTTGCTTCATTCATTCATTACAATCTTTCATACATGATCGTCAACTTAGGGTACTCTTTCCTGACTTTTCTCGGTCTTCGATCTGACAATCTTGACAAGAAAAATTATCATCAATTGCTCAAAATTATCATTAAGAATTGTCAATTGATGGTCATTTTGATTGTCAATAGGTTAGTCACCGAGTGACTTTTAGTTAGAGAATAGGGGGGCAGAACAATAACTAAAGCTATGTTATTGTTCTGAGAAATAACGTACGAGCAACACGAAATGATCGTGCCTTCGTAATAATATTCAGTTTTTAAAATGAAAACTCAAAGGAGTATAAATGGAATGAAACTATAAATAGGAGGTTCGCGAGGAGACGGCACTTTAACGGCTGAGAATTTAAACTCCATATTTTATACGCTTTTACTTAATGTTCTCGTAAGTGCTCTTGAATTCCAAAGCCATGTAACCGTAGCTTTTACAACGTACTCGCAATTATTTATGTATTGTAAATCTAATTTATCACGTCTAATGCGCTTTTGAATTAACATTTATATATAAAAGTCAATCATAATTATTGCTTAAAATTAAACAAACCTAAATTCCATTCATGTTGGCTAAAACAAATGTACTTCACACCGAGATACCTCTATGCATTCATAAACAGTCCTTCGGCAGTCAAGTAGATTGTAGCCTTAAGGTGGCTTATTCATTAAGTCAAATCAAACACCAATCTTCACCGCTCAATCCGTAGACACACAATGTCTCATTCCCGTCATTCCAACGTCACGCCCGGACGCGTGACAAATGACACGTGCTGTCACTCTGACGTAACATTATTAGTATCGCGAGCGTCTTGAGGGCTTAGGGCTAGGCTGCGTGGCCACAGAATAAGTTAGGATGGCGGGAATACTACAACGTGTTAAAGTAATTTACATTTTATTCAGGGATTATCAATCCCAGAATAAATGTAACATCAAACATAAAAATTCACCTACCCGTTGATTAAACAAAGATAAATATTCAACAGACATAATAAATATATAATATGTATTTTATTTATAATTCATCGTTCGCACGACGTCTTGAATTTCTTTTTGGATACAAATTTAAATGCATTCTGTATTATCGACTGTTTTCCTTGCGTTATACGTATTATCATAATATTGTTTTTTTATTATTGTATCTTTATTTAATAATTTTCTAATTGAAAAATAATGAATTTTGCAATCGAAATGTACACGTAGCACTTACGTAGCACTTCATAGCATTCCGTAGCATCTCGTAGCCGCGTAGTGGGTGCTTGTTCTATACAGGTTTACGACAAAAGATGAACCCGAGTGCGAGCCGAGAGATAAAGACGTTCATTTAACGTAATTACATCGTCTGAAATAAGATATAGCCTTATATTTCACGGAACACACATTAAAATAAGGCTGTGGGTGTTTCATAACGAATGTCGTAATACGTAAGGTTCTAAATTAATTTGTTTATGTAATTTTGTGATGTTCTGGAGAAAAGCTAGGTTATGATAATACTAAGCTGACGAATGCAGATCAATGAATGTTTCTCAAGATTGTTTCAAACAATAATAATAAATGTATTTATAATCTTTTTAGCATTTCTATATATTTCGTTTTAACCATTGAGATTCTTCTTCAGTTTTCTACTCTAGGTTGTACACTACAAGTAGGTACGTAAAATACTGGGCTAAAATGGATTGTTGATGTTGTTGTATAATTTTAATGTTTTTATTCACTGTTGTAATCAGAATATTTTCAACATACACTTTTATATCTATATAAATCAACGCATCAAAAAATTATTTAATCCAACTCCTCAAGGAACAAATTACTTACTAGGTAATGTTTACAAAGCTCTTTCCATTAGCTTATCAATATTTAAAATCATCGTTAAAAGCAAAATATTGCTTTAGGAAATGCTTATTTATCGCAGGGAAAACGTAAATTTCGAAATAGGTCCGTTAATGGTCGTTTTATGGTCTCGTTAGATATTTGCATGCGATTTTTATGCGTTCGAAAGCCTTCTGGGCAAATAATACATCCGCCTAACCCTTGGTATTTCACATTGATTGAAATATGATCATCATCAGCAAACGAGAGACGTCTACCTAACAAGAATTTTTATTTTCTTCCCCGAAAATTTATTGTTCACAACTCTTCGACTACCTACTCAATTACTATCCGTGGGAACCTGGTATTGGCTCTCTACTGTTATTCTGTTTGTGTTATTGTATTTAAGTAAGCTGTTGGTTCTCCAAAAAATAAAATAAACAAATAAGAATGCCACGAGGAACAGTCCTTCTACTAACAGTACTTCTTGAGACCTTAATGCAAACAACCCTTCGAGTGTTAAATAAATACCATATTTCATATGTTATCGAGATATGACTTTCAAAGTAAGCTATGAGTTTCAAAACATTAACCGATTTTTTTTATTAGTAAGTTACTACATTCAATGTAATTTGTTCTTATAATATTGTTCTCATGTAAGTGACTTGTCGTTTTTAAGAAATAAAACTCTATAAACTTACTACATTCGATGTCTTTTTCGACGGAACGGAGATATGGAGATGCCCAAAGGGTTTTGACAAAAAAATAACTAACGAAATTACATTACCAATGAATCAACGAGACTATTACATAGACGCATAAACACACGTTTTTTTCCCCGAAGGGGTAGGCAGAACCTCAGTGCTGGTTTCACAATCGTTCCCAGACTTTACCAGTGGTGTGATCATTGCCAAGAGTGCTTTCCGACGACCAACTTGGGTTAACCGCGTTTCTTTCAGTAACAACACATTTTTAAATAAACCAGCAGCCAGGACGAATCTTATACCAACAATATTAACCTACACAAATATATCAGAAATCCTCCCCTATATCTTAACCAAACAAAACTTTTAGGTATATGTATTTTCATTTCTACCTACAACAAATCTCAGAGGTCAATTGGGAGGGTAAAATAAATAAACTTGGCTAAAAGAGGGTACGCGAAACTTTTGCTAGTTTCCAAGTCATTTCAGGGTGGCGTGCAAACGTATGTGAGATCTAGGTTTATACATAGCTATTCCTCACATACGTCCCATACCTACATACTGGGTTCACCTTTATGTATACAATCTTAATAATATGTGGATATAAGTTAACAGTTACCTTGTGTTTTTGTGTAAGTAATTTATTCGCATAAAACAAGATCAGCGGTTCTGTAATAAAATGTGGAAAACAAAAGAGAAGTAAATAAGCACCCTTAATACAGCCACAGTTAAGTCCTCATTAACATAACGGTTCATTAACTTGTTTCAATATTCAAAATGATCTACTACGTTCAGAATCATCATCATCATCATCATCATCATCAGCTTGTAGAAGTCCACTGCTGGACTCTCCCTTAGAATACCACGATGCAAGGTCTTGAGCCGCCTCCATCCCCCGACTTCTTGCAACGTTTATAATGTTTTTAGTCCATCAAGTGGAGGGTCTTCGTCTACCGCGTCGTCCGGTTTGTGGTCGCCACTCGAGAACCTTTATTCTCCATCGGTTGTCATATATGTCCTGATCATTGCCATTTCAACTTGTTAATTCTGAAAGCTATGTTGTTCAGAATACTTACAGTTAACTTAATACTTGAATTAATTGAAACCATTGTATTTAAATCGTCATCAAAATTAAGTGGAATGGAATTTGGTTGGAATTTTAAGGTGCCACTTCACTTGGTGTATATTCGCAAATGTTTGCGTTATTTTGCCAAGGAAAACAACATTATGTATCGATAGACTCAAGGTTGATTTTACCTTGGAAAAATAACGCAAACATTTGCGAATAAACACCAAGTGAAGTGGCACCTTTAAACTGAACTGACATATTTAGCATGAACACAAAACGCTTACCAAAGAACACAAAACGCTTTAAGTGGTAAAGTTGAGAAATAAGTAGAATTTACCGTATTTCTGCTCAATAAAATTACTGCAATACCACAAATGTCAAGGTTACATACCTATACGTGGTAATTAAGCGTTTTTGCAGCCCTATCCATAAAACCGAAGTGGCAATCAATGCAAGGCAACGATTTTCTGATCCAGCATTATTGCTTAGCTTTAGAAATAGGCAGGGCCTTTCTTCCTCTCCAATCAGGTGATGTCAGCCTCGGAAGCGGGGGAAGTGGCACGCGCCCTCTCATTACCTCCGATATCCGCTCTGAATAAATTTGAATTGCCCCACAATCTGTTTCCGAACAAATTTCACGCCGTTTTTCAGCAGGATATTCAATATTTTGTGATCGCATCTAGGAAACAATACTCTTTACAAGGATATTTTGAAAATTATGTAGAACTTTTGAACGTTCATACCTGATACACGTAACTACGAACAGTTAAGTATTAGTTTTCTATTTGTCATAGGTTTTTGGACTAGAAGCATAAATTAGAAACACCGCCGTTTTACGTATTTTGTGTTTGAAGGAAAGATACCTGAGGGCCTAGCCAAACGGTAATACAATACAATAGACCACGTGACATATCGGTAGCTTACGTCAATCTCACACATTTTGGACTTTTCTACTAGCGTCATCGCTATTAGAAAGTTACTTTGTCTACGGCCTCTGCTTGTATTCGTCTGAGTCGTGTGACACATCATTCACAATCACGAGTTGTAGAGTCACTAGAATCATAAATCAGTGTATGAAGTAACACATTCTACTCGTAAATTTTTTATACTTTCAAAGAATTACCAAGTTTACAAATTTCAGTAAACATTCGGGAATTAAATGTGCCTCAAATAAAATGAATACTGTGTGTTCCCAACAATTATTTTGCGTAAAATATGATCTGAGGCGTCCTGAGCGGAACAATTTTTCACTCTCCCCTTTCTCATTTCTTTTGTTTATAAACAGCGCGTCAGGGGCGTAGAGGAAAACCCAACCAGAGTAAAAGCTTTCTAAAATGTTCAACATTTGACTGAATATAAGTTTGGATGTGTGTATGTTTCCATGCGTTTTTTTATAAACATGAATTACTTTATGAACATGAAATTAAATTTGGTAGAGATGTAGATTATGATCCGTAACTAAACGTAAGCTATTGCCTTGGTACAGAGCCTGTGACAACAGAGACGTGGACGCTGCGGGAAGGCGAGAAGAAAAAGATAGATGCTCTGGAAACGTGCGGGAGAAGACTGCTTGGGGATCTTGGACAGAATTTCGTACCAATGTCTCGATACTTCAGGAACTCGGAATTAAACAGCGTCTACCAGACTTAGTACAAACTCGCATCCTTAAGTTCTTTGGACACGTCTCGAGGCGGGACACTGACTCCATTGATCGTCTTGTTGTGCAATGACGAGTAGATGGCGTAGCGTGAGTCAAACCACGGTCAAACGCTAGTTTCTTAGATACAAGTGAAGCAAATCAAACGATTTGAAAAGAAAAACATACTTACAGGAGTATACTACAGAAAAATGCGCACATGAAACTTGCTCTCTGTTTGTTATTTCCTGTGTCAGGCTCTGAGGCTTTCACGCTTGGAATGACGAGAAAAATAAATTCATGCCGCATAATTGTAGATGTGGATAATGTTGTTTCGCCAGGTACTGTACGAATGGCAACAGAATAACTCTGAAGAACCTATTACGGTTACTTGTGAGTTCATACACGTGTTGTAAACACATTGGTGCCTTCTTGTAACGAGAATTGTTTGTTTAGGGCTCTCATTAAATCACATAAATAAAAACACAGCGACGTATTCTAAATACCTAGAAACAAATATTTTGATAGGCTTTCATCAGATCTAACGTCGGGTGTTTCTATAAAACAAAGTTAAACAAAATCAACGAAGTGTAACTGGAAACAAAGCAATGACTATTTAGACATTACAAGTTAACTCTTAATACTCTGTAAAAAGTACTATAATAAATGTTATTTACTTAGACTCGAGTGAAATTCCATCGTTCCAGGAAAATCAGACCTCCATTAGCTTATTCTGTATGAAATTTCAGGTGATTTCAAAGTGAAATTGAGCTGCCAAACATGAAAGCCAAGCATGCCAAGTTGATGAAATCATTGTGAAATCAAAATGAAATTTATTACAGAATCAGGCCCCAGCTCAATCAATTCAGGAAATTATATTTTTCCGCAAGACTTGCTATCCATCATTGCGTTTAATTTACACGGGAGATTTTTCAGACTCATTGTACTGTCGTTTATCATGCCTTGAGCTTTGTCTTGTGACGACCACAGAGACAGGCTTTCTCTTCTTGATAACCGCTTCGGTAGAGTGGTACTGAATGTTATTTGTAATCACGCACATGTTTGTGCGCATTACAAGGGCTTTTAGTTTATAACGAACTCCAAAAAAGGTGCTATGTTTTTTTGTATTTCGCCAATTCAAGCCAAATTGGAAGCATCATAATTGCTTAAAAAGGGTAAGTTACAGTTTTTACTTTATACGTTAATTCGGTGGGATTGTCGGTACGTACAATATTGTAAGTAATAGGTCTTATTTCAACTGTTAGTCAGGTAGGTTCATAGACCACGTTAGGGCGCTGCAATTTGGGGTAAAGACATCAAATCATCAAACAAAAAATTAAAATTTTTAATGCTCATTGCCATTGCCCATGAAGATTGGCATTATTTGGACTTATTAAATATTTATAAGCTTTATGCATTTTGTCTTTCATATTTTAAGGCGGTTTATTATGTTTATTGGGGTACATAATTTTTTTCTAACTGGGCCTTTTTTCTCCGTAATCTGCATCAAAAAAACTTCAAAAAATATATTAATCTACATTATATAAAGCCTGAACTTTAATGTGTTAGATTAAAACAATTGTTTTGTTGTAAGTGTGTGATTTATATTATAAAAGGCAAATTTCATACTAAAAACACCGTTTATTTTATCACAGACTTGGACTTTGGTATAATTGCTAATGACTTCCGAAAAAAAATGTATCATTATTAATTAATTCATATTTACACAATGTTATTTTACAGTGTCAATTAAATAACAGCAGGTACAACATGCGTGATCTATTACTACAACAGATCATAACCACTGGGTCTATCCATAACTACTCAATAAATACATACTCTTTCATATCATATGCCGAGCTCCCTGGCAATTTTTTATCGCTACCATTATTACAATTTATAAGGCTTTGGTTTTTTTCATTTGAGTATCGCATTTTTTGTGGTGGCTAATAATGAACGTGCCTGCGAGACTTAAATACTTGGGGTAAGGCATGTTCAGTGTATAAATAAAATTCCACGTTTTTTAATAAAGAATTTGTCAAGGTTTCTCTAGGTAGCTTTGAGGAAATTTACTTCTAATTCTCTGCGGGTGTGACCTACATCTGGTGCAAAAGCTTCCCGGATGTCGGCGCGTTCGTTTGATGTAAGTTTTGTGGGTAATTTTCGGAGAGTGTATTAGGTGGGAAGAAGGAATTTATAAGACCTACTGCTGAAACACCATACGTAGAGGTAATTATGATAATTTTCAGTCATTTTAATATAAGGAATTATAGAATTGAAACTTTCATAGTTGAGAATCATTTCATTCAATCATTTATTTTCATTTTTTATTCGCCGGTCTACCATCATGGTTGCGAGCGGTGCTCATGATGTTAGAGGCATCTGAACTCAGCCTCGAAAAGTCGGCAAAATTACGAAAAACAGTGGTAATTAGAAACATAAGGAATTAGTTAGCAATTTTATTAAATTCATATTACAAGAAGGGATTGGTTTAGGTTCAATAAATAATTATACCAGGCTTTTACTAATCACACGAATTAACTTATTTTATTGGTTTATACATAATTATGTACGTAAAGTTAAGTATCCTACTAATATTATAAACGCGAAAGTTTGTGAGTATGGATGGATGTTTGTTACTCTTTCACGTAAAAACTACTGAATGGATTTGAGTGAAATTTGGAATGGAGATACTTTACGCCCTGGATTAACACATAGGCTATTTTTCATCATCATCATCATCATCATCAATTTTCATCATTATTCACGCGGGTGAAACCGCGAGGCGCAACTAGTTTAATATAAAACAGCTTTGCAACAAATAATTTTAAGCGTAGCAATTGTATGCTTACACAGGTTTTTAAGAAAAACAAACCCTTGCTTTTTTTTAATTACTCGCAGGTTAGCGTGACTTAATAAATCGACAAACCAAACTAAACCACAGCAATAAACATTCGTCTATAAACCCAACAACCCAATTAACTACCCGAATATTGGTAAATTTAAACATATTGGTACACAAAACGAAATCTACTGAAATAAACGCACACCCCTATCATTACCGCGAAGACAGAATCGATTCAGCTCCATTAAACCACAATACGGGGCCCGTACAATAATAACAGTAATCCTACAAATCTACATATCACACGTTTCATTTCCCCCTTTCATCCACACAAGAACTTACATCACTCTATCTGACTTAAGACGGAAACCACCACCATCCCTAACGCGTAAGATTAAAGATGAATTTTGTTTGACAAGGAGTTTCGTAGCTGTAAGAATATAGTGGCAAATAAATATGCCTTCACTAGATAGAAGACATGGCAGTAAAAAAGGGACAAGAATCGTGACAGTAAAATGAAGGGAAAAGCAAAAAATCGTACGGTCCTTGTAATATCATGTCAAACCTTCGGAAAAGGGTTTTAAATAAAGATAAAGTATTGATGGCCTATATAGCTTCTACAGGCTCTTCGCTTTCAGTTGCCTTGTTAAAAGTATGTTTTGATAGTAACGTGTTTCTTTTCTAAGATTAATTCCTGAAGATCCAGATAGATAGGTCCTTCATCAAGTCTATTTATTTTGATCTATTTCTAATATTGTTGACACATTACCTATTCTTTTGTTTCATTGTGTACCGAACTCTACCCTTGTTAACAAAAGGAAAACCGTTGACACACAAAAATATAACAACACATCACCGTATCGTCCCAATCAACGATTTCCATGTCAAACGTCGCAAAACGTCGCACTGCAGTAACGACAGTGACAGATCGCGTGACTGTCTGTCATTACTTACCCTATGACAGGATCGCGAACTCTTCGAGTTAATGGTAGGCGTAACGATGGCGTGGATGATGCATGGAGTTTTATTTTTGTACGACTGACGAGGACCTTGTAGTTCTCAACAGGTAAAGTTTGCTTTTTTAAATCAATCTATACTTTATTATGTTATACTCGTAACTTCTGACTCAAGTGTGAAATAAGTTTCTGTTGAAAAATTGATTTCTCAAAACAAGCTTCTATTATAGGAACCGTGAGCTGATCAAAATGAGCCCAAACACTCCAAGCTACTGTTAATCATCGAAAAATTCCATTGTCCACCTTCCACCTCCATCATCAGGTCAGCTCGTTGTCACCATAATATTGTATTGTCATCGGAACTTGACAGGTATGCATTTCAGCTCAATCGGTTGGTTGGAACTGGTTCAAAACTCAGTTTCAAGATTTCACCCGGACAAACATACATACTTTGCAAGTTCTAACTTTACATGCTCATCTGTTTCTATCTTAAAGACGTATTCTCCCAAATTAAACCCTTCCTGGAGAAGATAGTAGATTATAATGTTCTAAACAGTTCCAATGAATTTCAAACCGAGTAATTTTCACATTAGGCGTGGCATTATCTATTTGATATTCGGAGTAAAAACGGACCGCCTAGCGCTTACAACGGGCGTTGCGAATGTTACAATGATGGATGGTCCTGTGCACAGTAGGGCTTACAGAATAGAAGCATAAATATGTACCCCATTCAAATACATCTAGATAACTGAAGTTCATAAATAATGCCTTCCTATTCATTAATCTAGTGGTAAAATATCGGAAATACATATAACTTAGCATAACACCCAACAGTCACGCAGTCCTGATCCCACACTAGGATCCCCTGTGTCGTGGGTATCAAGAACTACGAGTACCATGGTACCATATCACCCAGATCCGGAACAAATATTTGCAGATCATGCAAACATTTGTCCCGCAGCGGGAATCAAACCCGCAACCTCTCGAATCTCAACCAACTGCCACAGAGTTTGAAATATCTGCATAACAATAATTAATTCGCAACGAAAATATAATTTTCTTTTATACTGTTTTTATAATTATATTAAATAGATATAATTGATAGCTTATATATAGAATTATATTTAATTGATAGCTTAAATAGCTTTTTCATCCCACCATCTGGGAAATAACTATTGTCTTGTTTTTTCGTATTTCATTTTACATCGGAAAGAACAAAACAAAAGCTATTTTAACCAAAATAGGTTTACAAAATGGTCATGTATAAGAAGGTTATTATTTCTGTCATGCCTAGTCATCTCTCCCAAAGTGCCACTGAGCCTGTTTTTGGGCTCTTCTTTCTATACTTGCTTAATTGTTGCTTCAATCAGGAGTATAATACAGTAATTAAAAACGTGATAACTCACCTGAACGAAAGCGTAGTCAGTGGCCGGTACGACTTGTGGCTGCTCGCATCCGACATCGGCGTCCCCCAAAAGTCATTTTTGAACACTTTATACAGACTGTTCCGCCCATTCACGTCACTGTTCGACACTACAGCGGGAATATCGTCATGCACGAACTCGCCATTTAAACTATTAGCGTAAGTCAGTGCACCAACAGATGCCACTAAAGTGTAAACCACCCAATCACTCTCGCATAACACTTTCCAAGGTTTCTGGGTCACTTCTTCACGAACGGGTGGTAACGGACGACGTCTCATTTTGTCACACTTTTTTAGTCAGTATTTTTGCACGAAATTTTTCTGTCAGCACTTTTTTTTTCAAATTTTTATTTAGCTGTTTTGTTTGCACTATAATACTTCGTCAGCCATTTAGTATTAACATTTATTACGAGCAGAATTTTCTGATTCAGTGAATTTGTTTCCAATTCATATTCAAATGATATTGATTGTCTGATGCACTCATGAAAATGATAATAGATCCATTTTCTATCCCATTTAACATAAAGTTAAAGCACCACGGGTCTATATTTTATTGTACTGATCATGTGTACAAAGTTTCATGGAGTTTGAAGAAAAAATTGCCAAATTAGAAGAAAACTACGTTCGCGTGCAAAAAGGCGTAATCGCCGTTTTGCCAGCTACCAGTGACCTCTAAATACAAATGTAAAATACTCAGGAAAACCTGATATATTCATGGGCTGAATACTACAAACTCAAACAAAGCAATCTTCCCAGAAAGCAAACAGAATACCTCATCGATTTGATATATCGCCACTCTGAGCTTCATGCATACGCAATTGGCAAACAACTAGCTCTGCACGGAAGGTTGTTTCTAACGTGTTTCGAGCAAAAGTGGGCCTTGTTGGTTCGAGCTGGTTAGGCTACCGTCCACTAAAGCGTCGCTGCATAGACGAACGCATTATTTTAGGATTAAACGCAAAGCAACTTAAAAAAAAAGAAGATGTCGCTTCGGTCGACAAAGTGGCAATTTTGAGCTGGCACATGTCGATCCTGCATGTCAGTTTCAATTGCATTCTACCACGCAAAGTGAGAATGAATATGCAAATTTCTAAAATCGATGAAAACAGTCATCAAAGACGAATTTTTGAGACGCTATTCTTGTACGAACGCCGATTAGTATCAAAAGACTGCATGCTACATTATTTTGAAGCGTCTATGCAGAGACGTATAGTGTTCAGTAACCTTTACTCGTACCTACACGTTTGATGGATCGCCGTCGCCGAATAAATCTACATCGTGGGTCAGCGCCGACCGCTGATGTCATATTCATGAGTGCCTGCCTGGTTCCAACCGGGTAAACGATCCAGCCGAGTATAAGTTCTTTTTTTACCCGACCCTTTTCCTTATTTCGTTTTTTTATAATTCTTGGCTCGTGGATGTTACACGACTTTTTTAAACGTTTGATTTATGACCACCGCTGACTCTGAAACAAAGACAGAAATGATTTATAAGCATCGTATTGTCGTTTTCTTATTACGTGAGGTTTTATATAGAACGTCACGCATATTAATATTGTTATGTAACTGAGAAAGCTCGATGTTGGTTAAATCGATCTATTTTTGAAAACTTTATGCGAGGCCAAATAATTTCTTAACATTATCATAAGATGGTTTGAAGCATTAACCAAATTGAAGGTAAGAAACAAAAAATTACGTACTTAAAACACGTCATCATCATCATCAGCCTGTAGAAGTCCACTGCTAGACATAGGGCAGCAACACAAAACTTAAAGGGGAGATAGAATGCCACGATGGACGGTCATGAGCTGCCTCCATCCACCGACTTTTTGTGACGTTAATAATGTCTTTAGTCCATCGAGTAGAGGTACTTCTGGTCGCCATTCAAGAACCTTTATTCCCATTGGTTGTCATTCTGCGAGCTATAGGTTATGAGCTGCCCATTGCCACTTCAACTTGCTAATTCTGAGAGCTATGTCGGTGATTTTGGTTCTTCTGCGGATTTCATCAATTCGGATTCTATCACGTATCACCCTTAGCATAACTCTCTCAGTAGCCCGCTGCGCAACTTTGAACCATGGCCAATAGTTAAAGCATTATGTTTCCTTAAAATCCGAATTGTTCAAATATCAACAAACTTATTTAAATTTAGGTGAAGATATCAATCAAAACTTCAATTTCAAACGCAACATCCAACAAGACGTGACAAGATCATCTTACTGAGCACATCTCAGATTGCGACACCATCTCGCAAACATCTAGCGACTAGATTTGCAAATTGAGTTCCTCCCATCATGCTACAGCACCGGCAAGCTGGGAAACCTCTTTTGAAAGATGCATCTCTATCAAATACATCCTTACATACTGAAATTGAAATGCGTGATTTATATTCAAATAAAAAAGCCTAAGGCTTCTATAATAGGTGGGATTGGTTTATTTTTATATTGATATAAATATTAACGATATATTTGGGATCAGATAAAAAATAGAAGTTCACTCAATATATTTACATTCAATTCATTTTTTCGATATTCTGACATACATACCTACATACGTATAGATGGTTAAAATCATTACCCTCCTTTTGCTTTGCTGTAGTCGGGTAACAAAATAACAAAGCCAGTCATAATCACTACCAACCAATAGATATTTATTATATTGTCACGGGTATTTATCGAGTGTGACCTTATTATTATTATTTTTTACAATTAATACCCGTGACAATATAATAAATATGTGTTCTAATCGCGAGAGTTTAAAAAATACAACCAATAGATGTCCAAAGATGAGGCCTCCACCATACGATGCAATGGAGGGATTTGTCACCACGCTTGGCAGGTGGATTGGCAATCTCAGTATTGGTGTTGTGTACTCAGGTGGATGTCGCTGGTTTTATTCCCTTAGTTGGCTTTTAAGACATCTATGGATGGCAACGGAGTGACCTATTTTTAGCAGCAGAAGAAGGGTGTATTATCTAATACTTTTTTACTAAAATAACTTTCGTGAATTTTGTAAAACGGGAAATTTTCCCCTTGTTCCCCGTACTCATTATGTTGGTGGAAGCACCAACAGGTTTCGACCCTCATCGAGAGCCTTCATCAGGGTGAGTGCGATCCGCGCTACACTCTCCACGTCCTTCCTCGCACGACGAGGTGCGACGAACATATAGGTACGTGAAAATTTCCCGTTTTACAAAACGAATATCTAATACTTGTTTTTAACAGCGCATCGTAGAAGTTAGCTGTCATAAGTAGCTTGATAGCTTGCCGGTACTAAAGTTGAAATGCTAATGCTGTGTTTCCCCAATTCTCTTCCATACCGTGAATTAAAATCTCGATGGCTTTATGCCATTATCCTCTATTTGCGCGACGTTGAGAAATTCACTGACATTTCATTTCCTACTTGAGCAATTTATCCGCGAGTTCGGGCTAAATGTGTCTTTTGGAATTTCGTTGAATCTCCTCAAGAGTCTAGTAGGTTATAAAATGCGATTCTTGTCTTTGAAGTGAATTGATTTTATAATGGTTTTTGCGGGTGGTTTTTAGTTTAAAAAGTTCATGGTATTAAATTGGTAAAAAAGAGAGAGAGAGACAAACTGCAGGGCTAATTTAAAACGTTCGGAAGGGTTTCCGATCGGATTCGTTCGATTCTCATTTCGATGTGGTAAGTAACTAAAACAATTTCTAACAATTTTCTCTAGTAGTTTTTTGTTTTTTACTGTGTTTTTTTAGAGAAAATTGTTTTAGTTACTACATCGAAATAAAAAACGAACGAATCCGATCGGAAACCCTTACGAACGTTTTAAAATGGCCC
This sequence comes from Epirrita christyi, assembly GCA_951392215.1. Lineage (NCBI taxonomy): Eukaryota > Metazoa > Arthropoda > Insecta > Lepidoptera > Geometridae > Epirrita > Epirrita christyi. Next base: position 16,690,268 of record OX595838.1, on the reverse strand, counting down.
TGCTGGTTTAAAAAAATACTTGTGTGAAATGACACACACACATAATGAACCAATACATAATATAGATCCTCGTAGAATGGACAGCCGTTGGGGAATAAAAGTCACAAATCAAAATCATAAACCAGACGACGCAGGGAAGGACTCCCACTTGACATACCATAACAACAGTTACATACTCATGATCGCACACTATAGGTTTCCAGGCGTCGTAGGTATCAGAAACTACGAGTAGGTACCATGCTACCACAACATACATAACTGGAGTAAATGTTTGTAGAACATATTTGCACATTTGCCCCTCAGAGGGATTCGAACCCGCACCTCTCACGTCTCAGCCAGCTTCTTTCCTGCCGCACCATTGAGGTTGTCGGACCAATGATACTTTAAAAGTCGAAAGTCGGTTGAAGTAGGTTTCTCAAGACCGTTAGGTCTTGGCATTCTAAAATAAATCCTATATTCAGCAGCAGACGGATCAATCTTCGAATTCCCTACTTCCAATTGACATTTATTTCCAGAAACACCCTTACTAAGTTGGTTCACATTCAATTTTAACCTCGTTAGAACCCTATTGTAAAATATGGTTCTATTAGAACCAATCCCAGAAGTTGACCTCTACAATCGAACCAATCAGGGTATTTGCCGCCGAAATTTAACCAATTACAGTATTATCCGCCAAAATCGTTCAAACAGCTCAAAATCCAAATTACCCCGGACATGGCAAACACTGGACACGGTGACAGCGCGTCATTAATAACCTCCAATTATGGCAACGTTGGCCAGTCGAACGTTGGACAAATATTGGATTTAGTAGTATGATTGATTGGTCCCAACTTTTGTGTATTAATAGCTAATCGATAGAAATACCATCTATTATATTATAAAGAGCTTTAGGCATACTTATCTCTAAAACATCACTTCATATTTTCTACGTTTTTTTTTCTAAGTTGCGGAACAAGCATTATCATATGGTCCATCTGATGTTAAGCGGTAACGTCTGTCTATAACAATGTATTACCACGCAGGTCAAGTCTACCTAGGATGCGGCCTGTATAGCACTGCACTGCGCCCACCACCCTGAGACATAAGCTAAGTCTGATGTGCCTGTAATTTCACCGTCACCGGTAATCTACGTATATATGCGTATGTGACAGTAAATACTGTGAGTACTTTGTTAATGTGCCTGAGTTATGCCTATTCTTCTTCATCAGTTGTCTCATCCACTACTGGACAAGGCCTCCCCCATTTAATGCAATGGGAGGAATTGCCATAATCACCACGATATAAAATAGACGAACATATATATATATATAGTAACAATTCCGCTCCTCTCCAACGAAAAAGTCTGAAAGAATTCGACACGTGTTTCGCCTCTCAACGAAGCATCCTCAGGAAACAGTAGGCTTACTGCGTGCTAGAACAACAAAAACACACTTCTGCAAAAATTCCGCAGCCATGTTGCCTCACCGAACGCCGAACAGAAAGACTTCTAGTCTTTCTGAATTGTTTTGCGGAATTGTTACTATATTATATGTTTGTCTATTTTATATTGTAGAATGGATTTCCGCAAAGTCACGCTTGTATCAATTAATTATTATAATCACCACGCTTGGTAGGCGGATTGGTGATCGTAATTTAGTGTTAAGTACTCAGGTGGATGCTGCTATCCATCACCTGGCGTAATCCCTTAGTCGCCTTTTGAAGGAGTCTTATTCCTAGGCTGAAAATACCACGGTCAATGTCTATTATCATATCTTACGAGAAATATTACGCCTGATCGCTTGGCCGAATAAGTACTAAGTAACTTTGGTTAGTATTCGGTTGGTTCTATTGAGCATAATTGTATTGAAGTGTACTGTTTTTGAAATTATGTCTTATTTTACGGCAAACTAAAAAACTGCAGCGAAGGTATAGTGGACAGTGTGTCTAATTTATCGATTGAAACCATTTGATTCGTTATCTATCACATGATATTTGTGAGAACTTTACGTTAGTTTAGATCCTGCTGCCCAAGTAATAACCTGGGATCTAATCAGGTACTACAAAGTATTTGAGTAACAATCTAGCAAAGTAAGGCATAATTGGGGTTTTCTGCCAAAAAGGCTAATCTGAATCAACGGGAAAAACAAGATGATTTTGTCCGGATATTCCCTAGTCATTCATAACCTTTTTAGGTCAAATGAAATTGTATAGAAAACAGGAGCTTCGCAAGCTTTTATATAATCTGATTATGGATATGAATAGGTAGATACCTACATAAGGGCTTGCTTTTACTATAAAAGTTAAAAACCAAAACTCGACTAGGTAGAAACGTAGACTACGTAAAAGCTGAAAGCAAGTATCAAAATGAAAAGGAAGGTTAAAACCCCGATTGAATAATAAAGGCTTTCAACTTAATTAATAGTATCTATATTTATATAAAGAATAATAAAAACTATAGCAGTTGAGCTTTCTAAAGACAAAACAAACGTTGCAAACGATCTAAAGATAACGCAACTGATCCAAATCTCTACCAGACGGAAGTGTCGTCAAGACGCATTGTCACTGCATTATCACGCTGCATGATTTTAAAATAAAGTTAAATAGTATATAATTACAATGTATACATTTGTAGTTTTTTTTATAGAAAATAATAAACTATTTATTTTATGTTTTATTTTTAGCTTTTACGTAGTTGGATATTGGAATTTTGTTACTTTCAGTGGAGTAAAGTAGTGTAATATATTTTTGGAATTTACTAGTCATGTCCTTTCATTTGATACCCCAACAGGTAGTCAGTCAGTAAGTCAATTAGTCAATGGGTCGACAAGGACTGAATATTGTGAAGATATCGATAGAGCAAATAAATTGTTAGCTTACAAATAAAAAAATATATATAAACAGCCACGTAGTCCCGAACCAGATACCAAAGATAAATAAGTCATAATATATCGTCGACAACGCACTTTGTTTCAGCTTACTCAATTTATTATTCCAGAAGTTGTTCCTGCAACCTCGACCTGACGTATTCCCGCAAATTGTTTAAAAAATATTGCTAAAAAAGATAAGGGTGGAGGTCGGAAACTTAGTGCAAGATGGAATAAGTAGTAGAATGTAATATTAGAGTTGCTTAACAAGGCCGTATAGAACCAACATTGGCCAACAATAGTGTATTTATGGCGAGGGCGGAAAATTGAATCCAAAAGAGAGCTAATATTCCTAATAAAGATTGGTACCTTCCTACTTGTTCCTGATGAATGTCTCGAGTGAAAGTAGTCAACGTTGTGCTGTAAGGGCGGTCACAAACATGCCGGTTCTATTCTTTTCTACAAAAAAGAAAAAAAAATTGGGAGACTAGAATGCAATACAAATCACACACCTACCGAACCGGACCGGTAAGAACTCCCGGTCAGCAAGCAACCGTCCTCATCGCCGATCAAAATGTTTTGGGTTTAAAAAGAGCCTTATGTCGTCACACAAAAGCACTAGATTACGACTCAGCGCCAAATCAATAAAACCCCGGTAAGTGTGTGACGATGAACCCCGTTTCAATAAAACTTCAACAATAAAATCAGCATCAGCCGCCCTATTACCTAACTGAAAGTCACTCGGTGACTAACGCTTGATGAGAAAAGCTATACCATCATATTGCTCAAAATTATCATTAAAAATTGTCAATTAAAGGTTATTTTACTTGTCAAACGTTGGTCACCGAGTGACTATCAAGATAGGAAATAGGGGGCTGGTCTGTGTGTAAAATTTTGTTACAACAACTAAGATATTTATCTTATTATACCTTCTCCTTTGGCTTCGTTATACTTCATTGTAAACGAGTTTACCGTCCGTGAGGCCACAAGCGGCTAATCTTCCGCTTGTTCCTAATTCGATTAAACTTGCAAGTCTTGGAGAAAGTTGCCAACTCTTGCCAGAGTCTTAATTATGTTTTCGGTTTCCCCCTGGCTACTATATCACGCGATTCTATTGGTAGATATCAATTCTTAGCACCTAGTACGAATTTCTTACTGGGATAGTGAAGAATTGGCAAACAGTTAACTATTTGGTTGATAAGAAATCGTGATCTCTTGCTGAAAACTCTTTCCACACCCGAAAAATTTACGTCACAAATTTTTACAATTTTCTCGATATAAAGCTAGGTATTTATTTTACAAATAAGAAAACTTCAGAGGCACATAAGCACGTAACTCACGAAGCGTTTTTATTGGTTGATTGTGGCATTAAATAAGCGTGATGAAATGAAAACACATTGTTTTAGGTAACCTTTAGCTGTGTAAATGAATAATTTTGCGAACGATCAAAAATACCAATGATACAATTCACAATAAAACAAAAACAATATCGGAAATGGCAAAATGTGTTTATTTTCCTGGAAATCGTAAATCTCTTTTACATCAAGCAGAATATTCAAATCAAACGCATAAAAGGAAGTAAATATTTTCTTTTCATGTTGCTGAGTGCTAAATGTGGTAACATCGCAACACAATATACCTCATCAACAGAATTTAGTAGTCCACTGCTGAACATGCACCTCATAGAGTGCCATGACGAACGGTTCGAGCAATCTCCCGACTTCCAGCGACCTTTAGAATATCCTCGGTCAAGATAAACCTACGGTTTGTTTATTTACATATACATATAACATATTACATATAAAATGGTATAGGCAGAGGTTAACACTGTCAGGTGGACTTATTTACAACAATTTCTCAAAAAAAGCACTCACTTTGTTTCTTGAAAAAGGGCGTTTTATAATTCTTAACATACATAACATAAGACCATGCAGTCACATGCATAGTCCTGATCCCGCACTAGGATTCCCTGTGTCGTGGGTATCAGGAACAACACCCAGACCCGGAGCAAATATTTGCAGATCATACAAACATTTGTCCCGCAGCGGGAATCAAACCCGCACCTCTTGCATCTCAGCCGGCTACTCGCCCACCGCGTTACAGACGGGAAACAATAGTGGTGAAAACTTCCCTACCTGTCACGTCTTTATTCCCGGAATTCAGTAACATAACGGAATGCCGACGTGAATTTCCATGAAGCTTCCATTTGTAATGGATTTCAATTTTGAAAGCTTATCAGTACAAAAATGTCGGAATCTCACGCCCCCCCACGGACGCCCACTTGTCTGTCTGTTACATAATTTTGTTAAAAGCTTTCAAATGGAAATATTTGTCTCGGGCAAAATGATTGACCTTTCTAAAATTTCAGCTTTGTACAGTCAAAATAATATTCATTTACTTTGTAATTTCTATAATAATCTTTATTGACTGGAAGAATAGTACGACTATAATAAGTAATTATACATAGTTATAATATACAAAATGATTGATCTATCTAAATACCGTTGCAAATGATCTACAGATATACAATAATCATTATAAGATATCAACTGGTCCAAATCACCACCAGATTTTAAGGAAGCACCCCTAAGCCACTGACCACATTGGCACGCTGGATTGTAATACCATTGCGTTGAGAAAGAAAAGAGATAGCTCTTGGGCCACACGTCATTTTGACCAGATACCCTAAAATAATTTTGAAAATGCGATGGGGCCCGTACCTTACGGACCCAAGGTCTTAACCACAAAAGGCTAATCAGATGCTCTCTGAAGGGAGTGGATAGATCCACTTCCTTGGTTACGGGAACACGGACGGTCCACGGTGAAAAGTCACTTAAGTTTTGTTTACTATAATTTGCCCTCGCGAATATGAGCACACATCATCATACATCTTTCATGATAACCACAATGGAGGCGGCACTACAGTTTCTCTACCTGCTATAGTCAATTCAGCTGGATTTCCTGAGGCTTTTCATAATATACGTCGTATATAGTTGGACGTGTTCTAAGATGTTATAGGCAGAGGTTTACAGTATCAGGTGGAATATTTACAACAATTTCTCAAAAAAAAAACACTGCTGAGGTTTTTTCTACTACTGAGGTTCTTCAAAAAGGGCGTTTTAAAATTCTTAAAGAGTCGGCAACGCGCGTGTGATGCCTCCTGGTGTTACAGGCGTCCATAGGCTACGGTAACATACTTTCCATCAGGTGGGCCGTATGCTCGTATGCTTACGGTACCATAAAAAAAAGTGGACACGTAGAAAATCCCCCATTTTCAAGGTAAAACTCAAAGCGCTGATGTTCCGATCTCAAACAACGCTTGTCTTATGGTAATCGGAACAACGACGATATTCAAATCTAATTTTCTGTACATTGTCTGAATATACAGGGAATTTATCTTCTCTAGACATTTATGGTTCACTGTCTGTCTACTAGGTCCCTATATAATATAGAAATTTATGAAACAACACTTTAGTGGCCAGTGCACCTAAGTGTTGAAAGCTACACAAAATGCGAAATTGCTCTTATAGGTCTGTCTAACCAAATTTGTTTTGCAAGAGGCAAAGGAAATGAAGCAGACCCTGTTTGTATGCAAAGTATAAAGATAAAAAATATATAAAAAGATAAGATAAGATATACAGGTCTTGTTGGAATTAGACTTATTCTTGAACTGATTTAATTCAGTATCCCAATTGACTATTTTTGCACCTCTTTTCCTAATCTGCTCAGCCTTTATAGCGCCTAACTACCTACTTAAGTGTTTTAATTTACTTTAGGTAGGAACCACTTTTTATTTTTTTCTACTTCCAAAAAGTTCTCGTTAGAAGTGCTTCATAATTAAATAAAGAACTTTGAACTAAGTTCGGGCGAAACTGAATTACATAAAACTCGATAAAGATAGTTCGAACTATCTGCTCAGGAACTCGTAATTAGTTTCCGAAGGACATAATGCTGCCTGATATCGTAGAAGCACGTACTAAGGATGTAGCATTACACAACGAAGAGGTTGCGTCAGTAAAGTTAAATAGAAAACAGTTATCCAGAAATTTAAAATAAAAATTCGCATAGGTTTAGCTTTGCAAGTGTATTCAGTAATTAGGAGTGAGCAATTAGTTGTCGTGGTATGTCCGCCTCAGAATACACCCCTCCTTCTGCTCCCGTGGATGTTATCAAAGCCGACTGAGGTATTACACCAGAGGACGGGCTGCAGTATTCAGCACGAATACTGCGACCACCATTGTTTTTTTCACTATTGTGGACGTCTAAACGCTGTTCATTAATTAATTGTGCTCCGAAATCATTTTTTACAGCACCATTGTTGAGTTAGATCATAACCTAGGGTCGAAATTCTAACCCTGGTTGGTGCAACTGGCCATAAGAGTTTTTTTTTAAACTTTACTCGTCTTTAAATAAATCGCTAGATTTCTAGGAGTGAGAAGAAACATCCTGGTGGTTCATGAAAATAGCGGAGCATTTGAATCTGCAAAGGTTGCCAACAAATAGTAATCTCTGCTTAAAGTAATATTGATGGTACTTGAGTATTTTTATCTACGGCAGAATAAAAATGAAAAAAAAAAACACAATGTTTTACAGTGTAAGTACATGTTTTTTCGTCCGTATTTTTGAAAAAGGTGGTGTTAGAGTATCTGGTAGATTATGCGCCGTTGAGTTGTGTGGCACTATGAGCACGTGCTGTATACAGTAACATAATGGTTGGAGCTAATTGATGGAGCTGTGTGCTTACAGTAAGTACACATAACGATCAATACAGTCCACACGACACTCAAGTCTAGAGTTTAGAAGATCAATCTGAGCGTCGGCACGTTCGCCGATTTATCGTTGCTTTAAAGTTTCAACTTTTCTTTGCTTGCACTTTCTGTTAATTTTAATTAAAGTTTTAAACTTTAATGTATACTCTTGGTTAAGTTTTGCTGTATAATAATATTAAAATGTTTGCATATTTTTCACGAACCAATTTTGTTTATGTCCTACATAGAAATTGGTTCCGGTTTAATTTGTAAAAATATATATATAGGTAGGTAGGTATGTTATAGTTTTATAAGCAACTCCCCATAAGTAAGTTAGCTTGTTAGATGTTAGTTTGATGGGTTGACGATGGGCATCAGCGCCCACCTGAGTACTTAGCACCAACATTATCACGCTTGCCAAGCGTGGTCATTATTTTATTTATTTTCTCAGGAAAATAAACAGTACTTACTTAAAATCCAATATATATTTTAAAAATTCAGCTATTGACCATTATGGAAAATTCCCTCATTACATTCGATGAAGGAGCCCTCGTCCTGCAATGGATGTCTTAGGGGTTTCCAGACCGTTTCTATTACGATGCATCCAAATCGCACCCATATTTCTTCATTTTGGGTTTTCTGCTGCAGTTTAAATGTAGGTCAATCTTACAAACAGAACACACTCCAAGATACAAGTACAGCTGAATTCGTGAAGTCGCTACGTGCTCACCGCTGCAGGGCGGTCACGTATTGAATTAGGACAAGCCGACTCCGACTTCCAAAATGAACGGAACTACGCATGCCGATCTTTAAATCGATTGAATGGTCAAAGCTAGTGTAAAAGAATTCATTATTATGGTGGCACTTCACTTGGCGTATTTGCCTAAATGTTTGCATTATTTTGCCAAGGCAAACAACATTATGTACTGATGAAGTCATGGTTGATTTTGCCTTGGATAAATAACGCAAAACATTTGCGAATATACACCAAGTGAAGTTGCACCTTTACAATCTTGATGCATTTGATTCTTGATGTTGTTCCAATTCCTTCCAAATATAGTTATGTGTTCTCGAAACAATACACTCCACGTAAACCTAAAGGCTGAATACGTGAGGACTGCACTACTTGCAAGGAGTATGTTTCGAAAATGATAAGATGACGATGCTGGCGCCCGGAATGTAGTTACATCGTTTAGAACGAAGCATTCCGGTCTTTGAATGTTCAATTTCAACCATTCCATCAATTCATTGAATTGGCAAGTAATGTTTCCACTACTGGAACTATCGCAAACTATCGAAACTATGTTCGGTATGGACTAAAATCCACTGCCCGGTTATGTTTTCTTTCAAGGTTATGATATCACAACACTCTAGTGGCGTACGTCACCTCCGTAGCGTGGTGGGCGAATAGCCGGCTGAGACACAAGAGATGCGGGTTCGATTCCCGCTTCGAGACAAAAGTTTGCATGACCTGCAAATATTTGTTCCGGGTCTGGGTGGTGTGGTACCATGGTAATAGTAGTTCCTGATACCCACGACACAGGGAATCATAGTGTGGTGACTATGTACCTATTTAACTGTTTTTGTTTATGTTATGTAGTGAACACTCGCTACCAACTTGAAGAGTGGTCACTGTGTCTACCCGTTTGTAAAGTACCTACCTACATTTCTCGTGTCGGTTTAGTTATTTACACAGAAACAATTCGATTCAAACCAAACGAATATACACATACACTCAACAATGAAACGACTATCAAAGCACCGGGTTCCGCAGTAAATTACAAATTACCACACAGGTTGTAGTACAAACGGCGGTTCCGCATTATTTATTCACAATTCCGCCTAAATGTTCTGACTATCCTGCATGTACTATAATAAATTCATTGCTTTACGCGAGATCCTAAGCGTGAATAGATAGAATATAATGCCGCGTCCTCACAAAGTGAATTCCGAGCGAAGGGTTTCGTCGATGGTCACCGCATGCCCAAATGCGCCCGCTTTTACTAATCATTATACATTTTATGCAATTCTTCTTCGCTTATGTTTCTTTTGCTTATCTTGAGGTACGTGTTTCTGAAAAGAGCCATTTATGACGTTGGCAGAGACAGAAGGGTGATAGGATGCAAGGAGCCCCAAAAGTTGGTTCTTTTTATGCACAATCGTTTGCATATAATAGATGAGTGGCTTTTTACTTTTGTAGTAATAAATAAATAAATAAATGCTGGACATTTCACACAACATTATCTAGCCCCAAGCTAAGCAGTATATAATTGCTTAGTGCAAATAATTCCAAATTGCTTGCATATTTTTCGGTAGAATTACTTTAGGAAGGATCATAAATAAATTAAGCCAAGCCGCGTCTGTTACTTAGATTCTTCTATAGGTTTAGTCGCTTTAAATTCATAAGACCATTCAAAATTATCTTTGTGATTATAGTGATGTAACTTTTGACTTTGAACTTTCGTGATCCAATTCCTAGGGTTGTCAAACATGTGATAAATAAGATTATTATTATTATCAGTTGTATCTCATCGTGTTTGAGATGTATTTACTCTGACAAAGTATCGAGTATCCCTCGGGACACCATCCGATGATCGATTGCGGGAGAAATCGCCTTGACACTTGTAATCCCGAAGTGCTGGTGTCGAATTATATTTGTACTATTTCTGTTGCTTTATACGTGCCTGTTATGTTGTTTTTCCGCCACTTTATCCTATGGATAAAACCAAGACACGATAAAATTAGTTTGGTATATTGACTTTATCGGATGAAACCAGAGGCTCAATTCTCTAATTTTAAAACATTCCAGTCACAATATAATCTCGTGTCAGTCGCACTGTATCGTATAGTAACTACTACTTAATCTTCGCGTATGCATGCGAAGATTAAGTAAGAGTTACTATATAGGTGACAGCTGACAGTGCGACTGAGACGAGATTATACTGCGAATTGAATGTTTTTAAATTAGAGAATCGGGCCTCTGTCTGCCTAGCTAAGCACATTTGAGTGTAACCCCTACTAACTGTTAGATAGTTATATTTAAGTATGACTGAACTAATACTTAAGGTGGATCGTCTCACTTGTGGAGCGAAATTCAAATTTTATGCGAATTTTAAATTTTAGTGTTTTTTGCTTGTCACGGCTTTCGCTATTTCAAGAAGTGTTGATGCTTCTTGAAATAGCAAAAACTGATTTTTCGAAAACTAGGACCCAACACACATCTATTAATTGATAGTATCTCATAAATATCATTAGTTAAGCTTCTGATATCCCTGAACCAAAAAAACACTGTAAAAATCATTGAACAGTATTCGTAGCTAAACTAATCATCTTTAAGAGATACTAACAACTAAAACATGTGTCTCTTAGTTTTCGCAAAATTGATTTTGTTAATCACAAGAAGTGTTGATGAGCTGTGATGAGCAAAAAACACGAATAAATTTTAATTTCACGCCACATTCGAGACAATCCACCTTAATTGTATATCCTACCTATTCTGTTCTACTTCTGTTCTGTTAGCTTGTAATTGTTTTGTTTTCGTGTCAAATAAAATGATTTGGCGGAAATCAGGAGACCTAACACACATAATAAATATTAACTGATAGTATCTCATAAATCTCATATCTCATTAGTTTATATCTTAGATCATTCCTTTGGTAACTTTTCCCCTTTAAACTACCAGAATAAACCTTCTCAAGGCCGTAAATGTAACCCAATTAATCTAGCAGTTCTCAAGCGACAAAAAGCTTACGCTTCAAAAATAACATCACAAAGTCATTCAAAGTACTTATTTGAAGTAATGTAAAGCTATTTTTGGCTTGCTCTTACAAATTCAACAACAAAACGAAACAGGAAGTAACACTGGCTGCAACAATAGTTAGCAAATACCCACTGGTTCAAAAGGAATGGCCGATAGCACTGAATGGTGAATAAAATGCCGGCTCGCAGTGAAGTGTAGTTTTGCAATTCAAACTTCACCTTATATCGGTTTACGGATGGATGCCTTGGCTACTGACGCGGTGGGCGGTGCAAGGGATGAGAAAACTAACCGCAATTCATAAAAAGCCATGTTTGCTTGCCAAAACATGACTTTGGAAAGCTACGACGAAATTCTGTTTTGTAAAGTGCATCACACACGTAGCAGATATGCGGTAATATTTTATATGCGTATAAAAACTTATCGCATCTGAAGGTATCACACACGTAGCAGATACGATAATATACGAAAATGATACATTCACGCGGAAACCTTCAAACTGTATTGTATTACAATTTGTATACACAGATATCATCTGCCCATCTTTTGATATAAAAATATGTCGGTGCCTACAGATGCTTGACGTTAAAATATAAGTGATCTGCTAATTATGTGTGTGTTGCTCCTTGAGTTTTGGTATAGAGAGAGATATGGACAGATACGCGCTCAGATACAGATATCTTACCGCATCTGCTACGTGTGTTACACACTTTAGTCTCGGGAAAGTTTGAAAACTGATTTAGATAAGTAATACTCTGTGGCGTGACGGGAGAGTAGCCGACTGAGGTTGCGGGACAAATGATTGTATATGATCTGCAAATATTTGCTCCGGGTCTGAGTGTTAAAGTATCATGGTACTCGTAGTAACTGACACTAGGATTCCCTTTTACAGGGATTATAGGATTACAGGGAATCCTAGTGTGGGATCAAGACTTCGTCTGTGACTGTTGGGTGGGTGTTGTTAAAATAATCATATCGATAGTCGGACTTAAGTCTTGCAGTGAATGTAATTGAACGAGCGAAGCGAGTTCTCTGAGTCAAGTTGGAAGAATCGGCGCTGTATGTATGTGTGTATGTATGTATGTATGTATGTTTGTCCGATGAAAACTTCCAAACCGTTAATCCGATCTTCATGAAATTTGGTATGGGGGTAGATAGTATTGGTACAATTTGTAGGTAAGGTTATGAGCTATATCGGTCAGGGGGTTGCTGAGATATTGGGGTCCAAGCGGGGGTAAAAAAAATAAAAGTGAGACAGTCAGATTAAGTGGGGTGTCTAATGAAAGTTATTTGGTTGGACATTTCAAAACTGTTTTTAATAAGTATTTAGCCTTAGTAGTTTTTGAGATATTAGGGAAAATAAAAAACGAAAAAATCAAAAATTCTAGGGTACTTCCAGCAATCCCACAATGCTGAAATTTGGTATGCTTGTGGATTTTGTGTCACAACTATAGGGAAAAGTCTGAAACTGAAGAATTTAGAAACTTGTACTCCATAAAACAGAAACCAATATAACATCCATTGTTGACCTCCCATTTCTAGGAATTTGAATGACGCTAGAGTTCTATGGTTTTCGTCAAAAGGACGTTTTCAATTAATTCGCCAGGTACTTGATATAGGGTACTAACAGGTATTACGCCCCGTTGCTTAGCCCTATTCAAAGCTTATTTCGATGATGTGTAGGAAATTAGAGTTGTTACTGATAGATCCTGTACTGTACTGGTAGACATCGAAGTGAAAATTTTCAAAAATAATAATAGAAAAATGGAAATTACTTGGTTAAGTAGTAGGGCTGATAAAGGTGTTATCGCGAGGTCTCAGTTCGGGGCGAACCACTAGTATTTCAGTTAGTTATTGAACGAGCGAAGCGAGTTCTCTGAGTCAAGTTGGAAGAATCGGCGTTTGTATGTATGTGTGTATGTATGTATGTTTGTCCGATGAAAACTTCCAAACCGTTAATCCGATCTTCATGAAATTTGGTATGGGAGTAGATAGTATTGGTACAATTTGTAGGTAAGGTTATGAGCTATATCGATCAGGGGGTTGCTGAGATATTGGGGTCCAAGAGGGGGTAAAAAAAATAAAAGTGAGACAGTTAGATCAAGTGGGGTGTCTAATGAAAGCGCTTTGGTTGAACATTTCAAAACTGTTTTTAATAAGTATTTAGCCTTAGTAGTTTTTGAGATATTAGGGAAAATAAAAAACGAAAAAATCAAAAATTCTGGGGTACTTCCAGCAATCTCACAATGCTGAAATTTGGTATGCTTGTGGCTTTTGTGTCACAATTACTGAGAAAAGTCTGAAACTGAAGAATTTAGAAACATGTACTCCATAAAACAGAAACCAATATAACATCCATTGTTGACCTCCCATTTCTAGGAATTTGAATGACGCTGGAGTTCTATGAATTCGTCAAAAGGACGTTATCAATTAATTCGTCAGGTACTTGATATAGATACTAACAGGTATGTAGTATTACGCCCCGTTGCTTAGCCCTATTCAAAGGTTATTTCGATGATGTGTAGGAAAGTTGTTACTGATAGATCCTGTACTGTACTGGTAGACCTCGAGGTGAAAATTTTCAAAAATAATAATAGAAAAATGGAAATTACTTGGTTAAGTAGTCGGGCTGATAAAGGTGTTATCGCGAGGTCTCAGTTCGGGGCGAACCACTAGTAGTTGTTAGTTCTTATAAATTGTGAAAAATATGACTCTAATAAATGTAGTGTTGCTTTATCTGATGTAACAATACACAGTGCAATCAAAATCACCACTTAAAGAAACTGAGTATTATACGTTTTGATAACAGACTTGCCCCCTGTTTCATAATGATTCTCTAAACCTATTTTAGTTAAAATACCTTTTTGTCTGGTTTTGACGTATGACATTTTACATCAGAGAGAAGAAAACAAAAGCTATTTTAGCTAAAATAGGTTTAGAAAATGATTATGAGACGGACCGTAAAACGCTTGCTCCGACATTTACGCCATACTCTACGTATGACTTTCTGATACAGTGGGCACAGCGTGAATATTTGTGTTCGTTGTAAAACACGTCCGCTGACCACCCAGCTGGATGTGGCGCTTTTCAGCGCTTTCTTCGCTATTATCTGTTACGCCATTGCTTTGAAGTGCACTCATACAAGTGATACGTCTACGATTCAAAATATAGTTAGCTGTTAGATTAAGTATTTTACTGTAGTTAATTTTATGAATAATAATGGTGTTCATTCATGTTTCAGCATTGAGGATGGGATGAAGATATATTCCCCCATACGGGGGGGGGGGGATATCCTCCCCCTCCCCCACCCCTCCTTACCCTTAAATATATATATATATATATGTACCCTTATTATGTTAAAAAGTCCTTCCCTTTCAGCCACATGCCGAAGGCAGGGTGATCAAAAATGTGTGATACAAGAAAATACATCGAAATTGCAATAAAATCGTCACCTAATAAAAATATAAGAACCCGTAAATCATACTTGCCAATGATTCCAAACCTTCATTGATTGAACCCAGGATAAAATTATCTCAATTCAAATAACCATAAATAAAACTCCCTCAAATTCCTGAAACGAATAACTATCGTTATTTAATTGAGTAAGGCTGCGTTTCCACCAGAGATGAGCGAGGGATGTTTTTTTAAGAACCAATAGAATCACTTCATTTACCTAGACTCGCTCAGTGCAGCTCTGGTGGAAACGGCTTAGCGAGCGAGGTTTTTATACGTACAAAACAATCGACGGATGTGTGCGAGGGATGTGTGCGAGGAATGTGTTCGAGGAATGTGTTGCGAGGGATGTGTGCGAGAAATATACGCGAGGGATGTGTGCAAAGGATGGACGCGAGCTAGAAACTACTAGCAGTCAGTCTGAAAAGAGCCCGCTAAACATCCTCGCACCGCTCATCTACGCACCGTTCCATAGCCTCGTTACGCATCCTCGCACCGCTCATCTACCTCGCACATCTCTGGTGGAAACGCAGCCTTTGCGGTTATTAAGCTATTGCTGAAAGCACTGATTGATCTGCTATGGCAGGGGCGGACAGCGGCAGGCGGCGTAAACGATTGTAATTTAATCGCGATAAGATTGATTCTTGGATACAGTTTTAGAGCCAGTATCTCAACAAAATGTTAATAAGACGCCCTCACAAACTTGACGAACTTAACTGTCGAACATACGGCGATAAGACTGCCTATTGTACTTCTAATTTTACTATAAAGTTTAGTGTTCTCTAACTAATCCACAGCGCCTGTGTACTATACTAATAACAATAAAAATCATCATTATCATCATCATAGACCCCCGCCTTTCCCCGCTAGAATGTCACAACGAACGTTCTTGAACTGCCTCCATTCACCTACTTCAAGCGTCCTATACTATCACTTTACGTCAGTTAAATGTCAGTGTTACGTCAGTTTAAGCAAATGTCAAATAATTCAAGTATCATTTTAATTATTTGTCATTTTATTCGGAAACGATACTGTACCTACTAAGCCTACTGTAGCTGTACTGTACCTACTATTCGCAATGATTTATGATTTTCTGATTGAAAAAATAAAAATAGTGCATACACTTCGTTGAATGTTTCTTTTCGCAAGTCATTTTTTTTTAAATTTGTATGCCTGAATCAATGCTAAACATAGTGAATCTATAGCATTATATTATACTTATAATAACATCTGTATTAAACTGTACGACTGTACCTACCTGTGTTTCGAACAATACTTATATTTTGTGTTTGTATCAGTTGAGGGATTTTGTTTTGATTTTGTTATAAAACCGTGTTAGTAGATTCTAAACCATTTGTATTGTCTGAACATCTTACTTGTATTACAGAAGTTGTCTTACTGAAACCAATGTACTGGCTGACAGTTTCTTAACTTTGAGCTCAACGCTTTGTTTTTAATTATTTATAGCTGGATTACTTGGAGACTCGAGATGGTACAATCATTTATTATGGGCCTCGAGGACGAAACATAAATGAAGCGTGTTTACCGTTGATAGCACACAACATGAATTTGAAAAGTCTTCAAATCGCGGTCTGTACTTCACGCGGCAGCTAAGTAGAGCCGCGAGTCAAAGATAGTAGAGCTCTATATTATATGAACGTCATTGCGCCGCGCGCGTCAGCTTAGACTGGCCGGTCGATATAGCGGTTGGAGCTCTATATTATATGAACCTCAGTGCGCCGCGCGGGTCAACTTAGGCTGGCCGGGCGAAGTTCAACTTACGCGCCGGGCGTTCGGACAGTAGTTCCGTTGGTTTGGTACCCTTGAGGTATGGAATCCTAAAAATGTGCAAATAAAAAAATAAAAATAATTAAAAGTATTCATCAAATTTTCAGTTGGAGTGGAACGGGTTTTACAAATATGCCTTTCATGTCGATAGCTATAAAGGTAGTTAGATATACATATTATTATTTTACATTAGATAATCGTACATAGACCGACGTACATCGAATGTCGAAATAATTTTTTCTCTAGTCAACTTACGCTCCTTTTAGATTTTTGTTACCTTCAGAAATAGATAAAAAAGAAACCCTTTTCCTTTTTTACCTACTTTTTAAGGTAACAAAAATCTAAAAGGGGTATAAGTCGACTCAACATAACTTTTCATTTAAAAAACCGTCTTCCGCCATTGTATTCGACTAAATATCTGGATGAAAAAAAATTATGAAAAAACTATTGTGGTGAAAGGGTTATGATACTTTCTCAATGCAAATGCTTGGTCTGTTGCTGAAAATATCAAAATCGCCATATGTATGCCTACAATATTTGAGGAGTTCCCTCAATTCCTCAAGGATTCCATCATCAGAACAGGATTCTAAAAAAATTGGGACCAATCTGGAAGTATATCTATTCAAATAAAAAAAGAATTTTCCAAATCGCTTCATAAACGCCGGAGATATGAGGTAAGAAACATAAAAAAGGACTAAAAAAAAATACAACCGAATTGAGAACCTCCTCGTTTTTGTGAAGTCGGTTAAAAATATATTTATGATTTCGTTGAAATATCAAATTGCCAGATAGAAAAATGAGCACGAGACTTATCAAAACAAACGGAATAACGTTCTTTCATTTGAGTATATTACCAAAATATTGAAAACAAAACAGAGCGGTATAATGGGAAGTGGAATAAAGCCGCTGCCACATGGCTGACAGCCGTAGCTGGCGAGGGGAAGTAAGCACCAATCACATATTTTGACGACCTCTGTGGCGTGGCGGGCGAGTAGCCAGCTGAGAGGTTGCGGATTCAATTCCCACTGCAAGACAAATGTTTGTATGATCTGCAAATATTTGTTCTGGGTCTGGGTGTTATGGTACCATTGTACTCGCGTAGTTCCTGATACCCACGACACAGGGAATCCTAGTGTGGGATCAAGACTACGTAATTATGTGATTGTTTGATGTTATGTTATGTTATAATGTTATGTTATATTGCATATACCTCCTTGCAAGGCGCACTGAATACTTTTAGTTCACTAAGTACTTTCAATCAACTATCACATTATGGCTCTTTTTAGAAAAGTATACTAGAGTAAGAATCTGCAACACGATAAAAGAAGAAAATTATATTTCTTCTCGTTGCTAGCACGGTATTCTGGCGCGTAGACCTGGCTTAAACGAATCTTTATTACAGCTAGCACTGAAGACGGCTTTGCAGAATGATTTGATGAAAAGCCGGTAAAGTTCAGATGAGAAATAATTTCAAGAAATTCGCGGGAATCATAAAAATTTAATACGATCCGTGGATGGTCTGCGTCACTTGAATCAGTACGGCTAGCACAGGTTGACTAACGTTACCAAGACGCTAGCGAGATGACCGCAAATGTTAAAACTGCCCAATGACAACGAAGTAGCTTAAATTTTTTGTAATTTGATTGATTGATATTTGACATTTACTATCGTCTCGCTAGCGACTCGCCACCATAACTAACGTTAGTCAGCCTATGCTAGCCGTACAGATCTCAAAGTGCAATGAAACATATTGAGCTGAATTGCAGCTCAAATGATATAGCAATTCGAATTCTGAAATGCTGGAGTGTCGCATGACTATGTTTAACTTTGGAATTAAGGGTTTAATATTTGCTCTAAGATCCATCTAACGATTAATAACACCACCGTGAAATAGATCCACAAATCACGCAATCACAAATTAAAGCTACCACGAATCACATCACTAAGTATTCAGTGCCATGACGCTTCGTCAGTTTTTTTAGGAGTTGACGGTAGTGTCATCCGTCATAATTTTATTATCTAGTGCTGTATTTGATGGTTGGCGCAATTTTGAAACTGCAATCGTGCTGACAGCACATGTGGAAGGCGTATCAGTGACGTCAGAGTGAAACTCACGCACGAGGTTACTATAATTTACTCTACGTCCGTGGGAAGCGGAACTCATTTTACTTACCCTACGGTCCATTTAGGATTTCTTCGGCGCATCATTCTAATCCCGAAGGGAAATTGTTTTGTAAATATGCTGAATTAATTTAAGAAAGTTTCGCGTTCTCGGAAACATCAATCATTTTTCGTAATGTTTCTCCCGAGAGCAAGATTTGAAGGTAAGTAAATTGATTGATGAGATGGTTCAAATGATGGCTCATTACACTTTCAGTTAGATCAAAGATCTAGTTTGAAACTATATTTTTAAAAGATCATATTCTCAGCCTCTAGAGTCTAGAGGCCGAGAATATGATCTTTTAAAAATAGAGTCTAGTCTAGACTAAGAGTCAAGATTGCTTGAACATTTTTTTTTGGCGGGTTCGATTCTCGCTGCTGGACAAATGTTTGTATGATCTGTCAATATTTGTTCCGGGTCTGAGTGTTATGGTACCATGGTACACGTAGTTCCTGATAGCCACGACACAGGGAATCCTAGTATGGGATCATGACTATGTTTGTAACTGTTGGGATATATAATGCTGTATGTTTCTAATTCTAGGAGGAAGTTTTTAGTTATTCTATGTAAGAAAATAACAATGAACTCTCTGATATATTTTCATTTATAAGAATGTTCCTAATTACTCTCTCTGTTACAAGGCAAGGTTATAAAATTATATTTTCTTCTTACTTCGTAGGCCCTTAATTAACTCATTACTGAGCACTCATCTTTTAATCTACAAAATTCTTGAAATACCGAGAGATAAAATCTGCTGCAAGAATTTTATCATTTTGTTTTCGTATTATTTTAGTGAAAACATTTATGTACACAAATGATAGAAGATGAATGAAAATGAAGAAATGATTTAATGAAAATTATGTAATGTCAATTCTCAAAAATTTCTGAGCTATTTTTTTTTTATACTTCTTGGCAAGCAAACAAGCATATGGCCCACTTGATGCAAAGTAGTTACCGTAACCTATGGACGCCTGCAACACCAGAGGTATCACACGCGCGCTGCTGACCCTGCGACATAAAGATGAAAAGTCTCATGCGCCTGTAATTTCACCCCGTACCCTTCAAACCGAAACACAGTAATGCGAACACTACTGCTTGGCGGTAGGAATAACTACGGTGGTAGTACTTCCCCGGACGAACTATTTCACAAGAAGTTCTACTTCTAACAAACTAACTATTTCTTGACTAACTCCATGGAAACATAATAATTAACTTCTTTAATATATTTTTTTGTTACGAAACTTGAAGATTCCACTCCTAATTAAAAGAATGGCCTATAACAACTACAATACCACACGTGCCATTTCAATGAGTCACCCTGGGGACTAGCATTGAAAATTCTCATATAAATATAAATAAATAAATAAATAAATGCTGGACATTTCACACAACATTATCTAGCCCCAAGCTAAGCAGAGCTTGTGTTATGGGTACTAGATAACTGATATACTTAATACATAGATAAATATTTTTTTTATACATAGAAAATACCCAGAACACCCGGAACAATTATCTGCAGATCGTACAAATATTTGTTCCGAGGCGAGAATCGAACCGTAAAATAAAAATATGCTTGCAATTTGAACCTAACTCAAACTTCAAACTGGAAACAACGATGCTGCTTGGCGCTGGAAAATATGTAAGACTTCTACAACCTTAGTATTTAAAGAAAAGTTGTTTTTAGTTTGGACCCTTTCATTCCATTTTAATAATAACTAATCAAATACTTCTACTAATGTTTAATTGTTCAAACAAATATTCACCGTTTTATAGCTACAATGTTTTACGTGTTCGCTCGGAACAAGCGACTTGAATCGGCAAGCAAGGTCAGGCAGATAGGCTTACTCGAGGGTTCATTTGAAATGCTAATTCAAGAACTCCATTGAGATTACGATGCTCAGTTAATAGTACTCTTCCCTCTTCTCCAATGGGATAAAGAGATAAACTTATTTGGAGAAAGGGTGAAGTGAATAAGAGCCAAGGATAAAACCGACCCCACCTTCCAATCTACAGGTAGTGAGTTCAAATCAGTTGATAGGATAATAGATCCAGGATTCGTTATATCAAATGCTTCATCTGCCCCGAAATAAGAACACAGCAATACTTCTTGACAGATACAATCCGAAAACCATGCTTTGACCTCATCATACATTTTACGAGAAAAACAAGTCAAGTTCAATAAAATATGTCATTAAGTTAATGCATTGTTATGGCAGAGGTAAGTGCTTAACATCAGATAGGCCATAATACTTGTTCCGATCACTTATCAAATAAATAAAACAATAAAAGGCTAAAAAATTCAACAAATATCGAGAAGTCTATAATATGTGCCGTAGTATGTTCCTTGGTGCGTCCGGCCTAAGAATAGACCTCTCCATATCCTCCCGTGGATGTAGTAAAAGCCTTAAAGGGTTACACCAAGAGATGGGCAACAGCATCCACCTGGGTACTTATCACTAAATCTGCCTGCGAAACGGGATTATCATAGCAAATCCCCCTATTGTATTCAATTTAAATGTGGATTCGATTCAGGCGATGGAGGCGGCTCAAGAACGTTCGTCGTGGCATTCTAAGGGGAAGGCCTATGTCCAGCAGTGGACTACTACAGGCTGATGATGCTAATGATAATGATGACGCTGAGTATCAGATACCTATGGCGCTGTTACAGGAAGGAAAGACATTGAGTTACAGAATGTTGCCAACAAAAGTTTGAGTGAGACAAACGTAATGCAATTCTACGTAGGACCGTGTTGAATCACAGTTGTTGTGAACAGGTTGATCATATTAACCCCACATTATCAACATCAGATAGGCCATCAGCTGTTTCTTTACTAATTCCTAGTAACATGAGCTTTTAGGTAATGTTCCATTGTTGGGCAATGGCCTTCACTCAATCACGAAAATAACCTTTTCCATTTTTTGTCGGGTAAAGGCAATTCTTGTTAATTATTCTGAAATGTTACCAGGGCCAATATGCCAATCCAAATCCCCAGCAAAACATTATCGATTGAACAAGAAACATAACCCGTTACCACCGTTACGTGTGTTTTTGACCCCTTACACGACTCGCGGTCATTCGGGTATTGGGGTGCTTTGACAAATTGATACACTCGGAGTTACGATTATCAGATAGATAATACAGAGTGTACTAATAAAACTTGCTCATATTAAACCGATTTTTTCAATAAAGCGGGACGTTGGCAACTTCCCTTCCTTTAACTCTTTATATTAGAAATTGATTTTTACTCTTTTCTAGAAAATATTTTTATCTGTAACTTTGAGGAAGTCATTACCAAGATGTATTTGTGTATGCAAGAGCAATCAAATTATATCAGTTTAGCTCAACCGGACATACATTTTCCTTATAAAAATGTGTAAGTATTTTGTTAAAATCTGAAGTTCATGGTAAGTAAACTTCTGGACATGTTCTAAGTTAAACATTTTAGCAAAAACGTCAAGTAATATGAAATGCAGGTTGACGAAAGCCCACTTTCTATTTCACTCACGCAACTTGTAAATTAGCGGAAAGTACGTCGGCCTAAAAGCTTCGGTGGGTGAGATCGATAATGTCATCAAGTAATATAGGTAAGAGATCGGTCACACCAAGCCAGTACACGATGGTAGTAACTCGCTAAAAAGTTAAGCGAGTAAAACCAGCCCTATGCCACTGGTCCCACCGCCGGCGACGAGCGATAAACGAGTAGAACGTAGTAGCTAAAACGAGTAGCCAGCGATGAACTATAAATATAATCTCTCTCTTTTATTTACACGGGACCGATTATCTTTTGTTCGTTTCTTGGGCGAGAAAATCGCCGATAGCTCATCGCTTACTCGGCAGCGGTGGGACCAGTGCCTAAAGCTGTGGAGATGACGTTGCAACTAAAATATTTTTCGAATGGGCAACATAAATTTGAATTATATGGCATTTTATATTGCAATTTATCATTTTTGATTATTTAAGCTATTCATCACGCATAAAAACTTTATTTAATTACAAACAAACTGAACTATAGTTCATTACAAACTAGGTGTGTCACAAGGCTACGAGTAACTCACGGTAAATTGAACCCACTCTAGCACTCTGTACGGCGCATATTCCTGAGAAAATTATACGATTTCACTCGCAGTTATTCGAGATCACGCAGCGACCGAGCACTCCGCTCGCCTCATGTGAAAACGCCTATAAGCACCTACTCAACGTAGCGCCGCTTCAAATACTTTACAGGTGACACGTGCTGAAATCCCGTCACATTTGCCGGTGCTGAATACCGGTGAAATACCGGCTCGGGTCGAATACCGGCCGCGGTCACTGCCTGCTGAAGTATTCTAAACATTCCCGGTATATTCCGTTATTCTGGATGAAAGTGTGTTTAATTATAAGCTTTTATTTTACGTGTATACGTCATGTGTGCCTTCTCATTCAGCTTTCGTTTAAAGATTTCTGAGCTAATGGATGAAATCACATTTAGTTTCTTTCAGAATCCGACCATTTGGGGCTTTGGCCTGAATTGATTGATAATTAGCGTTATCAGCCGTTTGAAGTCTACTTGATCATGGCAAATCTCCCCATTATATTCAATGAAGGAGGCCTCATCCAGCAATGGACGTAAACTGGATGGTGATGATGAAGACAGAAGAGGCTATAATAAGCTAACGAATGCCTATCCGATACTGCGTATTGGTATCAAGATGTTGATACCAATATGCGGTGATAAGGCTTGAAACCAGTCATAAACAACTTTATGTGTACGTGTGTATTTTCAATTGATTGTGCCAATGCCCCTAATCTGAACGGAAACCCTTGAAATCTACAACCATATGAGCTAACGCCCTCCAAACGTATCCCCACGAATTCTGAATGATCGATATATTCAGCAACAAATCGCCGTGATGATGTTTGTCGTACATAAACAAGGTTGACGTCAAGCCAAGCTTAATCATTGTAATGTAAGCACCGGTCCATAATTACGGCCGTGTGTTTGTACGCGGGTCAAAAGGTTATGCTGTAAGTTTGCGCGCAAAATTAATTTATGTTCCAACCAATTTGTACACTTCGCTTTACGCGTCGCTGGAAAATTATTTTAACTTAATTAATCGCTGCCGTTAATTATCGTTAAACAAAATATTGTTTCAGTGAAATAATTGAGAACTTTCAGTGGGCTGATTTGTATGTTTTTTGATTAATTTTTAACTTAAAATTTACGAAACTACATGGCTCTGAGAATATCAGTATTTCACCACGATATGATTATCAAGCTAAAGTGGCAATAGGCTGGTCATATACGCCTTAGAACCGACAACCGTTGGGGTTCTTAGTGGTGATTGCGTCTATGCCACCGTAATGTGAGGCGCCCCCTAGGTAAGTGAAGACGTAGTTGTCTAACGAACGGCGGTCGGATGAAAAGAACCAAACATTGCTCTCAGTAGCGCGTATTCGGAGAGGCTGCTATATCCAGCAGTGAACTAATATGGGCTGATGATAATAATGGTGCCCACGATAAAGCTGATTCTAGATCACCTGATCTAGAAAAAAAAACAATGTTACAAAGGATGGCATAGCATAGGATAGCACTTTTTACTATCTGATTGATCGATTCAAAATTACAATAATAGGTAAGTGGGCTGTAGGTGTAACCAACTTACACTACTTCATCATCATCATCACTAGCCTTTAGAAGTCTACTGCTGGACGAGGCTTCCCACATAAATACAATGGGGGGAATTGCTATAATCACCACGCTTGGCAGGCGGATTGGTGATCGCAGTATTCATGTTAAGTATGGTAGAAGCTGCTACCCATCCATTGATGTAATCCCTTTGTTGGCTTTTACGACATCCAAGGGAGTAGATGGAGGGGTCTTAGGCCACTTATTCTTAGGCCGGACACACCACGGCACATACCTACTATGGTACATAATATAGACTTCTTAATATTACACTACTTGGCGAAACAAGACCGTTTGTCGTGGCATTTTAAGGGGGAGGCCTATGTCCAGCGGTGGACTTTACAGGCCGAAGGTGATGATGACTGATGACATTTAATTTTGTATTGCTGCCCGCTTGGAGCTCTGTTCATAGTCCGCTGGTATTGATTGCCACAATTGAATTTTTTTAGTCAAAATAATTATATAGGTACCTAATAGCAAACTTTACCTCACCATCACGATTCATTCTAACCACATCTCAAATGACTTCGAAACCCACGCAGCTAAGTATCCAGAAAACGCACCGGAGGGTGGCGAGCCCACAGCCTCACACGGATTGATAAATGACATGGACCGCTCGACCAAGGCCACCCATCCACTTCAAATGTAAGCATGTAGGTATACATTGTAGAGAGTGTGGAACAAAATCAGTTGAAAAAAAGTGTTGGTCTCACATTGACTAATTTTTCATAACTTAAGACTATACCTTAGTTTATATAATATATTGTATTACTGTTTGTTTACCCAAATAAACAAAAAAAAAACTTAGAAAATTACATTTATTTATAAAGAAGGACGAATTAGTGAATTAAATTAACCTTTCGAGTTATTTTCATAATATATAAAAGCTTTTTTGTTACTTTCTGCAAGACTTAGAATAATCCTGTAATATATATACAGTCACGTAATGGTAACGCAGCATCTAACTAGATTATCTGATTAAAAAGTCTGACAAAATAGAAAAGTTTATGTTTCCGAACTGAATCTTTAGTTCAAAAGCATTTAGTGAATACTTATTTTCACTAACACGGGATATCTAACATGATTTGTGAGTAGGTATAGTTACGGTGGATAGAGGTGGCTCAAGCCCGTCTATTGTGGCATTCTTTAGGGCCTATGTTTAACAGTGGACTTCTACAGATATTTCGGCACAATTGCATGCGCCATGCATAATCATCAGCCTGTAGACTTCCATTGCTGGGCAAGGCCTCTGAATAGAATGCAATGTAGCAATTTGCCATAATCAGTACGCTTGTTAGGTGGATTGGTGGTCGCTATAGGTAGATGCTGCTGTCCAATATCTAGTGGGCATCTATAACCATGATAGTTTAAAAAGTCATATTTAGTAAACACTTTTCTCTAGAAAAACCAACTGTAAGAAAAAGTTTCTTACCTACCTGTTCGCTTCAATGCTTTTAATACGGTATTCGGGTGGAGGACCTCCCTCATAGATTGACAAATGACGTGGTCCAACCAACTTCCGTCCACCCCCAACCCTAGAACACTCAGCCTCGAGACTCGAACTTGTGTAGTAAAGTGTAGTAGCGCGAGAATTGATTTCGCAAAACAAATCATCTGATAAAAACTTTCGTAAGTGGTAATAGATAGATTATAACCGGTTTAACTTACGTAGATTATTTTCGAGTATACGACCCGAGGTTTCAAGCAATTAGATGCTCTTAATCATGTCTGAGTGTTATTCTCGCTGCGCGGCGCGGAGGGCACTGCGTCTCTCAGCTCTTGCGGCCCGGCTGGTGAGCGCCGGCGGCAATGCGAGTTGCGACGCGGATGACTCATCCTCGTCCTCCGAGCTACTTGGATATGTCGATTGAAAAGCGACGCACGCTGAACTAATCGTATCCGGACTATCGTTAGTTGATCATGGAACCTCGGGTCGTATACTTGAAAATAATCTACGTAAGTTAAACCGGTTATAATCTATCTAATTACAAACCATCTGCTTTCGTATTAAAGTCGTACATGCCTAATGTCGATATTTAAGCCTAAACTATTACTCCTAGACTAAATTCAGATTTAGAGTCTAATTTTAGACCATGTTCTATAATAAGACCGTATATAAGTTTAAAACAGTTCATCTTCGCATGTGTGTGAGTCCACTGAAGTATCGTTCGGTCGTCATGCCATTGGTTCTTTCTTGGTTACTCTGCATTAGGTCAGTGACCAGCATGACGTATGGTGGTGGTACTGAAAAGACCCATGATGACAAAATTGCCCCACGACCTCAAATTCAAAAGTTAGACTTACTAGCCGCTATATCACCAGTGCTGATAATCACGTACCTATCTTTATGTCTGGGTTTATTTTTGAGAACAGAAAATGGCAGCATAAGTCCAGTGATCGAAATTATCCAACTTCGCTCCGCTCGCATAGGAACAAATTTCGCCCGTACTTACCCTGACTCTCGTAAATACGTAGGGTACAAATAGAATTTGCGATCACCAAACAGATACGACCAAGGAGAACCAATAAATTTTCGATTGACTAGATTTAGCAATTACTCCCAACTGGGCCGCAACGGTACGTAGGTAGGTACCTGGATTTATTCGATAAAGTGGGATTCTATCAATCTGATCTAATTTGTTTCTCTCAGTATTTCATTTAAAACGAGTTTTATCCTCGAGAATAGGTACGTTTCGGTCAATTTTATTTTTGTCCTGAAAACTTGTAAGGTAATTTGGGGCAATTTCGGGAACCGCTTTTGTAAATGTGCTTTTGTGTGTTGAAAGCATTTTAATGGAACAAAAAACATACGAGAACACTTTTTCAGGTTAAGCGTTCCTTGTTAGCCTGTAAATTGCTTTTTAAGCTAAAATATTAGCAGTTTTATTTAAATAGACGATTAGTTTTATTTAAAATAAGTTTATATAATTAACTACGGCTCAAACATTCGTGAGAAGTCATGACTGAAGCAGTAATTGTATTGAATCAGTTGAGACTTAAGAAGAATTCACTATTCATTCAGTATTATACTGTTCACTTTCTCCCACTCCTCTAAGGTTTTCTGGAAGAATACTCTTTTAGGGTTAAGCTCGCCTTTGTACATGTCCTTTGTGTAACTTTTTTTGTCTGTAATTTTATGTGCAATAACGAATAAAGAAGAATAACGTAAACCAATAAATCAATTATCAAGACCTTCAAAGAAAGAAGTCTTTCAGAAGTATTGTTCGAAATGTACTAAGAAGGGTCATAGGTCTACTGTGGTACTCCTTAGCTACAAGCTTATAGTGCAGGCAAATTAGCAAAAAGTGTGGACCTAAGTCGTGTAGTCGTGAATTCTTATGGAAACGTTAGATGACACGAAAAGAAGCTTATCCTAGGTTTGCACCGTTTCTGGCGCCTACGGAACCCTTTTAAATATTAGGTATAAACTTAAAAAGGCCGTAAATTTTAAAATAGAAAGAAATTACTCGATGCAAGTTAAATTACGTATAGAGAGACTGTCTTAGTGCATTATGATTTTAATAAAAACTACGTGCATGTAGGGAACAGTGTTGAACAAATGCATCTTCCGTAAAAAAAAACCAGTATAAAACTTCCGGTGGATGTAGTACTAATTAAATGAATAAGTTTAAGTCGATTTCCAGAACTACATTAATTTTCCCCGAAGTAGAGCGACAATAAAATATGGAAAAGTGCCTTCCGTGAGACTCACCATGGTGCAAACCTGGTAATGTATTTCGAATTTTTTTCTGATATGTCTATCAATTTGCACCGACTGCCTTAATTTTCCCGGAGCCGTAATAACCACAAAAAGTTTTTTTAGTAAATGATTTTTTTTTGTATGTTCCGTATGTCGGTTTTAAAAAATACTTAATGCAAATGTAGATCATAACGGTTCAAAGTCTATGCCAAATTGCACCGACTACTTCTATTTCCCCCATTAAGTTACGGATATTTTTATGGTTTTCACCCTATTTCACCCTGTTCCGGAGGGTGAAATTACTGATGCTTATTATTAGAGGTGATTTTTAAGCCATACAAAACAATTAGAAAAGTTTTCATGACTACATCTAATTAGTTCCACACTTGTGCAAAAAATCACCTAATTTGACTGTACTATTAGCTTAGCCTTACCATGAGCTCTTATAGCTATTCAGTTCAAAAACTATTGAGTACAAAATGTCGGTTCCTTGATGTCCGCAGCTATATTTAAAGGCACACTGGCAGAAGATCTATACACTTCTACGATTAAAGTAATTCAAAGATGACGGACGTCAACGACAAACCGATATTTTGTACTGAATAGTTTTTGAGTTGAATCGCTATAAAAGCTGATGGTAAGGCCTCTGAGCGTCCCATTTTTCACGAGTAACGGGAGTTTCGTTAATAGATGGAATTACCTGTTTTAGGATAAACACACAGGGTCGGCCACTCTTCAATGGTATGCTGAACCTACATAATTATACCTATAGGGATAATTCCAATAAGACACCCTCCCTCACCACATTTTCCCAAACAATAACCAGATTTGCGGCTCAAGGACAATAAATATCCCAGCACGCATACCGCTGCACAATGGTGGACTCGCTTAATTTCTAAGCCGTATTTATGTTGGACCTTCGGGTCCTTGGGCTTAATAACTCCTCCCGAGGGACACCCGCATGAATGATGAGACCTCGGGATGGAATCTTGGGATTTTAGAAATTAAAACCATGTGAATTAGGGGCTTTCGTTTTGGAAGGTAGAACAGGTACCTAGAGACTATTTGGGTTGAACAATTACAAAGCATATGACTAAAGTAAATTAACCATTAAATAATTGAGTTGATAAAATACTATTCACGAAATGACTTACAAAAGCTTAGCAAAACCTTTTTGGTAAAATAAACTCAAATAAAAAAATTCTTTCATCACACATTTTCAATAATCTAAGTCGTACCATAAGCTTCAAGTTAGCGGCGTAGTCAATCAAGAAATTCATAAAAATACGCGAGTTTTCCTCCTTGCGGAATTGGGTCATAAACCGCAGATTATTAACAAACCAGCTTATTCCCGCAGCTCTACCCGTGCAGGGACTGAATAAAAAATAATAATATTGCATTGATCTTCAATTTCCGATTCGTGTTTAATGTTACCTGAAACAAAACGGAACGATATAATTACATTTATTATTATACCAGTGGTGCAGTCCAGATAAGTATTTTTTTTTACGACCTCTGTGGCGCCGCGGGCGAAGGTTCGCATGCGACGCAGAAGGTTGCGGGTTCGATTGCCGCCTTGGAACAAATATTTGTACGATCTGCATATACTTGTTCAGGGTGTTCTGGGTATTTTTCTATGTATAATAATAAATATCTATCTATGTAGTGTATTGTTACACAAGCTCTGCTTAGCTTGGGGCTATATAATGTTGTGTGAAATGTCTCCAGTATTTATTTATTTATTTATTCGATAGTAATATGCTTCCTTTAATAACATTGATTTGTTTATTACACATACATAGGTGGAACCTTACAGGTCCTAACATTATAAAACATATAAAAAAGACATATAATGCTAATGTCACAGAAAATAATCCAAGTCAAAAATTGTAAATACTTAATCTTAATAATACTAGAGTAGTTTAACCTGCATGATTCAGAACTATAAATGAAGGAACATGTTTTAACATGACATAACATAACACCCATCAGTCACATAATATGATAGTCATGATCCCGTACTAGGATTCCCTGTATCGTGGGTATCTATGAGCACCATGGTACCGTAACACCCAGACCCGTAACAAATATTTGCAGATCATACAAACATTTGTCCCGCAGCGGGAATCGAACCCGCAACCACTCGCATCTCAGCCGGCTACTCGCCCGCCGCGCCACAGAGGTCGTTTTTATATCAATTAAGTAAATAATAAAGTACCTAAGCTAAACAATGTCGCATTATAATAATCTAGTTCGTGCTGTTTTGTGTAACTAGTAAGTCAGGTTCTATGCAAAGCCCTATGTTTATGTATGTTAGTACTACAACCGTATTTATTTCTGCCGCCAAGCAGTAGTGCTCGCATTGCTGTGTTTCGGCTTGAAGGGTACGGGTGCCGGTGTAATTAAAGGCACATGAGACTTTTCATCTCTATGTCTCAGAGTCGGCAGCGCGCGTGTGATGCCTCTGGTGTTGCAAGCGTCTATAGGCTACGGTAACAACTATCCATCAGGTGGCCCGTATGCTTGTTTGCTGGCCAAGTGGTATAAAAAAAAGCCCACATACAGGCAGTATATGTTGAGTTTTGTAAGTATAGAGAACTGAAGGTTCAAGGCATACCGCTCAATGGAGGCAATTAATTTTTATCCGGCTGGGGATGGGTTACACATTACACGATGTCGTAAACCGGATCTCGTAACTTCGGTAGCCGGATCAATGCGATATTAACCGAGTAATGCGTGGACCTTCCAGGCATGTGGTCTCGGTCACAACCTTTTGTCTTGCTTCTTGTTTTTGCAACATGGCATCCTCACTAATAATAACTATTTTATTAACCGCATGGTGATTTTTTTGTGGGCCCGCTTTACAGACTTATTTTCCTACTTAAACTTCGTTCAAAGCTAGGTATTGCACATGACAAGGTATTTCGATTAACAAAAGGTCTTCGTTTCGGCAATGTAGAGCGTTTAGTCGACAATAGACTGACCAAGTCACTCGACGTGAGTATGTTAAATCTTGAAGACGTTTTCGTTTATGATCGAGATGTTGACCTCATCCACTTATGAAAATCTGAGATAAAAATAATTTTCCGCCCCGATATCTCATACTATCAAACTTGAGCCATCCCCCAAACCCGGGTAACCGAGCATAATGTCCGGAACCCGGAGATAAAGAAAACGTATTGAAAAGGGCCAGGTACGCACTTAATGGCCTACGGGCCAGACGCGAATTATTCAGAATTAAATTACTTCGCCTGTTAGCAACCAACGTCCTATTTATTACTAAAAATTCTGAGGAATCCGACGCATTTATTGGAAAACAACTTAGAGAACGGCCTTTACTTAGGTTCTTTGATGAGTTTATCTCGAAACAGTGAAGGTAAATATCGTGCGAAAATGGGCATAACCTTTAATGATAATTTTTAAACAAAAGGATGGTTTTGGTGTATTAGTTTAGTCTCGCTTATCAGAGGTTGAAATCCCAGCAGTGAGAACATCTTAATGCAATAGATTCTTGAAACCGTTCTTATCAAAGCTGGATTCATATTTTTTTTGATGGTTTGATTTTAGTTTGAAAGCTTCGCTTAAAAATTTTGTTTGCTGTTACAGAATACATTATGTCACAACTTATACCACATATTTAATTATAATTATATTATTTGTAAATTCAGTTTTTGCTTTTAGTGTTTCAATTAACCCGAAAAGTTTTTCGTTTTAGTATTATGCACGTATAGATGATTCTTTTGTATGATTAGCCTCGCATTTACTTTTTGTACTTTTTCTTGTATGTAAATAAATTATTGTATTCTTTATGGAAAAAAAACTATAGCTGAAAATCTTTGTTGGATAAAAAATATTTGTTGAAACTTGGCTACGCATTCAGTATGTACAAACACATTCCCGAAAGTTTACCAAACATCATTAAGAGAGGATGGGTAATTGGCTTTTTAACCAAAACCAATTGTTTTAGACATAATATGTTTTATACATTATCTATCATCATAATAATTGAAAGTTACGCTCACAGCACGTTTATGTGTTGGTGAATTTCAGCAAAGAGTTACTTGTTAGCTTTCAATATTATGCGTATACTAGATTCAGTAAAAATAAATTTATTATTTTTATCTCCACACAGATTCAAATACTTTCTCCCAGCATCCCGATTCCCCCCATTAAGGCACAATACATCGTTCGGGATTCAGCAAAAGTTCCCCTCTAACCGCGGCAAATGACGCGTGAACGTAACCGTCCCGATAGCCCACTAAACGATGACGTATGAAGTATTCCACCCTCCGACGTGACTCCTTGAAACCATGGGAAAATTGGCGATTTGCTCCAATATAGTAAAAAAAATGTGTGTTTTTGGACGTAAGTTCCAGAATACGAACAAAAAGCTACAGAATCAGAGACTAATAATAACTTTTCATTTAAATAACTTTTCATTTAAAAAACCGACTTCCGCCATAGTATTCGACTAAATATTTGGATGAAAAAAAAAACTATGAAAGAACCATAGTAGTGAAAGGATTATGATACTTTTTGAATGCAAATGCTTGGTTTGTTGCTGAAAATACCAAAATCGCCATATGTATGCCTACAATATTTGAGGAGTTCCCTCAATTCCTCATGGATCCCATCATCAGAACTGAATTCAGAAAAAAATGGGACTAATCTGGAAGTATATCTATTCAAATAAAAAAAGAATTTCCCAAATTGGTTCATAAACGCCGGAGATATAAGGTAACAAATAAACAAAAAAAAAATACAACCGAATTGAGAACCTCCTCCTTTTTGTGAAGTTGGTTAAAAAAAGAATATTATGTATTTAGAAAACTGTCCAGAATTTAACTTTTCCTAGTGTACAATAATAGTATCAACACGGAATAAATAATTTTGAATATGAATTTGAATTTGACTTCGCACCATAAATAAACATTCAGATGAATTGTATTCTTTGACCTAATCATTATTGTACTTAGTCTCTTAAGAATTGTTCAAATATTGTCTTAATTAATGTATTCGGAATTAACAAGCTCGTATTGTCGCTGGATGAAACTTACATTAAATACATAAGGTAAGGTATCATGTGCACAAAACAGCAACTACGCAAAGCTTGCAACAGTCTATACAGTCTATATAAGCCAACTGTCAGTGGTCTGTGTCTCTAAATGACCTCCCTTAAGAGTCACCAAGTGTACTTCAGTTAGGTCAACCTATCAGTTTCTCATTTCAACAAGCAAAGTAAGTGGAGGTAGATATTCCCAGAAATACTAGAGTAGGCCACTTCGTGCAACCAAGATTATTTCAGTGAAGCTTATTGGCGTCTTGAGACACACATGATTTATTATTGAAGAGTACTACTTAATACAGTCTTCCCGCAGGAGTAGACGATCCGGACCACTTATCTCGCCTCATTCACCATGCTCGTCGATTTAGGGTTGGTATTGATCTGACCTTTCTTTAGAACGTTTTTATGGAACCTGCTAACTCACATTCTTTTTATTCATTGTATTCATAATTTCAACGTAATCCTTACACCAACTCGAATGGGCAGCGTTCGGGAAACTACACCATATCTTTTCGCCACAGATATCGTAGAGCCTCAAAACGAAAGTCGACGATCAGTGTGTGTTGCCAGTGATGACTTACGGCACTGAGACGTGGTCGCTAACTACTAGCCGTATAAATAAACTCAAAGTCGCGCATCGGGCTATAGAGAGAGCTATGCTAAGAGTTTCACTACGTTATAGAATCTGAAATGGATAAATCCGTAGAAGAACCACGGTTACCGACATAGCTCTCACTATTAGCAAGTTGAAGTGGCAATGGGCAGGTCATATAGCTTGCAGAACTGACAACCGTTGGGGTATAAAGGTTCTCGAGTGGCGAGCACAAACACTAAAGCATTCCTCACTAAAAACTAAACTTTAGCCAGTAAAACTTAACAGTTGCAAACCGATCATCAGAACATTATGCGATACGGTGAAGGGTATAATTCATAATTAGGGTCATAATTCTAAAATATGTTTTTTTTCTTCTCCAAAGTTATTAACATACATAACATAACATAACATAACAACACATAACATAATATATGATATTACGCTTTGTCGCAAGATTTAATTTGACTCCATAACATTTTTTGTACACAAAGCTTTAAACTTTATGTTTGTATAAAAAATGCAATGGACATTTTCCATTCATCCCCTTAGTGGTTGATTTTTTTAGAGAGCACCTAGGAGATCTGAGAATGAGTCACTCCTTTTTCGCTCATAAAAGATTTTCGAAGAGATTTTTTCTTTCGCTCGTTTTCTGAATGTATTATGTATTATAGTAGTATAGGATATATTTATATTTAATAAATATTTTCACTACCGTTCGTCTAAACGGTATGGACCTGCAGAGGGTGTACTCATTTCGGTACTTAGGTCATGTGGTCACTACCGACCTTAAAGACAATGATGACATCGAACGGGAGCGGAGGGCGCTATCGGTGCGAGCGAATATGGTTGCACGGAGGTTTGCGCGTAGCTCAGAGGGGTGAAGCTAACATTGTTTCAAGCATATTGTACCTCTCTGTATACGTGTAGCTTGTGGGCGAAGTATACGCTCGCGACGTTCAGCGCCATCCGCGTCCAGTACAACAATGCGTTCAGGGCGGTGTTGGGCCTGCCCGGCTACTGCTGCGCATCGGGGATGTTTGCTGTGGCGCGGGTTGATTGTTTTCATACCACTATGCGCAAGCGCGCTACGTCCCTGGTGCGCAGGTTGCGGGCTAGCTCCAACACCGTGCTGGAAATGATTGCCGCTAGGGTGGACTGCCCGTATACAAGGCATTGCTGTGAGAGACACCTGCCCAGCAATCCTATTAGATTTTAGTTGTTTTTGTTATGTGTAAATATGGGTTTCTATTTTGCTCGAAATAAATGTATATTATTTATTTATTTTATATATTGAATAAACATAATTATAACACTTATCATAGTCATCCATCTCACACAACTTCCCTCGGAACTTGAAAGTATTTGCACTAAATAACAAAGAGCTTTTATTTTATTCAAGTCTATTAATGTTGAAAACCGGTCACCAAAAACCCAATTTAATATTGGAAGGCAAACACGATTTGATCGTTTCTGTATAAAATGAAAGAATGATAAAAATTCCATGAATATCAGAGTTGACCTTGGCCGGCTCCCCAGCCAATGAAATCCAATTTACAGTCAAAGTATGAAGTAGGTACCTTCTGGGACCTCTCGGCTTTCAGACAGACGTTCGTAACAACCTATTATTTATTCAAGTTGTTGTGTGGAAGGATGAATCTTACGGTTCCTCAAACAAGTACCTTTTGAAATAACTTGGACGAACAAAAAGATTTCGTTATAATATGTCCCATTTAGGACAAAGAATGAAAAGGATTTCTAAAAGAGATTACATGCTCTGATAGTGCATGTAAATGACATGAATTCATTTAACGTTTAATTTCATACCATTAGGACTTAAACGGTGGTGCTTTGGGAGTCTGTGTTTAAACTTCCAATTTAGAGGCCCGGCTATAAAAGGAGTTTCGTTTAACAGCAGCTAGATTTTAGATGTGCAGCTGTGTTGATAATACCTGCTACATTATTAGAGTTAACGCAATCCTATGGGTAGATTACTTTATTTTCAGGAATTTAAATAAATTACGAATTTACGAATCCAAACCAAGCATTACACTTATGCCAATACGCATAGATACTCTTTTTGACTTATTTATCGATTCGTTAAATGTATTAATGAAATGCCTGGTCCGATTTAAACGAGTTTGAATATTGATGATGATGATTAAAAGTAACCACATAGGTTATACCAGGATATAAGGTAACATTCCAAATTTCACTCAAATCCGTTAAGCCG
The DNA here is from genome assembly GCA_951392215.1 of Epirrita christyi. Taxonomy (NCBI): domain Eukaryota; kingdom Metazoa; phylum Arthropoda; class Insecta; order Lepidoptera; family Geometridae; genus Epirrita; species Epirrita christyi. The sequence goes on along the minus strand of OX595838.1, from coordinate 16,654,262 downwards.
TTTGAGTCTGAAGATGTGAAAAATATACTCACAAACTTTCGCATTTTTAATATTAGTGTGATGTGCTGTGTTATAAATATAGTGTGATTTTCGAAAATGAGTCATCGTATACCTAAGTCGTGAGCGTCTGGGCATGCATGCAATATTCCATGCACCGCTGCACAAATAATTTTGCATTACATAAGACGTGCATAGCATGACATGTCTCGTCTCTGAAACAAAATAAAAAGAGACGCGCCGCCTTTACGTACTTTGTGTCTCTGACATGGCGCAATATCTGGTGTGTATATATAATCCTATGTACCTACTATTTATGTTATTATAAAGGTGGATTCTTCAAACTTACATCTACGATTTTGGGCAGCAATATTTACTTAATACTACTTAACTTAATAGTATAAAAAAAATCCAACTAAAGGATTTTTTTTATACTATTAAGCAAGCGAACAAGCATACGGTCCACCTGAGGCCCAATTCACTAACTAAAAAATAGTGAAAATAGAGTTCGGATCATGTTTCGATCTTGTGTCGATGTCTTAAATGTCAGAAATGGTATTCTCCTGACATAAAATACAGCACTGTAATGTGATTATATCGAAATGTGACCGAAACTTGAACGATTCATAGTTTTTTCGTTAATTTTAGCATAAGTAGATGGAGTCTCTCTTTACTCTTTCCAATTATATATATATAACTATCCTACTCTAATGGTGGTCACCATGAATTGAAAGTAGACTAAATTGTTATTTATGAGGGACTAGAAATTCAACTTTCAGTCAATTTACAATTAAGTCTAGATTCGGTCAACTTTCAGTGTAGTTTTAAAATAACTTAGAGAATTGGGCCTCTGATGGAAAGTAGTTATTACTTATTTGCAAATTATGTCAAAGGCGTAATGAAAATAGTATAATATATACTTACAACACAGCTAATATTATAAAGTTATTCGAATAAATAGCGCAACAACATATCGACGTCCCAACCGAATAAAGCGGTAATATGAAAATCAGAATTTTTCAGGAGAAGCAAAAAACGTGGAAATCGATTTCTACACGAATGGTTTAAAGTAAATATATACAAATGTAGTATCGTTGGATGTGCAAAAAAATTAGCTTTCAAATATAATAGTAGGCTAACACAAAAACCTCACGGGTTTTCAAATAAACTTTAAAAACCTTTTTAAATATTTATTCGCCCTTGACAAATCAGGGCGAATAAATATTTAAAAAGGTTAAAAATTTAATACAAAAAAAATAACACCAAAGTGTTATTTTTTTTTGTATTAAATTTTTACGTCTCTATTCGTCTCAAATCATCAAGCGAATTTTTCGGTACTAAGCGTATACAAACTTTTCTAAGGAGTTTTTACTTGGGTAAGCACCGCGTGCTTAACTGTTACGCCATTATTCTCTTGAAAATGACTCGCTACGATTTTAGTAAATTTGTATTACCAACTAATTCTGCTAGTATGGAAAAGGACTCATGTAACTTTAAGTTTTTCTAAAATAAATCAGTGAAACAAATAGTTTAGGAGTTTTTGTTTTTATTAACATAATCACTAATCAACATTTATCTTAACTTATATGAAAAACAAGGAAAATATTATACCAATTACCGTAAAAAAATGTTTGATTATTTTTTTTTCAATTTCTTTATTTGTAGTTTTATCACAACTTTTACAGGTTACAGCATGAAAACTCATTTTTTAAATCAACACAATATAATCTAATAATCTAATGGATGTGATAAAACTACTCCCAAGGATCCATACCATGCTCCCTGATCAATTTCCTCCGAACCAAGTGAAAAATAATAATCTTTTTCGACTAAATGTTAGTGACTATTTTAGAGATAAGCTTATAGTTTTTTAGACTTTGGGTACCCGTTAGCTGTGTATTGCTTTGCTTACTAGGTAAGGCTATTAGTCTTAAGGTCAAGGTATAGGATATCAGTCATAAGCGTTAGTAAGAAGGTCTTCATTTATTCACATTTTTGGGATAAGAACTAGGATTATCACTAATAAACAGCTGTACTATTTTTTACCTAACCTACATTATCATTCTTGGAATCAACTAAATCTGATTCATGATTAGGAGCTGCACCAGAGGCTTGATTATGTGGTACCACACATAAACACACCCCTTTTTCACACGGTAGAGCCTCAAAGGACCTCTTTTCACCGTGGGTTGCACAGTCGCAGGAATATAGACGTGGAAGTGGTACCAACTGCCTAAAAATTACCTGATATTGCACAGGAATAGCGTCTGTATCACATAGGCGGATCAAGTCATTGTATAAATGCCTTGGCACAGAAATTGATTGGTCATAAGAGGCCCAGGCTGAATGCATTCTCTGAGGCATTTGGCATGTTATTTCTTCTACAACGAGAAACCTGGCGACTGGTGGTCATGCTCATGTATTAATCTTCTAAACTATTTCTGAAATAAAGCTAATCTAAGCGATACAATCAATTTTAATTTATCTTGCTTTAGTTAGACCAATATATTCATCGGTCATCCTGTAGCCAATTCTTCGTTTTGTCTGATAAAAGATTCTTAAAATTATAAAAATCTGAATGCTGCATCTCTTTCATTTAAATTTTTTCTGTAGTCAAATCAAATCAAAAGAATTGTATTCATTGAAATTACAAGGATCATTTTAAATCGTCTTATAAACTAAAACTACTCCTGTTCCAACTCGACCAAGCCTAGAAGAATCAGGCAACAAAAACGGCTTGGCTTACTTTGATGACCCGTCTTACTTACCACTAGGTGGGAAGCGCCTGTGTGGTATAGTAACTTTAGAATTATCTGGTGTATAAATCATATGACGTTTCTTAGCTCATCTTATCTTTGCGAGAATAAAAGGTTTTTATCACAATACCACTAAAACATTTACCGTTTGCAGCCGAAAATGACGTAACATTTGGGAACTCCTTTATTCTCATAACTTGTAGCTTTCTGATTTTTCGTAAGGTGTTAGAATGATAGTATTCGCCTTCTTCTTGGATGATAGATTTTAAACGAAGAAAGACGTTTACTGTTATAAATCTGCGATTCATAGGTTTATATTTCTGAAAAAAATTGAAGTAATAGATCAGAGTCCGTAGAATCCGAATTTGCTATAAAAAAATTTGGTGTAATGCGACATTACCGCTTTATTCGGTTGAGGCGTCGATATCCAGGTATTAAATCTATGTTTTTTTTATAAAAACGTCATTGATTTTAAACAGATCCTAAGTAACCAAATTATAAGCATAAGGGATCTATTAGTACAAGGGATCTAAGACATAGGATCTATTAACTACTCATAATAAAATTGCTATGCCAAATAGAAAGCTTCGTTTCAAATGAACATTAGGCACGTGGCAATGCCTATTATCGGATTTTAACCCATGCCCATTCAATTAGAAGGTGGTGCATTTTCTATTTGGCTATCACAGCTTAGGTAGTAATAAATAGCGGAATACTAAAAGATTATGTTTTGATTTCACCCGCACTAAAATGTGAATTCACATAAATGCGAATTTACAAAACGCTGTGGTAATTCAGCATTAAAATTCCGAATGCGCTCCGTAAGACTGTTAGGCACATTTGGGCGCGGACGGTATGCGGGCGATCTTCAAATAAAGTCCACGGTTTATTGCTTCGAACAAAGTTGGGGTTATACTTTGAGCAAGTTGGTCATAATCTTTTATTATCAAACAAATACCTATCCAAAAATTGAGCAAGAATATTTGTACCGATATTTTAGTGGAAGCACCAACAGGTTTCGACCCTAATCGAAGGTCTTCATCAGGGTGGGTATAGGATCCCACGAGAAACGTGAAAATTTCCCGTTTTACAATTTAATGATATAATGCACGAAAGTTATTTTAGTTTTTTATAGTAAAAAATATTATTTGTGTAAATGTATTATTATAGATGATTATGATAACCTTTGTGGCACGGTGGGCAAATAGCTGGCTGTGATACGAGAGGTTGCGGATTCAATTCCAGCTGCGGTACAAATGTTTGTATGATCTGCAAATATTTGTACGGGGTCTGGGTGTTATGGTACCATGGTACTCGCAGTTCCTGATACCCACGACACAGGTGTCCAAGTGTGGGATCATGACTACGTAAGTGACTGTTATGTTATCTATGTTATATACAGATGAGATCTACAAAACATTCAGCATAAACTTATAGCAGGTAAGTAATTTTCAACTCTATTGTTCAGCCAATGGTAGTTTAAATTTTTTTATGAGCAAATCAAACTTGTATTCTGTCACGTTCAAACCTAATCGTGTAATTTCTCACAGATACAGACGCAAAATTACAGGCGACACGCCGTGGGAACAGCTCGCCTGCAGACGCCTGTCGTTGCCTCAAGACGTCGACCAATCAGCATTAGTGCGTCTGTACCTGTGAGAAATCAGGCCGTGGGACCCCAGCTTTAGGTCACGAACACAATAAAACAATTATCGCTTTCACTCAGAGCACACCCGCATGTAAGGGTGTAAATTCAGAGAGTACCGCAGTCTGAGCGTTTTAAGAACATTTTCATCGTAATGCTATTTTATTTGAATATTCAAAAAGAAAGCTTATATTTTTCTCTACGATAGTTTATGAAAGGTTTCTCCTATTTAATTTGCTTTAAAAATTAATTAATGAAACGGATCAATTGTCTGTAAACTTTCCGAAACTATTTTATAATTGAACACGAAAACAGAATAGCTCTATAAATAAATAACTTATTAATTACTCTTTCATTACTAATAAGCTTTTGCAATTAAATGAGATTATGTTAGGCGTACTTAACGGGAGGTATGTCCCCCCCACCAACCAGCACAGAGCCTGTGTCGTGAACCAGTTGGAACTATGTAGTATAATATATATATGTAATAAAATATAATGTAATATAATATAATATAATATAATATAATATAATATAATATAATATAATATAATATAATATAATATAATATAATATAATATAATATAATATAATATAATATAATATAATATAATATAATATAATATAATATAATATAATATAATATAATATAATATAATATAATATAATATAATATAATATAATATAATATAATATAATATAATATAATATAATATAATATAATATAATATAATATAATATAATATAATATAATATAATATAATAATAATGAAAAACTTCGAAATTTATCTAGTCATAGAACTTAAGTTGTTCATCATGACGTGTTTATTACCCTCCCCTCGGGCTTATAGGGGTATTTTGTTACACATTGTATAGTAATAGTGTATATATATCAGGACTGGCTCATTCCCTGTCCTACAGTCTCAACAGCGGAAATATTATAAACTGATTCTGATTTCATCTGATACACAAATGCACGAGCAACGACCAACTAAGGGTGCGTTCTCGTACAAAGTATTCACCAGCTTACTTGCTTGTTTTAGTAACACATAAACACACTCGTTAGTTCTCGTTTATTTGCTATGAATGGTGAATTGCATGAGCGTTTATACCAGCGCCTGTACTATCTTTTTACGTAACACGTATTGAATCTCTGAAATTATTTCCCTCATTCCAAATAAATAAATCGATTACGAAGGGGTCAGTTCACATAATAAACTTGCAGTTAACCCCCAAACGGCTCTTACACTTCGCAAATCGGTAAGTAACCGCCGTTTAAATTGAATCCTCGGTATAACTGCGTCATAACAGCTGATCCAAAACTGCTCCATAACGCTGGAGGAGTTTGAGAGGAACACTTTGAACCACATGACATGACTGTTAAATAAAATGATATTGCCAAGACCATATGAATTTTAGAACATATTGCTTCTATTACCTTGTGCCAAAAGAAAACGGTTTGAATTTTCTCGGTTGAACCACCTTGATATCAAATCAGTATGTACCTGTTTGTGTATGTTCTGTGTACTTGTGTGTTGTCGAATAAACGTATTTCATTTAATTTTTAACCGAATTCACAAAAAGGAGGAGGATCTCAATTTTTTTTTTATGTTTGTTACCTCATTTCTCCGTCATTTATGAACCGATTTGGAAAATTCTTTTTTTATTTGAATGGATATACTTCCAGATTGGTCTAATTTTTTCAGAATCCAGTTCTGATGCTGGAATCCATGAGGAATTAAGGAACTCCTCAAATATTGTAGGCATACATATGGCGATTTTTATATTTTCAGAAACAAACCAAGCATTTGCATTCAGAAAGTATCATAACCCTTTCACCACTATGGTTCTTTCATATTTTTTTTTTCATCCAGATATTTAGTCGAATACTATGGCAGTAGTCGGTTTTTTAAATGACAAGTTATATTTTTTACCTTGTTGTCGTTATTGAGTAAGAAAAATCGTAGTGACTCATAAATAACCACTTATTCATATTCTGACTTGTCTGAATGTTTGTCATTGGTAAACTATAATCTATGGTTATGTGTATGGTATCTTAGTATCATACATATCCAAAATAAGTTTAAGTACATCTACTTTTTATTTTTTTGTGCACTATCTCGAAATTGCTTTCCACATACACAAAGGTTAGCTAGAAGAGAATGCTATCTAGCATTAAGTTACCTATGTACAATACTTTTAATTGGTGCAATAAAAAAACTCTATTTATCTATCTATTTAAGGTTCCTTGAAAACATGTTTAAAAGTTCTTAAACATTAATGTCCGAAATATGATGTTTTACGTTAGAATAATATTTTTTCTTATTGAAAATTTGAAGTGTAAGTGGGTACGTACCTACTTACTATGCGATTAAAACGCTTATTGTGCTTCGGTAATTAGTCTGTATTATTAATCTTAAGTTGTTTATTTTCTGTGTCATTAAGTAAAGTTTTTTCTATCTCTACGCTACTACGCATTCTTGATGGATTCTAATTGGATGGTCGTGAGCCGTGTCGTGTATATTCATAACAAAAATAAGTATTAAAGTAGTAATTCCAACACAAAATACTTCAAATAGTGAGTTAATCATTTGAATATTTAGTTAGAACTATATTGCCTAAAATACTAATTGAGCAATGTTCAAGCGAAATTGAAAAGCTCGTAGCTTTCGCGTAGCAACTCGTAGCTCGTAGCAGCCTCTGAAAGCCGAACCTCAATTCCTATCAATTACCTGCATGCTATAATCGAATGGAGCATAATAGATTGCCTGTTTTGTGTAACAAAACGCTGCGCTCCGTTATTGAGGCTGGTAATGGATGGCGTACACCGTTCGGCGCCAGTGAGCTATGGCCACCTTCCTGAGATTGTCGTGTTCTCCAGGATAAAAAGGCTACCTATTTGTGCTTGGTTAATATAGAGATGTAACAATACAATTATTTAGATATCCACTTACTGTGTTCCCTGTCATACAATTGTAAGATTCAGTTTTCATGATCTATAACCAATTATTAGATAGTGTTCCAGTATTTTAGACTGCAAAAGTTATTATTAGTTTATTTATTTAGCCTGGTGGGACTCGGGCTACCTATATTACCTCGGACAACCTCCATGGCGCAGTGGGCGAGTAGCCTGCTGAGATGCAAGAGACGCGGGTACGATTCCGCTGCGGGACAAATGTTCACAACAACACCCAAACCCAGAACAAATGTTTGCAAATTATGCAAATATTTGTTCTGGGTTTGGGTGTTGTGGTACCATGCTACTCGTAGTTCCTGATAGCCACTACACAGGGAATCTAAGAGTAAGATCAGGACTATATTATGTGACTGTTGGGTGTTATGTTATTTTATATTTGAGAGAGTAATCGAACTGTAATACACTACGTAGTTGAATATCTATTTTGAATTATCTTTTTTTATATATAAGACTGTTAAAACCATATAAAAGCTAAATTTAAAAACAGCACTGCAGTGGTTATTCAAAACAAAGTCACGTAGGTTAATAATAGTGCTTAGTATTCTAAAAGATTGTGAAACAACTATGAAGTAAGAAAATCCTTACAACGGTCCGTGGAATTAAGAATTCAAAGCGGACCTTTGAACTTCTGTCCATTGTAGTGCTCAGGAGGAGGAAGCGAGCAGATTTTATTTTACGTAGAAAAATGTTGGAAAAAGTGAAGTAGATAGTTACCTAGGCAATATTACGACAGGGTAAGTTCAACCGCAAAAAATGAGCGGCGCATTTTGATAAAAGTATAGAACAAAAATGGAGTTCACTAAATTGACAATCATGTATATAGTAGTTTAGTTAACCGAACTGACATAAGTTTAAAGGTGTGATTTGCAGGAAAAGAATCCTACTAAAATTATAAACGTGAAAGTTTGTGAGTATGGATGGATGGATGTTTGTTACTCTTTCACGTAAAAACTACTGAATGGATTTGAGTGAAATTCGGAATGGAGATACTTTACGCCCTGGCACATAGGCTACTTTTCATCATAATCATCATCATCAATTTTCATCATTATTCACGCGGGTGAAACCGCGGGGCGCAACCAGTAACAAATAAAGTTATTTTTTAGGAAAAAACTCAAAAACTGACTTCTTTCAAAAAGCGCTGAATCAATCTGCTGAAGCGCTGTAATAATCATCGAATAATCACGGAGTAATCGCGTAACGAACATACAAAAACATACAGTCCTGCAGCCCTAGCTAAACGGCATTCGCTTCGAAGCGATTCCATTTCTACAGTCGTAATACAAAACAATAGACCACGTGACATATCGATAGCTAACGTCAATCTCATACATTTTGGACTTTTCTACTAGCGTCATCGCTGTTAGAATGTTACTTTGTCTAAGGACTCTGATTAGATAGATTTTAAACCGGTTTAACTTAGGTACGTAGATTTTGTCCACTCGGTGTTTTTTTTTTTTCATATAAACTTCAACACTCCGTCGCATCCCCTTGGGGTGTGAAGTTCGGAAATTCCTTTCTTAGTGCAACCCTAGATCCAAAGAAATGTACCCTCCTTTCAGGTATTACAAAGACACAGTTGATACGTACGTTGATAGTCACTCAGTGAGTCACGCATCGCTTTAGATATATATATATGACTAGTTGCGTCCCGCACTTTCACCCGCGTAAACAATGATGAAAATTGTTGATGATGATGATGATGATGATGAACAGTAAACTATGTTTTAATCTAGGGTATAAGGTATCTTCCAATCCAACTTTCATTCAAATCCGTTCAGCCTTTTGAGCGTTAAGCAGTGACAGACATACTCACAAACATTTGCATTAATAATATTAGATTGATGATGATATTAAATTGGGTTTTTTCTGGAATCCCCGACTATTTCGTCGTATATTATCAAGAACACGTAGGATGCCTTAAAATCATATGCTAGAAATATCACTGACGTGAACACACGAATGGGTTAAAGATGTTTTTATTTTTAAAGCTTAATTCAAATTATTTGAATAAGATTTATCATTTGCAATTCCCTGTGATCTGAATCGAGTTCCCCGCATCTGGTACAGAAATGGTATATCATGCGAAACGGAGCAATCCCACATCAACGTCACTAGATAAGTGTTACATACGGCTAGGTTTCGGGTATATTGGATCAGATTACACATGTTAGGTAATCCCGCTAGTCTAGCTAAGTATCAGTGTGTGAGTTATCTTACAATTCTGCTCGAGCTAGGACTCGATTTAAACCTGTAAATGGGCCTAGAAAGCTATCGTTATCCTTGGCAAAAACTTATTAAAGTATAGCTAATATAATGGCTGTATCAGAAACTGAGGTTTCATTTAAACAAACTAGTGGTAAAAACTTTAGAGTTAATACAAATTATTTAGATTTCTGAAAATAAAATCCTTTCATATGCCTCCTCATTTTAGCTGAATGTAATCAAAAGGTATACAATTATACATACATACAAAAGCCTATATCATTTGAAGAACTCGCTTCGCTCTATCATTACCATAACAAAAACCTGATTCTAATTTCTTAATAACGGTGACTTCTAATTTCCAAAACGCGTTTTTGTATCGCTACTGCATCACGTCAAAAAGATGTTAAAACGAAAGAAAAATCTATCGAATTGCGACTGCATCGGAATTTGTATCACGAAACGAAAGAAAAATTCATCACATCGCGACTGCATCCCGTTTGAATCGCGAAGCGTAAACTCGTGCAGACAGGTTGAACTCGTCTTTAGCAGGCACTACAAAACTGCAGGAAGGCTACATAGCAGGATCAGAAATTAAAAATAAAACTGCAGTTCCCAGCGAATACCCAACAAATGAGGAACGAACTCATCCCTATATTTTATTCATGACGGCACTCGCGGCTGCCCACCGAAGCCGTTAAAGGATTCAATAATCAAAGATTTAAGAGAACTCAGCGATTGCTTGTTACATAGTGAAGTTTTATATTTTTGATGTTTTTTAGGATTCCGTACTTCCGATGAAAAAACGGAACCCTTATCACTCTCGTGTTTGTCCGTGTGTACCTATTTTCTCTCAAACTACCTACTTGATGAAAAAGGTGAAATTTTGTATAAACAGAGTATAATTTGACCCAATCACGGACGTATAGCGTAATACACAAATTCTGATTTTTGGGAAAATTTAAAAATTAAAAAAAAACAATATCTAGTGCGTCATATGTATCAAATGAAAGCGCTCGTAAAGAGTAACTTAGAACTTGGCTTAGGAGGTATTATAGAAAATATATTATTTATGCGACAATAGTTCCTCTTTTATAGTTCCGAAGTCTTTCAATTTCTATGGGAAACGATAAATACTCGTAATGAGAAAAAGCGTGTGTAATTGTGTTGATTGCTTCATAAGTTAATTATTCTACTGGTTTTTATATGACCAACTGGTATGGAACCCTCTCCACGCGAGTCCAACTTGTACATGACCGGTTGAGTTGTGAACATTTTAACTTTCAAATAAAATGTGGCAGAAAATACTCCAGGTAGTTAGGTACAATAGTCAAGTCATGAGTCAACTTTATCTGTTATCATCTTTTGAGCTCTATTTTCCGAAATACAAGCCGTTTCACTTGTGTTACAACTGAATGTTGTTTTAGGATTTATTGTTCCTCTGTGTAGTATTCTAGTTGCTGTGATCCGAAACTAGAATTCGGGGAAGGTACGAATTCCTTAAACTGTCCCAAACATTTACCTATGTCAAGAGCAGTATTCTAGCTTATAATATGTTCGTCAAGTTTATTTTGTTAAACTGGAATATCAATTACAAAATTATTTGTAAACCCGTTAGTCTCGTGTAAAATATAGTAACACTATCAAACTTTTAAATTCTTGTGGAAGGAGTTTTTCGCCCACTGTTGGACTATAGGCCTTTGCCATAACCACTACGTTTGGCAGGCGAATTGGTGATCGCAGTGTTAGTGTAGAGTACTCAGGTTGATGCTGCTGCCCATCCCCTGGTCGCTTAGTCAGTTTTTACGAAATCTATGGGAGGAGATGGAGGGATGGGGAAGCCGCGTGGACTGATGTCGCTCTGCCCCTCGACTGCTAAAATGTAAATTTTGCAATATCTGTATTTACCTATTTACATGTTTCTATTAGATTGTTATTTATATATATCAAGCGTAGCGTGTGCTGTCTTACATACTTTTGCTGATGTTTATTTATTTTTGACTACCTTCCTAAGGTTTTTAAGTTCTCATTTACTATTTATCAGAAACTCCTTGCTCCAAGGCACCACACAGGCGCTTCCCACCTATTGGTAAGACGGACCATTTATGTAAGCCAAGCCGTGTTTGTTGCCTGATTCTTCTAGGCTTGGTCGCCTCGGAACAGGAGTAATTTTATTTTATAAGACGATTCAAAATGATCCTTGTTATTTCAATGAATAAAATTATTTTGATTTGATTTGATTTGATTTGGTCCATTCTTTACCTACTGGCCAATACCTAGTGGTCAATACCTAGAAACAGAAATTGAAGAGAAAGAAAATGAGAGCAATACAATTTCTATCTAGCAGATGGCGTTCCCAGAACCGATATCGCTTTCCCAATATCGCTTTACCAGTGCCTTTTTTGACCTCATTGACCGCAGAGCCCCCTATTGACCGAACAAAGGTCACCTCACAATAGACTTTGTCGTTGACATTTAGCCAAATAAAAATGATAAATGACTGAATGGAATACTTTGGGTGATATTCTGATACCGTTAGCGAAGAATTTTCATAATATTGCTGGAATGTGACCTAACCGAAGTATCTCCGTTTTCTGGGAAAGTCGGAAAAGTAAGGTAACAACATTTTTTGTTAAGTATAATAAATTAATGTTTAAGAAACAGTTGGGAAACAGATTGGATAAGTCTATCGCTGATAAAGCTGTAGGTATTATTGATAAGTGTATTATAATCAGATAAAAACAGAAATTCACCACTTTCACCATCATTGTTAGAAGTTCTTCACAAAATAGACATCTGCTGTTATTGATAGACCGTATCTCAAAAACTATAGTAAACTAGTTGCGCCCCGCGGTTTCATCCGCGTGAATAATGATGAAAATTGTTGATGATGATGATGATGATGAAAAGTAGCCTATGTGTTAATCCAGGGCGTAAAGTATCTCCATTCCAAATTTCACTCAAATCCATTCAGTAGTTTTTACGTGAAAGAGTAACAAACATCCATACTCACAAACTTTCGCGTTTATAATATTAGTAGGAAGGATAGGATAGGATTACACCATGACGTGACCACCAAACAGTTACCATAACTTTTCAAAGTGTGAGCTTCGCTTAGGGCATTGTTCTGGTATTTATGTAACCTGGGTTCAGCATTTACGTTTTTCGTAGAGAATCCAGTTATAGGTCACAATTCTGTCCAAAATTCCTTAATTTTTGTACCTACTCATCAAAGCAAACTTCAACGCATGTTCCAATATGCATATCAGTTAATTCATGAAGCACCCGTTTCTTGGGTTTTTTTATTTACCGATTTGGTGCAAATGAGTCAATATTGTATCCATGGGGGGTTAGTACGGGTTTTGATAGTTTTCGAAACTATATGAAGTTTCGATTTCCTTCCATACATTTACTTGCAGCGCCCCTAGCGAAAAGAGAAGAAAACTAAAGACGCTGTCAGTAAATGTATGGAAGGAAACGAAACTTCATAATAATATAGTTTTCGAAAACTATCAAAACCCGTACTAGACGTGCAGACTAATACGCTAATTCCTTGGTTGTTTGATAAGGATCGGCTTCCACCATTTCTTTTAGTTCATCGTTAGTTAACTTAATGCGTGGTCGTGGTAGTAGTTGTGGTTCAATTTTCAAGACTAAATTTCACTACGAAAGCGATTAAACCAAAAACGCACAGTGCGATCGATAATCGTATTATTGTCTCCAAACGCAGCATTAATATTGCAATACCTGCTGAGTTAGAACCACGTATTTGAAACTTACTGCAATTTTTGAGGTCTCCATTTTAACTCTAATACGACGACCTTTCTGGCGCGGTGGGTGAAGGTTGGCCTGCGACGCAGGAGGTTGCGGGTTCGATTCCCGCCTCGGAACAAATATTTGTACGATCTGCAGATATTTGTTCAGGGTGTTCTGGGTATTTTTCTATGTATAATAAAAAAATCTATCTATATAATGTATTGTATTTTATCAGTTATCTAGTACCCATAACACAAGCTCTGCTTAGCTTGGGGCTAGATAATGTGTGAAATGCCCAGCATTTATTTATTTATTTATCTTATACTGAATGAAAAAACAATTGTAAGTCAAAGAATAGAATTTCAATTTTATTTTAATTCAGAATTTTTAGTTTTGTGTAAATAAATTAATAAATAAATAGGTTTTAAATAACGAATCTCTTGGACAATGCAGGTTTATTTTTTTTTCCAAATTGGCCACTACGTTAAAACGGCAGTTCATACTAAGTATATTATGTAGCCAGTTGGTAGCAATAGGTTTCATTAAAAAAAAGAACACTTGCTTACACTATTATTTATTTTAATCCCAGAAATACTCGAGTCCATCTTGTAAGTTCTGAGGTACAAGTATGCTAATTACATGACGTTCAGTTGGTAATAGGTATGAGCCGCAGTAAAAAGTTTTCACGGAATTCTGCATTTAAACTGGTACTCAGTATTATGTCCCACTGTTCTAGGCCTCGTGAATTATTTATCGCCGGTCGTTTATGATAATGCCTGGTTGTTATTGTTTGACTGCCACTTCCAAATTCGCAGGGTCCAGATTCCTTTGGGGTTCGAATTATGTAGAACTCAGTTATTTGATAAAGTTTGATAATTTACCTTGTTTAGGCGATTGTAGAGATCATAACTATGAATCCTTTATTTTCTCGTTAGAACGCAATGAGAGCTTTTCAACTTCGATTAAAAAAAGTAGTTCAAATTGTTTCGATAGATGGCGCTGACTCAACTGTAGATGACAAGATTGTCAAATGTATTATCTGTGGTGTACGTGTACTAAGCTATTATCTAACTAATCTGTGGCTATTAGTCATGATATTGTTTGTGTCTGCTTCTTGAGAGTGCGCTAGTGATTTCGTGGTGTTTTTATAAGTAAGCAAAAATAAATACCACGAAACGAAGTGCGCTAGTGATTTCGTGGTGTTTTTATAAGTAAGCAAAAATAAATACCACGAAACGAAAATGTATCCATTTTGTTGATGTTGACATTTAACTTTATTTTGACACTTGACAGCTACGTAACAGAGCAGCGGCATCTATTTTCAACGCTGAAAGCATGATTTGAAACGCCCGTGAAAACCTCTCATTGCCGTCGGTGTCAAATTTTGCCACCCGTCACGTTTATTATTAAAATGTGAATGAGTGAAAGCCATCAAATCTCGACCAATTCAAGTCAACCAATTCACTCAGACACTTACGCAACGTTTCCACAGCATTTAGCCCAAATTGACCTGACCTAGATACTGGTATTCCCAGGCTCAAAGTTAACAGATCTTAGTCAGCCTAGATACTTTATAGGTAGTAGAGGTTGTTAGTGTTTTCATAGCATAGGCAAATTCACGTGAAGCTACAATTTTCATTTTATAAATCAGTACTTCGTAGTACTTTCGAAGCATGCGTAATGACACATGAAGAGAAAAAAAACACAAAATTATTTCTCATTGTCTTCAAATATGTATTGTTTGTCTTTTAGGCTATAAAGTTGTTTAAGGATTCTGTATTCAACATCATCAGAATGTAGAAGTCCACTGCTGGACATTGGCTTCCCCATAGACAGCCACGACGAACGGTCTTGATCCGCCTCCATCCACTGACTTTCTCCAAGTTTAGAATGTTTTAGTCCATCGAGTGGAGGGCCTTCCTCTACCGCGTCGTCTGGTTTCTAAGAGTCTTTATTGTCATCATACAAACTCCTAAAAAACATAACCTTCTCTTGAATAAATTTTCAAAATTCTGGACACACATTAGAAAATAATTTAGATAAATTTATAACAGTTAAACAGTTTATAAACAAGTAAAACTCTTCTTAATTATTAAGCTCGCTAGGCTTCGCTGGCTAATGGATCAAAGTTGCTGTAACTGTGGGCACTGTAAATGATTGTTGGAGGCTGATAACAAATGTCTGCAATCTATTCATTTATGATTTACAACGGGACTGGGATAAATGTGTTTGTTTAATGTTGCCAAATACAGGGTGAATAATTGCAGCTGCGAAATAAACTTTGCTGAACTATTTTATGAGCACTTTAGTTAAGTTATCGAATTAAAACTATGATACTGTTAATAATAAATGTTGCGTGTATTACACTTATTTAGAATATTACATAGACATTAGCTAGGTACTTTGGCACGGTACTTTCGATGAAAGTCAAGGTAGTGCTTGGTTAAGCAATAGTCTAGATTTTGTTTATTGAACGAGCGAAGCGAGTTCTCTGAGTCAAGTTGGAAGAATCGGCATTTGTATGTATGTGTGTATGTATGTATGTTTGTCCGATGAAAACTTCCAAACCGTTAATCCGATCTTCATGAAATTTGGTATGGGGGTAGATAGTATTGGTACAATTTGTAGGTAAGGTTATGAGCTATATCGGTCAGGGGGTTGCTGAGATATTGGGGTCCAAGAGGGGGTAAAAAAAATAAAAGTAAGACAGTCAGATCAAGTGGGGTGTCTAATGAAAGCGATTTGGTTGGACATTTCAAAACTGTTTTTATTAAGTATTTAGCCTTAGCAGTTTTTGAGATATTAGGGAAAATAAAAAACGTAAAAATCAAAAATTCTAGGGTACTTCCAGCAATCCCACAATGCTGAAATTTGGTATGCTTGTGGCTTTTGTGTCACAACTACAGGGAAAAGTCTGAAACTGAAGAATTTAGAAACTTGAACTCCATAAAACATAAACCAATATAACATCCATTGTTGACCTCTCATTTCTAGGAATTTGAATGACGCTGGAGTTCTATGGTTTTGACAAAAGGACGTTATCAATTAATTCGTCAGGTACTTGATATAGTATGTAGTATTACGCCCCGTTGCTTAGCCCTATTCAAAGGTTATTTCGATGATGTGTAGGAAATTAGAGTTGTTACTGGTAGATCCTGTACTGTACTGGTAGACCTCGAGGTGAAAATTTTCAAAAATAATAATATAAAATATGGAAATTACTTAGTTAAGTAGTCGGGCTGATAAAGGTGTTATCGCGAGGTCTCAGTTCGGGGCGAACCACTAGTATATTTGAACGAGCGAAGCGAGTTCTCTGAGTCAAGTTGGAAGAATCGGCGTTTGTATGTATGTATGTTTGTCCGATGAAAACTTCCAAACCGTTAATCCGATCTTCATGAAATTTGGTATGGGGGTAGATAGTATTGGTACAATTTGTAGGTAAGGTTATGAGCTATATCGGTCAGGGGGTTGCTAAGATATTGGGGTCCAAGAGGGGGTAAAAAAAATAAAAGTGAGACAGTCAGATCAAATGGGGTGTTTAATGAAAGCACTTTAGTTGGACATTTCAAAACTGTTTTTAATAAGTATTTAAACTTAGTAGGTTCCGAGATATTAGGGAAAATAAAAACCGCAAAAATCAAAAATTCTTGGGTACTTCCAGCAGTCTCACAATGCTGAAATTTGGTATGCTTGTGGCTTTTGTGTCACAACTACAGGGAAAAGTCTGAAATTGTAGAAATTAGAAACCTGAACCATAAAAAACAATAACCAATATAACATCCATTGTTGACCCCCCTTCCTAGGAATTTGAATGACATTGGAGTTCTATGTTTTCGTCAAAAGGACGTTATCAATTAATTCGTCAAGTACTTTAAATACTAACAGGTATGTAGTATTTACGCCCTGTTGCTTAGTCCTATTCAAAGGCTTATTTGATAATGTGTAGAAAAATTACCTATAGAGGTAAAATTTTTTTCTCAGTAACTGTTTTTAGAAATCGGTTAGAAGGGTAAAATATGCAAAATAAATACGAAATACTTCAAGTTCTCTGGTAATGCTGAAATTTATTATTTAAGTATATTTTATTCTATGGGGAGAAGTCGAAAATTGAGGATTTTTTCTATGTAATATCCATTTTTAGAGTAGAAAACTTAAATCTTTAAAAATTAGGTAGCAAAACTACAATTAGATGGCACTGCTTAATTAAAAAAACGTTTTTTTTGCTTCACAAAATCTGTTTCATATATATGGAAATTGACTCGATAGTTTTAGATTTCTGATGGATCATCCACACAAACATACTTACATAGCCGTTAAATACAAAACCCTTTCTTTCCCTCTTAAATTAGTCTGGCTGATAAAGGTGTCATCGCGAGGTCTCAGTTCGGGCGAACCACTAGTTATTTATTTATACCGCCTAATATAAGATGGTCCATCTGCCAGTCATTTACTATCATAAATAAACCTGGTTTAAAGCCGTGAAATACAACAGGGTATACCTAAGGATAATAACTAAGACCTCAGGTTGATTTTAAAGCTTTTGCCACGATAAGCGTGTTTGTTATATTTACTCGCTTATCTCTCCTTTTTAAGTAGTATAAGAAACATTGCGGAAGAAAGTCACCATTTTACCATCCGAAAAGTAAACTACTACCGAGTAACTGCAAATAAATAAGGTATTTTATTAGTAAAACACATCGGGCCCTAGTGGATCGCAAACAGCGGCAGTGTACTCGCAAACTTAGCATCTGAGGACGTTATGTGTGTATTTAATTAGGGAACTTGCTGTTTATGAATGTACTTATGGCGTTAATATCAATTGGGATAAACAGGGTGTCTGATAAAATTGTATGCTAAGATATACATTCTCTAGATTCTGATTTTGCTCTACATTCTACACATAATGAACAACAAAGAGAAATAAGACTACTATTGCATATTTAGAACTTTCGTGGTTGAAGTAAGTTATTCTTCCATGTACAATTGTTCAGTACGAATTATTAAGTTTTTTTTTGTTATGCTACTTGGCTAGCAGACAAGCTTAAGGCCCACCAGATGGAAAGCAGTTACTATAGCCTATGAACGCCTGTAACACCAGAGGCATCACACGCGCGCTGCTGACCCTGTGACATAAAGATGAAAAGTCTCATGTGTCTGTAAGTAAATCAATAAGTAATAAAAAATAAAAAAGTTAGTAATAGTAGTAATTTTATGTGACGATTAAAATGATGGTTACTTAAATTGAGAGTCCCATCACTTGAGAAACAAATATTTAAATATGTCGATGTTTGTTATAACAGAATAAGCTTGCCAACTACGCATAGGCAAATTGCAAAATTTTAGCTGTAAATATTGCAAGATAGTTTGCCAAAATCGATTTCCTGAAGTTCATTGACCGTTGTTGAAAAGTATCTTTTGTGTTTTACTGCGGCTCTGTACAAGCACCTCGTACAAAGACCGTTTTTACCCGAATACGAAGGGGTTTTGAACGATTGTAAGTTCATGTGTTCTAACTTTTAAACTACTTATTATATAACTTGGCAAATTAAGTATATTTGGAAGACCTCTGAACATCACTATGAATATGTATTAAATACATTAAAATATATACGTGCAAGTTGTTTATTTATTTGACGATAACTAGTGGTTCGCCCCGAACTGAGACCTCGCGATAACACCTTTATCAACCCGACTACTTAACTAAGTAATTTCCATATTTAACCGACTTCCCAAAAAAGGAGGAGGTTCTCAATTCGGTTGTATTTTTTTTTTTTTTTTAGTGTTTGTTACCGCATATCTCCTGCGTTTATGAACCGATTTGGAAAATTCTTTTTACATTTGGATAGATATACTTCCAGATTGGTCCCATTTTTTTCAGAATCCAGTTCTGATGATAGAATCCATGAGGAATTGAGGGAACTCCTCAAATATTGTAGGCATACATATGGCGATTTTACTATTTTCAGCAACAAACCAAGCATTTGCATTCAAAAAGTATAATAATCCTTTCACCACTTTGTCGAATAAAATGGCGGAATTCGGTTTTTTAAATGAAAAGTTATTTCTACTATTATTTTTGAAAAAAAATCCCTCGAGGTCTACCAGTACAGTACAGGATCTACCAGTAACTACTCTAATTTCCTACACATCATCGAAATAACCTTTGAATAGGGCTAAGCAACGGGGCGTAGTTATACTACATACCTGTTAGTACCTATATCAAGTACCTGACGAATTAATTGATAACGTCCTTTTGATGAAAACCATAGAACTCCAACGTCATTCAAATTATTAGAAATGGGAGGTCAGCAATGGATGTTATATTGGTTTCTATTTTATGGAGTACATGTTTCTAAATTCTTCAATTTCAGACTTTTCCCTGTAGTTGTGACACAAAAGCCACAAGCATACCAAATTTCAGCATTGTGGGATTGCTGGAAGTACCCTAGAATTTTGGGTTTTTACGTTTTTTATTTTCCCTAATATCTCGAAAACTACGAAGGCTAAATAATTATTAAAAACAGTTTTGAAATGTGCAACCAAAGCGCTTTCATTAGACACCCCACTTGATCTGACTGTCTCATTTTTATTTTTTTTACCCCCTCTTGGACCCCAATATCTCAGCAACCCCCTGACCGATATAGCTCATAACCTTACCTACAAATTGTACCAATACTATCTACCCCCATACCAAATTTCATGAAGATCGGATTAGCGGTTTGGAAGTTTTCATCGGACAAACATACATACATACACACATACATACAAACGCCGATTCTTCCAACTTGACTCAGAGAACTCGCTTCGCTCGTTCAATTATTGAATAGTTTATACATAACAATTTCAGATGAGAATATTTTCTTGTTTTATTCTTTTTAGAGCGTAATTTTTCAGTAGTCGGGTTTTAGTTTTTGATCTTACTTTTTATTGAGCGTTACGCTCTGCTATACTTGTTTACGACTTTCACATAACATTATGCTTGAACCGATTTATCTTCAGTTTTCAAACATTTTCTAGGTTGAACTAGTTACTTGCTAAAGTTGTCTACTACGAAGACCTTAATTCAAATTCATACAAACATATACAGACACACGCCTTTTTCGAGGGCCTTTTTTTCATCGTGGGTTGTACAATCCCAGGAATTTATTTAGATGTGACCAGTTGTGCTTATCGCCGTCATTGCTTTCGACCAACTCTGCTTAAATTTTTCTCCAGTAATACAACACTCCTAAATAATAATTACTATTCATAAAACTTTATCGCGTTTAGACTTTTTGTAACTTCCAAACAAAATATGTGTTTTGGCAATTTTTATAGCTATTCTGAATATTTAGAGTCATCATCATCATCACCCTTAAGAAGTGCAAAAAACCCACGGCGAACGGTATTGAGCCGTCTCCATCCACCAACTTTCAACGGTTCATCGAGTAAAGGACCGTCCACGTGCGTTGAACCACTTGTACATTTCAAAACAATAAAATTATCAACACAAGGAAAAATTTCTATGGTGTTTTTGCGTAATAAAACATTTTTAAAGCTTCAATTGTCGTCTAAACGATGTTGTAATATTATTTACATCACTCAGATTAATAAACAACTTCTGAACAATAACACCCCATTCAATCATCACCCTCCTTTCATTACAAAATAAACAGAATCACCCCATGGGGATGAAACCTTTGATTCCAAACATTAAGAATCAACGAAGAAAAATGGAAAATCTTTGTTGAAGAAACAATCGTTTAAGTATTTATTACGGAGGAATGAAAACGCGAATAAAGTTGAGGCATTTGATGGTAAATTTTATTCAGTCGTTGCACGTTTCCATGGTAATATATTGTACTTTTATGATTATGAAACTTAAAATCTGTTATTTTAGAATAACAAACATCTGCCCACAGCTTCGTTAGCGTGGTGCTCGGGTAGAAAGTAGCTTATCACTACAATATTATGTATTATGTATTGAGCAGTCACATTTCATCTCTATTAAATTTTAACGAAATTTGTTCAACTGTTACGGCATGATTGAGTTACAAAGTAACATTTAGTATTATTATTATTTATATTATATTACAACATATACTGTTATTACTAAACCATCATCATCATCATCATCAGTTGGTTGATGTGCACTGTTGGACATAGGCCTAAAATAAGCATTGTGATGTGACAACGATGAGCTCATGGGTCCTCTGAGGTTTGCTGGAAGAAACCCCTTTTAGGGTTAAGCTCGCCTTTGTACATGTCCTATGTGTAAGTTTTTTGTCTGTAATATTGTGTACAATAAATAATTAAAGAATTAATGAATGGACAGAATATTTTTTTGAACTACATATTATGTTTATAAATGTACTAGTTACCATTAAATGTATTAGTTACTATTTACCATTACCATTGATAAGCATTTCAATAACATTTGACCAAATGATGTCTAGTGAAATCGATTAAATTAATACGCTCCTGAGTAAACGTTTATATTTATAAGGGTTCGTATGGAAGTTTGAAGGGCAAACCGCAACGAACGTACTTCTAACTAATTAAAAAATGTACCGGTAATGTAAGAAAAAAAGATGAAAGAAAGATTTACTGGTTTTTTTTAGTTTTAGTTTAACGTAATTGATTTGACTTGTCCTAGCGGATTCTTGAACTTTTTATTTTTATTTGTAATTTGATTTTGACATAAAATAGCCCTGACATTGTTTATGACATTTGTTTATTGCCCTGCTTTGTAATAGTAGATTATGCACTAAGGGAATAAAGCAGTGTCTTATGTCGCGGGCGGCATATTGAACCCTGAGCATAACGAGGGACTCTAAAGTTAACTCCCGAGTGTAGCGAGGGAGTTATATAGAGTCCTGAGTGAAGCGAGGGGTTCAAGCTGCTCAAGACGAAGACATGCTTTATTCCAGTGGAGCATACTCTACTTTTCACACCTACTGCGAGGCAATAAAAGGCCAGGGCTCCATTAAATAAGTATCGTCTGTTATGATAAACTCTGGAGTAGAATCATTATCGCTCGACATTTTTTGTTAACACTAATATTGTCACTGACATAATATTATATTACAAAAATTTTGCAATAAAATTCACTGAAAATCACAGCACCAAACATCTCTTTTGTTTCACATTCTATTTCTTTTTTTTTTCGAGTTTTGCTATAGTGGCCAGTTCGATTTTCGAACAAACCTCTTTACAATGCCATATGGGCATTTTTTTACTCAGAGTTTTCCACGAGTTTCCAACACGAATTTGACGTTCTAAATTCAAATCACTTTAATCCCTAGGGAGTTTCATACAACTTTATATCCCTAGAGAGACAATGCTGTACTTTACGTTGAGGTTGCATGATTTGTAATTGGACATTGTCGAGCAGGTGGTGTGAAAAATGATTTTATGAACCTACTTGTTTAATTAAAATTATATACCAGTTTTCAATTTAAAATTATATAGTTAGAAAAAATAAATGATAATGCATGCATACAATTTAATAATTTAATGAAATATACTAAAATTGCAGCGCCCTAACGGGGTGTATGTGTAAGTACCTAGTATATAAGACCAATACTTAGTAATATAAATTACTTACTTACTACATAAAAGCAATGAATAAATGAATATGAATATGTTTTGAAGAGAAACCAGGTAAAAACTACCAATCGGAAACAACCATACAATAACGTTAAATTTAAAATGACAAGTGTTGTAGTTATGGGAAAATGTGTTTATTCTGATATTGATTTCTCTGTGATTTGTAAACGCAGTCATAATATATGTTTATCAATGATTTAATAGTGCAACCAGAATTAACTCTGCTCTTGGTGCTTACGGAAATAGCGTGCTTTATGATAAAGCGCGTAGTTTTCGTAGCAATATCGTAGCAAGTGCTACGACACCACATGGCTCACAGTGTGACGCAAACAAAGAAAACCATGCCGACGCGGTGAAACATACCACAAAGCTTACACATCAAAGTTACAAACATAGTCATTAAAATGTTTCCTTCATTATAAACTGTACCAACCGAATTAGATAGCAACAGACATGTTAGAAAACCCGCAGTCAGCATGAAAATAATGGTCTCTGTGTAACGCAGACGTCACTAATTGTGGGTCAGAGTCAGAACATTTGCTCATGATCTTTTAGAAGAAATCTTTTGCTGAATTAGAGGGTTTGGCTTTTTATACATACTAAGACGGGCAATGTTTACTTATTAATAGATTTTTTATTAATCATTGCATTAATATCCTATAGGGAATGATTGGACGAAGGTTCGCCTGCTACGCGGGAGGGTGTGGGTTCAATTCCCTCCTCGGAACAAATGTTTGTACGATCTACAGATATTTGTTCAGGGTGTTCTGGGTATTTTTCTATGAATAATAAAATAAAACTATCTATGTTATGTGTAATATCAGTTATCTAGTACCCATAACACAAGCTTTCCTTAGCGTGGGGCTAGATAATGTTGTGTGAAATGTCCAGCATTTATTTTATTTATTTATTTATCATTTATAATGATTGATTGATTAAAAAGCTTAGTTTATACCACAATCATGTATGTACAGGTGCCCAGGTCAATGAGACTTAAGCCATTTATCATCCCAGTATAACGCAAATGAAGCCGCAGGCGTTACTAGTTGAATAGATCGGTATATTAAACATAAATCTAGTATTTCAGCAACCTGTGTTGTGCCTGAATTGGACAAACCTTATATAGACGGTAAAATTATGATGATTGATGCATTGAAGCATATTGCAACAACCAATTGAACATCATGAAACCCAATAAGGAATTGAGTATTGAGTTAAATAAATGAGACAACTTTTTAGAAAGGTCTTGTATGTTTTAATTACCAAGGGTCTAACATACACAAGACCCTTACAACTTCTAGTACTTGAAGTAGTTAGGGTCGTCTGTTAGGGGAGTGTGTTTAATAATTCAATTGCTTGTGACGCAATAGAAAACTGATGACATGTAACGGTCTCAGGAAGTCAGTGGATAGAGGCGACTCAATACCTTCATGACATTCCATGAGGGAGGGCCTATGTGTAGCAGTGGTTAACTCCCAGCTGATGCGCAAAATCACCAAAAGTAGATAACATAAATTAACACAGTCAACAGTCACATACATAGTCCTGATCCCACACTAAGATTCCCCGTGTCGTAGGTAACAAAAACTACGATTACCATGGTACCATAATACCCAGATCCGGAACAAATATTTGCAGATCATATAAACATTTGTCCCGCAGCGAGAATTGAACCCGTAACCTCTCGTATCTCAGCCGGCTACTCGCCCACTGCAGCACCAAGGTCGTGATTAGACTATAGTGTTTATTATGGTTATTACTTATATCTATCTGTGGACTTCAATAGACATGAACACTATCTAAGGGATAATATTTATCAACCATAACAATTTTTTTTTACACATTTTTACTTATCAGCTTAGGTACTAATTTATAGAATGACCTAAGCTGATACGCACAAAAACATAGGCGTAGTTAGGTCCCTAATAATAATTTACCAGCCTAATATCCTTATCAGGACAGAATTTGGTCCTAAATTAACACGTCATTAAGCCCTGCCCGGGTAAGTGGCCATTCTGTGACCTCGACGGGGCGAGTTACTTCATTTTGCTGAGAAGCCTCAATTATACTAGTTAAGGAGGCTGTACAAACAAAGTAAGCGACCGTTATTTTTCCTTTCTCAGCGTAACCTAAATGAGTGGTTTTAGCCTAGCTAATCACATTTATGACGATCATTTTAGACCATATTATTTTGACGTTACATTGCTAATAACTAGACTAAGGGCAAGTTAACATAGTACCTACATACTATGGTTACAAATTTGAGATTACAAGTTAAAAAACTGAAAACCAACTGCTGATATTTCCTAGAATAACAGGTTTAAGAATAGCAGGTTTCAGAATAGCAGAAGGTTTCTAATCATAAGAAATTAGCTAAATATTCAAGTAAATACCTTACGAGTAAGATATAAGTAACGTAATAAATTTACCTAACCTTCTATGTTTAAAGTAACTCCAGGTAAAAAAACACCAATAATAGTAGACATAAAACATAGGTTTAAATATATTGAAAGGGAAGAGCCCTTGACATGCTCAACGAGACATGGGGATAAAGCAACTTGAGGTCGTAACCACATCTTCTCATTTAACCTACACACAAAACAAACGAAAGACTCACCTTTTTCTCCTTAAACCACTTTTAATTCAACTAAAAATAAGCTTAGTTACAACACTGAAGCACTAAGTACTACTTTCTAAATGTACTAATTTATTTACTAACGATTATCATTAAAGAATTTCGATTTTAAAATTACGTAGTCCATCCGAGCGAGTGGGGGCGTGAATCGCCCACCCCGTCCGCAAGTCTAAAGCCTACTGCAGAAGATGTAGGAGCTTGTTCCATCCCGCATCAGCGAGGTGAGTCTACGCATGCGCGGAACAGGAAATTCAGGACGGGATTTAGGTAGTCAGCTGATGGTTACAGTGACTAAGGTCACTGTGACACAGCAATGCTCTTTTTTGGAATTCGTTGCGGGTTCGCGCGCTTGGGTGGGCCTTATGGAGATGAATTATTTGAGCTCAGATTTATTCATGACTTCTACGGAAGCGAAAAGCTGCATCCTTTTAAAATGCAAATTGGATTACGTGAAATAATTATTCAGTAGGTAGTACCTTCAACGAAAATCTAACTCTCGAAACATACAATTTAAATAAAGGTTAGCATACCTAAAAATAACCTGTAAAAGAGCGAGGGTCAAGAGATGGTACTTACATGTAACGTGAGAATTTTAAGCATAATACTTTGATTAGGGCCCGAAGTGGTTTTTGTTCATAAAAAAAGGTTCTTGATAGACAACAAAGTAATACAATAAGAGGAAACCCTTATTGGATATCTAAATAGGACGTCTAAATATATAAATGTTTAAAATAATATTTTTGTGTTGTAAAAAAAATAACGTTTATAAATAACATTATAAAAATGACTTGACTTGATGAGCTGTAGACGTGGCTAGGTCGTTAGTTATAAAGAACACATAATTTAAGAATCATGAAAATGAGTTTATTTTTATCGACATGCCGACCCACTGAAAATTCGTGTTTTAATGTAATTTATTTAAATTATGATTAATACAATTATGATAATTCATAATTATATGATTAGTTATTTAAATTAATTCGAATAAAGTATGTCAAAATTAAGATTTGTCAATATTGTAATAATCTTAATGATTTTCCTCAAACATTTTCACTAACCTAACCTAAACTCCCCCGACTCTAAAACTCATGACTAAAGTCTAAAACTGAATCTCTAAAAATATTATTATAGCTAAGTTAAACAAAGAAATTGTGATAAAAACAGGAAAATCATTATGATTGTTACAATATTGACATAACAAGGAACTTATTTTAAGTTCCTTGGACATAACTTAATTTTGACATACTTTATTCGAATTAATTTCAGTTTCTTGTTGAACCAAGGTGCGTTTTTCTATTATTTTCTGAAGTTTTGTGTTAATGAGAAATTTTCGACTGACTCTATAACTAATCTAGGATAAGAAACTTAGTACTTAACAATATTATGATCCAATGTTGATTAAAATAGATAAATAATTAAATTGTGCTTTTAGTTTATAAATATTTATCTATAAACATACTCGTGCTGCTGACTGTACATAATATGTAATTGAAAGCGAACTAAGTGAATCTCAGCGCTCTAATTAAAGAGCAGCAAGAAACCTCACTCGTAAAACTAACTGGCTTACTCTGCGTCGGGGATGCTGCTTTTTAACTGACTTACTGAAGTGTGAAATAAATCTAAACTCCGTACTTTGCAACCCATAACTTCGCTGAGAATTTCATACTTACAAGGTTAAAATGTTTTTCTTCTCATAGCAGAGATTTTTTTCATAAAAAATGTCATAGCTGAACCTAGACTGTATATTTGGTCCACGAGAAAGACTATAATACAAAGTTGCGGCTTAAACAGACCTTTATTGAATAATCCAACAGACTTACCCTGTAAGTGATTTCGAGTGGAATTATGCCAAGTGTTGTCTCGTCCGAAGATGATGAGTTAGAATAACTTTTAAGTCCGGTCCGTTCTACTCTTTAGTGCCTAAATTAGTTTAATATCAGCAAAAACTACTGGAACGCATCCCGCTACGTTGTTCATTCAGGTTTTTGTACTCAACGTCGTTTTTCTATAAAAGTTCTAATTATTAATATTAAAATTCTCAATTTTTTTTGGGAAATGCGTAAGCAGAATTATTCGTGCATGATGTGGTATATTCTATAACTATAATTATAGAAAAGGTACATTTAGCTCATTATTTGTATTTTTTGTATACATATGCTTTTATTATTAATTTAATTCCAGAATAGTTAAGTTTGCTGTGGTGTGTCCGTCTCAGGAAGTCGGTGGATTGAGGAGGCTCAAGACAATTTGTTGTTTAGGGGGGAGGCCTATGTCCAGCAGTGGACTTCTACAAGTGATGATGATGATGATGATCCGACGGAAAAATAGACCACACAGACTCCTCCCGTGGATGTCCTAAAAGTCACGATTCAGATGACAGCAGAGGCCTTACTCCAAGGTTTTTACCTGGCAACGATGGCGATTACGAATATCGTCCGAGACTTTTCATCATAGTCTCAAGATGATGGGTGCAGTGCAACGACCTAAGAGTTATTACATTTGTAAGGGGCTGGGGTTCACGCTTAATATTATACACTATACAGCCACATGCTAGCTCCGTCATTTATAAAATTTAATAAAAAAATAACTAATATCAACTAATCACAGATAAATTATAAGATCACATAAATGGAAATGGGCAGGACGTACATGTAGGATGGATAACAGTCGATGGGCTAAATTAATATTAGAGTGGATACCAAGGAATGGAACAAGAGGCAGAAGGTAGACCGGAGAAGAGATGGGACGATATATTCTTAGAGAAAGCTGGGCCAGACTGGATGTCAAAGGCCAGAAATAGAGAATTGTGGAAGAAAATGGGGGAGGCCTACGCCAAGAAAGCGACTATTACTTAAGAAACTTACATTTAATATTTAATAAAAATTAGTTTAGTTAGTAGTTTAAATTACTCAGTAGTAGAAATAAAGGCTCATTTCATTTATTTAATTTTATTTAATCACAGATAAATGACTAGTTACTACGTAATTCACGGACGGCATCGACATCGTTACGATGTTGCAGTAAAACTTCGACTATGGCCTCACGGAATGGGCTGCAGCGTCCACATGAATACTTAACACCAATACTGGAATCACTAATCCACCTGCAACGCCAAGCGTGGTGAATATCGTAAATCCCCCATTGCATTCTATAGGGGAGTCTTCCAACTTTGGACGTCTATCGGCTGATAATAATGATGAAGGACCGCTTTCGCATGTAAGTACTTAGTCTCTAATCCTAGCGAAGGAGACCACTCTCGTAAAATTATCTGGGCTTTAACGGCTCGGCTGAGGTACGCTGCTTCGGCGTTAAGCGTTCATGTATAGTTCAGTTAATTTTACGAAATAGTTTAGTTACTTGTTATTTTGAGAAGTGGATATTCACGTTATTAACTGCGGAACCACGAGTTTTGTTCTGAGAAAAAGTAATTAGTACAAAAAACATATTTTCGGTAGACATTCACTGCTGGATGAGGCTTTCCCCATAGCATGCATATCGTGCAATGGGGATTTGCCATAATCACCACGCTTGGCATGCGGATTGGTGATTGCAGTTTGGTGTTAAGTACTCAGGTGGATGCTGCAGCCCATCCCCTGGCGTTATCCCTTAGTCGCCTTCTACGACTTCCACAGGAGTCCGAGGTGTCTTACCTGAAAACTTTAATTTGGGTCTTTTCAAGGCAAGAGTGAGTAGGTGCCTTCTAGACCTTCGTGCTCCATCATCACTTACCAACAGGTGAGATCGCGGTCAAACGAGGGTCTATAATTGTAAAAAAAAAAGGAGTCGTATTATTCTTAGGCTCAGACTACCAAAAGCATCGGCATTGCAAAAAGCATTAAATGATACCGAATTATATAAATAAATTGTTATTTCAAACACAATTTGAAATTAGTTTTAAGATTCATAGCCAATTTGTTATCATCCATAACCTCTGACCTGATTAAGATTGAACGAAATGCTACCACTATTTCAGATTGAAAATCAAACCATAATATTTTTATAGTAATTTTATTGCCCTGGCTTATTAAATATGATTAGCCCGAACCATAAACTGTTAAGCCTGTGGTTTCTAAGACAACGGTGCCGGCATAATAATTATAATAATTAATATGAATATTATCATCATCATTAGCAGCCTCTAGAGGTCCGCTGCTAGATGAGGTATACTTAATGGAATGCAATAGGGCATTGCCACGCTTGGCAGGTGGATCGGTGATCGCAGTATTAAATAAATAAATAATAAATAAATGTTAGACATTTCAGACAACATGATCTAGCCCCAAGCTAAGCAGAGCTTGTGTTATGGCAACTAGATAACTGATATACTTAATACAATACATTACATAGATAGATATTTTTTATTATACATAGAAAATACCAAGAACTCCCGGAACAATTATCTGCAGATCGTACAAATATTTGTTCAGAGGCGGGAATCGAATTATTAGTATTGGTGTTGATTACTAAAGCAGATGCTGCCTTTCCCCTGGAGTATTCTCTATTCGGCTTTAATTATATCCATGGAGGAGACAGAGGGGGATCCATACTTAGGCTGGACACACCACGGCCGAATATAGTCACCGAGATTTCAACATGATGAATAATTTATTACCATCGAGACTTCACTATACATAATAACGGCCGTCATAATAACGGCCACTGTTTCTTAGGGACTCCTTTTTAGCCCCATAAAAATCACAAGATGCCCTTCCGCTAAAAATAATAGCAATAAAGTGGCATCCACTATAAAGGCTTACGAGCACTAAAAGCGAGCGGCAAGCGTGCTAATGAAAACGCTAACGATATTAAAGCCCGGAGACATTAAGGCGAGCTAGGTAGCGCTAGTTGACATTGGGCTTAATGAAAAATTTCATAACGAGCGGGACAAACGGGGGTGTCCACTTTCATATCGTAGTCCACACCCGAATCATGGGGCTACCCTGTGACTTTTTTATTTGATTTAAAAAAGCACTCGGTGCCCGCTGAAAAATTCACTATGGTGTTACAGAGTGGAGTAAACCTCAGGAAGGATAGGTAGAGTCAAATCAGGGCTGCAAGCATGGATCGTCGCGTTGGTCGATAAACTTTTCGATAACCTGACTTTATCTATCGAATCATATCTATAGGTCGTATCATGGAACTTGCTTCGATAAAGTATACTTATCAAGACTTTTATTTTGTCAACAGATTATCGATTTAAGAACATGCAACACTAAATTTTGACTCCATTCGTTCGTCATTCAATCAGTTTATTTAGAAAGAAGACGGACTCTCAGTTTCGAGTCGTTATATTCCTCAAAGAAGGAACCTGGCATGTTGCGGCATGTAGCTTTAACTGCAAAGTAATACTGGTGCAGTGCTAA
Source organism: Epirrita christyi (assembly GCA_951392215.1). Taxonomy (NCBI): domain Eukaryota; kingdom Metazoa; phylum Arthropoda; class Insecta; order Lepidoptera; family Geometridae; genus Epirrita; species Epirrita christyi. The sequence continues at coordinate 16,623,340 of OX595838.1, read as the reverse complement.
TGTAATTTATTAGAATTATGATACAGGACACGAATTTTCAGTGGATTCTTTCTTCGGCGTGTCGATAAAACAAACTTAATTTTTATGATTCTTAAATTATATGTTCTCTATAACTATTTAGCCACGTCTACAAGTCATCGTGCATAGATATAATTCATGAGCTGGAGAGTAAATAATGTGTCATGGATTGAGGATCGATACCACCATCACAATTCCATATAGGTTTAGCTCCGCTCCATCCAAAGTTTATCTGGAAAGCAGTGCTTTTTAGGCATGAGACCGCACAATGTATACTTAGTTTTATTTTATTGATGTATGTAATTCTTTATTAGTTGTCATAGAGTACAATAAATTATTTTTTATTAGTTAATTAATTCAAATGGTGTATCAATTTTTAATTTTCATTCCCAAGCTACGATTATTTGTACTGGACTTGAGTGGAGGAATACCCTCAAGTATTACACAAGGCCTATAATATGAAATTAATATTCTCAATGACGTCTCTGGTATCGTCCATCGTATTTGTTTTCAACCTCTGTGACTGTGTTATTAAAAATTCTAAAACAAAACAGGCAGTGCAGATTCCGTTTGTTAAATTCCAGAACGTTAAAGGTATTGGGACTACGATAGCATTTTCATGAAATGTTAGAGTCAATTCGGAAAATCCATGCTCTCTGTCGAATTTGACGATCGTTTGCCATCGACATATATTAAACTAGCCTCGAAAGCACAGATCTTTGATTTTATCGACATCTTATCGATATCACTCAGATTTTAGTGAGCCACGTTTTCTTATAGCAACGGCCGATAGTTTAATAATGTCGACAAGTTTAATCGGTGAAACTTGTCAAAAATAAAATCGACGGCACCTACATCGTGCCACCGCGGGTCTGTCTTGGTCAACCGGATTTCACTTTACGGTACTAACTTTAAATAGTTCATAAGGACATGGTTCATATTGTCTAGGCTATGATATCAAATTTTATCGAATTATTTAGATTTTCAATTATTTTCTGTTCGCAAGGTAAAAAAACATAACTTTTCATTTAAAAAACCGACTTCCGCCATAGTATTTGACAAAATATTTGGATGAAAAAAAAATGATGAAAGAACCATAGTGGTGAAAGGATTATTATACTTTTTGAATGCAAATGCTTGGTTTGTTGCTGAAAATATCAAAATCGCCATATGTATGCCTACAATATTTGAGGAGTTCCCTCAATTCCTCATGGATCCCATCATCAGAACTGGATTTTGAAAAAAATGGGACCAATCTGGAAGTATATCTATACAAATAAAAAAAGAATTTTCCAAATCGTTTCATAAACGCCGGAGATATGCGGTAACAAACATAAAAAAAAAAAAAAAAAAAAAAAAAAAAACAACCGAATTGAGAACCTCCTCCTTTTTTGGGAAGTCGGTTAAAAATAATAAATTTAAAGCCCGTAATTAATAAATTGAACTTTACTGTGAGAACGATCTTGAGTGTGTTTCTATTTCAAGAATCCCATACAAAATAGTAGATTGTATCATAAGGGAGCAAAATAATATTTTTACGGCGAGGGCGCTTTTTTGAATCCAGAACGAAGTGAGGGATTCTAGAGTAGAATCCCGAGCATAGCGAGGGATTCTTTAGTAGAATCCCGAACGTAGCGAGGGATTCAAAGTACGTCGCCCGAGCCAAAAATATATTTTGCGCCCGAGTGTTACACTCTACTTTTCATCACCCACTATGAGAAAATAAAAGGCGCCTCATATTTTATTTCAAAACAAAACCATGAATTTCTAACAATCCGTGAATAACTTATCATTTAAAAAAAAGACTTCCGCCGTTGTATTCGACTAAATATTTGGATGAAAAAAAATTTATGAAAGAACCATAGTGGTGAAAGGATTATGATACTTTCTGAATGCAAATGCTTGGTTTGTTGCTGAAAATATCAAAATCGCCATATGTATGCCTACAATATTTGAGGAGTTCCCTCAATTCCTCGTAGATTCCATCATCAGAACTGGATTCTGAAAAAAATGGGACCAATCTGGAAGTATATCTATTCAAATAAAAAAATAATTTTCCAAATCGGTTCATAAACGCCGGAGATATGAGGTAACATTAAAAAAAAATACAACCGAATTTAGAACCTCCTCCTTTTTGTAAAGTCGGTTAAAAATGACGAAATCGCGGGCCGTCGTTTCTAATTTGTTTTTTTTTATTCAGCCGGTGGCGCGACTATGGGCCGTCGTACCAGCCAGTATTTATTTAAACAATATTTGCGTTCTCCTTCTTTGGCGCTGAACACTAAGATGATCCAAATTTAAAAAGGGCGCGGAAAAGATAATTGCGGCGCACATTTGTGTTTGATTCTTTTCAAGATGTTTCAAATTCAAAAAGGGCCGTAAAACATAATTGCGGTGCACTTATTTGAGTTCGATATATTCCAAATTTAAAAAGTGCGCGGCAAAGATAATTGCGGCGCACTTATAGAAGCTTCATACAGAAAACACCACCTTTGGGTGCACTTAAAGGCGAACCAAGTCGTCCTTTTCGAATAGATGGGATGAAAATAACATTTTTGTTCTCAAGATCTTTCTCAGAGTTGAGTTCGATCTTGCAAGACTCTAAGGCCCGTATTAATATACGGGCCTTAGAGTCTTGCAAACTAGTCTTGAACCAGAAAACCTATTGACAATTAAGCTATTGCAAATTAATTGACCTATGATGTCAATTTACTTTGCATAGGTTTACACATTGATTAGTGGAAGTGCAGGTGTTTAGCGCATGTGCTTAGTGATTAGTAAAATACACGTGTGGACAGCAACTGATTAGTGCGAGTGATTAGTAATCAGCGTAGTAAAGTGAATAGAAGCGAGTTATATTTTTTTTAAAACAGTAAATATTTTTTTCTGTGTTGATTAGTATTCTGCGGTTAAAGTATCTAAAAAACAAGTGTTTTTTTTTTAAACAAACACAATTTAATATTTTACTGAGTATTTCTTGCAATTGCAAGCGCGCTTGTTGTCCGTCCATTTTGCTGTTCGCCGCCTCAACTGAATTTACTAATCGCAGCAGCTAAACAGTATTGGACACAAGTAAGCACTAACCACTCGCACTAATCAATGTGTAAACCAGCCTTAGTCAATGGCATCGCGAACGGCTTTGAGCTGCCTCACCATCGACTGCAACCGTTACAATGCCATGAACCCATCGAGTGGGGAGCGGTCCAACACGCAGCGTTTTCTGTCTCGTGGTCACTCGAGAACCTTTATCCCCCAGTAATTGTCGGTTCTTTGAGCTACATAACCTACCCACCGATAATTCTAATGCTTATTCCGCTCTTAGTGACATTTGTATCTTCTATTAAATTCTCGTTTTGGATATTGTCACGTAGTGCAATTCCGAGAGTATTATTAACTTACGTAGTAATATTCTATATAATATGGGCAATCACATTATTAGCTAGCATGTTTATCTATTATATATATATTTTATGACTTCTCATAACTAGTAAAATAACTATACATTGAAAATATTAATTTGAATGAAAGCGTGATAGTAGTTTTTTGAGAACACTAAAAGCTTAGCGAGTGAAAAACTAAATAAAATACGATTGAATAAAAAATTGCCCAATCAGACCCAATGGCACATGAAACGAACCAATGACGTTTTAAATAAGACGGGGTTAGATAGAGAATGTACACCTAAGAAAAGTTAAGTAACAAAGTGACAAACAACAATCTAACCTATAACGTACAATGGGTGTGCATATCGCTAAAAGTAATCTTCTCCACACAACTTTTTGGATCATTGTCATCATCATCATAGCCTATAGAAGTCCACTGCAGGACATAGGCCTCCCCCATAGAATGCCACGTCGAAAATCGTGTTTGAATGGGTTGGTATGCCGATATAAAATAATTATCGTCGGTACTTACGAGAGTTTCAATTGATTTTGTTTTTTAAATATCGGTTTGGCAAGATAACATAATATTTATAAAACAAAATACCTTTTGGCAGTAAGTAACCCATCTCAAATATAACATCACAACGGGACGTAGAATTTTTGCATCGCCCATCGACCTCTTTTGTTCTTCTTGCCTTCTTTTAATTCGTTATTTCTTTTCGCCATTCACTAGATTGGCCTGTCCGTATTTCGAGATCGGTTGCATAAGATAGGCACAGTATCACCTATAGCTTTCACACGCAGTAATGATCAAAAGCTGTAGCCAAGCAACATTCTTCAAGTATCAAGAAACCAGGTATTTTATACGAGGAAAGAAGACTTATGTCTCAGGGTCGGCAGCGCGCGTGTGATGCCTCTGGTGTTACAGGTGTCCATAGGCTACGGTAACTGCTTTCCATCAGGTGGGTCCGTCGTATGCTTGTTTGCTTGTCAAGTAGTATAAAAACAAAAAAAAAAGAACAATATATTGGCTCAAAATCGAGAGTTTTACGAAACAAAACAGAGACCTTCACCCAGTAGTGGATCTTAAACTGAGATACTGTCCCACCTTAGTGCTCTAGTACATACCCCACGCTTTACCAATTGTCTGGAAGTTTTAACGCATTTAACAAGGGGTTACAATGGGCAGTCTTTCGATATAAAGACCACTCAATTCAGCTGGGTTACATAATAAAAAAAAACAAAATGAGATTTAGAACTGTATTTTTATTTTGACTTACTTATCAGTTCGCTTAGTTAGACGAATCGAACCGTTCCAAATCAATCTCACTAATGTTATAAATGCAAAAGTTTGTATGTTTGTTACTCATTTACGCTGAAAAAGTGGAATCGATATTTTTGAAATTTGAAATTGGAATAGCTAATAGCCAGAATAATAGGTTACTTTTTATTCCGATATTCTCACTGGATCAAGATTATGTGCGGGTGAAACCGCGGGGCGCAGCTAGTCTCTTATAAAATTAACAAACATAACACCCAACAGTCACGTACATAGATCCCGCACTAGGTTCCCCTGTGTCGTGGGTATCAGGAACTATGAGTACCATGGTACAACAACAACAATATTTGAAGAGCGTCTCTACTTCAAAGTTTATCTTTTCTGTGGTTGGTATTTGCATCCAGCGCCAAATTTAACAGCTTGCATTCGGGTGTCTTTAAACAGCCTGAGCTCGGATTAAAAGGCTCTGCAGACTACACAATTTAAATTCTATTTTTATTTCATTTCGAAGCTTACAAAGGCGAGTTCTATATAATGTTGTTATTACATTTTTGCTACTTTTTGTAGTGGTTAAGAATTCAAGAATTTTGTAAACTTTCTGCAGATACTGAAGCCGCCTTAAAGAAGTAGCAATTCCATTTGTTATTTATTTTAAAGAATCAAAATAATTTTCTTTTTAACGTTTTTTGATAAAGATGTAACATTTAGCTAATATTCAATTTTCAACCGACTTCAAAAAAGGAGGATTTTCACTATTCGACTGTATTTTTTTTTGTGTTTGCTATGCGCTTACTTCGCCAATTATGAATTGATTTTGATGATTGTTTGTTTGTGTGGTAGGTGAGAAAAGTAGGTCTCCAGAGGTAAGAGGTCTTCCCATATTTTTTTTATCGAAACTGATTCAGCGCTTTTTGAAAAAAGTCGGCTTTTGTTTTTTTTCTAAAAATTAACTTTTTGTCACATTTTTTTTTTCCGTTACTTAGCGTACATTTTTATGTACCCTAAAATCATTACAATCTAGCCATAAGGCAGGCTAATAAGTAATTAAACATTGACCTAGATTTATAAAATAAATTATAGCTAAGAATGTGTCCATGGGCACTTTTCTTAATGTCTGTATTTAAGGGGAGGACACTTTGTTCTTGTGTTCTTATTATCTAGCACTAATTTGCACTACATTACACTATTATTAACACTTAACTAACTCATAAGGTTTCGTTCTTTTGAGTCTTCTCACTATATCCGTGTTGTCGAGAAGCTGGTTTGCCTCGACGTTCACATGATGATGAAGTCTACGTTCGTGAGCTCCTGCATATTTTTTGATGACTTTGTCGACGAACTCAATGTTAAACGTCACAAGTTATGTCACAAATAACAACATAGATAACATAGCACACAACAGTCATATACATAGTCCTTGATCCCACACTAAGGATTCCCTGTGTCGTGGGTATCAGGAACTACGAGTACCATCGTACCACAACACCCAGACCCAGAACAAATATTAGCAGATCATGCAAACATTTGTCCCGCAGCGGGAATCAGCCCGTCTTGCTTCTCAGCCAGTTACTAGCCTGCTGCACCACGGAGGTTGACTAAAGTTCGTTAAGATTGAGTTAGGTGCCTACGCATGCAGTTTATATGTACCTATTCTATTTTAAATTTATTTTTTTAGGTTGCAAACATATAACATACTTACGTCTACAATATGCATATACAAGTCGCATGCATGTCGTTCAACTAGCCCTAACAAGGCGCACTCGACAAGTGTGTGCACCCCCTTAGTGCAGTGTGAAGTGGTCCTTACGCGTTCAAATCGCCACCTAACCGCGCCTTCTATGGAAATAATGAGCCTTAAGCTTGTGGCACACTGTCGAACAAGACTTGAGTGCGATTCTACATGTTTGTTCGTTGGCTTACTGTTTTTTTCTTGGTTCTTTGGCTATAGTTCTACGACGAGCTTGAGGTATGGTGCCATATAAAGGGCCCTATAAAGGCCCTATAAAAGTGTTTGGTGACCGTGGCATGATAACATGAACGCTGAGAAAAATATTAAGCTTATATTTGAAAGAAGAGTATTTTGGAACACATTAAAATGTATTTCTTTAAATTATTTTGTTCTAACCCAAGTTCACGGTTTTACGACATGAAATTTAGACCCTTAAAAGTCCCTTTCACATAAACTGCGTTTGTGCAGATACATAGCGTATGTTGGTCTGAAATTGCGACTAAAAGTCGCGTCTGTAGTTCGTCACCTTATACAACTGCTAGTTTTCTCAAAAGCTACGTCTCATTAGCGAAACTTAAAGGGTTTAAAAGGTCTTTAAGAAAAAGTGCCCTATTGTGTTGGTAAGTAATATTTTATTCTTTTCGAAGACCGGTCTGTAGGGTTTAGTAGAAGTGAAGTACTTGGACAAGAAAAAGGAGGTTACGATTTCGATTCTCAATCATAAGTTAGTATGGCAGCTATTTCTATTTATCTTTTTGCTAGTGTTTTGTTCCGAAGTGAAAGTTGAAAGACAAACAAAGAATTGAGACAATCCGAAAGAAAACCAATGTTACTGATGCTCTGAAGTACTCACAGAGTCTCAAATGGAAATGGGCAGGCCATGTAGCGCGCCTACAAGATAAACGATGGACACGTAGAGCTACGACGTCGTCTGGACCAACCGAAAAAAGAGCAAGAGGATGGAACGCTGGGCTGATGAGTTAAGAAAAGTCGCAGGACGAAATTGGATAGAAAAAGCTGGAGGCAGAACAATCTGGAAAAAACTGGAGGAGGCCTATACCCGAAAGGGGCCTTAACTATGGAAAAAAAAGAAATTATTTAATTTTAAGTTATGCACACATTTAAGTCAATAGTTAGTTAAGGAAATAAAAAGGCTTTATTATAATTATTATTCGTTCCGTCACTAGGTCATATATCAGTACTGGTTCGTAAGTCGAGATTTAAACTCGTGATTATATTTAATAATAATAATAAATTCTGGACATTTCACACAACATTATCTAGCCCCAAGCTAAGCAGAGCTTGTGTTATGGGTACTAGATAACTAATATACTTAATACAATACTTTACATAGATAGATATTTTTTATTATACATAGAAAATACCCAGAACACCATGAACAAATATCTTCAGATCGTACACATATTTTTTCCGAGGCGGGAATCGAACCCGCAACCTCCTGCGTCGCAGGCGAACCTTCGTCCGCCGCGCCACAGAGGTCGTCAATTTGTAACAATTGTCAGCTTGGTCTGAAAGCCGTCTGTCAGAGGGTTTTAAGTTTTATCTTTTCAGCACACTGGTTTCTCTTCTAAAGGTCACAATCATCATTATCATTGCTGTCAGCTGGTTGTCACCCACTGCTGGCCAATGACTTCTTTCATAGATTGCCATGATTTTTCTGACCCAAGAAAAAACCAGTGATAGGTAGGTACGATGAAAAAAGGACAGTTTTTAATTTTAAACTTCACAACATATTGCTCATTGATCTGTATTGTTTTTATTGATTTATTAAAAACTTTTACACATAACAATAGTGCTAAGAGGACTTAATGCTGATAGCATTATCTACCAGTCATCCTAAGCGTGCAAAAAGATAGTGAGGCGTGCTTTACAAACAAAACAACGAAACTTTAAATAATAAAAACAAACAGAGTTGTGGTTACTTATAATTAAATATTATTTAGTTTTTATGTAGTGGACAAGAACAGCAGTGCAACACAGCAATTGGTTCGTAGAACGTGCTACAGTTACAGAGTGGCCATGGGCTCCGATGGAACATTACACGCGGTATTTGCACTAACGCGGGAATAAAGCGTCAAATTGCAGAAATATTGTTCGGCTCGATAGCTCGGAGTGAGTTATTGCTTTTCGATGGCTCTTGTACATGTGAGCATGTAACGTTGCTTTATGGTATCTTTTGCGTTCATTTGGAACCATCACATACCTACCGATATAGATGTGATCCAACTACTTCTAGGCTTGGTCGCGTTGGAACAGGAGTATTTTAAGTTTATTTAAGACGATTCAAAATGATCCTTGTGATTTCAATGAATAAAAATTATTTTGATTTGATTTGATTTGATTTGACTGCTTAGGGGTTGGTCCATCTTCGCATCATTTCTATGGGAATTGCGTTATTGTTTCGGCTTAATTTATAATTTAAACACGATAGTTTGTGAGCACATAAGTGAATTAAGTCTACCATGTAGTGCACCTAATACACCGAGGTATCACTTGAGTGAATAAAGTGTACTATGTACTGTACTTAATGCCCCCGGAAATGACCTAGGTGAATCAAGTCTACTAAAAGTGTACTCAGTGTACCCATGTGAATTATCCCAGGTGAATTAGTTGTACCACCCCGTTTTCTATAAAGCTACTATTAGGTTGGTAGGTGCTACTTACCAAATTGAGGCTCGTATTCTATAGAACAGTTTTATAGACTTTCTGCAACTCAAGCACACAAAAATCTAATTTCGACTTGAGTTGAGTTCTGTAATACAGGGGTGCGATTTTTTTATGTCACCGAGTGACTAAATGTCATCAAAAAGGCCACATATCACCGTTTTTTAGGAGATTTACTGGAGGAGGATTTACTTGTTTTAATATTATAGGTATAAGAAGTTTAACCATCAATGTGTTTCAGATGTATATAAATTTGGAAATCGTGGAATAAATCGCAAATTAACTGATGTTTAGTGACTCGATGACTTTTAAAATCGCACCCTAGGCCAAAGATTGAGATTCTTCTTCTTCATCAGCCGGTAAACGCCAACTGCTGGACGAGGCCTCCCTAAAAAACAAGGGGGGATTTGCCATATCACCACGCTTGGCAGACGGATTGGTGATCACAGTTACTCAGATGGGTGCTGCTGCCTATCCCTTCGTCACCTTTTACGACATCCACGGGAGGGGTGCAAGGAGTCCTATTCCTAGGCCGAGACCACAACGGCTCGGAGTCATTAATTAGCTGAAAGTCTAAGTAATCAGAATTGCAATTGGTTTGCTGCAACTTCATCATACGCAAGCAAACGTAGAATATTAGACGCGGTATTTGCTCTGACGCGGGAATAAAGCATCAAATTGCAGTAATATACGGCTCGATACCGGAGCTCGTGAGTTATTGCCTCTTACTGGTATCTTGTTCGTGCTGGCACAGAGCTACTTTGAAATAATCTAAGGCTGTTTCAAAATTTCCATCAAAAAATAATAAAAGTCATTTGTTTTCGAATGTGTTATTCCCGATACGTGCATTCCCAATTTTCAGGCGTATGGGCTGACCTAATACCTAACGCAGTTTGGATGTATGTTTGTAACACGTCACACTTAATCACGCCATAACTACTACTGAACAGATTTTAATGAAATATTATTGAAAATAGATATATCATTTAATGATAACCTGTAATGTATTTTCAATTCAATAAGAGTAATTTGAAATTAAAATTAAGATATTTAGCTTTTGTTACAAAAATGTAAGCGTACTGTCATTCTGAAATAAAAAATTCTGATTCTGGCTACATAGCACGTTGCTAACAAACCCTGAATCAAACCTGTCAGAAGGACGCTAGCACGTGCGGTGGTCTAAACAAATATATATTTAGCTGAATACATTTACTACGTGATTGCATAAGCAGTGTAGGTATTGCCTTAGCCGCAGACATAATATATGAACCTGCAAACAAGCATATACGGCCTACCTGATGCAAAATATAGTTACCGTAGCCTACGGACGCCTGCAACACCAGAGGCATCACACACGCTCTGCCTACCCTGAGACATAAAGATGAAAGTCTCATGTGCCTGAAATTTCACCAGCACCCGTACCCTTCAAACCAAAATACAGCATTTCGAGCAATACTGCTTGGCAGTAGAAATAGACCAGCTGTACGTTGGTAGTACTATCCCAGACCAACTCTTTCACAAGAAGTTCTACTAAGTACTAACAATGTAGGTAACCTTAGCCCATACCTAAATCATGTTGGAAAGCCACATTTATCAAGCATGCTCGCTCATTGCTCATCTACTTCAGGTGCAGTTGGTGTTGGCAGATCCTCCCAAACTACCGATCTAGTAACTTAGCAGATAAGTTTACATCCTGCCAGTTCTTAGCAAATATGTTACGCAAGTTGGTATTCGTTAACTTTGCATAATGAGATGAAACTCACAAGTCTGTGAGTTTGGGGAAGTCTAACTAGTTACAAGTTTACATTTCGGCTGCAGACATGTTCAAGGCGTTAAGTCCCGAGAGACGGTGAAGGAAAATGCCTCTTAACTTGTATAAAAACTCTAAAAATACTATAACTTTTCAAAGCTGACTTCCACCATTGTGTTCATTGGCTACCTTATATCAATCATCATCACCTTTATCTACCTATACAAAGAAAAACAAAGCCAACGATGTGATAATTCCTCCTGTTTTTTTGTCGGCTTTGTTTGTAATATGTTAGTATGCCAGTAATAATAATAATAATAAAAAACCCACCGCTCTGACAAGACAATTTTCTCCGTAGATTTTTTATAAAAATATTTATTTCAGTAAATTTATGCAATATTTATCAACCAATTTATTTAGAATAACATCCACTGTACACAAATTCTGGAAAACCCTGGGAAAAACAGTTTTTAATACCTACAATGATTTTACAAAATTGACAGATGACAATTAAACAATCAACAAAAATATGCTCACAAGATCGAGGAGAAAACAAGAAATAGCGGCGACATCACAAGCACAACTACCACCACCGCCACCCGCCTCGTCGAGCTCCGCGTCGTCGTCTGGGGATGAGGAATATGGTACCCCCCCGGACACCAACGTGTCGAGCGATGAGAGTGGGTCGCTAACGTCGTCTTCGCCGCCACCACCACCTACACGACGAAGGCGGCAACCGCTGTCGGCTGGCTTGGGGCCTGTGGGACAATCTGCCCCGCGCCCGGCCTCCGCCTCCGATGGCATAGTGCGTCGCATGAAGTGGACAAAAACAATAAACGAAAACGTCATGCGCGCATTTTATAGGGCTACACAGGGAGGAACCTACCTGACCGCTTACCGTATTCGGATGCTTCCTTTGTTTCAGGCCCTTGAACCAACTATATCCGTCACTGCACAGCGACTGTCGGATCAAGTACGAGCCATCCAACGGTTGAAACTGTTGGATGACACTGTGCTGGATCGGCTACGCTCCGAAACACTGAATACTCTAGTGAATCACCACTCGCAACGGGATCCGACTGTCACGTCACCGATTACGACACCTCCGGCGATGACACAAACGTACTCCGTAGCTGATGACGTCGTTTACGAGAATATCGGTGTGAGTACCCAGGATAATGAGCAACTGAGGAGGGCTTTGGAGGATGCAATTTTCTCGTATCGATCCGCACCTCTCGAGGCAAAGCCGCGTCTACCTCGCTTGCCCACTCATAGACGTAATTGAATGTTAATGGGGGCCCTGAACTCCTTGCTAGTCCCATACCTATTGACTAGCGAAGATTTAACTGATACCCACTCAATCCTTTACTGCGGAGCCATTGCGGTGTGCCGTGTTGCTCGTGTCAAGTTTCCGAACACTGACCGAGCATCACGGCCCGCCGCCGGTAGCATTCCCGCCTGGCAAGTACGGATCGAACGACGTATCAGTACGTTCAGGACCCTCATTGCAAAATTAATCTGTTTCAGAGGGGGCAACCATCGCCCTCGAGTGATGCGCTTCGTGACTCAGGCTTTTGCAGGAACCGAAACGCGGCCCCTGGACTACATGACCTGTGTCACGGAGCGCATTGATTTTCTGAAACAGAAAGTCTCTGCATGGGCAAGCCGTATACGCCGCTATAGGGAGCGTGTGGATAGATACTGGCAGAACCGCAACTTCCAAAGTGACCAAAGGAAAGTATACCGAAATTGGGAGAAACCCAACCAATGTGTGCTTGACGGACGTGCGCCAGATACTGAAGTCGCAAATAACTTCTGGCGAGGCATCTGGTCTGCGCCCGTCGAACACACGGAAGGTAACTGGATGAGTGTGGTTAGGGCCGGGTGTGAACCGATCAAAACCATGGAGGCTATTACCATCTGCCCCTTGGACGTAAGTTGTGCGATCCACTCGGCTCAGAACTGGAAAAGTCCAGGGCCGGATGGATTGCATAACTTCTGGCTAAAATGGTTTAGGTGTTCACACTCGGTGCTTGCCAGACAATTCCAGGAAGCCCTCGAACTTGGATTTCTCCCAAGTTTCCTGACTACAGGTATCACCTTCCTGCTCCATAAGTCCGGTAGTACCACGGAAGCTAAGAACTATAGACCCATCACGTGCTTGCCTACCATCTACAAGCTCCTAACATCTATTCTGACCGTAAAAATTAACTCGCACATCGTTGCAAACAACATTTTGGCCCCTGCTCAGCAGTCAGCAGGTCAGGAAGAGCAAGGGAAATCTCTCGGCTGCCTGGATTGATTATAAGAAGGCCTACAATTCGGTGCCACATACATGGCTTGAGAGGGTCTTAGAGTTATATAAAGTAGATATAACTCTAAGATTCTTCTTAGGATCGTGTATGAGGCAGTGGACCACGGTCCTTCAACATCCAGGTAGCCGATGGGATCCCTCTGCTCCGCAAGACCTAATAAGGATTGAACGGGGTATATTCCAGGGTGATAGTCTGAGTCCTTTGTGGTTCTGCCTAGCACTGAATCCTCTGAGCACTCTACTGAAGGATTCAGGTCTAGGCTATCGACTTCGAAGAGAGGGTGAGATCATTTCTCACCTGCTGTACATGGACGATCTCAAACTTTTTGCACCGAAAAAACCAGAACTGGTAGCGATGTTAAATACCACACAGATATTTAGCAACGCTATCGGCATGGAGTTCGGTGTAGATAAGTGTGCGATCGTGCAGGTACAGGGAGGGAAAGTAGTAAATTCTACGAATTTACAGCTTTCGGAGACAATTTCCCTCAGATCTCTCTCCGAAGTCGAAACTTACAAATACCTTGGTATGTCAGAGTCGTTGGGCATGCTAGATGGGGACATAAAACAGTCGGTGAGGGAGCGTTTCTTTTGCCGCCTGACAAAAGTTCTTAATAGTCTTTTGTCGGGTGGTAACAAGGTCCGCGCCTTTAACGGCTGGGTTATGCCCCTACTCGTATACACCTTTGGCATACTAAGGTGGACTCAGACAGAATTAGATGCCCTGGATTGTAAGGTTCGTCAACTGTTAACAACCCACCGTATGCGACACCCGCGCTCGTCGGTTATGAAAATGTACATCCCGCGGAAGTGTGGAGGACGGGGTTTTTTAAATGCCAAGACCCTCCACAACCGCGAGGTGTACAATCTTAGGGAGTACTTCCTCCACGTCGAGTATGGGATGCACCACGATGTTGTTGCAGTTGATAAGAACTTTACCCCGCTTTCCTTAGCAAACAAGAACTGGCACAAACCACCCGTGCTGAGTACTCAGGACCGCAAGACTGTATGGGAGAGCAAGGAACTACATGGGCGGTTCTACAAGGCCCTCATGGGGACCGATGTGGATCTGCTCGCTTCGGTGAACTGGCTACGTTTCGGTGACCTATTTGGGGAAACCGAGGGTTTTGTCTGTGCAATTATGGATGAAGTTGTCAAGACGAACAACTACCGGAAGTACATCATGAAGGATGGGACGATCGATATCTGTAGAGCATGTCACCGTCCCGGAGAGTCCCTCAGGCATGTACTTTCGGGTTGTTCGCATCTTGCTAACTCGGAGTATTTGCACAGACACAATCAAGTAGCCAGGATCATTCACCAGCAACTTGCTCTTCGATACGACCTTGTCGGACCTGAGGTGCCGTACTATAAGTACATGCCACAGCCGGTTCTTGAGAATGGCCGTGCCACGCTCTACTGGGACCGATCTATCATCACGGATAGGACTATTGTCGCCAATAAGCCTGATATCGTGCTGGTAGATCGGTCGGAACGCCGGGCGATACTTGTTGATGTCACTATCCCACATGATGCTAATCTTGTGAAGGCTGAGAAGGACAAGTTAAGCAAGTACCTTGACTTGGCCCACGAGATTACCGCCATGTGGGATGTAGATTCGACGATTATCGTCCCGATAGTTGTTTCTGTGAATGGACTGATAGCGAAGAGCCTCGACCAACACCTTGAGAGGCTCTCACTAAATGGTTGGATCAAGGGTCAGATTCAGAAGGCAGTACTCCTGGACTCGGCACGCATAGTCAGGAGGTTCCTCTCTCTGCAGCCCTAGCCTCCGACCGCTTGGGCCTTTGCTCCGCGGTCGGTGGTTTACCGTTTTGTAATATATTTTTTACTATACTGTTTTTTATATACTATTTGTTTTTATAGATAAGTAGTAGGTATTCCTTTATAGTAAAAAATGTATTTTATAACGAGTTTTTAAATAAATCAGTGTCATAATAATAATAATAATAATAATAATAAACGCTGGACATTCCACACAACATTATCTAGCCCCAAGCTAAGCAGAGCTTGTGTTATGGGTACTAGATAACTGATATACTTAATACAATACATTACATAGATAGATATTTTTTTATTATACATAGAAAATACCCAGAACACCCTGAACAAATATCTGCAGATCGTACAAATATTTGTTCCGAGGCGGGAATCGAACCCGCAACCTCCTGTGTCGCAGGCGAACCTTCGCCCGCCGCGCCACAGAGGTCGTCAATGATGATGCGCATACCTCATCACTGACCTTCGGTGTAGCACCTTCACTCTTGACTTCATCATCATCATGTAGTAACCCACAGTTGGGCATAATATCACACTTGACGCTCAGCGATTCCCAACAGTGGAAAATGCTTGCAATCATCTGATAATAAACCATTGTAGCCCAGAAATTAACGTAAACACTCCCTCGGAGCGCATCCTGAATCATATCAGTTCACTGATACAGTAAACCTATGAGAGGCCAAGAAAGAAACAATTACATTAAATTATAAGAACCTATGTTTAATTATAGGTTCCAAAAACAAAAAGCTAACTTATGACTAGAAAAAACCCGAATTGTTCATACTTCTAAATAATTCATACTGAGGGTATCTTCTTATATTTCTCAATAAACATAGGAATCTATCTCAGGCTATCTCCTAACAAAGCCCCGAGAAGGGTACCGGGACAAAGCCGTCACAAGGGCCATCGAACGTCGGACGCAGGCGGCGCTAGACTCTGCGCCGTCTGTCCGCAGCCTACAATGCGGTCCTCCTACTTTAACAAGCTTGGCACGTAGGTACCTTATAGCTCAATGGGTTTTCCTGTGAAAATACCTTAACTGGCTTAATTCGGGAAATATACATGAATAATTAAACTTTCAAGTGTCCTGCTCATACAAGATAGGTTTATGACCTAGTAACGCAGGTTAGTAAGAGCAGACAGCAAGAAAATGGATTAATACGTCCGATGAAAAAAATTGTTTAATTGACGACCTCCGTGGCGCTTTGGGCGGGTAGCCGGCTAAGACGAAAGAGGTACGGGTTCAATTCCCGCTGCGGGACAAATGTTTGCATGATCCGCAAATATTTGTTCCGGGTCTGTGTGTTGTGGTATTATGGTACTCGTTATAGTTTTAGTTTTTTTTAGTTTATTATAGTTTTTGATACCCACGGCACAGGGAATCCTAGTGTGGGATCAGGACTATGTATGTGACTGTTAGGTGTTATGTTATGTTATAATTAAATATTTTGATGAGTCTTCATTACACTTCATATAATTCAAATTCAATAATTTTTTGGTCGAAGGTTTTAAGTAGGCCATGTAGGTGTCAATAATTTGATTCCTTGATCCTTTATTGATTGGTCAGAATGCCAAATGATGAAAGCCATGCATTTATCTAATGTAGCCCTTCAAAAATACAGTTCTCTTTTTTGAAAAACAATTTAAAATATTATATTCAATGGAATTTGATGAATTGATCTACTTTAATCTATTTAAGTGAAAATTGAGTTCCATTTAATATTTCAATATTCATGTTCACGGTAAAATGGTAAAATTCAATGGATGGACAAAGTTGTGTAAAGCTTCACTTTATTACCATTTTTCAATTAATTGGACAAAGTACTGTTTGTTCAATGAACACTTGAAACGAAAATGGAAATGATGTTCCACTAGTGAGATTGCCGTCTATATTATGCTTAGACTGTTTTCAACTTGCTTTTCACAAAATATAAGGCAGAAAATAGAGCTTTTTGTAGCAAAATGAGCAAAAAACGGAATCCGTATAACTTCGTCCTGTCCATACAGCTATGTATTTTACTCGGAGTCTATTGGCACTGATAAAGATGACATTTGTAAGGCAGATTGTATTCTATGAACTGTTATAGGTGTAGAGATTACGAAAATATATAATAGGAGTAGCACTCCAAACATGTAACCAAGGGATGACAAAAATATTATATTTTCATATACCTATATTATTTTATATATTTGGATGGTGTGATAAGCGCTTCTAAAGTCGTAAAAAGTGTCTCTCTATTTTTTCAAGTATGGGTTGAAATATTCTGAAAAGTTTTAAGTTCACTTAACTATAATTGTTGAATAACATAATGTCGTGTAGATTTTGGGATACTGGATATTTTCGGTTATTTATTACTTTTTGGGGGGGGGGGATAATGTTGTGTGAAATGTCCAGCATTTATTTATTTTATTTTTTAGAAAGAAGGAGGAAATGCAACTTCGGGGCCCTCGTAAAGCATGGCTTGCCTTGGCCAGTTTTATTTATTCTGTGTTGAGTTTGTAAGAATGCGTTTTTTTCACATCCCATCTTATAATAATCAACCAATATGAGTCAATTCAAGTTAATGGCTGAGTAAATCATAAAAATGATTACTTTTATACTCTTTCAGCTTTTTATCATCATCATCATCAGCCTGGCCACTGCTGGACATAGGCTTTCCCCGTAGAATACCACGACAAACGGCCTTGAGCCTCCACCATCCACCGATTTCCTGCCACATTTATCCACCGAGAGGAAGGCCTTCCTGTAATGCATCGTCCAGTTTGTGGCACCACTCGAGAACCTTTGTTCCCCAACGGTTGTCAGTTCTGCGAGCTATATGACCTGCCCATTGCCACATCAACTTGCTAATTTTGAGAGCTAATTCTTTCAACAATTTATAACTAAAAAATTCACCAGTTTCCTATTTCAATTACCTTATACCTCGAAATGAAGATGTACTTACATAAGAAAAAAACATTTATTAGATACGTAACCACTACTTTAATAACTTTCAAAGTTTCCCGACACCAAACAATTTAAAACAAAGCCAAAAAAGCCCCGCAATATACAAGTAAGTTTTATTAACGCTATCTAAGTTCTCGCAACTTTGCATTTACCTAGAACAACTTGTACCAAGTTTCAGATTTCTGCGGCTTCGGTATAAGTAGATCAACATTTTTGCTTTAAACTTTTGTTTTACGCTATAAAATAATGAGGGTACTGAAACTTTACTAGCTGTAAGCTGCGGCATCATCTAGTTTTTATGTAGATTGCAATTTCAATTAATACAAAAAATATAGCCACTTCAGTGGAGGTGTTCCGGTTTAGAATCTATAAACATTTCCTTAGTAAGATCGACTTGAGCAATTTCTTTTTATTTATTTTTTATTTAATTATGTTTACATTTCTCTGTAATTATTATTAATGGTATGTACAATAATATTATTTATATTTACATATATATATTATATTAGATTATTTAATATCTTAGGCATTATTAGTAGGTGCTTCATGTAATGCCTTCATTGGCATCTCGCTTTTGAGGTAATTCGATCATAAGGGATGCTTGTTGGCTTACGTGGTAGTATTAAAAAAAACTTAGTTAAACTGTCTGTCACTATTCCGTTTTCTGTGCACTAAACCGAAAACGAACAGTGCGTTCGTTAAGCCTGGTCCACAGCGCTAATTTTTCTAACAAAACATTGTTAGCAAAACATGTTATTGTTTGTAAAATACCAAAACATGGCGCAGCGGACCCGGCTTTAGTAGTTTCCTCTCCAAACGCAGCATTGATATTGCGAGCTGTAGGTACTTATCTGCTGCGTTAGAACCACGGCAACTCGTATTCGAAAATTACTCAACATGTTGAAGCTCAATTTTAAACTCAAATATTGAATATAAAAAAACTGGCCAAGTGGCCGCGCACAAAGGGTTCCGTACTAATTATCTATAAAAACAACAAATTGATCACGTTTGTTGTATGGGAGCCCCCTTTAATATTTATTGTATTCTGTTTTCTAGTATTTGTTGTTATAGTGGCAACAGATATACATAATCTGTGAAAATTTCAACTATGACGGTTCATGAGATACAGCCTGGTGATGGACGGACGGACGGACAGACGGACGGACAGCGGAGGCTTAGTAATAGGGTCTGTTTTACCCTTTGGGTACGGAACCAAAACAACAATAGAAAGATATCAAAAAAAATTGCATGTTATAGTTTTTGTTTAACAATTATCTAAACATCGAATCTCGGACATGCTAGGTTTAATTTTAATTCAATGTGGCCACTACGTTAAAACGGCAACTACATACATTAACCCCTTCTAATAACATCCAAAATTGTTACAGGCGTTGGAAATTGGGACGACGACGGGACGGCTGTGGATATGTGCAGTAACTGGGTCAAGAGTGGCCGTATTGGACACAGTCTGCATGCATTGTGGTGCGACGCTTGCAGCTGACGGCCAATTTGGAACTATTTTAGGGCCTGATGTATGTTAATGGCGTTATTATACCTACCTGCACAAACATTGCAGTACCTACCAACAGATAACATAGTAAACAGGAATTTTATAGTGCTGGCGACTTGCTAGCCACGAATAGTGTTTGAAGGCCGCTATCAAATGCTGTTTGTAGGATTATCAAAAGTTAATCAATTTTAATCAATTTTTTACCGTTGGAACTCGCACCTCGTGAATTGCGAATGTGATCTTGTTATTGTGTGCTCACTCAGCGCTCAGTTTGTTGTTTGGAATTAGTTGTGGACTTATTAAGCGTGTCATCAGCTAGTTGATGAGTCGGTGACGCACATCCATTACCGACTCCTTGTTGCGACGGGTGAGAGCTCTTCACCGCTGAATACTGAATAGTGATGTGCTGGGTTACAAAAAGTTGGAGATAAATACACGGATACGGATCACCTGTTCTTAGCAAGCCAGCACCGATACGGCTTGTAAATGTTGTAGTATTTTAAAGCTATATGGATTCTGTCTCAAATAATAATATTTATGCATTCCGCTGTTTTTTACCCGGTCTTGTCGGGCAATTTTCATTGGTTTAAAATTTGTCCTGGGTGCTGGCTTATTTAGGAGTGTGTTAATACTGGAAGAAAGCGTTAGCCGAGTTGGTTGTGGAAAACAATGGCGGCAATGAGGTCACGCCTAGGTGCCTGTGACTGTACAACCCACGGTGAAGAGGCCCTCTGCCTACCCCAAGTAAAAAAGGCATGTTTATTTATGTACCTATATATAAAATATCTGACCTTACTTTCCTCGAAAGCAGCGTTTATTCTCGTACGTAATTTCTTAATAGCCGAGAGGAGACGCCACGTCGGCGATCGGGTGTTGCCAAGGTTTTTCTACGGCCTAAGGTGGAACGAATTGAGTCAGGTCACACCACTAGCCACTTCACTCCTCCAGTACCGAACTCCCTATTTCTATGTAAATGTCCGCATTCGCTTATTCATGGATGATAGGTTTGTATCTGTGTGTAGAATTTGAATGCGTAGACTTTCCACGTTATGGTGGAGCTATTTTAAAACAAGTTTCATTACAATCATGAATTTTGTATTTGTGCAGTCTCTGATAAACAAAATAACTTGAAGACTTTGTTTTAATTTGATCATACAAAGCGGATAACTATTCGAACCCTGTTTCCCGAATTCCTATTGGAATATTTAAATCCTACATAAAGAACAATCTTATTATAAAAGCGTATTGAACACACTCTTGAAGACTATATTAATGATAAAGCTGCGTAGCCTGATGTCGCTCTGCCCCTCGACTGCTAAAATTGAAATTTGCAATATCTGTAACTTACATATTTACATGGTTCTATTAGATTGTTATTTATAAGTATAACTAGCGTAGCGTGTGCTATCTTACATACTTTTGCTAATGTTTATTTACTTTTGACTGCCTTCCTAAGGTTTTTAAGTTCTCATTTACTATGTATCAGCAACTCCCTGCTCCGAGGCACCACACAGGCGCTTCTCACCTAGTGGTAAGGCGGATCATCTAAGTAAGCCAAGCCGTGTTTGTTGCCTGATTCTTCTAGGCTTGGTTGCATTGGAACAAACGTAATTTTGATTATGAGACGACTCAAAATGATGATTTCAATGAATACAATTATTTTAATTAGATTTGATTTGATTTATACCTACCTAATATATTTCACAGCTAACATAATAGGGGTCGAAGCAACAAAAAATAAAAATCAAGTTTACGTTATACGTGTCAGAAGATACGAAGGCAAAATTGAGTGTATCCAAACAAAATATTTACGCCGTGACGTGAGGTGCGAGGCAACGCACGCTCGTCTTAAATTGCCCACATTTATAACGTGGGTCAAAGGAAAATATACATTTTATTTAAAAACCCTGGAAGGGATCGTGGTTGGCCAAAATTGTGAGTTTGTAGACACACGGGTAAGTAAATAAAATTACATGATTTAGTTTATAAACAATATTGGTAAGTTTGCGGCGAATGCAATAGCCGATATTGTTAAAAGTAGGAACTCGAGTAAAAGTCTATTATTATTATTTTCTGAACAATTTCATTTAATTAATTTAATAAAATTTACTGATTGTAGTATTTTTTCTTTAATAAATAAAACAAAGTCTTCATTAAGTAAAACTTTTTACCTTCAGTATATAAGATACTTGCCCTCCAGGTATAGGCGTGAGACACTCTGTATAATTTTATATTAGTTAGGGAGTCTTGATTGCTACTGCTCTAAAAATAATTGCATCCGGTATGTCTGCTGAGATAAATTAATTTTATTTATTTCCAAGACCGTAGAGTCTCTATGAATGCTCAGCTATAGTGTAGACTATATCGCTCTACACTGTAGAGCTTTATATGTTATGAGTATTTAGTGGACATTAGATTAAATGTGAAAAAATATTTAGATTTTTCATTTATAAAACAACGAGCTTACGTAACTGTTTATAAATAATTCATTTAAAGGTTGCCTGGAAGAAATTGCTCTCAGCAATAAGCCCATTGTACTGCTAATTTTAATAAATGTTATTATAAATAAATAAATGCTGGACATTTCACACAACATTATCTAGCCCCAAGCTAAGCAGAGCTTTGTTATGGGTACTAGATAGCTGATATACTTAATACAATACATTACATAGATAGATATTTTTTTAATATACATAGAAAAATACCCAGAACACCCTGAACAAATATCTGCAGATCTTACAAATATTTGTTCCGAGGCGGGAATTGAACCCGCAACCTCCTGCGTCGCAGGCGAACCTTCGTCCGCCGCGCCACAGAGGTTGTCAATGTATTATAAAGTGTTAATCTATCTATCATCTCCGCATAAAATATTCTATTTCCTCGCCTCGCATTAATCAGGCTCTACCCACTTCTATACTTAGCACATACAGTTACTCGTTGGTTACACACTGGCTCCGTAGGTATATTCACTTCTTCACCCGTGTGTGAGCCATCTAAAAACATTGATTAATTTACGTTGTACGTGCCTTACCCGACGTTTTTGCCGCCTCTACGTACAGTGCCCATAATATCCTGTGTAGAAAACTTACAGTATCGCAATATTATTATGTCATCTGATTTTTATGGTTTATTTAAATAGATTTTACGCCAGTAAATGTTCTCCGCTATGAATTTAGACATAAATAATGACAAAAGTTTAAATTCTTGCATTTGCAATGCTACGATGTAGTAGAACTTCTTGTGACAGAGTTCGTCCGGGGAAGTACTAGCACCGTACCTATTTCTGCCGCCAAGCAGTAGCGCTCGCATTGCTGTGTTTTGGTTTGAATAGTACAGGTGCCGGTGAAATTACTGGCACATGAGACTTTTCATCTTTATGTCTCAGGGTCGGCAGCGCGCGTGTGGTGCTTTTGATGTTGCAGGTGGCTACTGTAACTACTTTCTATCACTTGGGCCGTATGCTTGTTTACTGGCTAAGTAGTACAAAAAAATAACCCATTTACTATGGCGCTCAATTCAGCATAGAGCTTAAATGAAGTTGACTTACCTTCTGTAACAAAGCTACATTGTACCTCAATATGTCCACTCGAACGACGTCCAAAATAGGCTCACTTACCCTAAACCGAGCCAGTGCTATTCCGGTGGGCTTATTAGCTAAACGCTTTAGCTTACCTTTTAAAAGGTTGGTCACAAACCTCTAAACCTTTTCTAAAGTTTGTCCTTAAACGGTGAGCTACAAAAATATACAGCAATGTTTGTCATTATTCGTTCCTTTAAGAGCTAACATTGACATTGAAGAAGGAGACTCATTTCAATTTCAATGTTTACTTAAAAACCGCATGGAAAAACATTCTACCAACTCGAAAAAAAATTAGGTACAGTTTTACCCAAAATGCGCTGGAACCTTCTTACTACCAATAGCAATCGCGCGCTAAAAAATCTTGCGCTGTTATTGGTTAAATTATTTCGCGGTAAAAACGCGGCCGGTCGTGCGCCATCTTGTTCATCAGTCGACTCTGTCCAGTATTGTATGAATCATATCAGCGGGACAGAGCTATGCTATACGTTCGGCTACTGTCGGATATCAGTCTGCGCTTTTCTGCGCAAACAAAAACAGTCGATCGGACTTATTTTCTGGGTAAAACTGTACAGTCAGTAGTTTCCGTAACAAAACAGTAGTACAAGTAGGAACTTGTATCAACAACAATAACCTACCAACACATCTAATAGTCACATACGTAGTCTTGATCCCACACATAGGATTCCATGTGTCGTGGGTATCAGGAACTACGAGTACCTACCGTGGTACCATAACACCCAGACCAGGAACAAATATTTGCAGATCATACAAAAATTTGTCCCGCAGCGGGAATCGAACCCGCAACCTCTGCATTTTAGCCGGTTACTTGCCCACCACGCCAACAGAGGTTGTCAATAAATTTATATTTATTAATTTTCAAGTACAATTACATATTACTAATTATTATGTCTCACTAAAAAAAGCCTATTTTAGAGCGACGGAGAATCAAACGACGTTTCAAAAAATTTACAGTTCGATCGACAAAATCATCAAAGTCATCACGAAACCCATTTTAAAATGTCAGTCAAATACATGCATTTACTATCACCCTTATTCATAATCATTTTTAAACCTATTTTAGTTAAAATATGTTTTGTCTTGTTTTGTCATTTTACGTCAGAGAGAAGAAGACAAAAGCTATTTTAACTAAAACAGGTTTAAAAAACAATTATGAATAAGGCCCTATGTATTTATTTCATGTTGTAGATGGAGTATCAGATATCGTCAACCCATTAACATAAATTAACATCGCATAAAAACGTCACTTAGCTAAAACATTTCACCGAAAACACACGCATTTAATATTCTCATATACCTCTACGATAGAGATTGTTATCAGTTTTTTCTCCACGTGGAAGGGACTTGAACCCACGTGGGGGCTAACCTGACCCCACCGGTAAAAATCCTTTAATAAAAATATGCAAATGGAAAACCCCTCGTGTCCGAAGCTCGCTAAACAAACAAGTACGGGAAGAGGTAAATGAGATTTTGATTAATTAAGGGATATCACGGCCAGTCCTGCCAGTCCTGCCAGTTCGGATAAACGCAAACCTACGGTTAATGGCTTGCAAATTATTTTCTGTATTACCTTTATAACCCTTTCGAGGTAGAGTGTTAGTGCTTGTTAAATATTACTTTAAAATTAAGGGTCTCCGAAAAGGTTCCGTATACAATGATCGTACTTTTGAGACTCATAACAATAATTTTAACTAATTAAGTAAATAGTTTTGAATCTCTTTTAATTAACAACATAATGTTGTATTGACAATAATTCCCTTTTACAGCGCAGCTAATAATGTTATTTTAATTCAATTACGTATTTTAAATTTGGTATTTAATTTGTCGAACAATGCTTTTTACAACAGAAACAAAAAAAATTAATCGGTTATTGTGTACTTTGTTAAATTTATATTATTAATTACTATGTGAAATGCTTGTCTGTTTCTAGCGCCCCTCCAGTTAAGTAGTTATTTTCATAATCTACCTAATTTCTAACTGTATAAGGTTTGACGTGACCAAGTGTTCTTAATAATTGTTCCTATGGTTTTAATAAATGAGTATGAGTATTTGTATATTACTGTTAATTTTAGATTGCGCAATCTTCTTTTAGAATTTTCGTGAATATTTTGTTTTATTTATATTTTGAAGAGGGTTTGAAAATTATTGAATTAAATAAAGAAGCCTTCTATTTGATGGTTTCAGAATGAACATTACAGATCCCTGATTTTTGGATCGAGTAAAGCGAGTCCTAATTCTGTTTACGAGTTGGCAACTCAACTTTTTCTATCAAAAGTTGCGCGTCCGGCCCGTTATAAAAGTATTTAATTTCCCGCCAAAAGTGACATCGCACCCAATTTGAAATTCATTTTAATTTTCGTCACGGGCAAGTGAAGGTACTCCGGGTTTTTTGGTTTCAAAACTTCGTAATACAATCAAGATAATGCCAGAGAGCTATTTAAAAGATGAACTTTTCACCTGTCTTGGATACCCTTTTTAAAATCTTGAAATTTACAACCACGGTAAGAAAATGTTCGAAATGATATCGAAAATTTAGGAGTCATCATCATCATCTAGCTGTTTCATTCCATTGAATACAATTGGAGTATTTGCAATAATTACCACTTTGGCAGACGAATTGGTGATAGCAGTTTGGTGCGTAGTACTCAGAGACCGAAGTCTAAGTTTAAACAATCAATTGGCACGGACGTATGGTGTAGTGTAACACGGATTTGTGTATGGAAAATGAAGTTCACAGAGTGTACGCTAGGGGCGCTCATCGGTGTCGCCACACAACTTCCTTGTTACACTACAGTCTACACCATACGTCCGTATTAATTGTGTGCTAAAAACTTATGCCGAGATAAATAGACGTAGCTTAGCACGCACTAATGCTAAGACCTGTCCCTGTCACTGTCACACAAATGTTAAAACACACGTATTAGAGAGAGACAGGGACGATTTCAAAGTAAGACTTACTTAGTCACCGTGAAGTATGTTCTATTTACCTTAGACTCAGCTCTCTGGTGAATGCTGCTGCCGAGCCCAGGGTGTAATCTCTTAGCAAGCCTTTTACTATATCTACGGGAAAAGATGGAGGGACTCTCAAGCCGGACACACCACGGCAATTTCAGTAGTAAGTTAGCTTTATTGATCTAAGTTATAAATCTATGTTTCGGGTAGGTAGAGAAGGACACCCTACTCTGAATTAACTCTTCAGCTTAGCTTAGCTTTTACCCACATTAAGCTTCTATAGTACGCATAAACTTAAGTTATAAAATTGTTTATGTTACAAGCGTTCAGCTAAATTAAGTAATTTCATTAACATAGAAGAGGCCTTTTAAGAGGTCTTTCATATTAAGGACAGTCGGATGTTCAGCACGCTAAGCACTTAATTATATAGCGTAATTATTTGATGAGGTTTCTGCTCCGAATGCCACATAACATAGCAATAACAACCCAACAGTCTCATACATAGTCCTGACCCGAAACTTAGGATTCCCTGTGTCGTGGGTATCACGGATTTGCGATTACCATGGTACTACAACACCCAGACCCGGAACAAATATTTGCAGATCATTCAAACATTTGTCCTGCAGTGGGATCGAACCTGCAACCTCTCGCAACACAGCTGGCTGCTCGACCACCGCGCCACAGATGGTTGACTTGTGTTATCACACGTATTTTCAAAAAGATTGCAGTGGAGGTCAGATTTTTAGTTAATTTAATGCAATCTTGTATTGTACAAATTGTTGTATTTAATCAAATCAAATCAAATCAAAAGAATTTTATTCATTAAAATCACAAGGATCATTTTGAATCGCCTTAAGATGACTGTCTACAATTTGTATCTAATTTATTTATTTTTACAATTAAAATTACTTACTTAAGTTATATTAAGTCTTAGGTTATATAATTATAATTTATCCCTTAAATTTTTTATAGCTTTGTGACAATTTATGTTCGATTGACCTGTAAATGTTCTTTTTACCAATATAGATAGATAGATAGATAGAAGATAGAAAATACTTTATTGCACACAATAGTATACAAAAAAAATTAAACAATTTCATAAACAAAAACGAAAACTAACTATGTTATACAATGGGCGGTCTTATCGCTCAGTAGCGATTTCTTCCAGACAACCTTTATTGTATACTTATTGATTATTCCAATTTTTCTGGTTGCGAGAACGTCTCCTGTCTGCAAAACTTCGGCTTTGCTAAATAAACAGCCCCAACATAATTTAATTTTTTACCCCACTAAAAGGCCAGGCTCATTTCCTTTTTAGTGCCTACCATAATTTTAGGTACCTCCTTTCCCCCATAGGTAATTATAATAAATAAGATTACTGCACATCAAAAACCTCAAATAACAAGACAACAGGATGAGAGTAATTAGTTATTTTTTTGTTCTTCCTTCTTTTCTAATTATCTCGACTTTTCCGTCTCCTTAAGGCGCAGACTCACCGCGGCGCATACTGTGCACGAGCACGCGGCGCATTTTAGCTGCGTGGATTTATTTGTTCGACAACGTGGGTCTACGTTTCCACTGCAGTACACACAATACACGAATACTAACCCACGACTATGTACATCGCTAGGTAGCCGTGTACAGCATGCACAGCGTGCATGGCGTTTGACAGCGTTGAGCTATGTAAGCGCCTATTCGAGCAAGCCACGCATGTATCAATGACGGCAATTGATAATTAGCGTGTCCGTGGGTTGCAGTGGAAACGATCACATACATTTTCTTGCAAAGTGAAACTTAACACGCGCCTCTCCGTGCGCCGCGGTGGGTCTGCGCCTTTACACGGAAAGCTTTGTCTTTTACTTAATTGTCAAAGTTAAAAACATGAACACAGAGTAATTCTATTAAAATAATAACTGTCCAAAATTAAGTCCATTATAATTTTGATAATAGTACTAACTAAATAAATAGATACCTAGGATAATAGTTACAACCCGATTAAATAAGAATAACATAAATAACAACCCAACAATCATATAGTCGACCCCACACTAGGATTCCCTGTGTCGTGGGTATCAGGAACTACGAGTACCATGGTGCCAATTCAATAGCATGAATTGATATTGGTTACGAACCATTCATAATGGACCAGTACATCAGCATCATCTTCATGGGCCTTTAAATATCTACGGAAGATGATTTCATCAGCGTCAGTTAAAGACCGGTACAAATTCTTAATACGGGTCGAAAATCCCGACTTTTTTTCTGTATTTCAGTACATTGTAATATTGCTTTTAATGTATGATGGGCGCATAAAGTATTTTATATGTATCTACTTTTGAAATACGTTATTTACATTATGCAATTTTGCTAGAAACATTATTTCTGCGGTGAATTAATATGATTATTATTAAGGCTTTCCTATAATAATAATCATCAACTCGTCAACTACAGTACACACATAGCTCTAATTCCACCCACTTTAATTTGGTAATAAAAAACCAGGAATGGGACAAATACTTGCAGATCATGCAAACATTTGTCCCACAGCGATAATCGAACTTGCACCTCTCGCGTCTCAGCTGGCTACCGTCAAACACGCAAATGGTTATGTTTCATGGTCTGTGCGTGCAATTTGCCGTCAATTTGAACCTCAATGCAATAGTGGGATTATTTCCGCGGACGCGTAATGGAAAAACAGAAACGTACAATGCGGTTCTATAAACTAGTTTCGTATATGAACACGCGACAGGGGTACCAACGGAGAGGTATGACAAAGCCGTTTGGATATAAACCCCATGGATATTTCCAGCTTGATCAGGCTACCATAATACGACGGTTATAGTACCTATAGTGGTATAATAAAAAAACTCCTGTTGTTTTCCTATCGGCTGACTCGTCATACTACACAAGTGGCTTCCAAATGGCTTATTATACCAGCTCTTCTCAAAATCTTAACGAGTAGGTGCATCATATACCTATTTATATATAGGTATGTAGGTTTACACTAAGCCTTAGATACCACTCTGACAAGCTGATAAACGACTGACCCTAATTTATAAGGGTCCTAGTTACGGACCCCTAATAAAAAAGCTGGACTATAGTCACAGTAAAAATAAAGCTCTACATTCAGTAGAGAAACATAGATTTAATACGTAGCTTTTATACTGGGTGTTAATGCGGGCCGCTGAGATATAACCGTGAGATACATATTGAGATATCTTTTATATAATTTTAGAAGACCTTCGTGGTGAAGCGGGAGAGTAGCCGGCTGAGACGCAAGAGGTACGGGTTCGATTCCCGCTGTGGGACAAATGTTTGCATGATCTGAAAATATTTGTTCCGGGTCTGGGTGTTATGGTACCATGATACTCGTAGTTCCTGATTCCCACAACACAGGGAATCCTTGTGGGGTCAGGACTATGTATGTGACTGTTGTTATGTTAAGTTATGTTATTACTCGGAACTTAAGCTCGCGAGAACAGACACGATAAACATTGCGAACGACTTGTAGCAGTAGGTAAGTACATTTAGGGATAAGTCCTTACTTTAGTAATTCTTGTAGCTACTATACTGCTTGTAGAACCGTATATTTTCTGTGCTGGGTTCCTTACGAGGCATCCATGGATCAAGAACATAGGAGAGAGATGGGGACCAAATTAAAAATTCCTATGTCCAATGCTTTGTCATTGGGTCACTTTGGTATCGGAAGATATATTTCTTCAATTGTTAATGTGTTCCTAGTGTTTTGTTTGTTTTTTTTTTACAAATATGTGTGAAAAGGGTGATCTGAAGAAATAAAGGAATTCCTTTACTATGTAGTACTCTTTTGTTCACTTTGTTTCATCATCATCATTAGTATTAAGTTCGCCTATGTACATATATATGTTTTGTTTTTTGTACAATAACGAATAGATTAGATTAGATTATTATGTATAAGTATAACAAGCGTAGCGTGTGCTGTCTTGCATATTTTTGCTGATGTTTATTTACTTTTGACTACCTTCCTCAGGTTTTTAAGTTCTCATTTACTATGTATCAGCAACTCCTTGCTCCGAGGCACCACACAGGCGCTTCTCACCTAGTAAGACGGACCATTTATGTAAGCCAAGCCGAGTTTGTTGCCTGATTCTTCTAGGCTTGGTCGCGTTGGAACAAGAGTAATTTAATTTTATATAAGACGATTCAAAATGATCCTTGTGATTTCAATGAATAAAGTTCTTTTTGACCTTGACTTTGACATTGAATATTTTATTCCATTCTATCATCATAATCTAATCCAGCAATCCAGCCCACATTAGTCAAATATTGGACACGCCACTGTATTGGACTGATGTTCGATTCATTTTACTCGGAAAAAACCTTGATAAAGCAAAGCACAGTTTGTCCTATGACAAACTGTGCTTTGCTTTATAGCACTATTGCTAAACCTGCTACCCGTCAGCGAATAGGAGTGAGCTTTGGGGGGGATTATACCGGTGCTACTTCTACTTCATGTCACTGGTTCTATCTTGATCAACTTAGTTCATAGTATGCGTTATCGATCGCTTTGTTAACTATTCGTTTTGTTCGACTAACTATTTGATGGTATTCTCAGGTATACACCTGAGAGGTCACTTAATCCATCAACTCCTACGGTCAGAATCAAAAATAAAGCCACGTACCTCAGCCAGAGTGACC
Source organism: Epirrita christyi (assembly GCA_951392215.1). Classification (NCBI taxonomy): domain Eukaryota; kingdom Metazoa; phylum Arthropoda; class Insecta; order Lepidoptera; family Geometridae; genus Epirrita; species Epirrita christyi. The sequence continues at coordinate 16,592,698 of OX595838.1, read as the reverse complement.
GAGAAAGAACCAGCCACAGAAGAAAAGAAGAAAAAGTTGACACGCTCGTTTCTTCATTTAAACACGCAAACTTTCATTTATAGCTTACCACTATAAAAAGCTTACTTTATTATTAAAGGTCAGTCGGTGGATGGAGGCGGCTCAAGGCCATTCATCGTAGTTTTTAGGAAGGAGGCCTATGTCCAGCAGTAGACTTCTACAAGGTGATGATAATGAGTATGAAATTAAACCATTTGGAAACTGATCAGCATTTTAATCTCCACATATAGGAGCATGTCACCGTACAAAAATCTGGACCGGTTGCAAAAAGCAGAATGTCTACATTCAGTCCACGTCCGATGTTCAGCTTAATAATATTCTGTGGCCTGAGCCTCTGACCCGTGACAAGCTGTCGGAGTTGGCCAAACACGAGACACGATAATCTCGCGGCGTTTTTTAACACGGCACGGACCCGATTTACCGAATATTCCTGGTTTATCGATAGGATATAGCAAAGCCTCGAAAATGCGGAGGTTTAAAAGCAAGCCGGGCGAAAAAGTATTTTTAATCCGACTCAAACGAATTGGGCGTTGGACGAAAAAGCCTTTGCTAATATGATTAGAGATAGTCGAAAGGTTTGTTAGTAGTAGAACTTCTTGTGAAAGAGTTCGTCCGGGGAAGTACTACCACCGTACCTATTTCTGCCGCTAAGCAGTATAGTGCTCGCATTGATGTGTTTCGGTTTGAAGGATACAGGTGCCGGTGAAATTACAGGCTCATGAGACTTTTCATCTTTATGTCTTAGGGTCGGCAGTGCGCGTGTGATGCCTCTGGTGTTGCAGGCGTCCATAGGCTACGGTAACTACTTTCCATCAGGTGGGCCGTATGCTTGTTTCCTTGCCAAGTAGTATAAGAAAAAGGTAATTTCATTATTATCATTGAACAAAATCCCCTAATACATGTAAATCTGCAATGTTAGTTTTGAGTAGGTATTAAATAACATTTATGATATAGGTATTTATATATTTCTATGGGCTTATTGTTCAAATATAATTTTATTATACACTAGCTGCTCCCCGCGGTTTTACCCGCGTGAACAATGGGAAGTTTTCAGAGAGGCAATTAAAAAGAAAAAATAGTTCTTTAAACTCCGGTAGATGGCGGTGAATCGCCATGGTTGTCTTCTGAATATTTTGCAAAAGCACCACAGAGAACAAATTCTCTTTGTAAAAAAACAAGCACTGCTTGTTTTCCTCAAAGTTTCGCGTTGTGCGAAAATAAAACATCATCATTGAATAATGAACATCAAAAATGATTAATATTTTTTTTGTCCTAAATTCTATTGGCGTGTTCCATACAAAATATGTTGATCAAAACGCATAATAAATTGCCGCAAAGACTTTTACAAAACGTAAAATATATTTCTCATGAATCTGGAACACCGCAGACGCTTTTAACAGTGAATATCAGCCGTAATCTCTTGTAATTGGTCGGAAACACACGCGACACGTGGATTGACGAGGATTAACGCAGCTTGGTAACTCACTGTACCTTACCGTCATACATCGATCGTGAAACACTTTATAACGGGTGTAAAAAGACAACTCCCGAAAACTGAAATAGTGCACTCAGACCATGATTCTGAAAATATTTAAGCTGAAAAAAAGCGAAAAAAAATGCTCACTTTTGCTCCGCTTTTTTCGTGTTTTCTTTAAATATCAATAAAACATCATAAAAGGAACACAAAAACCTAATTTTCATCAGTAAAAACACGTTTATAAATAAAAACGTCAAAAAAAACAATGAAAACCACCTAAGAAATATTAGCGCAGCGCGTCGATCAGCTGACCGGGAGCGTTGAGCTCGCGCAGTCGGTGCGCTCTGTGAACTTGCGCTATTTTATATAGCTATGATATAAGTAGCTTTACCGGTACCTTCAGTATTTGGGAGCTGTCCTTTGACACCCTGTATACTACGTTACAAAAATGTAAACATTCATGTAAACATCCAGAACTTGCTAAATCTAAGAGCTGTCGGTGATCTTGGTTTTTCAACAACCCATAGGTTAGGACTTAAGAAATTCGTTGTTACTGATATAAAATGGCCAAATCAGGTGAAAATTACAAAATTAGCTTTCTAAAAGATCGAGGAAATTGTTTAGCTGTGTTTTCAATACAGTACTTTGAAACTGACGATAAAATTAAATCGAACTCTAAAGTGATTAGATTCCGATCAGCATCAAATACCTGAAACGTTCAAACCTCATCCAATGAGCTAACTCCACCCGTAACATATAATTAAAGTAAGAACCAATCAAAACAGTGCAATAACCAACGTTTGTTTGTTATAATTACAAAGCGAAAACCTTTCAGAGGTAAAATTGCATAGAGCGTGCTGACATAAAACGTAAGCAAAGATATGCTATGAACACTCGTCAATTCCAATCTCTAAAGAAACTGTCTCTGAATGCAAGAGCGAGACGCTATAGGACTTTGATTGCTCTTCATCTACGCTCACAAGATACCCCGAAACAAGCTATGGTAATAGGGTAGAGGTATGCTTCGCTTTGGCGTAACTCGCCTTGCCTCACCGGGAGGCAAATTCTCGGATGGTTTTTTTATACATGGTTGTGTCAAACATCTGTCAAATCTGACAGATATTTTATAGATAACATAACACATACAATATAGTCCTGATGCATGTTAACATGTCGAATTTGACATTATTTCTACAGTCCGAGAATTGGCCTTGTTCTTATACCCGACCATAGCACAGCCACGAATTAATGATACAAATCTGTTAACCAAAAAGTACTCAATGTTTAGACGGTGGCTCTCGCAAAAGCGTAGTGGACTTCTACAGGGTGATGAAGATTAATTATTATTGTTGTTTTATTAATATGTATCTAAAATTCAAATTGTAAATTTTTCTATGAATAAATTAAAACCTCCGAGAACCAATTAGAGACATTTTTTTTTAAAATACAACAAAGAATACATATTTGCCCTTTATTTTCTAATAAATTAAAGAATGAAACTTGTTGGGACTATAGAGTTTCTTGTTAATTCTGCTACAAACAAAAAAATACAACAAACCAACAAAAATTGCTGTTGAAAAGGTCCATCAGCAGAAATGGCAGGAAACATTCGTTTTAAAATCAAATCCTTTCTCTGGTGAAACTTACATATATAATACAATAATTGAGTTTGCCAATCCACGTGTTTTATTAACATACATTACTATAAGCTAAGTCCTAATACACAAGTATAGCACTTGTCATAAGGTATAATGCTGCGCTCTTTAGTATAATATACCTCTACGAAACCCCATTAAGACCTTCACAGAACGGAGCTCAAACATCGATGTATTGAACAAACACAAGCAGATTTCCGGATAAATCCGATGCTGCGGAGACCAGCGGCCAAAGAGCTAGAAGATATCTTGTTTACATTCAGTGATGGTATTATTTAATACTTTCTGTACTTGCGTCCCGTGGTACCGTGTGAAAGCTGTGTTCACCCAGCAGACCCCAACTTTCGATCCGAAGACAATATAAAGTTTATTAAAATTGGTACAAAAAATATGTTAAGAGTTTTACAAATATTGTTTACAATTAAACTATGTGGTATATAAAATAAATACTAATAATATTAATTTTGTAGGTAGATAAAATTTTGTGCCCATACTTCAGGAATACCTATGTTGTGGGTAGCTAGTCCTCTTTCGTCGTGCGACAATTGCGATTGTAACTGCATAGAAAGTACGCTAAATAATGTTACAATAGTTTATTAAATAAATATTAAAAACAAATTCAAGATTTTATGTACAAGAAATAAGGAGTATGGTATGTTTGCGAATATACTTATAGCACAAACAGTGCTATAAGTTCTATATGTTTTGTTAAAATGAGTTTATAATATGGGAAAATAAATAGTGGGTCCGATATACAAACGTGCATTCATAAAATAATCAATGTTATTTTACTCTTTGAAATCACTCGGGTATTTTTGTAACATCTTTTTTTATTATTTTACATAAAATATTGCTCGCTGCCTCAAGAGTAGGCCCTGAGTCGATTATGAAGTAATTATTCTCCAAGAATAATTACAATTAGAACTACATGGCCTCCGCTTGCCCTCGTTTCGATAGATTTCACGCATTTTTTTATAAAATATGCGTTTTCACTGATCTCAGAAACATATTGTTAGGTTTGGGGAAAAAGACGTAGGAAATGTGTCTATTTTGATGACCTGTGATGACCTCCGTAGCGCAGTGGGCGAGGAGCCGGCTGAGATGCAAGAGTGGGTGGTGTGGGTTCGATTCACACTGCGGGACAATTTTTTGTATAATCTGCAAATATTTGTTCCAAGTCTGTGTGTTGTTGTACCATAGTACTCGTAGTTTCTGATAACCACGACACAGGGAATCCTATAGTGGGTATTGATGTATGTGACTGTTGGGTGTTATATTACGTTATGTAAGTATTTCCGGTTTTCAGTAATGTAATAGAGTAAGTTTGGTTTCAATGTTTGTCACGTATTCCCCAGGGAGCTTGTACTTATCTAATATTTGAATAGATAATAATAAAACTTTTTATCAAAATTATTGATTGGACCGCCCTGGCACCGCCCGACGCGCGGCGGTTCACCGCTTAGGGTGAAGACACACGATATGATGCCACGTCCTTACCACACCGTACTAGGACGTAATAAGAAAGGCGTCCTGCTGTGTGCACTCTACGATTTTGTCATGTTATTATTCCACATTATAAATTATCATTTAAAAGACACAGTTTCATTCGATTTACGTTTTTCCACTAATGCATTTCCTATTAGTGGAAACTTGTAATTGGCCTTCAGCATACATGTTTTTTGATAATATAGTTATTTTTCTGTGTACCTAGCTGTAAATTTCTTAAGATTCTATTATAAAATAAAATAAAATATAATCTATGTAAGGCCTATATCAATTTTAAATAGTAACAAACAGCTATTATTTTACTGTTATACCTCATGCGTTTATATTAATATATACTATAATTATATAATTATTTTAATGATTATTTATTATTTATAATTTTATATAATTATTTTAATGATTATTAATTATTTATAATTATTTATATAATATAAACACATCATGTATAACAACAGTAAAATAATAGCTGTTGGTTACTATTTAAAATTGATATAGGCCTTACATAGATTATATTTTATTTTACATTTGCAATGAGGTGAAAGTTGAAACCGTGTATGTTATGCTATGGGATAGTGTTTTTTTTATCGTTACTTGGTATCATTTTATAAAAATGTATACTACACCGTATCGTCTGTAAAAGCTTTAATCCAACGGCCTCACACATTGGTAAGCTGGCAAATTGTTGGAAAATGCTCCGCAAATTATTGGAAACTTGCGACTTAAATTAAAGTTTATTCTGAATCTTAATGGGAGCCTCGTGACTTGCAAAATACCCAGAAAGCTGTTTTAAGTGTTTGAAATAAATAACTTTTCATTTAAAAAACCGACTTCCGCCATTGTATTCAACAAAATATTTGGATGAAAAAAAAAATATGAAAGAACCATAGTGGTGAAAGGATTATTCTACTTTTTGAATGCAAATGCTTGGTTTGTTGCTGAAAATATCGAAATCGCCATATGTATGCCTACAATATTTGAGGAGTTCCCTCAATTCCTCATGGATTACATCATCAGAACTGGACTCTGAAAAAAATGGGACCAATCTGGAAGTCAAATAATCAATATCTATTCAAATAAAAAAAGAATTTTCCAAATCGGTTCATAAACGCCGGAGATATACGGTAACAAACAAAAAAAAAATACAACCGAATTGAGAACCTCCTCCTTTTCTGGGAAGTCGGTTAAAAAAGGATAAATTTGATTATTCATCATCAACATCAGACGGTAAATGTCCACTGCTGGATATAAGGCCTCCTCCAAAGAATGCAATGACGAATAATCTTAAGCTGCCCCCATGCACCGATTACCTGTGACGAGAAAAGACTGCAGCTGAAATCGAAACAGCATCTTAGTTTGTGAGAAATTGGTTTCAGCAATATGGCTGGCAATTTTACTATACTAATTATGGTGAATTATCCTATAATAATAATAATAAATAATAAATAAATGCTGGACATTTCACACAACATTATCTAGCCCCAAGCTAAGCAGAGCTTGTGTTATGGGTACTAGATAACTGATATACTTAATACAATACATTACATAGATAGATATTTTTTATTATACATAGAAAAATACCCAGAACACCCTGAACAAATATCTGCAGATCGTACAAATATTTATTCCGAGGCGGGAATCAAACCCGCAACCTCCTGCGTCGCAGGCGAATCTTCGCCCACCTTGCCACAGAGGTGTCTATTGTACAATAACGTACATGTTATACGTAGACTTGATCCCACACTAGGATTCCCTGTACGTGGGTATCAGGAAGCGATACGCGAGTACCATGGTACCATAAACACGTAACAATTTTTTTTTTGTTTACGATATTCTTATTTTATTCATTTATGAATAAAGTGTTAATATGATCTATCTCTCAACTTTAAAATTTGCTTATGAACACAAACTTCATTCACTGCGACTTTGAGATTTTCTTATTTCTTACTCGTATTCGCAAAATCAAAGTGAATTTTTCAGACTACTCAGTTTAAACTTGTACAGGAGTCCAATCTTATTTACATGCATTACGTATGCAGATGAGTTCCCAACTTGCACACAACTCAAAGAAAAACTTCCAGCGCCCTAAGGTAATTTGAAAGTTGCTGAACAACCTAATGAACGACTCCTTCTTACCTACTCACTGATGCCTACTGAGACTACGTTTTTGTACAGTGCACTTGGTTGTAGATTTTCTTTTAATACGAATAAAGTTTTTTGCTCCGCTCGTCTTTTATGGAATTGTTTTGTTCTTGTTTTTTCCAGGTGTTTTTATTTTTATTTTAAAAGATTTTATTTAACTTGCATGTATGTTTGTCCGGGTGGAATCTTGCAACTTTTAAATCAGAAACCCTTGATTCATACATAGGCTACTTTTCATCATCATCATCATCAATTTTCATCATTGTTCATGTGGGTGAAATCGCGGGACGATGCTAGTGTTTGATAATCAGGAAATTTACTCCGGGTCAGTGTTTTATGATATTCGTAGTTCCTGTGATACCCACGACACGACGAGCACCTGGGTTACCATGAGCTCTTATAGCTATTCAGTTTATTAACTATTCAGTAAGTACAAAATATCAGTTCCGTGATGTCCGCAGCTATATTTAAAGGCACAGTAGCAGAAGGTCTATAGACATCTGCGATTAAAGTTATTCAATGATGACGAATGTGAACGACGAACTGATATTTTGTACTGAATAGTTTTTGAACTGAATCGCTGTAAGAACTCATGGTAAGGCCTCAGGGCCAATGTATCTGTGGAGTGTTAAGTAGTTAAACACCTAATTACCACCCTTTAAGTGCTAATCAATAACCTGTACCTTCCACAAAGCGTACTTACCTCTAAACCTCGCAAACACGAGGTCAGAGGCATCGGAAGCGAGCTGATGGACGGCTCCATTACGGAGCTTGTTTTTTCACGGACGCACGGACGGACGGACGGACGGATGGGATGCTCTTCACTGTTTGTATTTCGAAGTGTTGATTGAAGAATGACAGATCCTATACAGCCTTCTATATAGTACTTGTCATACCTCAGTCAAATGCCAATATTATTTTACTAAGAAATTATTTTACCGACTGTACCTTTCCCAGTAAGTATACAAAATACTTTTTCGATATCCCCTCCCGTGGATGGGGAGAAGGGGTCTATTCCGGAACCAGGTGTGCGACTTTTAATGTCACTGAGTTACTAAATATCATCAAAAAGGTTTGCAAATCGGAGATGTACTAGAGGAGGCACTTGTATTGATATCATAGGTATAAAAATTTTAGTCAATAATAATAATAATAAAATGAAAGCGTTTATTATTTCTCACAAAAGTCTTAAAGTAGGTTTGAGAACAAATCGGTAGGTTGAACAAAATTAAAGACCTGTTTTGTGAGAGACTGGTGCCTGAGATAGGTTTGTAATAACTTTTCATTTAAAAAACCGACTTCCGCCATTGTATTCGACTAAATAATTTTGGATGAATTTTTTTTATGAAAGAACCATAGTGGTGAAAAGATTATGATACTTTCTGAATGCAAATGCTTGGTGTCTTGCTGAAAATATCAAAATCGCCATATGTACGCCTACAATATTTGAGGAGTTCCCTCAATTCCTCATGGATCTCATTATCAGAAATGGATTCTGAAAAAAAAAATAGGACCAATCTGGAAGTATATCTATTCAAATAAAAAAAGAATTTTCCAAATCGGTTGATAAACGCCGGAGATATGCGGTAACAAACATTAAAAAAAAAAAAACAACCGAATTGAGAACCTCCTCCTTTTTTGGGAAGTCGGTTAAAAAAAGCGTTTATTGTCTCTCACAAAAGTCTTATAAGTAGGTTTGAGAACAAATCGATAGGTTGAACAAAATTAAAGACCTGTTTTGTGAGATACTGGTGCCCGAGATAGGTTTGTAAAAACCTAATCCTATCAATGTATTTAAAATGTACAGAAATTTGGAAATCGGGGATTAACGACAATTTTACTGGACGTTTAGTCACTTAATGATATTCAAAAATGCTCCCCAGCTCGGTATAGTCAATTAAATCAAATCAAATCATTTATTTTCAGACAACAAATAGTCCATTGTGTTAGTAAATTGATTTACGCTAGGTTAGTAAAAATAGATTGCCAAATAACACAACAATGGCACGTAATTATAAATGAAAGTCTAAATCTAACTAAAAAACTAATAAATTTATTTGTTCAGGAGTCATCCCCCCATCAAACCATGATCTGAGATGACTCTCTGAACAAATCGTACCCAGATAGGGGAAAGGCAATACACTGCCACTGTTTTAAGAATGCTGTTGTGACTGCCCCGTACTCTGCTCATCAGAGATGCTGTTTTTTTTTCGAATGATGGCGTGGAAACCGTCAGTTCTACTCTTGGCAAACATCTCTGAGGCACTACAAAAACGAGGCAAACCCAACAGCATTCTCAAAGTGTTGTTATACTGGACACGTAGGGTGTTCAGCGATTTTTTGGTATAGCTGACCCATAGGTTGCTCGTATAAAAACTCTGACAGTACGCTTTGAAGAGCGTGATCTTTACTTAGTCAGGACATCGAGCAAATGGGCTATGGGCCAACATATTACCTCGGACCGCCAAATCCCTGCGCTCCCTCTCTATGTCAACGGCACAATAATTACACAGTACAGTAATTCTGAGTATAACGGTCAGTATTTTTTGTGATATCTCACCAGTAAATACTATTGCCTGTCTATTTATCTTAGTATCTGATCCGGTCGCGGTTACCGGATGCAATGTACTCGGCCCGGAATTTATTTAGCCCAGACATGCAGACTTCTTTCCGCGGCAAACAACCGATAATACCTCTGAACGTTACTTACAAAGAAGTAGGGCATGCTTTTTTTGATCCCTATCATAAGGTTTTTTTACTCGCTTTGTCAGTAAAAAGCTGATTAATTAATGAAGACTTTAACGGCCATACTATGCGGCACTAACATGCATAGTGCGTTTGATTGCGTGTTTCTTTTATGTATTGAAAACAACTTACCTGAACGATCTTTGTGGCGTGGCTGGCGAGCCGGCAGAGATGCAAGAGGTTGCGGGTTCGATTCCCGCTGTGAGATCTGCAAATATTTATTCCGGGGCTGAATGTTATGGTGCCATGGTAATCTTAGCTCCTGATACCAACAACACAGGGAATCCTAGTGTGGGATCAGGATCTATGTATGTGGCTGGTGGGTGTTATGGTATGTTAAAAATTCCCTGCCCTATAGATACCTAAAATGATTACCAGCATCATTGTAGTTCTTAACTAAATAGTTTTTAAAGTCTCATCGTTATCAGCCGGTAGATGTCTACTACTGAACGGGCCCCCCGTCCAGCAGTAGACGTCTAGCGGCTCTCTCACAAATGCAATGGGGGGGATTTGCCGTAATCACCACGCTTGGCAGGGGGATTGGTGTTTGCATGATTAGTGTTAAGAACCGAGGTAGATGCTGCATGCCCATTCCCTGGTCTAATTCCTGAATCGGCTTTTACGACATCCACTGGAGGAGAGGGAGGGTTCTATTTTCAGGCTATTCTCACACCATGGCATTTAATAATTGTAAGGTGTATAAAGTGTTTTAATGAATTCGGGCATTTTTCAACATGTCAACTCAAATAAAATCCACTGCTGGAAATAGGCCTCAATGTCAATAAATAAATCAACGAACGGTCTTAAGCCACTTCCATCCACCTACTTCCTATGTATAAAATGTCGTCAGCCATCAGAACTTACTACACCGCGTCATCTGGTTCTTTATTCAAGAACCTTTATTCTCCAACGGTTGTTGGTTCTGTGAAATACCTTGCAAATACCACTTCAACTTGCTAATTCTAAAAATCATACCTAGTGTCAAAATGATATCCAAAAACAGAAATAGTATAATAGGCAAAAGAAAGATTTAAGCGAAAATAGACCTTAATAAAAATAATAAAGGAAGGTTAAATTAATTAAATGTCGACCAATCAAATCCCGAGGAGTTATTTGCACAAGGAGTTTTTATACCGAGTATTCTTTGCACAAGGAGTTTGTATCGAGTATTTTTTGCGCAAGGAGGTTCTATAGCATTGAAATGGAGGTAGAATATATTGATGGATTCTAAACTCAAACAACAAAAGCTTCTTAGAGGGGAAAAAACAAAAATAATAAATGGTTCATTCTATTCAAAATTCTGTACACAGTGTCCATTTTTAATTATATATTAGTTTATTCAACACATGTGACAAATCCACTTTCAAATCTGCTAGTAAATTAAATATGAGGTCGAAAAATGGCAATATTATTACAGTGGTGCGTCGGTCAGTCCGGCCCACTCCGGCAGCGGCGGTAATCTCATGAATATGCACCTGACCGCGGCCTCCCGGTAGCCGTCCGGACGTTGTACGCTGGTGTATAATGCCCCCTAAAGCTATGGTGCAGCAGTCTTGATACTTGATACGATCCATTAGCTTTTGGGAAGCGTATATGCCCACATACGGTACGTATGTAAAGGTGCAACTTCACTTGGTGTATATTCACAAATGTTTGCGTTATTTATCCAAGGTAAAATCAATCATGACACCATCAGTATACAATGTTGTTTCCCTTGGCAAAATAATGCAAACATTTACGCAATGAAGTGCCACCATAACGCATGCCACAGTTTCCCAGAAAACCCTGACAAATGCACGCACATCTAAAGGCAAATATTTGTTGGTGAAAATGGACATTACACTCTAGACCAAGAGTGTGTTTTGAGATAGACCTACTTTTATCCAATAAAAGATGACTGCTTTAGGTAAGTAAGTTTACAGTCATTACCCGACTGACGGAAGGTTATGTTTTTTTTCAAATGCAACGCATCAAGAATTATCAGCAGAATTTATTTGAGTCGCTACGGGGTTAATATATGCATCATAGTTACTACAATAATTTGTATAACGAATTTTGACCGAACTTTTGGCTAATGGTTTTCGGATTATACCAAAATAATTGTAGCTTATGCGTGATATCCGACTAATGTTGGAACTATTGGGATTAGCATAATTCCGATCATTTACACAGTCCCTTTGGCCATTTTGGGATATTGTTTAATTTGATTCGTGTTTGTTTGGTTATCCCTTACGGTGGGCTTTAAAGGAACAATCACTCATAAGATATCCGTAAGTTGACTGGTCTGGATGTTGTGGCACCATGGTACTCGTAGGTCCTGATACCCACGACACGCAGGGAATCCTAGTGTGGGATCAGAAGGCCTATTACGAGTTTTGCATAGCAACAATCACTTAGCGAGTCGTGAGCTTTTACCGTGATAGTAACTATTCATCATTCTGTTCCGCGCAGTCGATAGAAACAGCACAGATTCATAAATAGTTACTACGTAAGTCACGTTAAATACTCACGACACGCAAAGTGATTGTTGCAATACTAAACTCGTAATAGGCCTTCAGGACTATCTATGTGACTGTTGGGTGTTATGTTATGTTATGGGAGTAAATTCAATGTTTGTATTCTTCGCGGCTGTTGAAGTGGCACATCAGATTTGTAAGGCCTTCTCTGTCACAAATTATCTGAATGTCATCCGCAATACATACATAGCTATCTTCACGATGTGCCAAACTCGGAGTCGAGAACTGTAGTATCTTATCAACAGGTTTAGAACTCACAAGACACAACCTCTCGAGCAGAAATTAGGGTTATTCCCAAATGGGCTACTAAGGCTCAGATAAAGACCCATTACCGTTTAATATTATACCAAATTAATATTAGACAAGAAAATTCCAAATACATTTATCCATTCAATTGCTAGTATTAAGCTGGCATTATCTCCAGCCTAATTGGACAGCTCTCCTTTCAAGTTAAAACAAGATTGAAAAGATTACAATCAAATAACTTGCTCGACGGCAAACTGCACTAAAAGGAGGCGTTCTTATTCTGGAGATACACACTGTTCACATCATTGGAGCTAACTTTGGCTTCCAGAAAGCCAATACTCATTGATAGTATCAAATTTAATGTTAAAATTCATGGTCTTCCTCTTATTTCTGACACTATGATATTTAGCAAAAAATAATACTTATAATGAAGCCTTTCGATGGGTATGATAAAGCTACAGAGTAATTATTTTTCTCGTGTAACGGGTTCGATTCCCGGTTCAACCATGTAATTATTTAAATATCTATGAATGCAGTTTAAATTGTTTTTTAAATTCAAATAATGGCTTCTTTCAGTAAAATGTTCCATCTACAATATTCAAGGTACTTTCCCTCCATGTGGCAGATCCGTGGGACGCCCGTAGACTTTCGTCTTGAGACTCTGTGGTATCTATGACGAGAAGCTATGACGTAGTTTTCTAAGCGCTCTCCATAGTTAGATTCGTCGATTAGACACTATCAATTCAATCATTTATTTCTTGCATTTTAAAAGGTAAATTTAGAATGTCTTTGAAAACAATTTCGGAATTAAATCATAGTAGTACTTAGATGGGACAATGAATAGACAGCTATAGTAACTATCATAGGGCGAGCATGTGTAAGTGCGGATGTAAGTATCCTATAAGTATATATTAATAAAATGTAGGTGGTAACTACGTAGTTATCGTCGCAGATCGTAGCAATCCAAAGTTCACCTTACGCTAGTTCTTCCAGCCTCCGCACTCGCTTATTCTCCGTATTATCCGTTAATTCGGCTTTAACCGTTGTTTTTTACGGTAATCGGCCCAATTTGTGTCTGTTTACGGACGATCGGCATCCGCTCTTCTAATTTCATCTGCTATTTCAAAAAGTTCTCGTCTTGAATGTCTTGAATTAATTTAGTGCAGATTTTGTTGTTATTGTTATATGCCAACGGTACGTGCAAATGAGAGGAAGTAGAGGTCATTGGTTAAAACCTGCACTGACTTTAGTGTGTCGAAACCTGCACTGAATCCACCCAGACCGTTTACAGTACAAGCTATCTAGTTGAAATTTGGCTTAGACAGCACTTACTTAGGACCCAATGACAGGTTTTATAATAATACAAGCGTTATTCATAGAAACACTCTATGCATAAAGTCGGGGTTTGAGTAAAGTTGTTATTTTGTGTTAGCAAAGTACTTAAGTTAAAGTACTTACCAAATGATCAATTGGCCAAGCACATAAGATAGGCGTTTATAAGGTAACACAAAAGCACTAGGGATGTGTGTCACACACATGTCATATTTTTTTTATTGTATATCGATCACTCCTTTATGGCCGGACCGAATTGGAAGGTTTTTTTCTTTGAGGTTACATGAAATTCCTTTTACTCTAATTCTCAAATATCAATTCCGATATGAACGTAGTAATTTAATCATAGCTTGAAAGCACGAAAGCGCTTATTATACGTTCCTTACAATACGAAAGGTCAATTTCCCCAAGCTATTAATCAACTCTAAACACCATCACAAAAAAAAGAACGTTTCAGCAATTAGAGCCGTGAAAGAGTTCCTCGCGAGCCGATAGTCACGGAATATAGGTCTTCGTTTATAGTATAATTATTTTTGGTGGCTATTGCGGAAAAATCGTTCAGTGCATGAAAAAGTTTTTAAAGTGTTAATAGATGCGCCCCGCAGTTTCACCCGCATGAACAATGATGAAAATTGATGATGATGATGATTAAAAGTAGCCTTTGTGTCAATCCAGGGTATAAGGTATCTCCATTTCAAACAATCAAATCCGTTCTGGCGTTTGAGCATGAAGGAGTAACAAACATACTCACAAACTTTCGCATAAATAATATTAGTGTGATAGTATGATTTTAAAATCGCATGATGCTACAAAATTTCCAATAATCTTATAAAACACTCACAAACAAGACTCTGCCCACTTACAGAACATGATTTTCCGTACTTAATAGCTGTCAAATCCTCGACAATCCACATGCATAATAAACTTTAAAAAAATGTTACCCTCACCGAGTTTTAGGGACTGAAGAGTGGCCGGAAACTCCGGAACTCTTTTACTGATAAGGAGATTAGCGTAACGAGCGCCTTATTCCGGCAATACTTAGGGTTTATCTGCTAAACGACGGATCAGACGCTTGGCAAGATAGCCACATCTAACAAAAAGGGATTTTTGCGTGACATTTTTCAGGCGAAAATGAGTTTTTTGACCGCTGCGATTTGTATGACGCTTTCATTGGAACGAAGATTTATTGGATTTGGAAACTAAAGACAGTGATGAGACAATTTTCTTCTTTTTAGTATGAAATTCAAGAAATCGACCCAATAAAAAAGGTTGAACATGTTTGATAATTTGCTATAACATAACATAACACCCAACAGTCACATACGTATTCATGATCCCACACTAGGATTCCCTGTGTCGTGGGTATCAGGAACTACGAGTATCATAGTACCATAACACCCAGACCCGGAACAAATATTTGCAGATCATACAAACATTTGTCCCGTAGCGGGAAACGAACCCGCAACCTCTTGCATCTCAGCCAGCTACTCGCCCGACGCGCCACAGATCGTCAAACGAGAAACACCAACGTGATATTGAGTCATGTATATTTTACCAATCCTACTCAAAAGTAGCGCAAGATCGGGGTTGGCCAAGAAAGTGTCGACGGATATCAATTTTTTTTTATACTATTACGTAAGCAAACAAGCATACGGCCCACCTGAGGCCCAATTCACTAATAAAAAAATTATTAAAATAGAGCTCGGATCATGTTTCGATTTTGTGTCGATGTCTTAAATGTCAGAAATGGTATTCTCCTGACATAAAATACAACACTGTAATGTGATTATATCAAAATGTGACCGAAACTTGAACGATTCAAAGTTTTTTCGTTAATTTTAGCATAAGTAGATGGAGTCTCTCTTTACTCTTTCCAATTATATATATAACCATCCTACTCTTATGGTGGTCACCATGAATTGAAAGTAGACTAATTTGTTATTTATGAGGGACTAGAAATTCAACTTTCTGTCAATTTATAATTCAGTCTCGATTCGGTTAACTTTCAGTGTAGTTTTAAAATAACTTAGAGAACGGGGCCTCTGATGGAAAGCGGTTATTTATATTGACCAAAAGAAGTTAATTAATGTTTCGATATTATCATCAGCAGCCTTTAGACGTCCACTGTTAGACGAGGCTTCCCCCATAGAATGCAATGGGGGTATATGCCATAATCATCACGCTTGGCAGGCGGATTGGTGATCGCTGTATTGGTATTGAGTAGGTACTTAGGTGGATGCTGCTGCCCATCTCCTGGTGTAATCTCTTAGTCGGCTTATACGACATCCACGGGAGGAGGCAGAGGGGTCTTCTTAGGACGGACAGCACAGGTATAGGTATACTTAGTATTAATATTGTTTGTAAACTATAGTTGCAACTCTAGTTCAGTTAGGGGGTTTTCAGAATGCTCAGGCCCAATTTCACGAACAAATAAACAAGCGTTTACATTACCATTCAAGGTCAAATTCAACCGGTCAAGATGGCAGATAATCTTTGATAACACCTGTCAAAAAGCATTGGTTAGGCTAATCAGCTGTTTAACCGCCTGTTTATTTGTTGGTGAAACCACCCCTCAATATTGAAAATATCACTAAACATGACTTACCCCCACGCGACACAGTTTCGCGGTGCAACTTATTATGCTCTGGTTATCCCTTGTAATGTACCCTAAGCGGTATAAATGTCGTGTCCCGAAATACCCACGTGATGAATTATGTACGGAACCCGCGGGGTGTACCCGACTCAGCGGATTGACCACGCATCCCTGTTTAGCAGATCACATCTCTAATGTACGAAATGCATCATACACGTTACTCCGTTGTCATACATTATAGTCATCTTTTGGCATCTCACGTGGTTCCAGTATAAAAGTAACCTTTATGTCAATCAATCTTAATCTAGAGATTAGGATGGATTGACATAAAGGATTACAATATTATATAGAATAGAATATTACAGTTCTGACTGCTGCTATGGCACATGCTGATCAAAAAACAGCGTTCAGTTATGCTCTGTTCTCTATACAACACAACACCTTTGTTAGTAGTAGAACTTCTTGTGAAAGAGTTCGTCCGGGGAAGTACTGCCACCTTACCTATTTCTGCGGCCAAGCAGTAATGTTTGCATTGCTGTGTTTCGGTTTGAAGGGTACGGGTGCCGGTGAAATTACAGGCTCATGAGACTTTTCATCTTTATGTCTCAGGGTTGGCAGCGCGCTTGTGATGCCTTTGGTGTTGCAGGTGTCCATAGGCTAAAGTAACTGCTTTCCATCAGGTGGGCCGTATGCTTGTCTGCTTGCCAAGTAACATAAAAAAAAACACCAACATTGTCCGTTACTATCTATACAAAACTTAAGTCATCCACTGAAATTTCTTCATCACCCAAACAATTTCAATCGTTTCTTTTACACGCGCTTTAAAATTCTTTATTGCTTAGTAAATATTTTACAGGAAAAAGAATGTAGCCTGATTCAGGGCTGTAGCCAGGAGTTATATGGTAGAGAGTATTTTGTGAACTCAGGGTAACTACTCCGGGATGAGTAACATAGTGAGACCGGCCCCCCAATCTCAGTAGCAAAAACAATGGGTAATGCAGCAATGGGGATCATTTTGGCAGCCTTAGCGCAGTCCAAATCTTTTAAAACTTGAAAGTGCAGGAATATTTAGGTTTCCCCTATTCAAGTTTCGTATGATTTAGATAGCGCAAATAAGGCAGCGAAAATGGTTCCCATTGTTGCGTTCCCTGCCATTTGCTACTGTAGGTAATTGGGGGGTGAATAGGTACGAATACGGTATAGACAGTCCAATAAAACTGATCCTAAAACTATTCAATTATAAAAGTATAAAGTTTATTTAAATTAGTACAAAAATATGGAACAAGAGTTATACAAATATTGTTTAAAACTAGACTATTTGGTAGTATGTACTTACGTACAATAAATAGTAATAAAGTAAATAGTAAAAAAAATTGTGTGTATTGAATTTAAAATAAATGTAGTTATTATATTTAAAAAAACTATTTAAAAAATTGTTCTAAAACATAGTCCCACCTTAAGAAAACCTGTGTTGTGGGTAGCGCGAAACTCCAATAACTTGACCACGTGATGACAAATATAGCAAATCGTCGCTAATATTACAACACCGCCAATATGCATTCTTTCCGTTATTTACCTACTTTTGAATTTCATTTGATATAGAAAAAATACCCGCTTTTACTGCACCAATCGCGTTCATGAAATCTCGCCAATCAGAAGACATAATTGAAAAACTGCATCACCGCAAATGTTGCAATGAAAGCGGGATTTTTCCTATATCAAATGCAATAAAAAAGTAAATAATGGAAAAAATGCATATTCGATATAAGCGACGAAATATGAACTCCTTCAACTTTGCAAGAAAAGAGCTACGAAAGAAGGAAGCCCGGTAGAAAAGGAATATCATGGCTCAAGAATGTATGCCAATGGCTTAGCAAAAGTACCGTCCCGCTTTCTATTCCAAGCTGCATTCTCCGAGTGAAGTTCTGATGAAAGATGACGAGCACTAATGATTAATGACGACCTCAGTGGCGCGGCGGGCGAGTAGCCGGCTCAGATGCGAGAGGTTACGGGTTCGATTCCCGTTGCGGTACAAATGTTTGTATAATCTGCAAATATTTGTTCCGGGTCTGGGTGTTATGGTACTATGGTACTCGTAGTTAACGATACCCACGACACAGGGAATCCTAATGTATGATTATAACTACGTATGTGACTGTTGGTTAGTTGTTGGTTTAGGCCTAAGTCTCATCAGAAGGGGAGGGGGGCTACGTGGTTCATTCTTACTCCGACCCTTCACTCAACCCTGCCCCGAGGTTATCGTTTAATCAGGATTCGATTTAAGTGCGATCGTAAATGTTTACGACCCCTGCATGACTGTTTAGCTGTACAACAGATGTATAACAGCTCTACAATGGCTGTACAACGGCTGTATAACAGCTGTACAACGGCTGTTTGATGCCCAATCGCGGCTGCTATTTGTCCGGAGATAATGGAAATCGGAGATTATAGTCGTCAATAATTTTTAAAGGGTACTTTCTGTTGACATCGAACCCTAATAAACGCGGATGCGTGATGTAAGGCTGAATTTGATTGATCCAGTTTACAAACATTTTACTGAATCAAGTGTAGGTACTTGGATCGTTAAAAATGATTCGACTGGATGGTTTTTAGGTATAGCCATCAAAAATGGTATGATTGAATGTTTGGCGGTGGTTTGATGACGGATTTTGCTTATTTGTCCTTCTGCTGCAGAGGGAATAAAAATACTCAGCGATTCAGTGATTTCGAGCCTAGGTGATGATGATGATTATTCTTGAGTCAAAGCAGTTTTTCTGGTTCCATACCTCAAAAGGTACCAACGGAACCATCATGGGAGTCATTATGTCTGCCTGCCTTTTAAAACCTATTTTTTCTACTGGACCAAAAAAGTTGAAATTTGGTACTTAATATACGTACAAATTCTGATTTCAGGGAACCAAATTTGGGGAAACTTGAAAAAGAAAACTTGTCAAATCAAATCAAGTCGAATGCATTATGTGATAATATCAAAAATAACTCGTTAAGAGAAATGCAAATTTATTTTATTAATAATTTTAAAATGCTTGGTTTAAAAGATATTAATGAAAATTGACAAAACTACCCCTCTTTCCCCCACTATCTCCAAAACTACGGAACTAATAATTTAAATAACTTTTCATTTAAAAAACCGACTTCCGCCATTGTATTCGACTAAATAATTTTGGATGATTTTTTTTTTATGAAAGAACCATTGTTGAGAAAGGATTATGATACTTTCTGAATGCAAATACTTGGTGTCTTGCTGAAAATATCAAAATCGCCATATGTATGCCTGCAATATTTGAGGAGTTCCCTCAATTCCTCATGGATCCCATCATCAGAACTGGATTCTGAAAAATGGGACCAATCTGGAAGTATTATCTATTTAAATAAAAAAAGAATTTTCCAAATCGGTTCATAAACGCCGGAGATAAGAGGTAACAAACATACAAAAAAAAAACAGAATTGAGAACCTCCTCGTTTTTGTGAAGTCGGTTAAAAAATACAGGATATTGGGCCTCCCCCTGAGTTTACAGAAAACCCTAATTTAAAAAGTCCTTAAATTCCTACGGGAAATGGAAAATACCATTTATGAAAAAATTATAATGTGCGCGAGTCCGACTCGCACTTGACCAATTTTTATGTAGAGACTAATTCATAATTATGGCCATGGGCCATAATGGCCATAATATGGCCAGGGGGGATGCTATGGGCCAGCAGGGGTAATGTGACCCTATACCTAACTCTATTTTAATAATAATAAATTCTGGACATTTCACACCACATTATCTAGCCCCAAGCTAAGCAGAGCTTGTGTTATGGGTATTAGATAACTGATATACTTAATACAATTCTTTACATAGATATTTTTTTTTTATTATACATGGAAAATATCCAGAACACCCTGAACAAATATCTGCAGATCGTACAATTATTTGTTCCGAGGCGGGCATCGAACCCACAACCTCTAGCGTTGAAGCGATTGAGCAGTTCCAGCATGGGAAAATTATAGTCTAACGACGATGCATTTGAATAGGCGTAAAATCACATTAAGGAACTGATTTCAATCTCATTCCTTTACAAGGGTGTTCATGCCATTGTGCTTATAAATTAATTATATCTGTAACGATGACTATCGACGCTTTGTCGCGCGCCTTAACGAGCTAACGACGCGATCGCGTGCCAGGTGGCGCTAGTGGAGTCATTACAGCCAATCAGATGTTGGCATTTTATTTGGCACGTATAGTTAAGACAATAGTGGAGATGAATTTAAGAACTATGGCATACTGATTAAAATGTAGTCAGAATTATCTTAAAACCAGGCCTTCCGCCACTGCTTGGGTGTGTAATATCAATGCGTAATAACTAATTTCAAAATGGCCTCCATTTTTGTGTATTATAATCTAATAGTTTAAAAAATGGAACGAAAGGGACAATTTGGCGTATTAATTTATTTTATTTATTCTATTCTCATTATTATCAACCTATGACGGTTTTTTTTTCTTTTTTGCATCTGAGTATGTTTACTAGATCCTTTAAATGTTTTATTTTTTCAGATTTGACGGAAATCTGACAATTTGGCGTACGTTAAGTTTCCCAATAAAAATGGATGATGAAAATTTTCACCGCCAATTTAATATTGCTGTGCCGTCGAGCTGGATCACAGCCCTGGTGCTCTGTCGGAATAACAAAGAGCCTTTCACCGCCCTAAATAATATCCGACACCGTATTTCCTCAGCTTTAATATAATTATCCATAATATTGTTGTATCCACCAGTTATTACTTCGACGCAAACTCAATATGTCAGCGTCGTGTGTCTACCCACCACAACAATTAGAGTGCGAGTCCTCTTAACTCCTCAATGATTTAGTGCTGTCGCTTTTGCCCGTGATGCAATCAAAAGAAGCTCAGCGTTTTCAAACAAGTGTAAACCACCAATTATTATTATATCGATAGCGTTCCAGTGGTTTGGTGTAGCTTGTTTATGCTGCCCTGAGCAAAAACTAATGTATTCCCCGTTAAACAAATGAATAAGACAATTAAGTCTTAACATTTGATCAGTCACTGGGGAATAAACTGTGAACTGTATAGGGCTTGCTTATATTCTATGTGGGAGAACGTAGTTCAGCGTGCTCCCTGAGCTTTAAATCTGGTGATGTTTATTTAGGGGTGGTGATCATTGTTTTGTAGGTATATGAAGAACCGGACGTGCGGGTCCAGGTATCAGTACCTACCCCACACAATAACTTTTATTCCTTAGTGGTAATAGGGTGACCACGAGCCGGAAAACTCAGTTTAGGACGCCCCCTACTTGATGGACCAATGATATTGTAGTGGTCGTTGGTAGTTGGTATATGGCTCATGACAGGTTGTCATGTTATTCAATTGAGAAGTCCTAATGTCCAGCATTGGAATTTATGATGATGAGATTCCGCTCACCTAAAGCTTATGCCCTCAACCGGTCCTCCGCGCAAGGGTCGGCGGACACCACTTATTGGATACGCGTTCGGTTATTACGCTATTAGCAGCCTTCGCTTCATGTTATGTGCGTAATCATTTCTGAGCCCGTAGCCTAGAGTGCAATTTTCTGTGCTCAAAAACCGTTACTTTTATCGTTTATTTAAAAGACAGCACGAGATCGAACATAAATGTATTTTTTTTTTGTGTGAAATACTAATAAAACATCGAACATTTATGTGTCAAATTCAAAATTATCTATAATGATGAATTGCATTTCTGCGCTTGCTGTAATAAAATGAACTCATAGCCTGATAACTTACCAAGGTAGAAATTAGTTATTTAATGAATCAGGAAGGTGCTTCGAGACACCAAGATCGGTTTGTGGCGCATATCTTAGTACTTCTTATCCAAACGTATGATGTTTGAAACTTTAATTAATGTAATAACTATGCAAATATAATAAAAATATCAAGTGCCTATTAGATACATCTTTTAGATCAAAAAAATAATGTCTAGCGTTGTACCTCGTATACAAATACAACTCACACAACTCATAAGAATAGCTTCTACTCAGGAATTAATTGTTGTCAGTTAAAATCCTAGCTAAGGTGGATGATTTTACCTCCAAGCAAGATAAACAGGAATAGTAGCGCTAAACCCCTTGAATGGATTAATTCCTTAGAATACGTTCAAAGCAGTTTCTAGCTGAATAGCAGATGAGCAGCCCCAAAGGAAGCAATGCAGGCTATAAGCCAGCGATTGTGTACAAAGAAACCCGCAGCCCACGCAGGGTGTACAAAACATAAAATTTATTTTTCCAATGTTCTTCATTGGAAAATAATTCAAATACTTTGTTTGCTTCCCTCCTAACGTCATCAGAATAATAAATCACATTTCTAGTTAAAGAAAATACCGTTACAACTTTCATAAAAATGCATGAAACAGAAGCCGTTGTCTTGAAAAAGAGTCATGTTATTGAATCCCAACTCTCCAACGTAAGCAGACAAATTGGTCACCCGGGAGGCTCTGTTTTTATTTTCATAGCCTATTCACTGTTCGTTGCTATAACCACATTAAGGTAAAAAGCAGGCTGATTATGTTTACTTTCTACAGCTTAAGTTATGTGTGCAGAGCATACAAACATAACATAACACCCAACAGCCACATACTTAGTCCAGATCCCACACCAGGAATCCCTGTGTCGTGGGTATCAGGAACTACGAGTACTATGGTACCACAACACCCAGACCCGGAACAAATATTTACAGATCATGCAAACATTTGTCCCGCAGTAGGAATCAAACCCGCACCTCATGCGTCTCAGCCATCCACTCGCCCGCCACGGAGGTCGTCAACTGGACGAAGAAGGTAGGGTTCAGTCAAGTTCTATTTTGTGTAGGACGATCTTTGTATATCGCGGACTTGTTACGTGATCAAACTACTGAACCGATTTTGATGGAATTTTAACTGTGTTATGGTCCAACTTAAAAACTAGGGTATGTTTCATCACACGGCCACCCCTCAAAAGGGTGGAAAAGGGGGACGGTCAACGTGCAACAGAGAACACGCTGTACGCTACGAAACAAAATCGAATGCTACCACTTCATGTATGAAGTATTTTCGACTTTTCGACTCTCGCTGAGGGACAAATGTTTGTATGATCTGCAAATATTTGTTTCGGGTCTGGGAGTTAGGGTACCATGGTGCGCGTAGTTCCTGATACTTACGATACAGGGCATCTTAGTGTGAGCATACGAGTACCCATACGAGTCATGACTCGTATGTGACTATTGGGTGTGTTAAGTTATGTTATGTTCATGCCGATAACCTGCTTACTGCTTGAATGTAGCCTTCGCTGAAATATTGAAAGCATATCGCTCCCGACGCGAGATTGTCTTTGTATACAAACAGCCTTGATGGTTTCTCACACCGTCTTGTTTTATTTGGCAAACGGATTGAAAATATACGCTTATAGTTGTTTATTTTCATTTCAGTAGTTCGTTGAAGAGATAAAATCTAGTGCCTTAGGAGACACATGAACTTCTCCAAAGGTTTGTTCAAGCTGGTAAAAGAAGGAATAGAAGGTTCTCTTTTAATCCATGTATCTCAGGCAGGTTCAAGCACAAAACAATGACTCGAGACAAGCGAAATCTAAACTAAGCATGTAGTAAGATCTTGTTAGTATCGATTTATTGATTGTTGCAATATTAGCCGAGTTAGCCCTGGCTAGGTTAAACTGTTAGTTATAATCCAACGGATTAAGTAAACAAGATATTTTCATACAAAACAAAGCCTTGCGCCGCTTAAAAAAAGGCAATTTATTTGATATTTCGTAAAATATAGAAAATTTTACAATTATCCTTAGAGTTAGCCTTGAGTCACTTGTAAACGATTGTAACTATATTTACATATTTTTCACTTAATAACTTGCATAATATAAAAAACAAAACGAAAATAGCAAAAAAAATTAGGTAACTTTGGTATTGTTTTGTATCGAAAATTATTGTTCTATCATAATTATTATGTTTTTGGTTAGAAACGTAATATACATAAATCATAATGCATGCGAATATGCATGAACCAGTATGAAACATAATAACAATAACATAGTAACATTTAATTCTATATACGATT
Source organism: Epirrita christyi (assembly GCA_951392215.1). Classification (NCBI taxonomy): domain Eukaryota; kingdom Metazoa; phylum Arthropoda; class Insecta; order Lepidoptera; family Geometridae; genus Epirrita; species Epirrita christyi. The sequence goes on along the minus strand of OX595838.1, from coordinate 16,568,355 downwards.
GGCATTTTGCTGTGAGGTTTAGGATTTTCGAAGAAGTGACGGATTTCTTTGACATTGGGTCGAAACTCAGCACTTACGACTGACATATAATTATGACAAACGACGCCGACATAATGTCTTAGAAAGTTGAATTTTATGTGCTCTTCTTTCTTTGTATATAAAAATACTTCCACGTTTAAACAAAAGCTTTTCTCCGTGATGCCAATAACAATAGAACTTACTTCATAATCAATGGAATGAACATCTATTGAGCAGTTCGCTTCACTCGCCATTGTTGCGTTGTCGCGTTTTTATCAAGAGAAATGGCAGTTGTATAGCGTTCGCATGGGAAATGAAATAAAGAAATACGTGTAGAGGCGTCGTTGCCTTATCCATAAATATTAGATTCGATAGGACGCGGGGGCGCGACCGAACCTACGCCAAGACACAGAAAAGGTAGCTTTGCAAGCAATAGTGCTGGAACGTTTGTGACCATAGCTATATTAATAACAATTAATCAAAATAATAATTATTAATTATTTGCAAAAATGTGGTACGTACAAGGTTCTTATGTTTAGTTTCATTAGGTGGCTCACATTTACCATGTCTGGTATACAAGTTATATTGGTTAGCCATTCTCTACTTCATGGGCTGTTCTCATTTTCTTCCTGCATTTTATTTACGAAATCACGATAATTAGGTCACCTTGTGGTGTGTCAGTGAACAGAAGCCCAATTGTCGTAATTATAAAATATCTCAGTCCACTGTCACGTCTGTCCCTGCGTGCGTAGACGTAGTAACTATTGCTTGATCTTCGCATGCATACCGTTATCTTGCTCGCTCTAAAAAACGCCTTCATGAGCGACAGAAAGGTGGAAAAAAAAAAAGTTAGTTTGAGATGAGATTATATTATGAATTGAATGTCAAATCATTAAGAGAATGTGGCCCCAGGTTGAAGTAAGTTGGTCTTGAATAAGGTTAGATTTGAAACTGTAATTTCTTCCTAGTGTCTTTACTGGTAGGTACTCTATCTATACTTACTGTGTACAAGACCTCCAAGACGCATGGCTCCTTTTACACACGCTTATGTAAATGTATGTTCGTATAAAGGAGACAGTAAGTAATATTTGTGAGCGGCGACGCCATAGATAATTTCCGTTTATTAATAAGACTCAGTCGCTGCTTGAAGCGATTTCGAACTAATGAATTTGGCTTTCAAAATGCAATTAATTGGCTGCTTCCTAGTAATGTTGGCTGCAAAATTGCTTCTACAAAGGCAGATTACCAAAATGTATGATGGCGACATATATTTATGTATAATATAATCATACGGAACAGTGGTTGTTAGCTAGAATACCAAAATAATAATAGATTGCATGAGAATAATAAAGTACGTGATATAATAGTCGTATACTGGATGTATACTGTAGCCACGATCATTAAAGTTTTTTGGTAATTTTTATTTTACGGCACCTTTAAAGCATGCTTTAAATTGACTAGGTACCTAGTTATTTTTTTTTATCCAAACGCCTTTGCTTAATGTTGAAAATCGCATGTCATATTTGACGATGAAACTGGTTTGCAATTCAGACTGAACTCATTTTGAGGGTTTTTTGAATTAATCGAAATATACAAATCGATAAAAAAATATGCAGTTAGAACTTTAAAATAAAAGTATAGCTATTTCGTAACATAAATTGTTCTGCTGCCGTTCAAAATTAAGAGCATTTGAATTCCAAAGTTTTTTTCGGGTCATTTGTGCGATTTTTATTTGCAAAACCAGACTTTTTTTCAAAATTCTGTTCAGTTACAACTATTATTAGTATATTGATTTATACCTTCACTGTTTTTTGCATCTCATTATTTAATCTCGTCACGTCACACTGGGCGTTCAAAATACTACTCTTGAGATCTGTCATCACCCTAAGTGACCCAGTGGTTGGTGAAATTAAGCATTAGGATCTTGTGAAATTTCACCCCTATTTAGAACTCCTGTGGAAAATTATTGCTTGCCAAAGCCACATTATCGATTAACGAAGTCGCTGACAGTCGCTAGTAAAACACAAAGCTCTTAGTGTTATAGAACAGATATGTTCGCTATTTGCGACTGAAGTTGGCAATTGCTTCCAAATGCCTTTATTCGATGCAAATATAAACATTCGACACTAAAAGCATCCAGAACAGTGGCTGCTAGAATATTCTATCCTGCTTGCCTACCAAATTTTAGTTCAGTACCTACAACGGCCAGGGGTTCAACACATTTTTTTTATTGTTTACATAATGGTTTAAGTGCCATTTATAAGATCATCACCAGCCTGTTTACGTCCACAAATGGACGAGGCCTCCCCCATTGAATAAACTGAGGGGATTTGCCATAATCACCACGCTTGGCAGGCGAATTGGTGATCGCAGTTTGGTGTTAAGTACCTACGCAGGTGGATGCTACTGCCCATCCCCTGGTGTAATCCCTTAAGGCTTTCATCACGGGAGGAGAAGGAGGGGTCTATTCTTAGACCGGACACTCCACGTTTGTCACGGTACATTCATAAGATGTGACGAGACCAACGCTTTTGTGAACAATGATTGTAATCTTACTGAAATTGCTTTCGTGAATTATATCTTAGAATTTAAACTTTCGTGGTTGAGAATCATTTAAAATTCAAAATACGGCTAATTACCACTGTTTTCCGTAATTTTTGCTGACGTTTCGAGACTGAGTTCAGAAGCCTCTTCATCACGAGCACCGCCCGCGAACGCTTTCGACGGTTGTTAAAAACCCCGATACAAAACAGCATAAAGTCCGAAAGGATTTTCATGTTTACATATAACAGTACTTTCATCGCGTAAACCACAATGACGTGAATAGTTACATCGTTTTCAATCATCACCGATATTTTTACTTTTTTGTTTTAGGTATGTCTAACAAATAAACGTGGAATAACTAATCCATGTTTTGTATTTTTAAATCGAATTTAAAACTGTCCGTCAATAAGAATAGAGGTATTACAAATACCTTATTTGTTTTGCCTTTCATTTTAAATCGCAATTTATTTCTTGTTTCTGAATAAAAAGCTATCTGCATGATTATTATTATGCAAATGTACAAAATGTTGACGAAATCTGTCAACGATTCCGCTGCATTCATTTGTTCCAAAATGTTTGACACTTTGTAGCCCGCTGGAGCTGGTTATTAGGGTTCCATAGTCCAACAAGGAACCCTTATAAGAATTTTCAGTCCATCCTTCATAGCTGGTTCGTTCATAATTCTGTAAAAGTCCGCAGTTATGAATCAAAATACATGCAATTAACATAACGACATGTCAATCTTTGTTTGTTTTTTTTTATTTTATTAAATATGTAATTGACAATGCCCCTTTACAGCAGCTTATGTTTTGACATTTCTCTTTGAATCTTTTAATTTTGGTATAAGTAATTTAATGTTTGACAAGAATTTTTAGATTGTAATTTGTTGACAACGCCCATTTACAGCAGCTTTAAATAATAACATGTATTTTTAGTTTTTAGTTTTTTGTGTTTGTGTTATTGTGTTATCTCGTATCCCTATGCTTGTCTGTTTTTGGATGGCTCTGAGTAGGTTTTATTTCTGTATTCGTTTAGTTTATTATTTATTGTTCCTACTGTGAAAATTTGACATAACCAAGTGTGCTGTAAAGCTCCTACGGTAAATAAATAAATAAATAAATAACACCCAACAGTCACATACATAGTCCTAATCCCACACTAGGATTCCCTGTGTCGTGGGTATCAGGAATTTTGGTATAGTATTTGGTAGATTCAATTTTAAGAAAATAAAATATCATGGACATGTACATCTCTAGGATTAAGATATCCCGCCAAAATCGTTTGGCATTTTTCCCCCTGCCATATTTCTATGGTGTTGTATCAAGAAACTTCTTATTTCTCATAATTTTGGAAACCATTCATTTTGGTATTCATTGGTGGAAAATGTAATTGAAAATTATCTCGGATATCCTGCGTTGAAAACTTTTCAAGATAAAGACGGAAATCTGTGACTTGATTTTCGAACCCTCTAATGTGTGGTCTCACACGCATTTGGTCAGTTTTATATTTACGCCAACACACACCATTGTACATTGAATTCTCATGCAGATTGTAATTATGAAAATTGATTGTCACCGAATTAACGGGAATTGATGGCGATTTCAATTCAGTCGACTATTTTTGTGAAATTAATGTATTCATACTTATTTCAAACTTATTAGAGCCAATCTAGATTTGAGCAACCACGGTTTCCTTTTGTATTATAATTCTACTTACAAGACACAAAAAAAATTATGTGCCTAATTACCTGTAATTTTTAGTATTATTTTTCAGCAATTTACTTTAGGAAAATAATGCAGAAAATTTAGTTTGGTCGGTTTTTTTTGGCAAAAGGCTTATTTTAGCCGCATAAAACAGTGTTGCAGGCGTCCATAGGCTACGGTAACTACTTTCCACCAGGCGGGCCGTATGATTGTCTGCTTGCCAAGTAGTATAAAAAAAAAGGACATGACTTTTGCTCAAAATTAAAAAAACAAACAGTTCTATAGAGAGTATAATGTTCTGCGCACCAGTTCGTCATCAAAATAATCCAAAAAAATACGCATTAATCAAAATAAATAAAAAAAAGCTTGAAACTCGTAAAGTAGTAAATTGGGACCGATACAATCGCAATTGTCACAATGATTGATTCAAAGCTCGGCAGTTAATATAATTACCTTCCGAGCACAATACATTCTATTGAATCGCATTTTACTGGAAAGTCGTCCAAATGGCACAAAGGCTTCATTAAAACCATGCAGTGCCTATTCATTTGTTGAAATGAGATTTAATTATTTACTGCGTGAGACTCAGTTCCATGGGGGGAAACGTCTCGCCGAGAAACATTTTAGGTGAGAACTGGAGAATCAATCCGAGAACATACTTAGTAAAAGTACTTCAAAGAATATCGTATAAGTATCTTACTCACCATATTTTTTTTATACAATTTTAAAGCGACAGGTCTGGGCTGTAATAGCGAATTTAAATTAACTTACATACCCGGTTTTGTGTGTTCAGATTTAAGAAATCTTATTTATTTAATAAAATATAAGATTTAACGAAATAAATCAATATTCTAAAATTTAATTTTGGAGTAACCAAAATAAATTACAGGGTCATCTGCAGTTACAGTATGATAGAAAATTGGTCTTGATATTTTGAAATTACTTTGTACAAAAGTTTTAAAATTTCATGAATTAACTTTTTTAATTTTTGTATTTTTATCTACCCGTGTATTCATTTAAAGCCGCCATTACAGACCCATGCTGTATAATTTGGCCTAAGATAAGTAAAATCGTTGGAATTGCTGAAATATAATGAAACATAAGTAAGGTACAGTTAATAATTAAAATAACCTTCAAAAAAATCTACGTGATTTCAGATGTTTAAGGCCGCTTTGCTCTGTTACATCACAGTAAAAATTGGTGACTTCAAAAAAGCTGAAGTCCCGGATCATGTGGCGAGTCCCCACATGAATTCCGGAATTCCGGAATTCAAATACTGAATATCGAAACCCAATTCCGGAATTGAAAAAGCGTCCCGTCAAGCTTTAGTGGGGATCAAAGATGTCAGTAAACTGCTTCCTGCCCCCCTATTCCCTATCTTGAAAGTCACTCAGTGACCAACGTTTGACAAGTAAAATTACCATCAATTGAGAATTCTTCATAATATTTGTTTTTTATGATGGTCATTCTACTTGTCAAACGTTAGTCACTGAGTGACTTTCAGCTAGGGAATGGGGGGCCTGTTCAATAAACGTTGTTTAATTTTTTGGTAATAGCGAAGCCCTTTTTTTTGCCTAGATGGTGGTGGATTCTTGGTATGCTGCTGCTTTTTGGTGCAGCAGTAGCCGTCATCAGCGTAACCGTCCAGCGGTTTCTGTCGAACCCCACCTACATGGTGCAAGAAGAAACGGTGGATCGCAACCTTGAGTTCCCTTCTGTCCTCGTCTGCCCTGAAGTTCTATTTCTAGACTGGAAGGTGGATAATTTTCTAAATAAAATGTAAGTACTTCAATACTGTATAGACAAACAAATGTACAGTAACAATTACGCTCTTTTCCAGTAAAACTCTGAAAGAATTCCTCCTCCTTCTTTCCTTTTGAATTCTTTCAGAGTTTTCTTTGCAGAAGAGCGGAATTGTTACTATATATTTGTTCGTCTATTCAATATCGTAGAATAGATTTCCGCAAAGTCACACTTGAATCAATTGATTATGTAAGCAGGTTTCTTATTTTTTTTAATTTTAGTTTGTTTTGGAAATTATTTCTAGACTAGTCTTGAAATATTTTTCTAATGTAGCACGCTTGACACCAGTGAAGGGAAACATCGCGAGGAATTTACAGTACTTCATCAAATCCTCATTTGATCCACGTAATAGTTCACGTCCACGTTCTGGGTGTTATGGTACTATGGTACTCGTAGTTCCTGATACTCACGACACGGGAAATCCTAGTGTGGGATCAAGACTATGGTGGTGTTACGTTATGTTATCTTTGTTCACTCACGCTAAACGAAAGAAGATACTTAATCACATTGAAGACCGAAAAAATATGATAAATTGTGTAACATAGATTTTTCTGTTTGTATTTTCAGGAAAATTCCACCAAATTTAAACATAAGCTACATAAAAAGCACAATCTACCAGCTTGCGGCATTCTTCTCCCCTGATGTGCTGTACAAAATCCATGATTTGGAGAAGCTTGAGCATCTTTTGGAGTACAATGAAATGAATATGGACACGGCTGGACAACTTCTCACTACTACTTGCGAGGAAACTTTGATCAGGTCATCAGACTTTCTTATGAATAGAATTTAAAATCATGATATTAGATTATAAACAAGCTTCAGTTACAACTGTTACAAGTTTCTATACCTGTGCTCACCATCATCTTAATCAGCAGTAAGACTATGTTGTTCTTGAGATTTATGCAAAAATTCAAACGGTTCTTTCGATGCTGTATGGTGTATGTATATATATATATATATATATCTACATGCCATACCATATACTAAATATACATCCATTTGGTGTGTATATATATATACATACACCTGTATGGTCTCGAGATGGTCACGTAATTTTTTATCTCAATGTTTTTTTTAAGTTGAAATGTATAGAATGTATGTTTTCTACATCGCGTATATTTGCGAGGTCTCCGTTTGTGGTGAACCACTAGTTTAGTAGCGTTAACAATATAAAAATCAGGTGACGCCATTACTTCGGTTTTTTGCAGATGTCGCTGGCATGGCAAGTTAATGAACTGCTCAAAACTATTTTATATGGAACTAACTGGTGATGGGTATTGTTGCGTCTTCAATGGGCGATCTCTAAAAAGGTAGGGGTTCCTTGCTATCGAAGAAGTTATTTATTTAAGAGTTCTTTATAAGAGCTCGTGGGCTAGTATTGGAAGGGACCCTGACTTCTGATCCTTTTTATTATTTTTATAGTACTTAGAAAGCAAACAAGCATACGGCCCACCTGATGGAAAGTGGGCCAACCCTGAGACATAAAGATGAAAAGTCTCATGTGCCTGTAATTTTACCGGCACCCGTACTTTCAAACCGAAACACAGCAATGCGAGCACAACTCTTGTTGACTTATAATACTTGAATAAGGTTAATAAAAACTTGTAAAAAAGTAGGAACTTTACTGACTGATGTACTTCTAATTTCAGTCAATTGAAAAATCATACTTTCAATGAGACGTACACAACAAGATCTGGTGGATTCAGCAGTGGTTTGATGCTGGCTGTCAACCAATCTCAAAATATACCCTTCGATGTGGACCTTTCATACAAATGGGTAAGCTCTACCTAATCTCTTATTAGGATTTTTTCTGTTACACTGAGATATTTAAACAGTGGCGTGTGTATAGCTATACACACGTCATTGTTTTAAGCATAATGGGACTTCCAAACGTGCTAACCACCTTATCGATTTAGTATGGGATGATGGCTATGTTAACCGTGGTACACTGCTTTCGAAATTCAGGATAGCTCGCTCAACCCATACAATCAATTTGCAGTCAGCAATACATTTGGAAGCTCTATAACGGATAAATCCAGACCTTTCCAAGGTCTCATCAGCAAAAAGACCGGTATATAGGTAGAACGTTAGAGCCATAATGCGATTTTAAACATTTTCAGCTAGCTCTTCAAAGTAGTCAACACTTTGTGGAGTCCACCAACAACGGCACTCCCCTCAACCCTGGTTCAGAGCAGTGGGCAGCGTTCCACGTCCAGAACTTTCAGATCGAAGAGGATGCAAGGAGTCTTAGCGACCACTTGAAGAAATGTCGTATGGGCTCTGAGCCTTTGGAGTACTTTCCTGAATACCACAAGTATCAATGCATCTAGTCTTATGCTATAGGCTCTCTCCCAAAGCAATTTTATGGCAAGCCTGACTTTCAGTTCTTGCCATCCAATTACTTCCAGCTGCCCACTTGATTCAACGAATTTCAGTTCTGTGGCAAAAATGAACTATAACTTAGTAGGCCATTGCTACTTTAACACGTTATGATTATTATATTGTGTGGATTCTCAACCCTGATTCAGAAAAGTAGGCACCATCATTGCTTAGTTCGTTTTTGAAATGAACCTCCCTCACCATCACCACACGTCGCTTAACTTAAATTACAGTTTTTCTCGCCATAAATTTCATCTTCCCTTATCGCAGCAGTTTCTTCATCTGATTTATTGAGATCTTTTACCAGTTTATCAATAACTTCTATCTTTAGAGCTTTGTATATGCTATGCTTTTCTACAGGAGGTATTGCGTGGTAGAATGTGAGATGAACCGCACCTTAAAAAGATGTAATTGTGTTCGGCACATCCACCCACTTCCCAAAGGAGCCCAATACTGCAAAGCTCATAACTTGCTTTGTGCTAATCATGCTAAAGGTAAGACTATACTGCCATAACATAACACCCAACATTCACCTACACATGGCCCTGATCTCACACTAGGATTCGTATAGCGCTTAAGCTATCTAGGAGTTGGTGAACATGATAAAGGCAATATATTTTATTTAGCCTAATATTAATTCTTTGAATCAGTCCATTCGCTCTGACAATGAGCTCAATTACATTTGTCTTGGTCCCAATTATAAAATAAAAATTTGAATAAATATAATATGTTGATGTGGTTTGAACATCGTGTGAAAGGTGCAGATAGTATTGTAAATCTGGGCTTTTAAATTTTTTCCTCAGTTATTTTGTGTAACCACTTTAATGCTCAGTATGTGTTCTTTGATACATAGTTACATACGACAGCGACGAATGCAACTGTCCCTCGGCGTGTGACGTAGCAAGTGATTACGTCAAGTCGAGCAGCTTTCACCTGGTGCCCAGTGTCCATCCCTTAGATTCCTTTTAGTAAGTACCCATCTACTTGCATGAGTGAGAACATGGTGGATAGGATCGTTCAAAAACTCCTAATGATTCGGTTGACTTTCCTTGCACCTGTATATAGGTACCCTATTTAATTCAGGAAGGTACAGAATTCTGACCAACTTAGCTAAAGAAATATGCATCGACGAATATAGAAAACTACCATTACCATTTCCACTGGCAATATTGGTTCCTCGATATACCGAATGAGTTATATTTGTAGAATCAACGTTGGTTTCAGTGAGGGGCTCGACTTCAATAAGGTTACCATTGTGAGAACGTTCATGCAAACAAGGGACGTGAAAACCAGCTCGCGCAAGTCCTTCTTCAACAACATCGACTTGTTTGGTAAGTTTATCTCTAAAAATACTTACTCTACTATGATTAACATAGGTAGGTACATTATGAATAGTTTTCGCTCGTTGCCACGTAGAAAGGATTGTAAAAGATGCTTCTAGGTCCCAAAAATTAACAACTCTGAATTTGATTCATATACAGACGGGACTAAAATGACTTCTCTGCTTCAAGTAGAGTTTTCAGCAGATAGCTTCCGAGTGTCATGGCTGCTGTGACGACAGCAGCATTCTAAGTTGAGGCTGAAAATCAAGCGTGGCTGAGTCCTCATCCTTTTCTCTTACACTAGCTAGTCTACCTACCTGTATATTTAATATTATACTTGTAGCTTTCTAACTAATGATAAGTAGTGGGAGTGAATAAATGTATTTTTTTTTATCAAGTCTCCATTATTGTTTTAATTTCAGCACAACTTGGCGGTGTTTTCAACCTATTCTTCGGATGTAGCATTTTGACGCTGCTAGAATTGAGCATCCTAAGCTTGTATGGGTTGAAATGGTTCATGCCTAGAAACATCATCAAGAAAGATCACAAGCAAAATAATTTGCATCTGAGAAAAGAAATAATGAAGAGAGGTTCAAGACGGCATATTCGGAAACGAAGAGTGAAGTTAATCAAAACCATAACGTAACTCGCAATCACAGTTTAATTTTACATTGTCAGGACGGGCTCCAACCAAAAACATCAGATGTTTTCAATGATCAAACTTTGGAGTGGAGCGACTGAAAATGACGACATTTAATATCTAATAGAGTTTCTGACTGTTTTTCTTACATACAAAAGTCGCTGATTTAAAGAGATTGTTTTCAACTAGACTACCACCTACTCTTTTGTCATTATCTTCCGTACTTTGGTTTTGCCTCACTTTATTTATTAATCAATCATAATCATTTTGTCCAAAATTCCGTGACATTTAGATACAGATTTCGATCTATTTGTTACGGATAGTTGTTAGAAATAAATGTCGTATTGCGTGTGATTTGTTTGTTATCATGTGGTTCATCAGTTTTTTTATCATTTATCAAAATTACTGAGCTGACAAAACACCATAGAATAGATAATAGAGATTTCCACCATATCTTTTGATGTAACATAATCATGTCATCAGCTAATTAGGCTTTAATAGTTGGTAGAGAGGTGAACAGGTATTTAAGATCGTACCTACATCTTGCAATCTAGTGCAATTATTGAGGAAGTTAATAATAGATATTGATAAATAATAGTTATTTGTTATACAAGAGTGCAAAGTTGCTTTTTAACCGCGTGCTCAATTTTGATGACCGAGCAAGCGAAGGATTCTAAAAAATTTGAATCCTGAGCTTTAGCGAGGGAATCGAAAGAGCACGAGGTGAAATCTTTGCACTCGAGTGCAACACGTAACTTTTCATCCCACTTCAGCGAGGAAATGACTTAACGCAAAAAAAAACATTTACAATCACAAGATACCTACTTTTGTGCATTTTTAAAAGTAATACACCAAGAAGGTTCCGAGTCTGAGTTTTTAACAAATTAAAAAAGGCTGTATGATAAATTCGGCACCATGCTTCTACCTCCATGGTGCCGAATTTATCATACAACATTAATAGGTTTAATGATGTTTTGAATTCACAAACTTAGTGCACACGATGTTCTAAATTCAATTTTACTTTATCCTCTAGCGGATAAAAACGGCTTTTACAGTCAGATATCGAATAGCAAAAGTACTCTTTCCGAGATGGTGGGATGAAAAGGATATTGATGTTCTGCTCAGTGTCAAAACATTCAAAAATAAGTTTATTACACGTTGGGCGCCACAAAATTATAGTTTGGCTACTATATCGGCTTGGATCAAACAGAAAGCCCCAACAGTGAATACATTTATAATTATAATCAAAATGAAAAATGCTGCATTAGAGACGCCTAACACTATTACATATATTAACAGTTATAGATTGAAAGCGATGATCACAGTTGCATCATACAGAACTTACTTAACAAACTAAAGGAAAACATACAAGGCTAACAACAAGGCTTGAAAAGGCTAGTTTAGCAACCAAAAAATAAATTATTCAATAAAGAAGACCAACAGAACCAATAGCCCTTTGTATACACTATGCTAATTCCGTAACAAACTCCGAGGGTAGTTTAAAATTCTCAGCTAACAACATTAAAATTCTATGCCTTTGTTCTCTCTTAACTCAGAGTGGGAAGAGCTCTACTACACAAATCAATAATAAATGGCAACACTTAGATAATAAATTTAACATGAAGGGCTGGGATTACCCTCCTCCCTAACCCCCCTTTCCCATAGAATGCCACGACGAATGGTTTTGAGCCGCCTGCATCGACTGCGTCGTCCGGTTCGTGGTCGCATCATTAAGTGGGAAAACTTGAAAATATTTTGTTGTACTTTCATAAATTACTTTTATTTAATTATCCAGTATTCTCGGATACATAACGTTCACGAGGTGACATTCCATCCCGTGCGATGCTCATACAAAATAATGGTTTTCCTGCGAGATTTGACTCCAAGTCGAAGATTTTTCCGGGAACCACCAACACGCAAACAAAAACATACTAAACTATGACTACGTAAACATATCGACTCTTAAACTTGGGTAAAAATATAGGGTATTCAGATCGATTAAGGGCGGCTTGCGACGCTGCCAAATTGTCGACTAATGAATAAAGTTAATGATCAGATACCGCCGCAAATGTACAGCCTCCATTTAATTAAAATAGTATCGACAACTTTCCGCCACTCACTGTACAACAGCGCAGTTAAGAAAAGCTGGTCCTCTTATAAAATTAGGGGTTGTAGACTCGACTATAGTTCAAGGAGCATTTCAAGGATCAAGTTTGTCATTATATATTTACAAACCTGTTAATAATATATGAATAATTGTTATATAAAGGTTGCCCAGAATACCTACTAAGATTTATGCTATTCTGAGAAGGAGACATTCTACATTTTATCAGCTGTTTTGTAGGCAATTGTCATTGATCCTGGCTGCTGGCTGGTTCAGAAGTGTGAATATTACTGGAAAAAAGTCAACTTGAGCCAAGAAGGTCACGTCTTTGGTAGACGTGGTCTAATAGATATTATATTTTTAATGGGCTGGGGTTACCATCTGATATCACACGACAGTTCCGTAATTTTAAATCAAATAAAAAAACAAAGCTAGTGTTTACTTAAGTGATCGGTGTTAAATAGCCATTTCTTTAGATCAATTTTCAGATTTTCTACTCGTTGAAATACCATTTCTGGAGAATCGGGAATTTTAGAGAATCAAGCAATATCACTCGCACCTGGGGGCCAATTCTCGAATTGTAGACATAATGTCGAATTTGACATTTACATACAAATAGCTGTCAATTTTGACAGACCTTGTATGAAAATGTCGAGTTCGTCATTATAGTGAGAATTGGCCTCCTGTAGTGACATAGGTGTTCTCTCGCAACTGTATAGAACTCTAATCGATAGTCGGTGAGATTAGTTGGACTAATGGCTCGGCGCTGCGTGGTGAACCATTGCTATTATCTATTCATGGACGTGCTTAGATAAATTATTTGGGTTATTTATGTCAATTCAATGAGTGTGGCTAGACCCTGGCTTATGGACTAAAAGTTGGGTTTGAATTGAACCTATAGTGGTTTGTGTCAATACATAAGTTTAAATTTAATTGTAAATTTAATTATTATTATTAAATGTATTTATTTGGAACAAAAATAGGTAAAATGGGAAAATGATGATGTCTGCAGAAGTAAAAAAACTGTATCGCAGATACACCCAATTTTCTTTGAAAAAATTTGTTCCAGAGATAAAACAACAATCAATAGAGACTTGTAGCTAATATAAATGGAATTAATAATTTCTTTTGAATTTGAAAATCTTTTGGATATAACAATAATAATGAAAGTATCTGGCTCGCAAAATTCACCCTGAGCATGTTAGGCATAGGTATTACAAAAATTAACAAAATGTAGGTAGTGCATATCACTTTGTGCAAAAAAGAGAAGGAGAGTAAGTTCAAACCGGCTTAGACGTAGATTCACTCAAAAGTTCTCAAGAAACATAAATACAAAATAACTTGTGTAACAAGAGGAAAACGATACGATTTTAAAAGTCGTTATGACTAAATTCTGCGAGCCTGGATTCGGGCAGATCCCTTTATTTATGGGCAAACTACGGGCGGGGGCATTTTTGTTTGCAAGTTTTGGCAACTCGCGGCAACTCGCGACTCTAGCGAGCTCCGTGAGGCAGGTCCGGATTTGTTCCCGACTCCATTCGGGGATTTACCCCGAGCTCGTGTTATTATTCACAGCGGGACTGTGACGTTGATATTTTAACTTTTGCAATATTTTATACAGAATCCAGGGCTTTTGTTCTACGCGTTTAGACCCAACTTTCGGATACAAATTACGGTTCAATCTCTTCCAAAGAAAATTTGCGGTAAATTTGACTGTCTTTATTAGAATGTGAGTTAGCGTGTTCGGATATTGTTGGAAAGTTTTTATTTATGTTATAATAGCCAAGTGATTTACCACTACCTCACCTGAAGGAAAGTGACAATGTGGTCGGAGATATAGCACGCTCATCTAGACGGCACCTGTTTACCTTTGACTTGAAGACTCTGATTGTATTTATTGGAAACAGACGCTTGCAATATATTTACATATTTAATATATTTATATTTGTATAATTTATTTGCTGTTCAAATGATGAACGTCGACTTAATTTCGATTTTGAATTTTTGTGGATTTATCAACGAAAAGGATAGCACATCACCGAGTTTCTGGTTGTATAATAACGAAATGAAGATGCCGGCATCCAGGTCGTGGAGTTAGCGTGCACACTCTTGCAAGTGACCTGTAAAATCTGAAATTTATAGTAATAAAATACCAAATTGTCGGTGGCATGGTTGTACCTAGAAGACGCATTTCACAAATGTTTCTGATTATAATACAAATTTCTGAAAAATATTATAAATAGGACAACTGCTTTTTCGTCATTATTTTAGCAACCTCTACAAACAAACGCAATAATTTAAAATGTCGTTTTTACTTAACGGACAATTTGTTTCCTTTATCTGACCGGTCGCAAGGCATGTGTTATAAAAAGGCGGAAGAGGCGAAAAAAGCGCAAATATTTTACGTCAATAAGGGAAACAATAGCGGTGAGGTGAAAAACAATGAGGCTTTAAAGGACCACGTCCTTTCGCTGCCTCTTCGGCAATGTATGCCGTACAGTCTCGTATGTCCGTACCTTGTTGTTGCCTAGAAGCCAATGATAAGTAACTTACGTCAAAGCAAAAGCGGTTGGAGTAAGGTGTAGGGAGACTGAGCCTATAGGTTCAGCTGGAGAAATACTCTTAGGTGCATTACACACATTTTATTTTTCTTTGGTTTGGCTGAAGTAAAGGCTATATCGTATTGTTCCATGAAGAATGATGATAGGTACATTAGAATTAAAGAAACGTAACACCTTAAAAATACTAAGTTGTAGGATATAATGTCAATTTTCTCATTTATCGATTTGTGCTGCTGGAAAATGCTCGTTTCCCATGACTATCGCAGTTATTTAGCTATAGGATAATGATGTTATACAAAAATCTACTTAATGTCTCATTTACTATTGTGTAATTTTTGGATGTGTAAGGTGCGGACAGTAGCGGTGATGGCAGCGCAAGCCAAAGAGTGCTACATTTGCATGTGTAAGGTGCGCACCAGTAGCGGCGACGGCAGTGCAAGCCAAAGAGTAGTCTGCTACATTTTGCGTAACTGTATTTTGCCTGATATTCGCTAAACTTGACGTTAGAAAGTGATCACCATCTCCCTGACTAGCTTGTAATTCTTGCATGAACTCGGTGGCCACACGTAGTACGCACGGGCGCTCTGCAACCTTTATGCGTAACTGGATTTGTGTAATTTTGTCGTGTTATCATCCTGTGTTGTTTTGTTTTTGCTTTAAAAAGTGCTTATTTTTTTATGCATGTGTGCCTGAATCATTTTACTACGCTGGTGATACGTCTACCAGCACTCATAATCAAAGGCTCATTTTCAGAGCCACATACCAAAAGAGCCAGTGATAAAAAGGGCAAAAAGAGCTTTCTTCATGCTGTATGATAGATGTACTCACCAAAACATTGTTCAATAATGAATTCTACACCACAATCGGTACCAGGTGCCCCGGTACTCGTGGGGTACAAATGCAGCCAAGAAGCCTAATGGCACCGACGTGATTTGGCTAAATCATAATTCGATTTGTACGTGCTTAACTAGTTCTGGGATGACTTTACAAAATCTGGTAGTAGCTGGTATTGAAAAGGCTCATAACCACACATACATTCTTTTGGTCTAAGATATGTGCAAAATATGATCATGTCAAACCGCTGTAACTACCCAGAAAATGAGACGATGTGTGTTGTGTTCAAAACCAAACATATTTAGCATTAAAATAGTTTATATACTTTGTTTGGTGCCATGCCACCGCCAGAGTAGGCCTGAAATTAAACACTTCAAAAACTAAAGTAGCTACTAATAGCATTAAAGACCCGATTAAAATAAATGAAACACTTTTAGAATATTTAGATACCTATACTTATCTTGGAAAACAACCATCCTTTAAAGGCTCGAGAAACCTAGATGAAATTGACAGATGCATCGCTATAACTTGGAATAAGTTCTGGGCACATAAAGAAGTACTTAAAGCAGATCTACCAATTCATCTAAAAAAGAAGATCATGGATGCTTGTATACTGCCCTGCTTAACATACGCCAGCCAAACGTGGATGCTTAACAAAAAAATCAGGAGTAAAATACTTACTTGCCAGCGCGCCATGGAGAAAAGTATTCTAAACGTGAAACTTATATAAAGATAAGATAAAAAATACCGTAAGTCGTGGAAAAACTAAGTTAATAGACGCTCTTCAACATTCACAAAAGCTAAAGTGGAAATGGGCGGGCCACGCAGCACGATCCAAAGGCTCTAAATGGACGAAACGAACAACAACGTGGGCAGGGCCAAACGGCACGCGAAAGCAAGGACGTCCACAAGAGAGATGGGCAGATGAAATCCTGAAAACAGCAGCTAAAAGATGGGTCAAGATGGCTCAAGATCGACAAGAATGGCAAAAAATGGAGGAGGCCTTTACCCAAAGAGGGGTCCTTAATTAAGTTTAAATAATATAATGTATGTTTTTAGCGTGTAATCTGTTTTATTAAGGAATAAATAGGCTTTATTATTATTATTATTATTATTGGTTACATCCAAAAGAGATGAATGATAGTGTGAAAGATGACATGTGTAGGAATGGTGTGATGATATGACGGAAGATAGGGAAGAATGGAAGAAAATAACTTATTGTGCCGACCCCACCTAAGTGGGATAAGGGCAGGGAGATGATGTTTGGTTACATCCTTTGAAAATTCCAATTCGTGGTAGAAAATAGCACCTATCATAGTTTGTTTTGACAAAATCCCTAACCAAATTAATTAACGAATTTTTATGAAAAGTGGAAACTATTTATATGACTCAGCGATGACGTTGTATTTAATACGCTGCTAACTGCGTACGCGTAGATGTGTCGGCTTTTGAAAGATCCGCGAGAGGAGACGGATAGATCTATTCTTAGGCCGGGCACACCACGGCACTATTTTCCTATGCGAAGTAAATAACATTAATATTCCTCACAATAGGGGATAGTAAGTAAACGGTCTTTCTGGGCGTTAGATTGCACCTATGGTCCGATTAAATGCCCACCACGTTCACCCGATATGATTTACATACGACTTTTTTTATATGGGTACACGTTAAGAGTCCAGTTTATAAATACCGATATAAAACCGTGCAGGAGTTAAAAGATGCCATTTTTATATATTTATACTACTTGGTAAGCAAACAAGCATACGGCCCACCTGATGGAAAGTAGTTAAATACCTACGGACGCTTGCAACACCAGAGGCATCACACGTGCCCCCACATTTTGTCAAAAGAAAGCAACTGGAGATGTTCTAAAACATGCCCGTAACTGCATACAGCAAAATGGAGGCTATTTTGAATATTTATTGAATCAAACTTGTTTGGATAGATTTAAAATCTTTTTTTTTACTTTTTTTATGAAAAACTCACAATTGGGCTAAAATTGAAGTATACCAAAATTATTTCTATAAAAAAGACCTAATACCTACAACATTGTTAGCCCGGACGGACAAAATACCTTCTATTGAAACACTTAATAACATTTGTAATTTCTTGTATTTACACCAATACTTTTACATTAAAAACCGTAAGAGACTTAGATAGTACTAGTATCCGTCGACCGAACACCGACTGATCATATTTTATCAACTACCATATTATCCTTGACTTCTAGGGTAAAGCAGTATCTACCGCTCCATTAGCGCCATCTATATCCGTTTACCACTTGTACTGCTTTATCCTAATAGTATTTGCTTGCCTAATTAATTAAGTTACATTCTAACGAATATAATAAAATAAAAATTAGATTTAGAAAAATATCATTAGATTAATAAGAAAACTATTATTATCAGTTATGTAGTCTAATCAAATGCATATTACATCAGTACACCATCACTTGACGTCTCGAATAAATATTGTGTTTTACAACAGTTTCTCTGTATCTGCCATGGTTTCGAATTTCTCCATACTGTCCCAGTTATTGACCTGAATTGGTCGCTCCACATCAACAAGGCTACTAATTCAGGTTGTAGCATTGACGTGACATATTCGACGAGACAACGCATTAGTCCGAGATGGACCACTGTAAATTGGCAGTGACGATACGGAAATACAACCGCAGAATCCTAATAAAATTGTCGTCGAAGTGAAGTTTATTTTTGTATTGCCCTTCAGCATGGCAATTTAGGTACTTCCAGATAATGCACGATACCGTCTGGTGGTGATTTGTATCAGTTGAGCTATCTTTAAATCGTTTACAACGTTCTTGAGATAGCTAAACTGTTTCAGTTGAATTTTGAAAGTAAATGTGTAGGTATTATTATTATTATTCTTTGTTTTGCGTCGCATGTCTTTTGCTTTTGTCAGTTTCAAGTAATTTAAGGTTAATTTGCAATTTGCAACGTTACATTCTTTCCAAGTCGTCAAAGTCTTAGGCAAGTCATGTTTTAGTAAAGCGGTGGCCGTTTTACTTCAGTAATACTGACACTTGATGGGCCATTTTCACCCTATTCAAAAGTCACGCAATACACTTCTACTTCATTTCACTTCACTTGCGTTACTGAAAGTACATGAAACTTACTCAAAATAAAAATAAGAAAGTTTTAATAACAATATAAAATAGACGAACAAATATATAGTAACAATTCCGCTCCTCTCCAACGAAAACTCTGAAAAAATTCGACACGTGTTTCGCCTCTCAACGAAGCATCCTCAGGAAACAGTAGGCTCACTGCGTGCTAGAACGAAAAAGACACACTACTGCAAAAACTCCGCAGCCATGTTGCCTCTTTGAACGCCGAACAGAAAGCTTTCTGTTCGGCGTTCGAAGAGGCAGTTTTTGCAGTAGTGTGTCTTTTTCGTTCTAGCACGCAGTGAGCCTACTGTTTCCTGAGGATGCTTCGTTGAGAGGCGAAACACGTGTCGAATTCTTTCAGAGTTTTCGTTGGAGAGGAGCGGAATTGTTACTAAATATTTGTTCGTCTATTTTATATTGTAGAATGGATTTCCGCAAAGTCACGCTTGTATCAATTAATTATCTTAAATTTAATAAAGCATACGGCTTCTCTTTTAGAAAAAGGTAGGACGACTTGTTAACCGACTTCAAAAAAAGGAGGAGGTTGATCAATTTTTTTCAATTATTTTATTTGTTCTGTATATAAATATTATTCATTTATTTTATTCTTTATTTGTTTTTCCTCGCTGCAGAACTACCTGCAGCAACTACTGAAACTAAAATTTCAAATAAAATTAACAATTTAGTGTAATCTCTGTTATCGTTATTATAAGCGCTGACTGAGTTCAAGTTTACCTAAAGTAATAAAGGTGACATCACCCGCGATCTCGAAACACCCCGACCACCTGTATTTACCCATTTTCATAATTTACATTTGTACAAGAATTTCTTTTTGATTATATTTCATTATTACATTCAATTTTAAGTAATGAAGTACAGAAATTGCACATCTTGCAAGACTGCACTATTCTGTTGCTATCTGAATATGTATTTGAAAATACGAAGAACCCCTTCATGAAGGATCTCCATCATTAATTAGGTCAGCTGTAAGTTGTCGCCATAGTTACTGTATTGCCATCAAACTCTATGAGTGAAAAATTGCAACCCAATTGGATTACATGGATTTTTAAGATTTGATTGAGTGCAACAAAATAAAATGTATTGGATTTTTTGACAGAAGATTATTATCTACTGTCATACAGTCTATTGACTTGCTAGCTTTATTAGGTCACTCAAAATGGTCTTATATATTATACCTATCAGTCAGCGACTCTATTACTATATGAACTGATTGCAAATATTTTCCCATAAAAACTCATAAATAGGTATACAATTTTATGCCTTATTTAAACTGTAGGTACATTTAGACTGATTTATGAACTAAAATGCAAACTTTCTCAGGCACCTTTATCTCTAGTAAAACAATATTAAGTAATAAAACTTTCAATCCCATATCTACCTATATTTCCAAATAACTTATCCCTAAACCAATAACGAAGGAAAATAGATTGTAAACTTCCCAATCTCATCGCGCTTCTCCACCATTCCCAGTTTATCTTAAACCTGTGGGTATAAAACTGGCACTAATATACTTGGGGTGGTATTTTTGAAAACAGACAAAGTTTGGGTGACCCCATTCTACTGTAGCGTGACCACGTTAGTGGGTCGTGAAAGTAAGACAAGATAGGCCCCTTTTATTAAAGCGTTACGACGTAGAACT
Source organism: Epirrita christyi (assembly GCA_951392215.1). Lineage (NCBI taxonomy): Eukaryota > Metazoa > Arthropoda > Insecta > Lepidoptera > Geometridae > Epirrita > Epirrita christyi. The sequence continues at coordinate 16,547,657 of OX595838.1, read as the reverse complement.
CTATGGTCCAGCCACCGTAAAGAAGAGCCACCCATCAGTATATATGGACTTATCTCGACACTCATTTTAAGCTACATATCGCGTTAGTCAGTGAAATCTTCAGAACAGCAGGATTCTCTCTCATTTAATACGATCAGGGGTGAGATTTTTGAATTTCATCGAGTGACTAAAATAATAATAATAATAATAAAAGCCTTTATTTCCAAACTTAACCTATGTACATAATATTATTTAACTATTTTGAATCCTTACAATTTTACTTTGGCACCCAAAAATGGGTGTAGGCCTCCTCCATACTATTCCATTTTTCTCGATCTTGTGCGAGTCGAGTCCAGGTATTCCCTGCCACCTCCACGATGTCGTCGCACCACCTTCTCCTCGGTCTGCCTCTCATCCGTTTCGCGTCTCGTGGGTACCAGTGCAGGATCCGCTCACTCCACCTTCCATTTTGGCTCTAGCGACGTGACCTGCCCATTTCCATTTGAGCATGCAAAGCATACTGACTGCATCAGTGACTTTCGTAATCTTTCTGATATCGTCGCACCTGACTCTATCTTTAAATTTTATGCTTAGCATTGATCTTTCAGTTGCTCTTTGGAATTAAGTTATTTTCCTAACTATATCTCTAGTCGAGTGACTAAACGTCAGTAAAATTGCCGATAATCCCCGATTTCCAAACTTCTATACATCTGAAACTCATTGATAACTAAAATTCTTATACCTTAGATATCAATACAAGGACTTCCTCCAGTATATCTCCTGAGAAACGCTGATTTGCGGCCTTTTTCATGATATCTAGTCACTCAGTGATATTCCAAAATTGCATCCCAGTTATACGGATTCATCTAATCTATGATAAAACGTGGTCACCCTTTTCTCTTCCACAAGTATTCGAGTCACGCGCGCGCCCGCACTGAAAGGTGCCCAAGATTGAATAAAGATGGCTGCCCCAACCTGGGGTTATCATCGACCCCGAATAAACAGACTCTTCAGAAAACTGATTTCATTGCCAGCCTCATACATTTTCATACGAATTAAGGCTGATCGATCGATAGATTGGTGTTGTTTTTCTGTTATAAAATCTCTTTATAACAATATTAAAGGCAAAATATCTTTGAATATTTTATTTAAAAGCCCGTTGAAATGTTTATAGAATTCAAAGTAAAAAGAAAAATATTTTCCTGATAAGCAATTTTAACAATAAGTATAGGAAAACGAGTAAAAGTAAAAGGTATTGCAGAAGCCTCTGGCCTCTTTTTTTTTACCGACTTCCCAAAAAAGGAGGAGGTTCTCAATTCGGTTGTATTTTTTTTTTTTTTTTTTATGTTTGTTACTGCATATCTCCGGTGTTTATGAACCGATTTGGAAAATTCTTTTTTTATTTGAATAGACATACATACTTCCAGATTGGTCCCATTTTTTTCAGAATCCAGTTCTGATGATGGAATCCATGAGGAATTGAGGGAACTCCTCAAATATTTTGTAGGCATAAATATGGTGATTTTGATATTTTCAGCAACAGACCAAGCATATGCATTCAAAAAGTATCATAATCCTTTCACCACTATGGTTCTTTCATCATTTTTTTTTCATCCAAATATTTAGTCGAATACAATGGCGGAAGTCGGTTTTTTAAATGAAAAGTTATTAGCATATACTATTATAGGCTCTTTGAAACATTGTATGAAAAAGGATGTAGTAAAAGTCGACCAAGGGATTACGCACCAGGGGATGGGCACACCAAACTCCAATCACCAATCCGCCTGCCAAGCGTGGTGATTATGGCATATCCCCCCATTGCATTCTATGGGGGAGGCCTCGTCCAGTTTTAGACGTATACAGGCTGGTGATGATGATGATTATGATCAAGTATAATAAGTGTTGTTTAAGGGTATATAACATTAGTGTGAGAACAATTCATGACAAAGTTACATAATTAATGAGAATTTTCATCTCACAGAGTTCATTGACTTGTGAGTTAGCTATGAGTAACTTACTCATAATCTAATTAAATGTTCAGGCAGGCAGTAACCAACTTTAAGTTGGTATTAGTTTAGCAAACCATTTGAAGAACTTGATACAAAATATCTCTAATAATATGAAGTATGATCATTATTATCTTCTCACTGCTGAGTTTTTTCTCCACCCACGGAGAATAAACTCAGCAGTGAGAAGATAATAATGATCATACTTCATATTATACGAGTATACGTATAATATGACGATTATACGAGTTACAACCCAAAATGACGTTAGTACATTCTGTTGATTCGTTTATTAGTTTATTTTTTGTTATCAATTGTACATAGGTATTTTTTTTTATGTTGTTATGTATTTTAGAAGAAAGTATTTTTTTTTCTGTTAATACTAGTCATGAACATTATGTTCAAAAGCCGAAAAAATAAAAGAATAAAAAAAAACCCCAAAATGACAAATAACTGCTACCAAAATCACGACAGTTCAATTCAATAAAATTCAAACAGTTATTCATTTCAAACACACAGGTCTAACAAACACAAACTACACAACATAAAATGGTTAAAGTATTTAAGACAGAACCTGCACAGTGGACATACAGTGGAGTTACAGTGGACTTCTAGAGGGCTGATGATAATGATGATGAAGACAGAACCTTGTGTTGTCGGTTCTACTTTCCTTTCAGAGACTTCACAATTTGTAGCCATAATACGAATAACATCATCAATATAGCAATTAAGCAAGCACACTAATGCATTTGGACAGAAACAGGCTTGGTTTGGGCTTCTAATACTAGCTCTGCTACAATCCGAAAATTATCACTCAAACTGTAATGGTATATTATAATTTATATTATAATAAATATTATAATCTATCACTTAATTTAACAGATATTTTTGTTTGCCACAAACGGGTAAAATCGTTGTTACAAAGATGAATCATTGCAGGCTCTACGAAATTATAACTTTTACGACATTGAATTGTGAACAATCAAAGGTCACACAATAAACAATTGAATTGTTTTGTAGATAATTATTTGTTGTTATTAATCATCTTGTTGTCTTTGGCTGCACATGTTGCATTATGTATTTGTCCTACCTTCATTAAGTACTAGCCCTATGCAAACACTAGATGGTATAAATGGCAGTTTACCTACTGGCTGGGGCATCATTGAGCCTACACTGGGTGTGGTATCAGGATGAAGTTTACGGCAGGTGCGTCCTTTAATAATATTAAAAAAACTTGATTTTTTGGCTTGAGTAAAATATTACTGGTAGAGTAGTAAAGAGTGCGAGAACAATTACTTGGATCAAATAAAATTAAACTATAAATAATTATTGTAATAACACTATACAATTTGACGCATGATAACTTGTATTTATTTAACAAAAAATACTTGAGTTTCAATTGGTTTTACATCAGAACTCTAACTGTGTTATGATTTATGTACAGGTTTATTAATATTGGCTGCATGCATGCCTTACATGGTGTGGGCTGACAGCGCCACCGCTGCCTCAGCCGCTGCCGCGTCTGGAAACGATGCAGCCGCCGCTGCTGCTGCCGCTGCCGCGTCTGGGCGTGACGCGGCAGCAGCTGCCGCGGCCGCTGCAGCATCAAGGGATGCAGCGGCCGCAGCTGCCGCTGCAGCGTCCAGGAATGCAGCGGCTGCAGCTGCCGCTGCCGCGTCTGGGCGTAACGCGAAAACAGCTGCCGCAGCCGCTGCAGCGTCAAGGGATTCAGCGGCCGCAGCTGCCGCGGCTGCATCTGGGCGTGACGTGGCAGCAGCTGCCGCAGCCGCTGCAGCGTCAAGGAATGCAGCGGCCGCAGCTGCCGCGGCTGCATCTGGGCGTGACGCGGTAGCAGCTGCCGCAGCCGCTGCAGCGTCAAGGAATGCAGCGGCCGCAGCTGCAGCGGCTGCATCTGGGCGTGACGCGGTAGCAGCTGCCGCGGCCGCTGCAGCGTCAAGGGATTCAGCGGCTGCAGCTGCCGCTGCCGCGGCTGGGCGTGATGCGGCAGCAGCTGCCGCCGCCGCCGCAGCGTCATGGGATGCAGCGGCCGCAGCTGCCGCTGCAGCGTCAAGGGACTCAGCGGCCGCAGCTGCCGCGGCTGCATCTGGGCGTGACGTGGCAGCAGCTGCCGCAGCCGCTGCAGCGTCAGGGAATGCAGCAGCCGCAGGTGCCGCGGCTGCATCTGGGCGTGACGCGGCAGCAGCTGCCGCAGCCGCTGCAGCATCAAGGAATGCAGCGGCGGCAGCTGCCGCGGCTGCATCTGGGCGTGACGCGGCAGCAGCTGCCGCAGCCGCTGCAGCGTCAAGGGATTCAGTGGCTGGGCGTGATGCGGCAGCAGCTGCCGCTGCCGCTGCAGCGTCAAGGAATGCAGCGGCCGCAGGTGCCGCGGCTGCATCTGGGCGTGACGCGGCAGCAGCTGCGGCAGCCGCTGCAGCATCAAGGAATGCAGCGGCGGCAGCTGCCGCGGCTGCATCTGGGCGTGACGCGGCAGCAGCTGCCGCAGCCGCTGCAGCGTCAAGGGATTCAGCGGCTGGGCGTGATGCGGCAGCAGCTGCCGCTGCCGCTGCAGCGTCAAGGAATGCAGCAGCCGCAGGTGCCGCGGCTGCATCTGGGCGTGACGCGGCAGCAGCTGCCGCAGCCGCTGCAGCGTCAAGGAATGCAGCGGCCGCAGCTGCCGCGGCTGCATCTGGGCGCGACGAAGCATCAGCTGCCGCGGCCGCTGCAGCGTCAAGGGATGCAGCGGCCGCAGCTGCTGCTGCCGCTTCCTCCAGCGTTCCGGAGTACACCATCCACTGCAAATGCAATGCAATCTACGACCCAGTCTGTGGTACCGATGGATACACCTACTCGAACCAGTGCGTGCTTCGTTGCGTCAGTGAAGACAACATGCGAAATGGCCGTCCTGCGATCGTACTGCACCACGAAGGCGAGTGCCGCCCCGTCTCATGCATCTGTCCTCAAGTCTACCAGCCTGTTTGTGGCAAAAATGGCCAGACCTACGGCAATGAGTGCTACCTTAACTGCGAAAACGCTGCTCGCATCAAGAACGGCCTCCTTCCAATCAAGATCGCGTACCACGCGGCTTGCCGAAACACAACCTGCAAATGCTCTGATGTCATCATCCCAGTGTGCGGAACCAACAGCAAAACCTACAGGAACGTATGCATACTGCAGTACTACAGCCGCCTTAACCAGGCACAGAACCGACCCCCGATCTTCGTAAAAAACAGCGGCGCTTGTAAGAATGAAGCGTGTGACTGTTCGCTCCAGAAGAACGAACTTTGCGCTAGTGACGAAAACACCTACCTCAACGACTGTATGCTTAGATGCCAAAATAGGAGACGCAACCAGCTTGGACAGCCTCCTCTCGCTATCCAGTACAGAGGCAAATGCATCCGGTGCCCGTGTCCTAAGACCTACGCGCCTGTCTGCGCCAACAATGATGTTACCTTCTCGAACTACTGCCTGTTCGTATGTGAGAACAAAAGGCGACAAGCAGCAAATCTGCCTCTTTTGTTCACGCGCTGGAGAGGACGTTGTGACTGCAACTGCTCAATTAATGACTGGAAGCCCGTGTGCGCTAGTAACAGGAAGACCTACCGAACAAGATGCGCTCTCCGTTGCGAAAACAGAAAGAGGGCACAAGACGGGCTCCCAGTACTGAGTATCGTGAACGAAGGTGTGTGTCGATGCGACTGTAGGCATTGTGGGGATTTCGTATGCGACTACGTGTGCGGTAGCGATTGGAAAACCTACTGCAATATCTGCTGGTTGAGATGCACTAGTGACTGTCGAGTCTCTTCTGGACAGTCCCCTCTCTGGAAGCGCTACAACGGAAAATGCTAAGCTTCATCGAAAAGTTACGCTTATTTTTTTTGTACAAGTTCGGCAATTTAATCTTGGTTTTAAGATTTATTCAAATATAAAAACTATTTTAGAGTGGACTATTTATTTTTATTAACGTCAATCTCCTCCCTTCTATATCCACAGGTTTTGACTAATTATTTATATTTCTAAAACTGAGCATTTTTTGTGAGTCGGAATGAGACGGTTCCATTTCTCAGAACCTTATTATCGACGCCTCGCAGTTTTTCCTCCTCTCCCGATAATCACCGGAAACCGTAACGATCACGGACATCTTCATTTTTTACGTCGACGCTCGAAGAAACCGATATTCGCCCTCGTAAAGTAGATATACATCCGTAACGCGATACAAGCAAAAATAACAGCGTAATAAAGCTTTGGTGAAAACCGATAAATAAAATAAAGTTTGTAAAAGAAAATTTCAGGAAAATTAATTTGGCCCTACAATGTCTACCTATGGAATAGAATCCAAAACGAGGCTAATTGACAGAGTACCTACCTAAGGAGAGGCCTAGAGGATAAGCAAGCTAAAGTCACAGTAGGCCGGTCATGCCTGCCGTGGAACCGATTACCGTGGTAGTAAACGAGTTCTTCAGTTGAGCCCTTTTTGATAATGAATAACTGATAGATCTGGCATTTGGCCCACCTGATGTTATGAGGTAACCCCAGCTTATTAAAAAAGCTTTTTCTTTTATGTATCGTCCACCTAGGACGCACTCTACATGGTATTGCGCTGCGCCCGTCATCCTGAAACACAAAGGTGAAATGTCTCATGTGCCTGTAATTTCAACAGCACCCAAAACCCTCCAAACCGGAACACAGCAATGCGAGTACTACTTTTTGGCGGCAGAAATAGATATGGTGGTAATATTTCCCCGGACAAACTCTTTCACAAGTAGCTCTCATCATCATCGGCCTGTAGAAGTCCACTGCTGGACATTAGCCTCCCCCATGCCACGACGAACGGTCTTGAGTCACCTCCATCCACCGACTTCCTGCAACGTTTACAGTGTCTTTAATCCATCGAGTAGAGGGCCTTCCTCTACCGCGTCGTCCGGTGTGTGGTTGCCACTCGAGAACCATTTGATTATTTCCCAACAGTTGTCAGTTCTGTGAGCTAAAATGACCTGCCCATTGCCACTTCAACTTGCTAATTCTGAGAGCTAATGTCGGTGACATTGGTTCTTGTACGACCTTGGTTCAAGGAGCTCTACTATTAGCAAAATCCAAGCAGATCCAGTTAGATCGAGAGATGACTTGCGTGAGGTGGCAGTAACTGGATAGAGTGAGCCAAAGCCAGGCTCAGTAATAATAATAATAAGTATTTATTTTCAATAAAGGTTAACAAAGTATGGTTAACTATACAGGGCGTAAAAAGACTACTCCCGAAAACTGAAACAGTACATTCTGACCATGATTTTGAAAATATTTAAGCTCAAAAAACACGAAAAAAAATGCTCACGAAAATGGGCCGCTTTTTTCGTGGTTTCTTTATAAATATCCATAAAATATCGTTAAAGGAACCGAAAAACCTAATTTCCATAATTAAAAACACGTTAATAAATAAAAAAGTCAAAAAAAGCAATGAAAACCACATAAGTAATATTGGCGCTACGGGTCCATCAGCTGACCGGGAGCGTTGAACTCGCGCGTCCGGAATAAATGCGTACATTGCTGGCTGACAAATACAAAAAAAGGTTTCCTCCGGTATGAATCACCTCTCAGGCGAAAGCTATTTTATATAGCTATGATATAGGTAGCTTTACCGGTACTTTCAGTATTCGGGAGCCGTTCTTTTACACGCTGTATATATGTAAACTTAAACTAATTATATGTAATGGGTAATATAAGGATGTTACTTTAAAGAGGTGGTTACATGTAGAGCACTTAAGCCCTTTTGCACGCAAACGGAGTTTGCTTCGATTTTGGCTATTATTTCTTCAAATTCCATAAAATTTTGTACACATGATCCCTAATATCTCTTGAACGCAAGTACCTACCTACACAATACAATGTCAATATCACACATAAACAATAATAAACTATAGGTTCGCCCCGAACTGAGACCTCGCGATGACACCTTTATCAGCACGACTAATTTAAGAGGGGAAGAAAGGGTTTTATATTTAACGGGTATGTACCTAAGTATGTTCGTATGGATCAAAAATCTAAAACTACCGAGTCAATTTCTCTAAAATGAGAGAGATTTTGTGAAGCAAAAAAAAAAGATTTTTTTAATTAAGCAGTGCCATCTAGTTGTAGTTTTGCTACCTAATTTTTAAAGATTTACTTTTTCTACGCTAATAATGGATATTACAAAGAAAAAATCCTCAATGTTCGACTTCTCCTAATAGAACAAAATATAAGTACTTAAATAATAAATTTCAGCATTACCAGAGAACTTGAAGTATCTTCGAGATATTTTTTGCATATTTTACTTTCTTTGCCTTTCTAACCGATTTCTGAAATCATTTACTGAGAAAAAAAATTAACCTCTAGGTAATTTCCTACACATCATCGAAATAGCCTTTGAATAGGACTAAGCAACAGGGCGTAAATACTACATACCTGTTAGTATTTAAAGAACTGACGAATTAATTGATAACGTCCTTTTGACGAAATCATAGAACTCTAATGTCATTAAAATTCCAAGGAATGGGGGGTCAACAATGGATGTTATATTGGTTGTTGTTTTTTAGGTTCAAGTTTCTAATTTCTTCAATTTCAGACTTTTCCCTGTAGTTGTGACTTGTGACACAAAAGCTACAAGCATACCAAATTTCAGCATTGTTGGATTGCTGGAAGTACCCTAGAATTTTTTATTTTTACGTTTTAGATTTTCCCTAACATCTCAGAAACTACTTAGTCTAAATACTAATTAAGAACAGTTTTGAAATGTCCAGCCAAAGCGCTTTCATAAGATACCCCACTTGATCCGACTTTCTGACTTATTTTTTTTTTACCCCCTCTTGGACCCCAATATCTCATCAAGCCCCCAACCGATATAGCTCATAATCTTACTTACAAATTTTATCAATACTATCTACCCCCATACTAAATTTCATAAATATCGGATAAACGGTTGGGAAGTTTTCATCGGACAAACATACATACATACATACTAACGCCGATTCTTCCAAGTTGACTAGAAATCTCTTCGCTCGTTCAATAAAATAAAAAAATAAAGAAAAAGACATTTAGTCTACTACAATTTCCATAATGTCATTATTATTATTTATGTATTGTCCAGTCATTTTATCTTAATCTTAATTCGCAGTCAGGCGTAGGCCTCACCTATTTCTTTCCATGTTTTCCTGTCTCTGGCCTGTCTCATCCAGTCTAGTCCGCTTTCTTTCCTAAAAAAATGCCCATATGGCATTGTAAAGAGGTTTGTTCGAAAATCGAACTGGCCACTATATCAAAACTGGAAAAAAAATAAATAGGTGCGATTTTAAAGAATTTGAAACAAAAGAGATGTTTGGTGCTGTGATTTTCAGTGAATTTTATTGCAATATTTTTGTAATATAATATTATGTCAGTGACAATATTAGTGTTAACAAAAAATGTCAAGCGATAATGATTCTACTCCAGAGTTTATCAAAACAGATGATACTTATTTTTAATGGAGCCCTGGCTTTTTATTGTCTCGCAGAAAGTGTGAAAAGTAGAGTATGCTCCTCTGGAATAAAGCCTGTCTTCGTCTTGGGCAGCTTGAACCCCTCGCTTCACTCAGGACTCTATATAACTCCCTCGCTACACTCGGGAGTTAACTTTAGAGTCCCTCGTTACGCTCAGGGTTCAATATGCCACCCGCGACATAAGACACTGCTTTATTCCCTTAGTGCATAATGGTCTACTATTATACAACAATGCGCCTGCGCAGCGCGTCTTTAGTGCGGCGGGTGCGGGCGAGCGCCAACACCCTCCTCAGCGTAATTGCAGACCGCTTCGATGGTCCTTATATATTATATTGACGACCACTGTGACGCGGCGGGCGAAGGTTCGCCTGCGACGCACGAGGTTGCGGGTTCGATCCCCGCCTCGGAACAATTATTTGTGCGATTTGCAGATAATTGTTCCGGGTGTTCTGGGTATTTTCTATGTATAATAAAAAATATCTATCTATGTAATGTATTGTATTAAGTATATCAGTTATCTAGTACCCATAACACAAGCTCTGCTTAGCTTGGGGCTAGATAATGTTGTGTGAAATGTCCAGCATTATTTATTTATTTATTTATTATTTATATAAATAACTGTTGTGGGTACCATGTGCCGCCCAAGCCGTTTAAAAGAGCGTGGTGATAGTTTGTCCTCCCTTTGAACAAGGGTAACATGTAGGTAGGTACTCCTATCCTCCTATCTATATGTTGCCTTTGTTTAATATTCTGTTATGATTGTTGTAGCTGTAGTTTATTGTATTGATGTGTTTATTGTGTGTTATGCTTATGAGCCTTGTTGTTACTTGACTTAAATAAATAAATAAAAAATAAAATATGCAGGTATAGGTAAACATTAGATGGTATAAATGGCACTGTACTTACTTGATGGGGCCTGCAATGGGTGTGGTATCCAGATGAAGTTCTCGGCAGGTACAAAACTTTATTATACTTAAAACTACATTAAAAAAATCTTAAAAAATATTGGAACCTTTGAGCCAAAAGACCCCTAACCAAAATATTCTGGCAGGGTAATTCGTGTTAGCCCATATCGTAGGATACAGGGAAAGTACTGACTGATGTCAAGTCCGTTCAAAATATATTTATTTTTATATACAGCGCCGTGGCGTGTCCAGCCTAAGAATATACCGACCCCTCCATCTCCTCCCGTGGATGTTGTAAGAGCCGACTAAGGTATTACACCAGGGGATGGACAGCAGCATCTACCTGAGTACTCAACACCGCTTGCCAAACGCAGTGACGGATTAACCCTTAATCAAATTAAGCAATTGCCTAGAGCATCACGTCTGGGGGGGCACCAGAAGAAGCACAAAAAAAACCCGTCCCTAGGTCATCACGTCTCACACTCACGTCACCAAAAACCACACGAAAAAAAGTTTCTAGGACTAATTAAAAAATACGTGCGTTTTAAGTTTACATAGAATCATAACCCCGCTCCCGCTTGCCCACTCGCTGCCCGCTAATGCATTTGCTTTGGTTTTTATTGTTGTCGCACCTAATCCACTTCTAAGGTACGTTACATCTCATCATCTTATTTTACAAACAACTAATGTTTTTAGGGGGTAAAGGTTTAAAGACCGATTTTAGTTGGCATACGGATAGGGGGGCCCACAGGCGTGGATTGCTTAGGGCATCAAGTAGTCTTAATCCGTCACTGGCCAAGCGTGGTGATTATGGCAATTCCCCCATTCTATTTAAGGGGGAAGCCTCGTCCAGCGGTAGACGTGTAAAGGCTGGTGATGATGATGATTATATATAGCTAGTCAAATTAAATTTAGAGTAACAAGCACAATGTTGAAAAGAATATTTTTCACAGCACGCTTTGAGTTGATCAATACGTGGTGAAATGGCCGGCTATGGTATATCGTGAGCTGATTACAATTATCCCAAACATGACTAGTACTTCCCATTAGGTAACATGATTAACAATCGAAGAGTTCCGTTGTCTAACGTCTCCATCACCAGATCTCACTTTTACCATACTTTGGTACTACCTACCTACTGTCATGGAAACTGCAATATTTTTGCTCAGACGGACGTGGTTTTTTTTATTAACCGACTTTACAAAAAAGGAGGAGGTTCTCAATTCGGTTGTATTTTCTTTTTTTTTATGTTTGTTACCTCTTTATCTCCGTCTTTTATGAACCGATTTGGAAAATTATTTTTTCATTTGAATAGACATACTTCCCGATTGTTCCCATTTTTTCAGAATCCAGTTTTGATGATGGAATCGATGAGGAATTGAGGAAACTCCTTAAATATTGTAGGCATACATATAACGCTTGAAATGCTTGATTTGTTGCTGAAAATATCAAAATATTTTCAGCAACAAATTAAGCATTTGCATTCAGAAAGTATCATAACCCTTTCACCACTATGGTTTTTTCATAATTTTTTTTTTCATCCAGATATTTAGTCGAATACAATGGCGGAAGTCGTTTTTTTTAATAAAAAGTTACTCAAAATCAGCTTGAATGTTGTAAATAAACACACGATCTGAAGCAAACAACTAAGTACCTATACGAAGTGATGTAAAAAAAAGCCACACAGTACCCACGGCACAATCAGTTGAGCATAGGTAGTTGTGCCATGGTTCCAGAAGGACACAAAACATACCTACTTATTTTAAGATCAGCCCTTTTTTCTCTCTTATCCTTTATTATTTCTGTCCAGGTTTATTAATATTGTCTGCATGCACATGCATGGCTTACATGGTGTGGGGTGACGGCACAGCGGCTGCCACAGCCACTACCACTGAAGCTGCTGCCATCCACTGCAAATGCGATCCGAGCTACGACCCAGTCTGTGGCACCGATGAACAAACCTACTCGAACAAATGCATGCTTCGTTGCAGCAGTGAAGCCCAGGAACGAAACGGCCTTTCTGAGATCAGATTTGACCACAAAGGCGAATGCCGCCCCGCCACACAGCGTCCCACAGCTGATTAAACACGGCCTGCTATTGTACAGCCTGATAATGTACACCCCGATCATGCATCAGGGTGTGCAATATTGTGTTGTACATAATTGGTGGTACAAAATCGTCACATGGTGTTTTGCACAACGTAATTATGTACAGCACGTTTTTCGCGACCACCTTGTGATTGGCCGAACGTCCATCTGTTCCGTATCCCCCCATTGGTTAATACATAGAAGTCGTCGAGCCTTGTTTGCACTGATTAGTGCAAACATTTTCAATCTACGGTGGCCATTAAAAAAATATTTCAGTTTTGTGGTTTTTTCCAGTCCACAGAAATGTATACCTTATAGTCTAACATACATAATATATTATACAGCTTTTATAATAATCACGCGTGAAGACGGTGGCATGCGGAGTGACTGTGGCGACACGGCGGAGGCGGTGGCGGTGGGCGTGGCGTCACACGGTGAATCAACATAGCGCCAGGCGATGTTGAAACTAACTTACTAACTTTTAATTTTCAATAAATAATTTTAAATTTTCAGGAAGAGTACTTTACATGGCAACTCACACGTAACATTCAACGCATAGTAAACATAAATTGTTGAAAAAACACAGACTGTTCTGGCGATCGAAGGAAAATGTACTTAGTAGGCATCCATTGTCGACGCGACCCACCTCGCCCCTTGAGTGCGACCGGCTAGTTAGAGCCAGCCGTCGCTAAGTGCTCCTACAATGCCTGGCTATTAGAATGTACTTGCAGAGATGCTCTCAAATGTCTGTAGTATCTCGTAGAGATTCTCTTATGCTATTTATTTACTAGGTGACTTCAGAGCATTGTATATAACCTGTAGTTTAAGTTTATTCACAACTAGCTGACACGCTCGCAGCATCGTCTACGCGTAGGTTATGCAGAAGGTAGGTACGTACCTTTTGTACTTGTGATTACACTACTATCATTGTGTACGGATAGTAACTTGAACTACGAGTATATGGCGTCAAAAACATCAATCTGCTGCTTTGCTTTCATCAAGAAATCAAGTACCTGTAGACATTAATGGGACAGTATCTTAGTGAGGAAGGTATCGGATATGGCGTACCACAAGGATCCATACTAAGCCCACTATTCTTTTTACTTATAATATACTTATAAGTACTTGTATTAGAGATGATGATATTAGCATTTAATAATAAATAATAATAATAATGCTGAACATTTCACACAACATTATCTAGCCCAAAGCTAAGCAGAGCTTGTGTTATGGGTACTTAACTAGATAACTGATATACTAAATACAATACATTACATAGATAGATATTTTTTATTATACATACTACAAAATACTCAGAACACCCTGAACAAATATCTGCAGATCGTACAAATATTTGTTCCGAGGCGGGAATCGAACCCGTAACCTCCTGCGTCGCAGACGAACCTTCGCCCACCGCGTCACAGAGGTCGTCAAACCCCGACCCCGGGTCAATTTATATGTTTGCTGATGAAATTTCCTTAATAATAAAATAAATATATTGTTTCCAAAATGAACGGTGTAGTTAACAAACTAACGAAATTATTTAAATGTGGTTATTCAATTTAGGAAAACCAATCTGGCATATTTCTGCTGGCTACTAACACAAAAACTTACAGACATTACCGGACACAATTCACAATGTCACAGCGTGGTATCATCATCATCAGCCGAAAGAAGTCCACTGCGATGTCTAATCCTGCGAGTGAAATGGCCTGCCCATTGCCACATCGACTTGCTAATTCTGAGAGTTATACCGGTGACCTTGGTTCTTGTACGAATTTACTAGTTTCAGATTTTAACACGCAGTTGAACTCTGAGCATAACTCTTTCCATATCATGTGCAGGAATTTCCCTATTGTAATCGACATGAACCTGGATTCCTTAGATTAAAAATTAAAGCAGGTGTTCCCAAAAAATTTACGGATCAATGGGTTTTACTTAAAACAATATTATGTACCTTACACAAACTTTTCAACTCAATTCCCATTAAAATTTAACCACTCGTGGATGGGTTCCGCTCTGCAACTCGACCCGGGGTGAGTTGAGTCAAGGGTGAGGAGTCCGGATCAGGGTGAAGGACCAAGTAATTGGATAACAAGAGCCACTCATTCGCAACAAGTTGTGGCTACTCTGATGATCACAAAAATTTCGCCAATTTCAGTTTCCAAAAAGTTTGGTCGACTGGAAGAAAGCGTTGGCTGATTTGGTCGTGGAAATCAATGGTGGCGATGAGCTCACCACTTGTCACGTCTAAATTTCTGTTACTGAAAAACCACGGTGGAAAGAGGCCCTCTGAGGCTGTAACTACCGTTTGGGGGAAAAAGAGTGTGTTTATGTGTATGTATATTATGTACGTAAAAATAGAACACAATATGGTTGTACTCAGATCTTGTGAATGCGTTGAACGTGTGGGGAGATTGTCGATTATATTGTATATTCAGCTTTATTATTTGATTTTGCAACACGATGCCTACTGTCACCTTTTGTTGATTTTTTAATATTTACAATTTACATTGTAATCTGTAGCACACTGCCAACATTTTGAAACTACCATACATTAGATCGCATAATAAGAGTTAATAATGAATATCCTCTTAAACATATACATCAAACTGATTGAGCAACTGAGACTCTTGAATTCAGAATGTTAATTATTTTAGAACTTTTAGAGTGCATGCTAGAGACGTAGGTAAATCTCTGGGACCTCTTTTTTAGGGTTCCGTATATCAAAAGGTACCACTGGAACCATTATAGGATCTTTCTCGTGTCTGTCTGTCTGTCACAGCCTACTTTCTCCGAATCCACTAGACGAAACAAGTTGAAATTTGATTTAAATCAGATTAAGTGGTTGATAATCAAAATTTGATAAAATCAAAATCAGTGTTTAATACTGATTTTGGGGGTAAATTGGTTTAGGGTAAACCTATACCTGTCACCTAGGTATCTTAACATGAAAGTAATACAAGATCATTGTAAGTAGGTTTGATGCATATTTTAATAAAGTTTATGCCAGATTTCAGTGTATTTCAATGAAGTACTTACCTACAAGTTTGTTTCATAGTGTAGTTCTTGAGTTTTAGCTTAGCCACCTGATTGTCCCGTTACTAAGCTAATATTATATTGACTCAGGGAAGCCTTCACTAAGCGTGGTCCAACACGCGCTTGGCTACTACTATTTGATATTGTACCGTGAACTTAAGCTTTGAACGCAAATACACACAATGTCAATGTCACACATAAACAATACTGAGTATTAATTGTTTTGTGAATTTGTTTTCATTAATCACACTGTTGTTTGGCTGTACCTACATGTTGCATGGAACACCTTCTTGCCTTACGTTCATTAACTAAGTACCTTTCCTATGCAGGTAGATAAACATTAGTTGGTATAAATGGTACTGTACTTACTTGATGTGGCATCATTGAGCCTGCACTGGGTGTGGTATCAAGATGAAGATCTCGGCAGGTACAAAACTGTGTTATACTTTAAATTACATTCAAAATATCCTTGAAAATTATTGAAACCTTTGATTCAATATGCCCCTAACCCAAATATTCTGGCAGGGTAATTCGTATTAGCCCGTATCGCAGGGTATTAACAAAACAAAATATATTTATTTTTATATACAGCGTCGTGGCGTGTCCAGACTAAGAATAGACCGACCCCTCCATCTCCTCCCGTAGATGTCGTAAGAGCCGACTAAGGGATTACACCAGGGGATGGGTAGCAGCATCTACCTGAGTACTCAACACAACTACTGCGATCACCAGTCCCCCTGCCAAGCATGGTGATTATGGCAATTCCCTCCATTGTATTTAAAAGGAGAGGCCTCGTCCAGCAGTAGACGTCTAAAGGTTGGCGATGATGATGATTACATACAGCTAATAAAACTAAAATTACAGAAACAAGTACAAACAATGTTGAAAAGAATATTTTTCACAGCACGCTTTGAGTTGATCAATATGTGGTGAAATGGCCGGATATTGTGATAATGGATGGTGTGCTTGGTTCGGAAACATGAGCTGATTAAAATTATCCCAAACATGACCAGTACCTACCTATATCCCATTAGGTATCATGATTAACCATCGAAGAGTTCCGATATCCAACTCACGTCGCCATCACCAGATCTCATTTTTACTATACTTTGGTACTTACCTATATAGAAACTGCAATATACTTGGTACTTACCTTGTCATGGAAACTGCAATAGTTTTGCTCAGACGGACTTATTTTTTTTTCAAAATCAGCTTGAATGTTTTAAATAATTACACGATCTGAAGCAAACAACTAAGTATACGAAGTTACACGAATAAACACATTAAACATTACTTATTTTAAGATCAGCCCTCCTATCTCTCTGATTCCTTTATTATTTCTTTCCAGGTTTATTAATATTGTTTGCATGCGCATGCATGCCTTACATGGTGTGGGCTGACGGCACCGCTGCTGCCGCGGCCGCTGCAGCATCAGGGGGTGGAGCAGCCGCCGCTGCAGCTGCCGCTTCCTCCAGCGTTCCGGAGTACACTATCCACTGCAAATGCAATGCAATTTACGATCCAGTCTGTAGCACCGATGGATACACCTACTCGAACCAGTGCGTGCTTCGTTGCGTCAGTGAAGACAACATGCGAAACGGTCGTCCTGCGATCGGACTGCACCACAAAGGCGAGTGCCGCCCCGTCTCATGCATCTGTCCTCAAGTCTACCAGCCTGTTTGTGGCAAAAATGGCCAGACCTACGGCAATGAGTGCTACCTTAACTGCGAGAACGCTGCTCGCATCAAGAACGGTCTCTTTCCAATCAAGATCGCGTACCACGCGGCTTGCCGAAATCCAACCTGCAAATGCTCTGATGTCATCATCCCAGTGTGCGGAACCAACGGCAAAACCTACAGAAACGTATGCATACTGCAGTACTACAGCCGCGTCAACCAGGCACAGAACCGACCCCCGATCTTCCTAAAACACAGCGGTGCTTGTAAGAACGAAGCTTGTGACTGTTCGCTCCAGAAGAACGAACTTTGCGCAAGTGACGAAAACACCTACCTCAACGACTGTATGCTTAGATGCCAAAATAGGAGACGCAACCAGCTGGGACAGCCTCCTCTCACTATCCAGTATAGAGGCAAATGCATCCGGTGCCCGTGCCCTAAGAACTACGCGCCTGTCTGTGCCAACAATGATGTTACCTTCTCGAACTTATGTCTGTTCTTATGCGAGAACAAGAGGCGACAAGCAGCAAATCGGCCTCTGTTGTATAAGCGCTGGAATGGACGTTGTGACTGCAACTGCTCAATTAATGACTGGTATCCCGTGTGCGCTAGTAACAGGAAGACTTACCGAACAAGATGCGCTCTCCGTTGCGAAAACAGAAAGAGGGCACAAGACGGGCTCCCAGTACTGAGTATCTTGAACGAAGGTGTGTGTCGATGCGACTGTAGGCATTGTGGGGATTTAATTTGTGACCAGGTGTGCGGTAGTGATTGGAAAACCTACTGCAATATCTGCTGGTTGAGATGCACTAGTGACTGTCGAGTCGCTTCTGGACAGTCCCCTCTTTGGAAGCGCTACAACGGAAAATGCTAAGCTTTATCGTAAAGCTACCTAGTTTTATCGATAGAAATTCTATAATATGATATAAAATGTTACAGTATAATATAGGTTTGGTTCGAAGATTTAATAAAATATTCATACATTTTCGAAATGGACTATCCCACCTTCTATCTATCTATAGGATTCACATCTATCTATAGGTTTTGTTATATATTCTTATTTCGAAAAAAATTTGCTACCGACTCAAAGGAGGGGTGTTATAAGTTCGAGGTTATTGTGTGTTTGGCTGTGGCCTCATAGGTTAGTTAGCTGTCCCGATTTCAACAACTATCAACAATTATTAAATACCGTAAAACTAACTTTTACTACGTCGAAAAACATAGTGAAATCTGGGTAAACAAAATGGTCTCATGCATTTTTTTTAGGAAAATTTCAGATAATCTTGAAACAAGCAGGTATTTCTTTATTTTTTATGAGAAATGTATAGTGTAAGATTTCAGGTTTCTGAAATACAGCATTATTGTATTTTTGTGTACTCAACCTCCAAATATAAATCTCTAGGAGGTACAAATATACTGTGCGTTTGCTCACTCAAACATACAAAAAATAGCTGTACCCAGCTCGACAGCGGCAAAAGACTGACTATTTTACCAATGCGAGTTTCAAAGAAATAATATTTTCTGTTTCTAACAGATGATGAACTGTATACCTAGAATATTTAATTACTTTTGGAATGTAGATAGCTAAACAATCAGCTACATCTATTGGAAGTTCTGAAACCATAAAAACTCCAGAAATTTAACTGATTTAGCAATAAAAAGTAGATGAGGGAAGAAGAATAACGTTCATGAATAGAAAAAGTCCGCTCTCTAATGATTTGCATATTTTATTGAATTTTTCGACCGAAATTATATTGCCAATAATTGTTAAGCTTTACGCTGTTTTTTTTTTCATTTGCAATTCTTGCATTTTCCATTGTAGCGCTTCCAGAGCGGGGGCAGACCAGCGGCAACACCACAGTCACTGTTGCATGTAAGCCAGCACATGTTCCAGTAGGTTCTCCAATCGCTACCACACACTGGGTCGTATTTATTCCCGCACCACCTACAGTCGCATTGACACGAACCTTCTCTCACGACACTCAGTGCTGGGAGCCCGTCTTGTACCCTCTTTTTGTTCTGGCAACTAAGGACGCATCTGTTTTGGTAGGTCTTGTAGTTACTAGCGCACACTGGCTTCCAGTCATTTGGGCAGCCACAGTTACAATGACCTGCCCAGCGAACGAACAACGGAGGCAGATTTGCAGCTTTTCGCTTCTTGTTCTCGCATAAGAATAGGCATTTGTTGGAGAAGGTAACATCATTGTTGGCGCAGACTGGTGCGTAAATTTTTGGACACGGGCACAGAATGCATTTTCCTCTGTATTGGATGGTAAGAGGACGCTTTCCGAGATGTTTACGTCTCCTGTTCTCGCATGCGAGCAGACAGTCGTTGAGGTAGGTGTTTTCGTCACTAGCGCAAAGTTCATTCTTCTTATGCGAACAGTTGCAGGCTTCGTTCTTACAAACACCACAGTGTTTTACGAAGATTGGGGGTCGGTTCTGTGCCTGGTTGAGGCGGCTGTAGCACTGCAGTAAGCAAACATTCCTGTAGGTTTTGCGATCGGTGCCGCATACTGGGATGATGACATCAGAGCACATGCAGGTTGGTTTCCGGCAAGCCGCACGGTACGCGATCTTGATGGGAGGGAGACAGTTTTTGATGCGAACAGCGTTCTCGCAGTTGAGATAGCACTCATTGCCGTAGGTCTGGCCGTTAGTGCCGCAAACTGGCTGGTAGACTTGAGGACAGTAGCAAGGGACGTAGCGGCATTCTCCTTCGTAGTGCAGCCCGATCGCGGGACGGCCGTTTCGGATGTTGTCTTCACTGACGCAACGAAGTACACACTCGTTCGAGTAGGTGTATCCATCGGTGCCACAGACTGGTTTGTAGATAAGATTACAGTTGCAACTGATGGTACACTCGGGACCGCTGGAGGAAGCGGCAGCGGCAGCGGCAGCAGCGGCCGCTCCATCCCCGGACGCTGCGGCAGCCGCGGCAGACGCTGCTGCGTCATCCCCAGACGCTGCGGCAGCAGCTGCAGCGGCAGCCGCTTCGCCTTCTTCATCCCCGGATGCAGCGGCGGCAGCTGCAGCGGCAGCCGCTTCGCCCCCTTCACCCCCGGACGCAGCGGCGGCAGCTGCAGCGGCAGCTGCTTCACCCTCTTCATCCCCAGACGCAGCGGAGGCAGCTGCAGCGGCAGCCGCTTCACCCTCTTCATCCCCGGACGCAGCAGCGGCAGCTGCAGCAGCAGCTGCTACGTCCCCTTCAGCCCCAGAAGCTGCGGCAGCTGCAGCAGCTGCGGTAGCACCAGAATGGTAATAGGGATCTGCGGCATCGTTGTCATCACACACCATGTAAGCCATGCCTTGCATGGAACATGCAGCCAATATTAATAAACCTGGACAAAAATAATAACAGAATCAGAGAAATAGGAGGCACATGCATAATTTTTTTTCGGATTTTCTAAGTTATGAGCCACATTGATGAGGGTGTAGTTGAGATATTCATTTCATTTCATTTCATTTATTCAGGAACAATTTTACAATCGTATTTGAAATTTAGGTAAGTACATAAAAAAGCACAAAATATAAAATAACAATAATAGCGGTCATCAGCTTGTGGAAGTCCACTGCTAAAAATAATAAAAATAATTCATAATGTCAAAAAAAAAAAACGAATCAGAAATATGTCAGAATATCATTAATATTAAAAAATGTCACTTAGATGTAATTAGTACCTATTAAAATTAATTTAAACTTGAACTCATCTATGGAATAGTAGCACCCTTCCAGCAAAAGCTTTTTTAGTTTCCTAATGAATATACCTGGACTATTAATAGTTTTCATATCAACAGGTAGAGAATTATATAATTTGACTGCCTGATACCGACAACCATGCATCGCAATTTTTAATCTAGGGCACAGTGGGGCCTCTAGATCTTTTCTTCTTGTGTTTAATCTTTGTACTCTTTGTAACGACGTTTCATACTTAGAGGGATGCCGGATAACATCCACTAGAACCACTAAAATGTAAAGGCTGGGAAGAGTCAAAATTTTTAGGCTCCGAAAGTGATCCCTACACGATTCCCACGGAGGTATCCGAACCATGGTACGAATGGCACGTTTTTGGATCACAAATGCTCTATTTATATTATAGTTGTAACTATTCCCCCAGAATTTGACACTATACCTTAATTTTGACTCGACCAAAGCGTAGTAAACTATTTTTAGTTGATCAAGATCCACCTCATCTCTTAAGCTTCTTAGGGCATAACAGGCTGAACTTATCGAATTCTCAATTGATTCTAATTCTGATTTCCAGTTTAAGAACTGATCAATATAAACCCCTAGAAATTTAACGCTATCAGTGAATTCTACCTTCACCCCATTACTCTTTATGTTAACAGTTTCACGCATACTGGAGGTCGTTCGAAATAATATAGCATTGTTTTTATTATTATTTAGTGTTAAATTGTTGACATGAAACCAGTCATTAAAAGTCAAAAGTGCATTATTCATTTTGATCTCGAGTTCATGTAAACAAGTAGCTGGAATTATTGCGTTTGTATCGTCCGCATAAACGACTAATTTAATGTCTGGTATCTTATTCGTAACAAAATCAAAGAGATCATTCAAAAAAATTATAAAGAAAATTGGTCCTAATATAGAACCCTGTGGAACTCCACGAGTTATATTGGTCAACTTAGATTTGGTCACAACTTCTTGTCCGTTTACAATATTCTTAATTTCGACAAATTGTTTTCTATTGCTGAAATATGATTTTATAAGGCTCAAAACATTACCTCTAACTCCGTAAAATTCTAATTTAGTTAGTAAGATCTCATGATCAACTGTGTCAAATGCGGAGGATAGGTCCAAAAATACACCTGCAACTTTCATTTTTCTATTCAAATCGCCTAACACTTCATTTATTAGTAGATCAACCGCATCGCCAGTACCCAGACACATTTGATAGCCGAATTGGCGTTCGTTTAGTATCTTGTTTAAACGTAGATGTGATACTATTCTATCTTTTAAAAGCTTTTCATATATTTTCGACAGAATAGGCAGCAACGAAATCGGCCTATAATTTTTAGGATCGTTCTTTTTACCTTTTTTATAGATGGGTATAACTCTAGCAATCTTTAATTGATCAGGAAAGATACCTTCAGTTATACAATTATTAAGAAATTCTGATAGTGGTTCAGCAAGGAGATCAATATTATCTTTTATTACTGTAATCGGTATTCCATCATATCCAAAAGATTTTTTTACCTCCATCCTCTTTACGATGAATTTGACCTCATTTCTATTAGTATGTCTCATTTCCATATCAGCATCAACCCTTTTCGAGTATTGTGTCATATATTTCACTGCCAAGTTTTTTTTTTCATTTGAATCAATGTCATGAGTGCCGAAGTCAAAATGTTTTGCAAAAATGTCAGTTATTTCTTGGGTGTCATCAATAATTTTATCATTAATTTTCAGTAAATAATTATTATTAGCCCTAATATTACTCTTATTCCTATGTCTATTAACTGTATTCCATATTTGTTTCGTCTTGTTTTTTGCTTTATCGACATCTCTTTTAACAGCCTTTTTTTTTAATTGTGCTATAACCTTCTTGTACAGCTTTACGTATGTGTTTCGATATGCAACTATTGATGTATCAGTAGAACTCATGCTCACTGAATTCAAGAACCTTTTCATTTTGCTAGACGTTCTGATGCCCTTTGAGATCCAGCTTATTTTATTTTGAGTGGTCTTAAGCCTTATATTTTTCATTTTGAAAGAGAAATTAAATATTTTTTTAAATTGGTTTAGAAAACCATTCACATAACACTCCAGTAGATTGCTCTCTTGTAACCTTTGCCTAAAAGAAAAAGTGTTCCTCTCAGAGAACAGTCTACGCTTAGCCATGTAAAACTCAGTTCCTTTCCTAGAGTTTGCGTTTTTTAGAATTAAACTGCAAAAAAGACCCGCATGGCCATCCCCAAGACCGTTGTGGTCTACTTTTGAGTAACCTATATTTCCTTCCGGTAAGTTAGTTAAGATGTTATCAATGCATGATTCATGGTTGTTTCGCGAGAAGGTTATTGAGTTTACTAAAATTTTAAAATTATAACATTTAAGAAGGGATAAGAACTCACATTGATATCTACTTTATTAGCAAGAGGGGTAAAAAATGAGTCGATCAGGTCATGAAGACAATAACATGAACATCCATTGTTTTTGTAGGAATTTGAATGACGTAGTTCAGTTAAGTTGGATATTAATTTCTTTGATACACTGAACAGAACAATGTTGCCTACAGTTTTCCTGCATTACTGATATTACCATAGACTTGCCAGATTATTTTAGAATTATTTTAGGAAGGTTATCAATTAATTCATCAGCTATTTACTTACTACATATTAGATAGGTAAACACTACGCACCATCGATTCATCATCATCAGCCTGTAGAAGCCCACTGCTGGACATAGACTCCTCCCATAGAATGCCACGACGACCGCTCTTGAGCCTCCTCTATCCACCAACTTCCTGCGACCTTTATTAACTTCCTTGGTCCAGGGCCTCCTCCCTTTACTGCGTTGTCCTGTTTCACCGTTGCTCAGACCGATTCAAATGGTTCTTTTGATGCTGTTTAGGGAATGACCTCGAGGTGGTCCCGTGAAAATGCCCGTATTTCATGAAGTGGTTGAAGTAGAAAGGTAAAGAAACAAGGTTTCCTACATCGCGTTCGCGAAGTCTCAGTTCGGTGCGAACCCCTAGTTAAGCCAAAATAACGAGTAACGTCAGGGCGCGAGGTTTAGCTAGTCGTAATTCAACGATCTTACGTCTTTATATATTTTATAATCTACTTCAATATTATTTAAGGTCACACCTTCCGTAAACTTCATCTTGATACCACGCCCAGTGCTGGTTCAATGATACCCCAGTCAGTAGCTAAACTACCATTTATACCATCTAATGTTTACTTACCAGCATCGAACTAAGTAGTACTTAATAATACAACATGTCTAGCCAAAGACAACAGGAAGATTTATAGCAACAAATAAAAATTAACACAATAACTAATATTGTTTAGTGTTTGAATAATTGTTTGCAATATACACAATCATTCATACATATGCAAATTATTTTATAGTGAACTGTTTCTATTATTTTCTTTTTTAACAATATATAAATGTTTTTAATGTTAGTAGTAGAGCTCCTTGTGTTGTGTGAAAGAGTTTTACTTAGGCACTACAACCACCATACCTGTTTCTGTTGCCAATCACATTCAGATTATTCAGATTCATTTTTATTGCGAAAATGGGTGCAAAGATAAAAAAAGATGTAAAATTAAAATAAATATGTCGACCATAATCCACTTCATATCATGCAATATAAATTAAATAACGTTTTCACACCACCTGCTCGACAATGTCCAATTACATATCATACAACCCCAACGTAAAGTAAAGCATTGTCTCTCTAGGTATATAAAGTTGTATGAAACTCCCTAGGGATTAAAGTGATTTGAATTTGGAACGTCAAATTCGTGTGGAAACTCGTGGAAAACTCCAAGTAAAAAATGCCCATATGGCATTGTAAAGAGGTTTGTTCGAAAATCGAACTGGCCACCAAAAGCAGACCCCTGAAAAAAAGAAATAGGCGCAATTTTAAAGAATGTGAAACAAAAGAGATGTTAGGTTGGTGCTGTGTTTTTCAGTGAAATTTATTGCAATATTCTAGTAATATATAATTATGTCAATGGCAATATTAGTGTTAACAAAAAATGTCGAGCGATAATAATTCTACTCCAGAGTTCATCAAAACAGACGATACTCATTTTATGGAGCCCTGACTTTTTATTGTCTCGCAGTAGGTTTGAAAAGTAGAGTATGCCCCTCTGGAATAAAGCCTGTCTTCGTCTTGGGCAGCTTGAACCCCTCGCTTCACTCAGGACTACACCCCCTACAACTCCCTATAACTCCCTTTAGAGCCCCTCGTTACACTCAGGGTTCAATATGCCGCCCGCGACATAAGACACTGCTTTATTCCCTTAGTGCATAATCTACTATTATTAGTTAATTAAGTTCTTCGTGTCACTGGTTCATTTTTGGTTCTGCGTTAGATCAGTGACCTATGATCACTGCTTGAGGTATGGTGTCCCTGAAAAGGTTTAAGCAAGTAATTAAGTACCGATCTTTTTACAAAACACAATTTATTATTTAGTATCGTAAGAAACATAATATCGTATAACGCAAAATTAAATGTCATAGGATTAATATTACTTAATTATGATTTGAAATATAACTAGTACAACATTTTTTTTTTTACCTGGCCTATATTGTCTTTAGTCCATCGAGTCTACCGCTCTACCGCGTTGTCCGGTAAATCCTTAAATAAGGCTACAAAAAGCCCCATAAACACGACAAAATACTTTTTTCATCCCACCATCTCGGAAAGAGTATTTTTACTCTTCGATATCTGAGTGCAAAAGCCGTTTTTATCCGCTAGAGGATAAAGTAAATTTGAGTTTAGAACATCGTGTGCACTAAGTTTGTGAATTCAAAACTCATTAAACCTTTTTACTTCTACCTCCATGGTGCCGAATTTATCATACAACCTTTTTTAATTTGTTAAAAACTCAGACTCGGAACCTTCTTGGTGTATTACTTTTTTTTTTATTTGCTTTACGCCATTTTCTTTTCACGTTCATATTGTTAAAACCTTAGGTTAAAAACAAGAAACTTGAAAACAATTGAAAAACCTAAAATGATGAATGAATGAGTGATTCTAGCGACGAGGAAGTTTATTTGACGCCAACAGAATTGACTGAAACTGTTAAAAATGCGCAAAAGTAAATATTTTTTTTTTTTACTAACTCTCAGGGTTCTAATTTTTTAATCTTAGATCTTAAATTTTAGAGTCCTTCGCTTGCTCGGTCATCAAAATTGAGCAAACGGTTAAAAAGCAACTTTGCACTCTTGTATACCAAATAACTATTTATCACCTAAAAGCTCTAATACAAGCTTAACTCTGCATTTTCTATGTTTCAGGTGAAAACTTCGTGTGAACTCATCGTGGACGCTTTTGCAGGGAATAACTGTTCAAGTTATCCTTGAGGTTGAAAGGGCATTCTCCATTGTTCCAGTTGAAGAGTAGTCCTGGATAATAAAATTGCTATTAACAAGGTAAACTGTTAGCGCCTGGCGCGAACACAATAGCGCTAAGTTTCACAGCCAAGATCGCGCATACGAAATTCGCTGGCGCGTATTGTTTCAACAATTACACTGCACTTCATAAAGTTGCTTATCAATTTCACGGCTATTTGCGTTTCAAGATTTTCGTTTCCATGCTCGAGATTTTGTGCAATTATAATAAAATACAAACATTCTCTTAATACCGTCATACGCTAAAGTTAGGCGTAGAATTGTTTGTGGATATACTGTTCGTATCCTAATGCCTTTTCACTATAATGTAGTAATCAAAATATCAATTCCTAAATGATTTTGAGAAGATCGCTATTATCAGTTTATAGTATTTTTCCTACTTGATAATCAACCACGTCTCGAGAGTGAAGACTCAAAAACTAAGACGTAATTAATATGTTCAAAATCATTGTGATAAGTTTATTTGTTTCCGTGTACGGTGAGGAAGCTACCCTCGGTATAGAAATAGATTACTCAGTGATAGCCGAAGACGCAGAAAGGAACAAAGATGACATTTTAAACTTTCTGAACCAATCGAAAGTGAAAGAAAAATACAAAACAATGTATCAGAGTTTACTTGAAAAGTTATTAAGTGAGTGATTAATAAGGTTAAAATTTATTTAAGCTGATTAAGAAATTGTTTGACAAGAATGCGTTATTTTAATTTGAAGACCAACCAAAAATTAATACCTACCACAATCTAAATTTTTTTTTTCAGAGGATGGCAAAGATGTCTCTAGAAGAGGTATGTAATTAAATACGAATAAAACGTTTTATAATGAATTGGTCAAGTACCAGCACATTATTTGTCATATGACAGTTCGTAACCTTGTCAGCAAATATAATGATGGCTTTTCTTAATGAAATAATCCTCTTATTTAGTTATTTGTCACCAGAACAAAAATCTGTGTCTCGATTTTTTTGATGAGAAGTGTATTATAAAATGCGAAGATTTGTTTGTTACTCCGTTACGTCAACACCTAAACCGCTATAAACGAAAATAGATAACGAGATTGTTACAGGTTTCTTTTCATCTTGGAGCGAGTGAAGCCGCAGGCCTATGATAAAAATATTTTTTATTTAATTCTCCCCTTAGGTTCTACTCGACGTATAGTTTCTGGTCGAAACACTTCAATATCAGCAGTGCCATGGCAAGTATCCTTGAGAGAGAAGACTTACCCTATCTGTGGAGGTTCAGTCATCACTGGGCTGTGGTGCTTGACTGCTGCTCATTGTCTATTAAGGTATGCTTACCGTAGAGGCTCTAATGCTCTAAGTACGATGTTTTTCAGTGAAAATATTTGAGGTCAAATGGTTTTTTGAGTTTGGTTTTCTCAGTAACACAAACTAGAATCGACATCTAGAAAGGTATATTTGTCAGACAAAATCTTTTTTGTCGGCTGTCTGATGCTCGTCTGATGTCATTACATTAATAGACGCGATCAATATAAAGTTTGTGTCCGGAACTCTAAAGACAATTTTGATGCGCAAGAGCTTCTTCAGTACGGCTCCATTCATCTATAATAAAATACCTCTATCTTTGAGAGAATTGCCAACGTCGATGTTTCAGAGAAAGCTGACAAACCGCATAATTGTTTGATAAATGTTTTTGTAATATAAGTTTATTCATGACCGATAAATCTATTATTATTTAATTACATTTTTATAATTATCATCATTGACTAGGCTTTTGTAATTTATGTGACATTTATAATTATAATATTTGTATTGTTTGTCATATATATTATTTATGTTCAACTGTTTTTATTGGGTTATTTTTATAATTAATCTAAAGATTGTAATTAAATAAATAATTGCATGCCCTTTAAGGTTAGATTACATTGTATCCATTAAAATAACTATGATATCATAAAAACATGTAATTCAGCAATAAATATACTTTGACTTTGACTTTGTATAAAGATATACTTATAGGTTGTAAATTCATCACCCTTCAAATAATAAGCAAATTGAAAATGTGTCTGGAATCATTTAACTTCGAGCGGATAATAATATGTTCCGTTTATAACATAGAAAACATTTCGTGTCAACAAGTGAGCTCAAACAGAGAATCCCAAAGCGATATTTCTATCTTTGACAGAGCTTCGAGCAAGTGAGTATACCCCAATACATCGGAGCGAGGAAACTAGGTACAAGGAGAAGGCACAAAGTATCGCCAAGTGAGCATCGATAAATTTCTCGAGGGCATCGTACCTCCCCGTAGACCTAGCCTTACTTTAACGAATACGAGTGTTTTGTCGGCTCGGGCCCCGGGGCACTGCTTTGCATCGGAAAAAATATAAGCCCTCGATAAATTGAAATTGTCGAAAGGAACACAATCCACAAGGGGCGGTAAAAATAGAAGGTACCTCTATGGACGGTGGCTTCAATTTATTTGGTGGCTCGCGTACCTTTCTACAAGTTGAATAATAATATGCTGGTATATATGTAGTTCGGTTTTGTGGAAACATTTTTGGAATGGTATGGCTTTTTGAAGAAGGCTTTTTTTGTGGTCGAGAAATAGCTAAATTACTCTTGCATTTAGTGGACAGCTTACTTTATAACCACTTGTATATACATACATATCATAGACATACGCCTAGCTATATACATAAAGTACTGCCTTATTCATCCCCACGAAATATGCATAGGTACCATCAAAATAAATGAATCCACACTACACAAAGGTTAGCTGGTAGAGAATGCTTCCTAGCTTTATGTTCGCCTGTGCACATGATTTGGTTTTTGTGCAATAAAGAATATTCTGTTCTATTTTATTCGTTTTCCCCGAACCTCAATGGCCCTCTTTTCACCGTGGATCGCACAGTCACCGAATATAAAAGTAGGTAATTAGATATCAGAGGGCCTATTACGAGTTTTGCATTGCAACAATCACTTATGCGAGTCGTGAGCATTCAACGTGACTTACGTAAGAACTATTTACGAATCGGTTACTATGTAAGTCACGTTGAATACTCACGACGCAAAGTGATTGTTGCAAATGCAAAACTCGTAATAGGCCCTCAGGTCCAACCGATATGAACATAGAAACATTGTAATGTAATAGTTTAATTACAACCATAATTACAATTGCTCAACAAAGTTATGCCTAATTAGAAATGCACGTTTCTCGTGAAGGTCAGAGAAGTATTTTAGCAATATTGTTATCTCGTATTGATTTTCTTTTACTTGAAACCAAACATTTGCTGATAAACATACTTGGAAAGTATAATAACATAACATAACACCCAACAGTCACATACGTAGTCATGATCCCCACACTAGGATTACCTGTGTCGTGGGTATCAGGAGCTACGAGTACCATGGTACCACAACATCCAGACCCGAAACAAATATTTGCAGATAATACAAATTTGTCACGATTTGTCCCGCAACGGGAATCGAACCTGCAACCTCGCATCTCAGCCGGCTACACGCCCGCCGCGCCACAGAGGTTGTTAAACATGTATGTAAACACTTTGTGAATCATTATAAAACTATTAAAATCATTGCACACCTAAAAGTATTGTTTTAAATATTAAAAGGTTTTAACTAAGGTGACTTATCCTTCCATTAAACAGAGACAGACAAAGCAAGAGTCAACTCACCTTACTAAGGTCGTAGCTGTATGTAATTTTTAACCGACTTCACAAAAAGGAGGAGGTTCTCAATTCGTATGTAATTTTATACCATAGGTACAGACAGCAAAACTTATTGGTTACCCCCGCATCATAGATTAAATAATACTTACTACGTCCCGCGTGCCAAATAACTTATTTTCATCGCATTGGGAGGAATTTCTAAAATTTTTATTACACGTAAAAATATCTTCGTTAATTACATTACTTGTGATAAAAAAGTACTAAGAAAATATGAACCATTTCGTTTCTTCTTCAAGCTTTAAACACGGGTGACGGTAACCAATTAGCTTTGCCATACCTAATCTACATACCTATACCCTGATTTTTTATTTCAGACAATTTTTGTAAACAAACAAATGTCAAGATATGCCAGTGTGTGTATAAGTGTTATGTATGTGGGTCATATGTGAATTTACACGTATGCTACATAATCATGACACTTATGCTCACAGTGGCATATCTTGACATTTGTCAGTTTACAAAAATTTACTCAAATTAAAAATCAGGGTATACATATTGAGCACTGTCTAAGACATTGGATTCTGAGAACGATCTTAAGAACACAAAAATACATTTTTGACCGACTTCACAAAAAGGAGGAGGTTCTCAATTCGGTTGTTTTTTTTTTTTTTGTGTTTGTTACCTCATATCTCCGGCGTTTATGAACCGATTTGGAAAAATCTTTTTTTATTTGAATAGATATACTTCCAGATTGGTCCCATTTTTTTCAGAATCCAGTTCTGATGATGGAATCCATGAGGAATTGAGGGAACTCCTCAAATATTGTAGGCATACATATGGCGATTTTGATATTTTCAGCAACAAACCAAGTATTTGCATTCAGAAAGTATCATAATCCTTTCACCACTATGGTTCTTTCATCATTTTTTTTTCATCCAAATATTTAGTCGAATACAATGGTGGAAGTCGGTTTTTTAAATGAAAAATTATTGTATGGGAATTTTGAAATTGGAACACGCACAAGATCGTTCTCAGAGTCAAGTTCGATTTATCAATATGGGCCTAAAAAAATATATCCTACTAATATTATAAACGCGAAAGTTTGTGAGTATGGATGTTTGTTACTCTTTCACGTAAAAACTACTGAATGGATTTGAGTGAAATTTGGAGTGGGGATACCTTATACCCTGGATTAACACATAGGCTACTTTTCATTATCATCATCATCATCAATTTTCATCATTATTCACGCGGGTGAAACCGCGGGGCGCAACTAGTTAAATATAAATTATAAAGTGTTTTGAATGAGTAGGTAACTTTTCTTCTTTTTTTTAGTTTGCCTATCGATAAAAAAGCTTCCTCAGCAGGTCGGTGTTAAAAGTAATTTCTTTCAGGGCCCGAGCAAGTGAGCTCAGCATTCGTCTCGGCTCGTCGTGGAAGACTCATGGAGGAGAGATGTATGACGTCAAAGAATGCTTCGTGCACCCTCGATATGGTAGCAAAGCCAAAGTAAGTTTCAAAATTAACTCACAAACAAAATTATTTTTATTTGGTAAAGGGTAACTTATGTATGAGAAAAGCGAAGCACATTTTACGCCTGAAACGTATCGCGAGATAGAAAATAACTACGGGGGCCGCATCTGTCACGCCAGGTTTTTTCTACCCGTGGTACTACTGGTAGTACCACAGGTAACAAACGATTCCTTATTCCTTCTTATAAACCATCTTTTCGGATAATTTCGGATAATTTCGGGGAGTCGGATAATAAATTCAAGTGACATCGAAATAAGTAAGTTCTATAGATTTAACTGGCGCAAGCGGTAGGATCGTGAAGGATTGCTTACTATAGTTGAGGCTTATTCTCAATAGTGTGAATAGGGGCTGATTAAACGAATATGGTGCCGTGTTGTGTCCGGCCTAAAAATGGACCCCTCCATCTCCTCCCGTGGATGTCGTAAAAGCCAACTAAGAGACTATTTCTTATAGTTTTCAATAATTCAAAGGTAAACGACGTGGGTCTAGTCAACTTGTACACTCCACTGCGTTTCTCTGCGCGCGTGCTACCAATCAGGATAGTGGGAAAGAGTGCAAGACTCCCAGCAAATGAAGCTGCCATCGTGTCGGGGTGGGGGAAGCTAAAGGTAAGAAAAAACTTGGAGTTGAAAACATTCACTGTCTATTATTGATCTAGTGACGACCTCCGTGGCGCGGTGGGCGAGTATTTGTCTGAGATGTAAGAGGTTGCGGGTTCAATTTCCGCTGCGGGACAAATGTTTGTATGATCTGTAAATAACTGTTCCGGGTCTGTTTGTTATGGTGATTTCTTTTATATGCCGATGATCTAAAAATATATCGTGAAATCGTTATATTGGATGACTGTCATAGGTTGCAGGATGACCTAAATCGCCTATCTTGCTACTGCATTGCAAACAAATTATATCTTAGTTTGTCAAAATGCAAGTCTATTACCTTTACAAAGAAAATCTACAATATTGATTTCGTCTATTCACTATGTGGTACTCCACTAGAAAAAGTATCACTGATACCCTGATGAGTATGCTGATCTAGGAATAATTATGGACTCTAAACTGCACTTTGATGTTCATGTGAATCATTATCAATAAAGCCTTTATGATGTATGGTTTTGTAATGCGGATTTGTGTCCCTTTCAAGAGACCTGAGTCTTATCTTCATTTATATAGATCTTTAATAAGATCTCAGTTAGAGTATGCCACCTCGGTTTGGAACCCGTACTATGCCAAATATCATGACCAGTTAGAATCCGTACAACGTAAATTTTTACGTTCAATGAGCTATCGGTGTTTTCGTTCTAGGTCCTCTTATAACGTACTTTTAAGTAAGTTTTCCTTGCACACACTTAAGATAAGAAGATTGCTCCTTGATCTGATGTTGTTGTTTAATATCTGCCATCAAAAATTTGACTGTATTAAGCTTGTTAACCAAATATGCATACACATACCTTTTCGTTCTTATACCCGAGAGACTCGCAAGCGCTACTTGTTCGCACTCACTTCTTGTAAAACGAATGCTGGTCAGCGTGCGCCGTTGCATAGAATCATGAAACTTTTCAATGACCATTTCACGAGCACTGAATTCTTTGCAACCTCCAGCTCGTTTAGAAATAATATAATTAAGATTGTGTCTGAGTTTTCAGACCTACCATATTAATGATGTAGGTACATATTCATAACTCTGTTAATTGTTATTATTATAAATTTTTTTTTCAAAACAAACGTGACAGAAACAAAGTTGCGCCCTCATATCTTTTTTTTATCAAATTCGTGGACGACGGGGCTGATTGCACTTTTAGTACCTATCTTTAAAGAATTATTTGTATTTTTGTTTTTTAGTGTAATTGTTTGTTGTTCCTAAAATAAATAAAAAAAAAAAAAATTGTATCACGGTACTCGCAGTTCCTGGTACCCACGACACGGAATCCTAGTGTGGGATCAGGACTACGTATGTGACTGTTGGGTGTTAATAGTATGTTATGTATGTATGTTATGTGAATATTGGTATTTATAATGTGCCACGAGATGCTTGGAACGTGTTTTGCCTAGGGTGGATTTACCGCAGAACAGCAATATAATAATCACTATGTATATTGTATTCGTTAAGTGTCCATTTGTATCCAAGATTGTTTTTACTTCATTAAGCTAACTTTTGTGGCTTAGGAGATATTTCATTTTTATATTTCTCATCAATGTAATTGAATAAACTAAGTATCTGTTTTGTATTTTTTCAGGAAGGAGGTCCTAGTGCCACGTACCTGCAGTCCTCAACTATAAAGACGATCCCAATGAAGCTCTGCAAGCGATCCGGTCTAGACCGGAAGGCCATCGACCCAGCTTCCATGTTCTGTGCTGGATCCTTCCAGGAATCATCACCTGATGCTTGTCAGGTATATTATAACTAAAGACTTAGCAGTTCCGTACTGACATTGTTAGGTTGTGGCATTGGGATAATATATTTCCCTTTGGCACAACAGGGTAGTGCTTAAGGGAATAGCAGTTCCCCAAGACACTGGTAGTGCCACGCAGTTGTGCCACGGGTAAGTAACGACTTTATTTTCATCATGATCAACAGCTAGAAAACGTACACTTTTCAATAGAGAGCAGCCTTCCGTTTACCGTAGAGTGATTACTTGAAAAAGCTCTAGCCAGCGGCTACAAGGGTCTTTAGTATTATCTTGGTTGCCTAGTCTACAGTCTTTGAGACGTCAATGGAAAGGGGGGTTCAATTTTATTCTATAAAGCCGATCGTCCACCTCCAACTAAACTAAGTTAGTTTAGCTTAGCTCCCATAGTTGAGCCAGTTTTTCGTCCACCGCAAACTGTACCAGCTAAGCTACGTTAAGTTAAGTTTAGCTTAGTTTAGTTAGACGAGCTCAGTTTTAGTTGGCGGTGGACGATCGGCTTAGGACTTGAAGTCATAAACCTTGTTCATAGATAGTTCATACCATTTTGTTGCAGCTAAGATTTTCTACTTGGTTTCAGGGAGACAGTGGTGGCCCCATCGTCTTCGACGGAGTCCTGATCGGGGTAGTATCCTGGGGGCTTGGCTGTGCCCGGGGCAACTTTCCCGGGGTGTACACGCGGCTCGCTCACTCTGTTATATGGGATTGGGTGAACGACCATATCTCTGGACGTGCAGTTGATAACAAAACTAATGTTTGATGCTGGATTAAAGACAATTTTACGTAGCATAATACATTGATTCAGCTTAAGTTGTGATCGTGATTTGGTAAAGGTCGGTAAAAGAGCTGGTATTGGCCATAGAGGGGTGAGGTTCACATCACCACAAAGGATTATATTATTGTCAAGTTGATTAAAACAACTGTCCGCTCTTTAAGGCTGCAGCACAGCGGCTGCGTATGCGTAGACGTCGTCGTACCATGACGTTGTAATGTATGGAACTGTATGAGACATGGCACATCGCTTGCGTGACGTGCACGCAGGTGTATACAAAAAGAGTAGATATTAGAAAAAAAAAAGAAAGAAAAACAGTTTATTTATGATCTAACAAAAAACACACAAACACTAAAATACCAAATATAATAAATAACAATGACAAAATGTGTGTGCCTAGGCCTAGGCGGCCTAGCAAACTCAGCATTTGCTAGGCCGCCTAAACAACCTAGCGCTGGTCTTCCGTTGGATTATTTGTTTATTAGTAAAAAGTATTTTGTAGGTGACTGTTCAATATGTTAGGTGTGTGATAGGAACAGGAGGAATTCAATTTAGAATATTACATTATTCTCCGTAGTTTTTTAGTAGGAGTATTTAGTAGGAGCACTAGGAAAAAGCGAAAGTGACGCGCGTCCACGTTACGTGCTGCATACGTATCCGGTGTGAATTGTCCTTTAAATACTCTATCATCATCGTCAGCCTGTAGAAATCCACTGCTGGACATAGGCTTCCTTAGAATATCACGACGAACGGCCTTGAGCCGCCTCCATCCACCGACTTCCTGCGACGTTTATAATGTCTTCAGTCCATCGAGTGGAGGGCCTTCCTCTACCGCGTCGTCAAGTTTGTGGTCGCCAGTTCTTCGAGCTATATGACCTGCCCATTGCCACTTCAACTTACTAATTCTGAGAGCTATGTCGGTGACCTTGGTTAGGTTTAAAGACTGTATAAAAAAGGATAAATAAAAGCTTACTTTGTAAATATGTATAAAGTCTTTGTATTGAAACGTTTCCATGGAACCAACAACAAAATGATTTTACATTAAATTATGAGTACTCATATCATCAGTATTAACAAATGAAAACTGAATTAGCAAAGTGTAAAGAAAATTTGTGCAGTTGTTGAATACTAAGAAACAAAGGATTCAATCACTTGAGGAGCAATTACAAAAATAAATGACCTGAAACAACTTCAAATATTCAATAAAATAGGTAAAATTAAGTTAAGAATACACAAAAAAAACTATGAAATAGGAAAAAGATATACCTACGTAAAGAGATTGCTACCTATTTACTATATAATAGCTTTTGAATTGAATAAAGCATTTTGCAGTAGATCAGATTGATTTGGACCGAGGTCTTTACAATATTATTTGATGAAAGCATTACAACCTTGTTTAAGCTATGCAATAGATTGAAACACTAATTACTAAGAGACTGATCTGTGACTGCCTACCACTTTACGAAAAGTCTATTATTATTTTTGTTTATATTTCACAAAGTATATTTATCTATACGATACAGATTGATTGACTTAAACACTACTTGTTCAGGGTAGGAAAAGACGGCCCCCAAAAATTCAAGGTTGTACAAATTTAGGTACTCCTACACTTCAAACAGACAAAAAAAAATGCCACCATTGTGGTTGTTACCGAGTGTTCTTCGTAAAATTTGATTGTTTTTCTATGGGTCCCTAAACTATGACCTACATACAAAGATACAACCCTTTTTGCCGAAGGGGTAGACAGAACCTCAAAGGGCCTCTTTTTACTATGTGTGGGTCGCATAATCGCAGGATTATAGACGTGACTAGTGGTGAGATCATCGCCACCATTGCTTTCACATGACTAACTCAGATAATGACCTCATATTAATACAAGTTCAAGTGAAGAATTAATAAGTTCTTTTATTCTGAATCAGGATTAGGAAAAAATTTGCAATTTTGAAAATTCATAAATTTACTTTTTTTGGTGTTAAACGATCGAGAACCCGCGTTAGAATTTCGGGAGTACCTACCTATGGTATTTTTGCACCTTTTAGCAAACAAATAATAGAAAAATCTGTTTAGCAGCTGATTGTAATAATAAGCCATGATAAATACTCCTCTAAAATTTCTTATCGCAAAGCTGCATGTGCACCTATATGGGGCGGAGCGAAGGTACACATTTTTTTTGGTAAATCCCAGCTCCGCTTCACCTTGTTGGGCAGGCAGTCTCTTTCAACTTATACTGATATGGATTTCATTCATCTACAATCTCTTCTAATTTGTTCACTTTGTTGAAAATTAGAGGCGTTGGGGCATAACTCCACGTTTACGCGTACTTTTATAGTTTGTGTATTTTATAGAAGTAGCTCATAATAAGCTCGTGATAGCTCTTTGTACTTACCTACTTACATTATAGCATTATATGTTCTTTAGGCATCAGTTACTTAAAATATAATGTGCTTTATTTGTTACACTATTCACAAAAGATTGTGCTTATAAACTTAGTGTGTTACTTATTAGTTATGTAAACATTACTAACATATTTAATGAATTAGTCAGACAGTTAATATTATTAAAGATACAACCTATTGTATACAATGTTAATTTTGGGGTCTCGCAAAATTCAAGAGTGGAGAATATTACTCTAAATACTAGTTTAGGAGGCCATACAGATTAGTTTATGCATGTGGATGCTAGCTCATCATAACTGGGATAACAGTGTTTTTTTTTTTAGTTTAAATCAGGAATATTGTTTGCGATAGTGTACGGTCTTCTTAATTTTTCAGTCGTAGGTAGATATATTACGTATATTTTAACTAATATTTCTTGACTCTTCCCTATCATAATAATCAAACCTACACGATCGAGACCTAAACATTTCTACGTGCATTGACTACACATTCAGTGCCTCTACTTTCTGAGGCTTCTCTAGAGGAAGATCCGATAGACTTACACCAGTCTTATGGCCCTTTAGACATCATATCTTATGCAGTCCCTGACCTGAAGTAGGCTTACAAGAAATAACTGGTAAGACGAAAAAGAAAACTGAAGAAGTAAAGGGCCTAACACCGACCTAAATGTCAACGTACAATATATACCTATCTTAGAAACTAAAACGACCAAAGTTTTAATCTATGTAGCTTTGTTCACCTGAACTCAAAATCCATTTCACCTATTTTCATCGAATTCACAATTTTATGAAGTTAAATACTGTTTACAGTATCCTTAATACCTAAACCTACCTATTACATTAATATCACTTTACAGATTCAATTCAACACTGAATAGGGTCTTGTAACAGCAATGTTTTATTCACTGGAGTCTGATAAAATCACTAGTGTCAGAGCATAGGCCCTAACGCTGTCATAAATATAAGGCCGGCAATACTCATCGCGCGGCCTTGCGAGGCCTAGGTTTTCTTCTGAGGAGGCCTCCTCAATAAATGCAGGGGGTCTTTCCTGTAGCGCGCAAACAACTCTCGTTTGAAAGTCTCGAAGTGCTTTCGGTTCTTCTCGTTCTGTTTCTCTCTCCATAGGGGTCGGTTGCGACGCGCTTGGAGACCCCAGTGGATGGTGAAGATTGGAGATAGGACTCTGAACTGGTAGCCAATTAGGAACATTTCGTATACCTGTAAGAATAGTAGGTGTTAGGCACGGGGGTATAGGCTAACGATAGCAACGGCTACCGTGCTAACTATACCAACGTATTTTGGGTGATTCAAAAATAAATGTAAAGTACAGATTACCTCTACGAGTAGATATTTTTAAAGGTTCAAGGTTATCAATCAAATCCTATACTATTAAACGAGGAATATTTGCATATAATACAAATGTTTTGAGATCTCGAAAACGGCTCCAAAGATTTCGATGTGCTATTTTGGTTTTCGGGGGCAAAACATTGATCTAGCCAGATTTCATCTCTGGGAAAACGAAGGTTTTCTGAGCAAAGCTCGTTCACCCAGGTACTGCTTTTTGTCTACATTAGAATGATGAAAAAGTACGACCTCATTTCAAACATTTGTTGAACTAACTTAAGCAATAGTTCAAAAATAATGTTAGGTCCCATTTCTCCCATTCCAAGAACATTAAAAACAGCTTTATTACGAAAAGTTTATTTAAAAACGATACAAAAATAAATTAACCGAACCAGCGCAAGAATTTATTTTTAAACCTCTTAAGCCAACGGATTTTAATTTATAACTACAGTAGCGTAGAGTTTAAACTCCAGTGTTGTTGGTGATCCAGTTTCGGAGGGAAGCGACGTTGCTGAAGACGGTGGGGGAGAGAGGAAGAGCACATCCTCTCGCAAATGACACTACGCCGAACGCTGTGCCTCTGAACACAGCCGGACCGCCTGAGTCACCCTGAAACATTTTTTTTAATCTAGAGATAATGTTTATGGAATGGAATTTTGTATAGATGGATAAACCGGACAGTTCAAATAAAACACGACTATGCAAGGTACTCTTAATTGGACTGGCTTCAAACGCCGAAAACTAGATCACAAAAAAATATTATAATTCAGTATGTTTATGAATATGATGCTGTTAGAGCTTTGATGTTTTTATATCGAGGGCATCAAACCATAGGGGCGTATCCACAAAATGGCATTTTTTTTTATTTTACCTATGTATTTGAGAACTTCTGATCCATAATCTGGCAAAACACTAATATTTTTAGGTGTTTTAGTTTTTTTTATATTGACCAAAACATTATAGGCGTATAACTACAAATAAATAAATACGTCGTGCCATACAGGCGTATCGTCGGCGTTTGTCAACATATGAGTTAAATTATCGGGCCATACAGGCGTACAGTAACGTAACCGCTTGCATGATTTTACGCCTTTATGGTCGGACATATTGTTTACTAGCATTTGCTTGCGGCTCCGCCCGTATGGAAATATGCATTATAGCTAAATATACTATTCTGATGTATAAGCTATAATACTGTAAAGTTTCATCAAAATCCGTTCAGTAGTTTTTGTGTGACAAACATCCATCCACCTATCCTCACAAACTTTAACATTGATGATGTAACTAGGTATACCTAGAATAGACTAGCCTAGAAAAGACCCCTCCCTCTCTTCCCGTGGATGTAGTACACCAGGGCATGGACATCCACCTGAGTACTCAATACCAATACTGCAATCATCAATCCAACTGCCACGCCTGGTGATTATGGCAATGATGTCTCTGTGATCAACAGGGTCAAAACCGCCAGTGACCACCGCATGGTAAGAGGCTCATTGAATCTCAATGTTAAGTTACAAAAGTCCCGTCTGATGAAATCTACTCTCCGCCCAGTTCATTAGTCCTGTTCAAATTCAAACCCTGAGAACTTTGAGTTGGAACTCCAGAATTGCTTCCAATACCTGGCTAAATGCGATATAGTGGACGAGCTGAACAACGGGCTGGTGCAAATTGTCCAAGTGAACACAACAACAACAACTTGGTGGACAAGTCGGAGTTATTTAGGACCCCTTCGCAAAAATAGAACACAGAAACTCTCTGAGTGCACTCTTAAATACATGGCAGAGCGATCAATAAACAGATATTCAAGTACATGTTGCACGATTTGCGTCTTTTCGATACTAATTGTATTAAAAGTGCCTATAGAGCGCAATTAAGGCTTCAAAGTATTTGCTAGAGATCTGTAAATTGGGCTAAGTCAGCTTTCGAAAGCTGGAGATTGTACGTGAGCACGAGAAGTTTTCAATTGTACAACTCATCGCAAATTCCGGCTTCCAGCATGACGAGCGATGCAAGAGCCCGTTTGACCCACCACTACAACGATGATATCCTGGATGTCAGCCTATACGAGATCCGAACAGCTCTCAAACAGCTAAGACGCTATAGGTTCACATAATGCATTTAATGAGCTCTAGAATAGTTAAGTTTTTGATATGAGTTCTTATAGTTTACGAAAAAAAAACGTATTCTTAAGCTTTTTATCTAGTGAAATCATAAATTCAGTACACAATTTGAATTACTCCACTCGTTAAAAACATAAACAAAGATGACTATTTTTTAACCTTTGTAAAATTTAAATCTAATTTCAGACTAACTTCTAAGTCTTCTAACACATTTTTATTTTTGGAACTTTTGGTTACTATACGTTATAAATTGGGTTAGTGAATTCATCAACAAAACCTAACTAAACTTTGAAGGGAATTTTTATATCATTATTTTATACACAAAACTAAGGTATCAGAGCGTGTGCTCACAACAGTGCTACTGAGAGCGGGTAGAGAACTGATACTAAAAGTCTTTCAGACGCTATTTAATCCCGTTATGGTACTCTTAGTTCATGATACCCACGACACAGAGAATCCTAGTGTGGAATTAGGGCAATGTATGTGACTGTCGGGTGTTATGTTTATATTATTTTCATCTATCTACTGTTATGTTATCTATCTACTGCTATCCTCGAGAGCATAACGCCGAAGGCGTGGAACAGTAGTAGTGGTACTGTTTTTCAAAAAAGTTGACACCCTATTTAAAATTTATTTACCCTTTGAGCTGCCTGAGCCACGTCTATTAGTTGTTTTTAAGAGTAGTTACGAATCGTCTCCTCACACGTAGGTTAGACGACTTCCAGCCTCCGAAATAAGACGGAGACCGCACTGCGCGCGTTTACTGTAGACCACATCCACACGCTCCGGCAGATTATACAGAAGACTGATGACTTAACGAGTATAATCTAGCGTTAGAGGACTACGAGAAAGCCTTTGATTCAGTCGAGACCGCGCTTTTAAGTTGTGGAGGAGGTATTGAACAAGTCAATATCGACCTCTCGCGCCATTTCATTATAACATCTGCATGATCGAATTAAATATGAATTCTGCCTGTATATAGAACAAACTCTTGGAATGTGAAGAAGGTTAGGACTTCTTACTGATAGTGTAGGAGTTCGAAGCCTCAATTGGCCGAGAAGTTCAGGACAGTCGATCGAGCTGCTTGCAATATCGAGAAGATAGGATAAGTCAGCGGCACGCCTACTCTCTTTATGTGGGAGGATATGGAATTTTCTGCAACGCGCGGAATAGTTAGACGTAAAATTCTTTAATCTGAACTGTAAATATCTAAGAAAACGATTCTGTATTCTTTCAATTTGATTTATGTATATGTCATAGACTGGGTTCCAAACCTGAGACACATATTCATGATGACTCCTAATATAAGTGTAATACAGTATCTTTATAGTCTTTATTTGCTCAAATTCCGACGACATCATAATCATAAACCCTAAAACTTTAGAATGCCGAATACATCACCTAACTTCGATATGCCGATGTCATAGTCGGCACAATGCTCAGTGACCTCAATACCGTGACCGTCTCCCAACAGATGAAGGTAAGACGAACATCATCATGTCCAATGCCCATATCGCACCTATACTAGTACACGTTGGGAACGATACTGACGAAGTTGTTGACCACTGTGTCTATTTGGGTCAGACGATTCGACTGGGAAGATCGAACTTCGACAAAGAGGTCAACCGATGAATTGAAGTCGGCCAGAGCAGTGTTCGGAAAACTACGCCATATTTTCTCGTCAGAAATACCGCAGAGCCTCAGGATGAAAGTCTATAGATCAGTGTGTGTTGCCAGTGATGGCTTACGGCACTAAGACGTGGTCGCTAACTATTGGCCGTATTAGCTCAAATTCACGCACTGGCTCATGGAGAGGGCTATTTCTAGGGCTTCCACTAGGTGATAGAATCCGAAATTAGGAAATTCGTAGAAGAACTAAGATCACCGACATAGTTTCCAGAATTAGCAAGAATAGGTGGCAATGGCAGGTCATATAGCTCACTTAAATCATAACAGTTGAGGAATAAAGGTTCTCGAGTGGCGACCACAAACCGAACGAGACGGTAGAGGATGGCCTTCCACTCGATCGACTAAAGACATAATAAACGTTGCAACCTCGCAGGAAGTCGATAGGTGGAG
This sequence comes from Epirrita christyi, assembly GCA_951392215.1. Lineage (NCBI taxonomy): Eukaryota > Metazoa > Arthropoda > Insecta > Lepidoptera > Geometridae > Epirrita > Epirrita christyi. The sequence continues at coordinate 16,505,069 of OX595838.1, read as the reverse complement.
GTAGCTCAAGACCATTCGTCGTGATGCCTATGCACTCCCCCTAGAACCCCATCCACCCATCATCAGCTTGTAGAAGTCCACTAGGTGCTGGACCTATGCCTAGCAATGGACAGTGGACAGGCTGATGATAGTGATTAATATTTTTGAATTTTTATTAAATTTTAAGACAGACAAATTGTAAATGTGTTAGTTGTTTTTAATTGTACCTAAATGTGTTTGTAAGATTTTTTTAAGGATTTTAGGTATAATATCCAGATTTTTATCAAAAATTAGTAATACAGAATAAGTACTTAGTATTGTACTGGAGGAAGAAGCTGGTATCAGTAGATACTGTTTCATTAAATAGGTCTGGATATTATACGCCTCTACGGAATTTTTACACAAAGTCAACTATTTTATCAAACCATATGGGCGTATAATTTGGTTTTTCTGAGATGAAGGGTTCCCTGTTAAAACTATTATGTTTTTTATTATACTATGGGCATCTCCATTCAGATTATTTGTAAAAAAACACATTAAAAAAATATGTTTTATCATACGCCTCAAATTATATGGTGAAGGGGAACACAAAATTCACTGAAAATTTTCAAACCATATGGGCGTATGAACGAAAAGTACTAGAAGGAGTTGGGCTACACAATTTTAAGTGCTATGATTATTTGAGACTTAAAATTAGATAGTTTTCTTGAAAACTTCAGTTAGATCTGACATCTCTGAAAAAAGTTAGACAGTTTTTTGTTCCTCCTGAACAGTAGCCAAAAGTCGATACGCCCATATGGTTTGATGCCCTCGATATGGTTTTTATAAATAATGTTTAATTGTTGTGTCAAGATAAAAATAGAAAAATCGACCATGACATCGACCCGACAGTCACATACATAGTTTTGATCTCACACTAGGATTCCTTGTGTCGTGGGTATCAGGAACTACGAGTACCATAGTAACATAACACCCAGACCCGGAGCAAATATTTGCAGATCATACAAACATTTGTTTAGCAACGGGAATCGAACCCGCAACTTCTCGTATCTCAACCGGCTACTCGCCCGCCGCACCACAGAGGTCGTCATAATAGTCTGATTCCAGAGCTTTGATGTATTGATAATTTTAAATTGCTGTTTCGAGATAAAAATAGAAAATCGACCATGCCTTGGAGCAATTGAAAAAAAAATCAAAGAGTTTGATAATCCTAACAATGTAGGTAATTTTAGAATTGAAATTATCGTGGCTTGGTATCATTTTAGAAAAATTACGACTATACACCACGTACTTTACTATTCTCCTGCTGACGTTTCGTTGACTATTTAGAGGTCCTTGCTCATGAGCACCGACCGCGACCACGCTCAAAGGTCCTGAGACGGGAACACCTCTAAATGGACCTCTCTTGGACTCTAGGTAGAAAAATTACAACTATACACCTCGTACTTTATTATTCTTCTGTTGGTGTTTCGCTGACCATGTAGAAGTCAGTGGAGAATAGTAAAGTACGTGGTGTACCTTCGTAATTTTTCAAAAATGATACCAAATTTATACCTGGCAAGAAGAAACTCCTCCAATAAGAAAGTGTCCTCCACAAAACATGTTACTAGTGAGTGCGTCACCATATGAGAGTCGGCACAGCCAGTGCGGCACCACGGGCACCTGGGCCTCCATCATTATACGTGGGATACGCCGGCCACGAGGCTGGAAGAAACTCATAATTTTAGAAAGCTATCCAATTTAACAGCATTGCGGCAATAATCAGGAAATAAATGTTTGTTCAATCGCAAAGGAGTTGTTCCAAAATATGTCTATGTGTACACCAGACAGAGAATGGCGAAAAAATCAGTGATTTTCGAAATAATACTTACTCTTAGGTACTCTAATTTGAAGCTTAAATATCTGCATAAAAATGTTTGAAATTCAAAGAATTTTAGAATGGTAACATATTTTCCTGGGCAGCTATGACAGGGAATGTCGTGTTTGTTGCTGTGTGGTTGCTTGCTTGCTTTATTTGTTTGATGGGAGTTGTGTTTCGTAAACGTAATGTTTCTATACTCTAAATGTAGTCAACTGCTGTCGCAACATTTTACCACAGAGTATAATTGTATCCACCCCGCTAATTTTTATGTTTTGTGTTGCTCTCCGTGAGAAATATATTTTAGAAAATTGCATTAATTGAAGCGAAATAATAAAAAAATTACAGTGGGAAAAGGATTTACATATATTTAGTCACGTATACAAGTGAACACCGACAAGGGCTAGGTTCCATACATTGCGAAACAACTCCTTTGGTGAAGATGATATTTTAATTACAGCGCGGTAAAGTTTCTTAAATATAGGGTCTCTGATTGGATCTATACCAAACTAACCGCAGTAAGTCCCCATCCAGTCACAGTCAACCTGACCAGCGGTACTCCTTGCCTTGGCTGGGGCAGTCTTATTGCCCGTACATTGGCATTGAAGTTCAAAGGCTGTGCCAGACGTAATGCGGCTATATCATTATCGTACATAGGCTGACCATACTGTGGGTGGACGGTCACGTTAGCGACGCGTACGATGCGGCCACCAGAGTCTCGTCTGGTGCTTCCCACTCGAAGACGGATGGCAGTTGGCGATACGCTGAAAAGTTGAAACTGGTGAATGTCACAATGTCTGGGTAACTTGACTTTACCACAAAGGTAAGATCAAAGGAATAATAATAATAATATATTCTATTGATTGTGGCCCTGTTGCCCGGAACAGCGCGAGCTATGACCCAGGAAACAGTTCTCTCCTAAATGGCATGACAAACTTTATAATTAGTCGTTATAAACAAAATGAAAATTTTTAAAAAATTTACACTAAATAAAAGAACTAAATCTAATATATAGTGTATGTGTGAATGTGTAAGAGGGAGGGTGAGTGCGAAAGTTTGAGAGGTTGTGCGTGGAATGGAATTTCGTTTCCTTTTTGTCTCCACTGTAATTACAGTCATTACTTGCTGTTACAGTTTTACAAATGTATTATACACCCGACACTAATAGTATAGTAATATGCTGACAATGCATTAATTTGTCGGTTACACGGTTGTCTCTGACACGGTTGTGGCAGATATCGACAATTTGTAGTCAAAACTTGTCGTATATAAAGAAGGTTCTAATATTTGTGTGCCATCAAAACACGTAACATGTTACGCACTCCAAATGTTAAAGTCCGACAAGCCAAAGAACCCTAAGAATAATATCGTATTAAACCCTAAAGTAATGTAATATCACAGCGCCTCATAAAATATTCAGTGTCTGAAAAAGCAGCTATTCAAACGGGTCAGACTATTATCTGCAGGCTTGGGGCTAGACAAAAGCTGTGCCCACAAAGGGTCTCAAAGACACAATATTGTGTACAAAGCCTACTATTTAAATTGAGGGTAATTAGAGGACTCACAATGAATTAGTTAGGGTAACATAGCGATTAGAATGTGAACTATTATACTAGTTTGTTTAGTAAGATTTTGTATTTATTTCGGTTATATTTTAGGTAAGTAACTTCCTTTGTTAACGATGTTTGAATTTACAAATAAACAATTTTGACTTGCTTCTGACAACTTTAACAAGTGGGATCTCTTCTCGGATCTACAGTAGATTTAAGGGTATCCTCCAAAATAAGCATTCTCTATGTTGTGTTATAAATTTTACATTCTATTTTAAATATAATTAGGTATATATACAATATAATTCTTAATCGTAATCATAGAGTGTCTGAATTATCACATGCTTTAATGTTAGTTTATTTTAAAGATAACTGATTTAAAATTCATTTGCAAGATTCCACCCGGACAAACATACATAAATTGCAAGTTAATAAATAAATAAATACTGGACATTTCACACATCTAGCCCCAAGCTAAGCAGAGCTTGTGTTATGGGTACTAGATAACTGATATACTTAATACAATACATTACATAGATAGATATTTTTTATTATACTTAGAAAATATCCAGAACACCCTGAACAAATATCTGCAGATCGTACAAATATTTGTTCCGAGGTGGGAATCGAACCCGCAACCTCCTGCGTCCCAGGCAAACCTTCGCCCGCCGCGCCACAGAGGTCGTCAATAAAATAAAAGCTTGTGAAAAGGTGGAGCATAAGACTTAAAAGCACTATTTAAAAATTATGTCTTCTATCATATTATATTATTATTATTAATCTATCACTGTCTGATGAAACGGAATCGTATACGATTTTTACCACGAAATAAATTCTAGAACGTGAATCCCTTTTTTTACGAATAAAATAGAGATAGCTCACGGCCCATCTAAAGTGGTCACCGTCGCGAATAGACACCGGGGACATTGTAAATGACTTGCCTACACACTGAAATATTTTAATTATTCTTCTTGAAGCGGCCCATGTCGTAACTAAGCAGGAAAAACTTATATGGTAGCTCATTCCACATGTAATTATTGGGCAGAAAAGATCTCAAGAAACCCAGGGTACCATCACATGTGTATGAGCAAATAAAAGACTGACCAATGGTTAGATCAGGGGTTCCCAAACTTATTTTGTCTACTGCCCACTTTGAGAATAAATTATTTATAAGCGCTCCCATTTTTTTACCTGCTTAAAAACCATTATAACTTCAAATTAAATTAATTATTGTGAGCTATATTAGCGGAGAGTTAAACATTCATTCTAAACGAGACTTTTACTATAACCCGCAAGAGTTACCTTGAGACCTGAGCGCAGGTAGATAGTACACAACGGCGCTCGGGTCTCAAGTTAACTCTTACGGGCTACACCTGCCAATGAGAATGATTATTGAAACGGTGTCTAAGAGTCCTCCTAGCTTGATGAAATTATAAATCACCCCCTAAGCCTCTACAAGTCTACACAACGCCCCCAAAAACGCCACAAAGTTTTTTTTCTGGGTCTCTTACTGCCCTTTAGGCCTCCCAGCGCCCACAAGGGGGCGTTATCGCCGACTTTGGGAAAGGCTGGGTTAGATTAACACATTAGATTCAGTTCAATACCTATAGAACTATCTGCCACCTGTTTGGCCCCACAGCTCATTGGAAAAAAAGTTTTGTACCAAGATAATATTTGCCTGAAAGATACCATTACATAATCAGTAGTAACACGAATGACGTTCATTATTCAGGGGAACAAGGTTTGTTTGCTTACACAAATAATTAGGCTACCGCCCGAAATATCCAGAATGGTCCAGTTTACGACTCTGCGTTCCAGCTCAGTGTCGGTACGCTCTGATTATTTTATCGTGTAATCTCTGCGAAAACAGGCATTTTATGAGATAACTAACATCGGACACAATCACTATAAATAATTATCTGAGCTTTGCGGATGTCTTGTCCGTCTCTACACAGTTGAGCATAACATTGTTGTATGATGTATTTAAAGTCGCTCAAGATACCATTTAATTTTGTCATGATTTTCTTTGTCATTTTTTAATGGCACTGGATGATATACAAAAGTCGTACTACTGGACGCTATACTTAATAGTAATAATTTAAAAACCCCTGAATATTTTCACTGTTCCATTAAAATTGGAAGGATACACACAAGGATGGATACAAGGTTTTTATTTCAAACTCAAACATGCAATACAGCTTCAGTAGTACCCTAGATCCTGTTAATCTTATGCTGGTCATCATCAGACCCTTAAGCCTTGCTTGAAGTCTTACTTGATCTCATCGATAATTAATACATTGAGGACAAAGTAAAGGTTATAGCTGTAAAAATGCCTGATTCCCCTCCAAAAAAAATTAGCGAGCTTATGATCCTGGAAAAGGCTGCACCAATTTCCACCAAACATAACTAAGAATCATCTTTCATACAAGATTACTGCATTGAAATCAGACCGCACGTTCCAGAGCTATGAAGCCACAGACAAACAGACATACAGACGAACACTTATGGCCTCAGTCTATAGTTGAGCAATTACCAATTGAAACGTTGGCATTATCCACTGCTCAACTTGATGCAGTTGAGCAATAATTCAGTTGAGCTGTGGGAAAGAATCGGTTTTATGACAGTTATTTAAGTCAGGGGTTAAAAATAATAATTTTTTAATAACATTCTCGTCATAAAAGTCTGGGAACTACACGATGAAGCCAGATGTCTATTTGTTACATCGGGTTGGAAGTTATGTTTAGTAGGTACCTATCTCTGGAAATACGTAAAACGCTAAGAGTTATTTTGTTTTGTGTGCCGACATACTCTGAACTTTTTCAATTTGTTTTTCCCGAACTATTTTGACAAAGCCCTAACCATATATATGGAAGACATAAAACTTACATAAAATGCAACTTGTAAGGTTTTACCGCTTACTATCATCGTAAACTTAAAAAAAATACTCTAGAGTTCGTACTGCTTCGTAGCCATTGTCAAGGGGAGAAGGTCTCTTTCTGTTTTTATTGTTTGAAGACCTCTGTTGCGCGGCGGATGAAGGTTCGCCTGCGACGCAGGAGGTTGCGGGTTCGATTCCCGCCTCGGAACAAATATTTGTACGATCTGCAGATATTTGTTCAGGGTGTTCTGGGTATTTGTCTATGTATAATAAAAAATATCTATCTACGTAATGATCAGTTATCCATAACACAAGCTTTGCTTAGCTTTGGGGCTAGATAATGTTGTGTGAAATGTCCAGCATTATTTATTTATTTATTGTACCTATGTGATTGCAATTTGTACTAGTGGATGCGTATCCATGCCCAGTTCGTACCTATGCACATTGACTTGCTCTATAGCTTGCTTATATTTCCTCTGAAGTCGTAAAGTTTAGAAGTGTTACGATTTCGTCCTTGGCTAAAGATGACCCTGAAAACTATAATACCTTATAAGATCTTCAAGTCACTGTAATAAAAGCCAATACTTCGTGTTTTTTTTTCATGAAATGGTATCTTTATAAGGTTATGAAAGAGATTACTCTGTTTTATGGGTGCTCAGCATTTTTTATAACTCTATCCACCTTCTTATCTTACCTGAACGATCCTACTATAGGGATAGGGACGAACATGAATGAAAGAAAAATAATGTAGGTACAAGTAAATAGAAACCAATCAGTCCTTAGTTTTTGATTTCAGCATTTCTATTCATAGTTCTTTCAGCAATCCATTAAGAATTTTTTGATTAAAAAAGTCTTAACAACAACTCGTTAGGTAAAGAGGAGCTGCTCATAATAAATTGGATGAGTTTCAGAAAACTTAATTATTTTATCTTCATGTTCACTGCTTGGACTCAAACCTACTCTCATCTCTCAGACCAGGGTGACTATGAGTAAACCAGCGATAAGGACGAAGAAGAAGCAACCGAGGGAACTTATTTCTATGTATATATATATTGATTGACGACCTTTGTGGTGCAGCGGGTGAGTAGCCGGCTGAGACGCAAGAGGTGCGGGTTCGATTCCCGCTGCAGGACAAATGTTTGTATCATTTGCAAATATTTGTTCCGTGTCTGGGTGTTGTGGTACCATGGTAATCGTTAGCTCCTGATATCCACGACACAGGGAAATTCTATACTGCGGGATCAGGACTATGTAAGTGACTATTGGGTGTTATGTTATTTAAAACTTACTGTACTTACTTCTGAACACAATGCGCAGCGGTTAACACATAATCTCTGCTGATGATGAATCCACCACAGAAGGAGTTCCCATTCAGCACCATTGATACTTGGTACGGATGCCTGTTCACCGAGCTAGGCCTGCCTCCGATGATTTGGCCGCTCAGCTCAGGACAGGCCTGTAGGTCTATGTCCTGGTCTTGGACTGTGTCGGGTAGGACCTCGTCAGGTAGTACCTCCTCAGGTAGTACCTCCTCTGAACAACATTCTGTGTCTGTTTCTTGGAGATCTGAAAAAATATCGTTTATAGTCTCATGTGCATCCAATAATAAAAAAGTTATAATTTGTGGTGACACCACTGAGCTTACAGCAAGCATTCCCACTGTATTCGCAAATACTACTTCTGCTACTGCTTCGTTTTGATAGGATTGTGGAAATATCCTGTGAAGGTATAAGTAGAATAGTCATATTTTCTTTTCTTTTATCAGGGCGTATTATAGTATTTAACTTATTACTATTTATTAGTCTATTTTATAAAAGTAGGTATATTATGTATTCGAGTTTAATGTAAAAACTGTATTTTATAATTCTATCATTATTGTTATTATTTTTACTCTGTGCACCACTGTTTCGTTACTTCTTCGCTCGTTATTACCCATCCAAAGATTGCCTGGAAGAAATCGCTCTCAGCGATAAGGCCGCCCATTGTACTGCTAATTTTATTAAATCCTGTTATGTATTTCTGGTGTACAATAAAGTGTTAATCTATCTATCTATCTATCTATACTTCTCATGGTGGCTCTACATACTCTACGAGCATCTTCAAAACTGACCAAAGGCAGGAATGCAGAGATACCTATATGCTTCTACCTATCTATAAAAGGTGCATAATATTAATATATATATTCTATTGTCTTTTTGATAAACGCTAAGTCAGCATAATCAATACTTTCGCAAACAATCACGTAATACTGAATGTTTTACTCACCTCCAAGAGCCAGACAGCATAGCACCAGCAACACAGTCCGATGTGCAGCCATCATCGTCACCACCGATCACCTTACCACCAGCTAGGCGAATAGCCAGGCCTTTGCCTTCGATGTCCTAATTTGAAGCATTGCCTAACGCGACCGCGACGATTTCGCACGGTCTCACGGTCACGACCTTTGGGTTCTTTGACTCGCAAAAGAGTTGCATTGATAAGGCTGAAAAGGTAATAGTTTAATTGCTAATGTAGGTACAAGTACCTACGGTAAATAACTTTTCATTTAAAAAACCGACTTCCTCCGTTGTATTCGACTAAATAATTTTGGATGAAAAAAAATGATGAAAGAACCATAGTGGTGAAAGGATTATGATACTTTCTGAATGCAAATGCTTGGTTTGTTGCTGAAAATATCAAAATCGCCATATGTATGCCTACAATATTTGAGGAGTTCCCTCAATTCCTCATGGATCCCATCATCAGAACTGGACTTTGAAAAAAATGGGAAAACCAATCTGGAAGTATATCTATTCAAATAAAAAAAGAATTTTCCAAATCGGTTCATAAACGCCGGAGATATGAGGTAACAAATACACAAAAAAAAAAAAAAAAAAACAACCGAGTTGAGAACCTCCTGCTTTTTGTGAAGTCGGTTAATAAAAGCGAATCACGCATAATCCATGTACCTATTACATTGCAGGTTGTGCCGTGGTGTGTCCGATCTAAGAGTAGACCCCTCCCATGGATGTCGTAAAAGCTGAATAAAGGATTACACCAGGGGATGGGCCGCAGCATCCACCTGAGTACACAACATGAATACTGCGATCACCAATTCACCTGCCAAGCGTGGCGATTATGGCAATTCCCCCCTTGTATTTATGGGGGAGGCCTCGTCCAGCAGTGGACGTCTAAACGCTGGTGATGATGATGATGACATTTTAGGTACAAGCACTTGATATTCACGTTGAAGCCGCTGTTCTTGCATATAACATAACATAACATAACGCCCAACAGTCGCATACATAGTCCTAGAAATCATTAACAATAATAATAATAAATAAATGCTAGACATTTTACACAACATTATCTAGCCCCAAGCTAAGCAGAGCTTGTGTTATGGGTACAAGGAAACTGATATACTTAATTTAATACATTACATAGATAGATTTTTTTTTATTATACATAGAAAATACCCAGAACACCCTGAACAAATATCTGCAGATTGTACACAAATATTTGTTCCGAGGCGGGAATCGAATCCGCAACCTCCTGCGTCGCAGGCGAACCTTCGCTCGCCGCGCCACAGAGGTCGTTATTGGAACAATATAATGTGAAACTCCACTACTATGAGATTTATATGAGTTCCTATTATTTAGTAACCTATTACCTCCGCGGCGAGTAGCCGGCTGAGACGCAAGAGGTGCGGGTTCGATTCCCATTGTGGGACAAATGTTTGCATGATCTACAAATATTTGTTGCGGGTCTGGGTGTTGTGGTACCATGGTACTCGTAGTTCCTTGATACCGACGACACGGGAATCCTAGCTTGAGATCAGGACCCTGTATATGCCTGTTGGGTGTTTTGTTATATAAACCGCAACAGTATATAAAAAACAAGACCAGTTTCAGCTAGAATTCTGCATAAATACAATAATGAAACGGAAACGTAGGAAACTTATGGTATATAAATAATTCTAATTCAGTAATTCCTTAGTGGTATATAAATGCTGGGAGCATTTCAACAAAGCAGAATTGTAAAGTAATATCTATTTTTCGCTATTGCTAAACATTGTAAATAATAATTCATTTGTCATGATTATAGATAGATGGTTCTTTATATTCCGAGATAAAACAGATAAAAATCCTGAGCGCACTTATTATAATGCAAAATCAATTTTACCGAACAAATACTTATATAAAACACAAAACAGTGGTTCTAAGAAACAATGGCAGTCATTGACGGATGTAGATACGAGACATTTCACACAATATTATCTAGCCCCAAGCTAAGCAGAGCTTGTGTTATAGGTACTAGATAACTGATATACTTAATACAATACATTACATAGATAGATATTTTTTTATTTTACGTAGAAAATACCCAGAACACCCTGAACAAATATCTGCAGACTTTACAAATATTTGTTCCGAGGCGGGAATCGAATCCGCAACCTCCTGCGTCGCAGGCGAACCTTCGCCCGCCGCGCCACAGAGGTTAATTATTTCTTAGACATTATGTTAAAAATGTTGGTCACCATAATATCCGAATTCAGGATTAGGTATGCTAGCAATAAAACGTAATGTAATATCCATATTTTATTCATTTTATTCATAACTTTCCGCAGAGGTCAGTCGAAATAGAAAATTCTGTGTGACATTGTGAATGATATATACCTACCTATATTTTCACCAGCACCCGTACCCTTCAAAACAGCAATACGAGCATTACTGCTTGGCGGCAGAAATAGGTATGGTGGTAGTAGGCATTTCCTCGGACGAACTCTTTCACAAGAAGCTCTACTTCTAACAAAACTCTTGTACGCAAAGTCAAAGTTTCATTCATAATTCAACACAAATCGATTGAAATTATAAAGACAGTAATTAAGTCAGTACCTATAATTACTTTAAAGATGCTACATAAACAGTAGTGTGAATCCACCAGTTGATTCATTAATAATTCTGCTATATTGATTTAATACGGTTTCAATGTCATCTTTTGCTCTTTATACCTAGACTACGTTTTCATGAAAGAACAAACATCTGTATAAGTTGTTTGTTTGCCCGAAGACGTGAAATATATATATTTTCTAAATTAAGATCCATATACACGTAACTATCTAGCTCCTCGTGGATATTATAATGTAACAATGTTTTGAAAGTACTATACGACGATACATTTTTATAACGGCTGTTTGTCATTAGTTTAATTACTTGTTTTAGTATTACAGCTTTCATCTCCAATTGTTATCGAACATTAGCCGGAATGAGGTTTGCAATGCGACGTATTGGCATCGCCTCGCATTCCACTATATTTAGCGTCGGCATCCCGTTACTCGCTAAAAATAATGCAAGTCTAAGCGCTTCCAACGTTTACTACTTACTATTACGAACGAAAGCAATTTTTTTTTTATTTGTTTTTTAATCATTACTTTTCAACGGTTTTTGTAATAAATAGACCAAACTTCTCTTTATCGGCCACATTGAACAAAAATAAATTTACTCGAAATATTGTTTTGAAGAAAGATTACGTACGTCTGCTCTGCGAACTCGTAGACTAGCAGTCTTATTTGAAGGAAGCCTTAGATGTTTTTGCTCTAACAATAAATAATCCATGTTCGAAAAATATATAGATTCGAAATAATTCTCAAGAAGAATAAGAAAATATCATTCACGACGAGATCTTGACCCGTATTTTTTCAGCTCTACAATAAATATAACTGAAGCCCTAGGATTGAGAAACTGTGCCGGGTACTCTGTATAATCTGTGGTCCATATGATTCAGTGGCCTTCAACCGCAGACGTGGCTGACCTGCTTGCAGATACGTATTCAGATCAACAGATTAAAACAAAAAAAATATAATTATATAGACTACTTGTTATACCTAGGTCTTGATGATTGAATTGGTATTAGGACCAAACTGCGTACCGTCGGCAGATAAGTACCATCGAGTTCACCTATAATGATATTTTTGTATGGGTATTTTGAAATTGGAACACACTCATGATTGTTCTCAAAGTTAAGTTCTGTTTATTAATACGGGCCTAAGAGAGCCTACATAATATCATAGTAAATATGGAGCAAATAGAGCAAGCATGTCAAACATGCGGCCCGCGGGCCGCATGCGGCCCTTTACAGCTTTGACTGCGGCCCGATTCAATTTTAAGAACAAAGTATATTTTTTTGACATTTTACTATTAAGTAATGATTAAATAAACCTTTAGGGTGTTATTATAAAAAATGCCCTTAGTCTGGGTTTAAACCAGGACTACCAGTCTAGGCTCAAATATCGACCCAGGGTATATACAACTGTAATACAAAAGCAGATGGTTTATTTTCCAGAAGCAACATTCGAGCTAGATATTCCGCGCTTATGCCAAAAATTACATAAGCTTGGACTATCTCTGGTTTATCTAAAACCAGGCAGCCCCCTAGTTTAGCAATGGTCTTTAAATTGACAGTTGATTGCTTGTTAGAGGTAAGAATTTGGACATCTCAATCGTGATGTGACACAATCCGTCAGTTTGATACTTTGGAAATTTGCGAAGTAGCGCGAGAATTGATTTCGGAAAACAAACCATCTGCTTTCGTATTTAAAGTCGCATATGCCTAATGTCGATATTTAATCCTAGACTAGTACGCCTGGACTAAATTCAGATTTAGTCCATGTTCTGTAATAAGGCCGTTAGCGTCCCTATTCCCTAACTGAAAGTCACTCGGTGATTAACGTTTGACAAGTTAGTCACGGAGTGACTTTCAGTTAGGGAATAGGGGGGAAGTTACTATTAAGTATATCTAGTTTGTTTTCTTTGTGGTTGGGTTTTGCGGCCCACTGATTTTACGGGCTTTTGGCCCACCAATGACTTTGAGTTTGACATGCATGAAATAGAGTATGTAGAAGAATATATTTACTTGGGAGAGTTAATATCGACAACTAATACTATGCAGAAAGAAATTGATAGGAGGATAGCCAATACTTGGAAGAGATACTGGTCCCTCAGTGAAGTGATGAAGGATAAAGATATGCCAATTAAAGATAAGAGAAAGTTAGTGTTTACAACATGTGCATTCTGCCGTGCTTGACTTATGATGTCAAACTTGGGCATTAACAGAGCAACTAACAAATAGGATAAACGTCTGTCAAAATAGTATAGAAAGGAGTACGATCGGAGTCAAGAGGAAAGATAAAGTTAAATTAAAAGAAATAAAAAGTATAACTAAATTTAAAAATGCAGGAACAGTCTGTAGAACACAAAAATGGCGATGGACAGGACACATGTTAAGAGAGAACAAGAGAAATGGTCCAAAATAATAACAGAGTGGTACCCGAGGGATGGTAAAAGAAGCAAGGGATGGCAAACAAAACGTTGGGAAGACGATATCAAAAGAGTTGCTGGTCCTGAGTGGAGCCGGATGGCAAAAGATAGAGACGCATGGAAATCTTTAGAGAAGGCCTTTGTCGAAAGACAAGCTGTTTTTAATGATTAGATTTAATTCAATTAAGAATAACATGTTTCACAAATTTCTATTCAGCAATAAAGGCTTATTTTATTTTATTTAAGAGAGCCTAGTCAAATACGAAATAATAGGTACCTAAGTTTCTGCCTTGCTACTATAACAAAGCCCACTTCTATATTTTAGTACAAAATTATGAGGTTATCTAATAAATGTTGCAAGATTGTAGCATAATCGTTTAAATAGTTACAAAGTCATAGTCACGAAATTAAATTGTAATAGATTGCACCTTCAACATAACAATGGCGCCAAACCATGTCAAAATTCTGCACAAGAATAGGCTAAGACTTTAGACTGAAATAGATATTTTTTTTTGATTTCCAAAGAGATACATTGTGTGTTTATTTAAACTGAGGTAGAAGCTAAAGCCAATTGAAAATGGCCTGAAACTTTGTTTGAAATAAATCAAATCACTTACGTATTTATTTCGCTTTAAAACAATCAAAAAGTGTTCTGTATTAATACTTTAAGCAGACGCTATATCATTCGTTCTCAATTTAATTGCATTAGAGGTAGGTAGAGTTATTATACCTAACGAAAACTGTACTAAGGTACCTACCTAAGGTTTTTAAGTTCTCATTTACTATGTATCACCAACTTCTAGCTCCGAGGCACCACACAGGCGCTTCTCACCTAGTGGTATAAGACGGACCATTTTTGTAAGCCAAGCCGTGTTTGTTGCCTGATTCTTCTAGGCTTGGTCGCGTTGGAACAGGAGTAATTTTAGTTTATAAGACGATTCAAAATGATCCTTGTGATTTTAATGAATAAAATTCTTTTTGACTTTTGACTTTGACTTTGACTAGTGTTGCCAGTACTTGGCCATAGTGACCTACAATCACAGGGCGGTTGTTCTGATAAATAAGGCGTGCTCGATTTTTGGGTCGAACTGGGTCGGCTATTTGCCCGACCAAGCCCTAGTTGTAAACAATCTTGTAAGCAATAAGTGAATTACTATGAAATAATGATATTTTACACAACAATGGCACTAATGTCCTTATGTTTACTCTAAAGCTCAATAACGAAACATACATTTAGAACAAAATAATGAAGCAAAACTACAATTTCAATGAAAACTGTTGAAGCACTTGCATAAAGTCAGCCCATGCCGATACTGGCTTTGCCTCGTACCACAATGCACAATATTACACTCGGGCATTGTGAAATCCAACTTGTGTAGTAAAAAATATAGGTATTTGCTAATAAAATAGTGAAAATTTACGAAAACACAAAAAGTAAACAAAACTTTGAATGAAGGCAATCAAAGGTCACAGAGTATTAAATGAATGGTTGAATGGCAAGCTAATGGTGGGCAATTTTCATACAAAATAAATGTTACTGCCACTCCATTTTGTTCCTTGCTCCAAGCCTACAATCCACTTGAAAATCGCGACAAGCTTTCGTATAACTATATTACATGATCTACAATCTTTATATACGGTATTTTGTCAGCTCAAAAATATTCGCAGCGTGTATTTTAATAACAGCGAAAGAGAAATGGTATGTAGTTACTGGGCAGTCCCAGTTGCACAGATTGAGTCATAGTTTCTAGATCGATGCTATTTTCGTGTAGATGTTCCCTTTCTGCTGATCTGGGAGTTTGACAGGGATATCATAGGGAAATTTATCATGACTATGACAGACCATGACACCAAAAAAATATTTACATTTTTGTTATACTTATTTAATTTACAAGCGGACAAATTGTAGTAAAACCATCAGTAGTAACTAGTAAGGTAAAGATCTACTTCGTAAAAAAACATTAAAAAATAAGTTTTCAACATTAGTACGAGTACGTAGATAAAAATAATATACAAAAATAAATATTTATGTAATATGAAATGAAATTAAATATTTATTTATTGTGAAACTAGGTTATAAAAATGGTGTTAAACAGTCATAGTAAGTGTCCCCTAGTTCCTACCCTAAGGTATACAAAACATTAAATTAAATAAAAAATATAAATTAAACTCATTATTTAGAACATAATCAACCATTGAATAAAAAAAATTATATGGGAATTTTGAAATTGGAACATACTAAGTTCGTACTCAGAGTAAAGTTCGATTTATAAATATGGGACTTAGACTCACTAATCAGTTGCTGCCCATACGTGTATTTTACTAATCACTAAGCACCTACGCTAAACACCTGCACTCGCACTAATCAATGTGTAAACCAGCCTTAAGGCAGTCTCTATCTTGTATTTGAAATGAAAGAAACTACTGAGCTTTTGTGAAACAGAGGTAGATTTAAAAAGCTTTGCGGGTAAGTACTTTAAATACTATACCGAAGCGATTTCTGTGTGTGAGAAAGGCATGAGGTCTTCCTTGGCTTAGCATGAAGCTGCTGAAGCTAGGAATACTTTTGGTGTAAACCGAACTTCGTACCTTGCATATTATTTTGTGGACTTAAGTGGAGGAAGCAATGTAGGTAATTCAAATAATTGTAACTATTTGTTGAGTATATATTAACTATATTTTTTGAGAGTATAGCTGCCGCTATTTATTTTAGATCCATTCAGATTGTAATTTACAGAATGTACCACTTAAATAGATATAACATAGTTTATTGCACAACAGAAACATAACAATAAAAAAATAAAATACTTAATTATGATAAACAATACGCGGTTTGAATTTGTGTATTTAGTTATAATTTTTGTGATGTTCTCAAGATCGTTCTTAGAGTTGAGTTTGGTCTATTAAATGGGCCTAAAATGTTTTTTGTAGTCAGATAGGTTATGTATCTTAAGTAAGTAATCACGGGTTTCGCGAGGTCTCCGTTTGGGCGAACCACTAGTGTAAATGTGTAGGGATGAATAGTGATGATTTACAAAAGCCAACCAGTATCAGAGATTAGCTCAGCAAAGTGTCGAATTTGGACCATTATCATTAAAACATGTCATCCAATATTCAGTTTTGCGTTCATTGTTAACTGCCGGCACGCTGGAACTTTATGAGCGGCTGACCACATTTCATATTAATTTACAATATGCCATACGTTACTCGTTATTTTTGCAGAAGCACAGATAGGTGCTTACATGGATATTTCCTGCAACGAGGATCAAACTCATTAATTCGACGTTGTTTCAATAACGCCATCGGTTGCATCTATAAATTTCACCGCTGGCAATTACGCCACTGTCCGATCCGGGCAAAAAACCGGATTATTTATTACAATCACATTCCCGGCACCGAAAAGCGCAGACAAAATTGGGTGGCCAGGAGTGGAAATTGGAGCCTCGGACGATTGCGTTGCAAGATTGCATTTTTATCTCCACTCCAGAAGTAATCTAGCAAACATTTTTAACAGTAGCTCTGTGACGATATTTTTTCTTTATTTTTCTAAACAGAGAACAAATTAGTGGAAGTAAAGAATTGAAATAGTAGATCGTTGCACCGAGTGGAAAGTGATTTCTTGTTGCACTCGGTTTTTAGCGTGCTAGATGTCACTCTGAACGAGGTTCGCATTCTGCTTTTCTTCCAACTACCTACAAGAATCCATTTTTATAAAATCTGTAAATATAATAAAACTTTACAATGTAATATTCAGTCACATTCAGTCGATTCGCGCCAATTCGTTTCGTTCGTGGATTTTTCAATGTTTTTTTTCGGTCAGTACCTACCTACTTTCTATTTTTAAAACTTTATACGGGAAGTGAATTTCCTATAACTAGATGGCGCTGCAAAATATGCCAGAATCCTAGATAGTGCTGACGTTTTTTGAAATACATTTTTCACCCCATTTGACCAAATTGTCTCACTTTTTCATATTAGTCTTTATTTTTTACAAGTAAATAAAATAAACAATATTTTTCATGTTTGACCAAATTGTCTCACTTTTTCTTTTCCTTCGACATAACATGAAAAATATTGTTTTTTACAATTTGTAGGTACTAAAGTACCTACTGCATCAGTAAGAACTAAACTATCCACTTACTAAAGATGGAAACCGGATCAACGGTTCGAAAATTATTCACAGACTTACGTACAAACATACTATAAACGCCAATTCGCTAAAGTTCATAGAATACCGGCCGACATGAGATGGTTATGCTCGCGTTCATAGGAGTTACTTTACACAGCCGCACGCACGTATTCCCTGTGTCTAAACGAGCTCAAAAATAGACTAAGTTGCTGAAATTATTGATGTTTATCATGCTTTCATGCCAAAACGGCTAAGGCAATTTTGATAAAATCTGTTACACAAATAGATATATAGATAAAACCTAGAATAAAATGTAGAGTACTTTTTATCATGAAGTTTGGTTCCCTCGGGGGAATAACGCAGGTGACCGCAAGCAGGACATATAAGGCCTAGGCATAGAACAAATAATGTATTAGTTATTCATATGGCGTAGGTAGGTACATATAACTAGTAAAGTTTTTGTAGCATCATGGATTGCTTGCACAAACTCATGATTCTTTCAGCCACGGCAACATCTTGCGGGAACATGGAATCGTGCCAAAGCGCACAATTTGGCAGAGACCTGGCAAATCTATCAGCGGAATGGCGGACGTGAGGTTCACGTAGGTACAGATCCCTCCAATTGTTACCACAATCGATGGTGCCACAAGCGAGAATACATATCATGGCTTCATTCATGTAGGTAGATAATGCTTATAAAGGCCCTTTTCATTTGAACACTAATTAATACAATGATTGTTTGAGATGCACGGAAGTGTAATTGACAATAAATTAAGACTTTAATAGTTTGCTGCCAATCATGTTAAACATAACTACTTTGGTTAGGAACCACTTCAGGGGATGTATTTAGCAATTGGAAGTTAACAGGAACAGGCTAAAACTTAAACCGGTCCCGAATAGTTTTAGGGCAGATAGAAAATTACTAATCACGATTTATGGATTTGCATAAACATTTTAAATTAAAGTGACTTAAATTTTTACACTTATTTTCTAGATTAGTGGCACTCGATAGAAAAGCATCACCAACAATGTTCAACAGAATGATTTTGAACACATGTTCGTAAATTTTTAAAGCAGGGAGGGAAACCTATGTCCGACAGTGGACATCTACAGGCTAATGATGAAGATGATTATAGTTTTAATACCACTGCAAATTCACTGACATGTTTTAGGATTGGGTTGAAACAAGAATAGAAATTTAATAAAATGGGTTAAGTCGATATAAATACCTAAATGGGTTGAAAGATTTTGGGTTGAAACAAGAAGCACCCAGAATTTAGAATACCACTATGTCTCTACAGACAAGTACCTACCTATTAGGTATTACGTAAACCTGAGTAAATAGTTTTAATATTGATTGTGACTTTGAAGGTGTTTACAAGAATTGGAGCACTTTAGACACAACAAGCTCAGTACTCTGTTACTGTTTCGCCAACAAAACATTAATTTATAAACTGGTGAGATGCCAATAAATGTTTGTGCATTGTAAGGAATTGTTCACGAGAAGCTGCAGTTTTATTTTTAAAAACCATTTGAAAAGTTTTTTTACGTGCGGGATAATACTTAATTTCACCTCGACTTAAATGCATGTTCTTATTGCAAACTTTGATTTTAATGTAACATCTTATGAATGTGAGAATGTATGTTGGTTGTTTTGAACAGTTCCTAATAATAGCAGTCAAGACTCTAGGTAGAGCTCCTGAAAATACTTACTATTTCAGTAATTATATAAATCTTTGCACACTAATAGACAACATGTTATGTAAAACCCTGAGTTTCTTGAACGACTCGTTTTTCGAGTTTTTTTCTACATGCATGTTGTAGAATGAGTTACCATTTGAAGTTTTTCCCCTAAGATACGACATGGACCGTTCCAAGAAAAATATTTAAAAAATATACCTACCTAAGATACATTGACCACATGTGGGCGTAAGCTAGTAAGTCTATCTTTCTTTTTTTAAAAGTGTTGTAGAGAAATATATATTATAAGCCCGATAAGTGACGTGAGGTAGGACCATTATGGATCAACTCGTATGCATGGATATATTGCTTGTATGTAAATGCAAATGACACGTAGCTCTGCAATTTATTGATAGCCCTGCCCTGTAGTTAGGAAGCCAGATTGCGAAAATGAAATTAAAATTAATAATGTTTTATTTATAATAGCCAAAAGTAACAAATTAACCACAAGGTCACCCTTCAAGGTAGATATTATTATGTTATTATTATGTTTTTTGTTCTATTTCTTGACATGACATACTAGGTAGTACTAGTACCTTAGAATAATGACTAGAGTCTAGTACCAAGTTTTCTAATGAAAATCTGACAATGCCTATACAGCAGCTATTAATGACATGTCAATCTTTGTTTGTTTTTTTTTTAATATGTAATTGACAATGCCCCTTTACAGCAGCTTATGTTTCTGACATTTCTCTTTGAATCTTTTAATTTTGATATACTTAAGTAATGTAATGTCTGACAAGAATTTTTTAGATTGTAATTTGTTGACAACGCCCATTTACAGCAGCTTTAAATAATAACTTGTATTTTTAGTTTTTTGTGTTTGTGTTATTGTGGTATCTTGTGTACTTATCCCTATGCTTGTCTGTTTTTGGATGGCTCTGAGTAGGTTTATTTCTGCATTTGTTTAGTTTATTATTTATTGTTCCTACTGTGTAAATTTGACATAACCAAGTGTGCTGTAAAGCTCCTACGGTAAATAAATGAGTATGAGTATGATAGAAGAACCTACTCTTTCATATACATAATAATATGATAAAAATAGACACAGTTACATCATGTGTGAGTACTATTACATTTTTATCAGCTGATAGTTCTAATTACTAATTTCATCATGACCATCAATCTGTACTGATTGACTGTATTGTACTGTGCGTAAGTGTACACTTGTTTTAGCACCTACGGTGAATAAATGAGTATAAGTATAAGTAATCGGAGGTACATATTACAAAAGCTTGTTTTGAAACATAAAATCAACATAAAACTTAACTATATACTTCTTTCATCGCTATAGTGGTTGCTTTTGTTTAAATTGTTTATATAACGATAATTTCAATCGTAAGCAACAACACCAATGAATTGTTTTACGATTCAAAGGAAATAATGTAAATCATTTATAATGCGACTAGACTAGAAGCAAACTGGAGCTATTGTCCAAGGTGTATTGTATGGAATTCAATAAATAATTTGTTATCACTATTATTGTACCTGCCGAGAGAAAAAACAATGTAAACGTTATCAATAGGTATAAATTACGATATACCTAAGCCAGTGAACCCTTGTACTTAAATCCAAACAGCAACATCGTCCATGGTTACCCTGGTGGACCATCTGCTACTTACGTCACATAACACCAGTAGAAATCATTGTCTTTATTATTATTATTTATGATATTTTGTTAGTGGCTTCGCTCTCGTTTTCTAAATCCAGAGGCCTTCCTTACCATGAGCTCTTATAGCGATCCAGTTCAAAAACTATTCATTACAAAATATCCTTCCTACTAATATTATAAACGCGAAAGTTTGTAAGTATGGATGGATGGATGGATGGATGAATGGATGGATGGATGTTTGTTACTCTTTCACGTAAAAACTACTGAATGGATTTTAATGAAACTTTACAATAATATAGCTTATACATCAGAATAACACATAGGTTACAATTTATAAAGATATTGTGTGAATTGTCTATAATATGATGATAAGTGTCAAGTAAGTAGGAAAAAATCTACCTGATCTCTAGAATCTATCTGCGAGATATTCTGGGGTGCGCTGCCAAAACCGCTAGAGTTACACATATGTAATGTATGATGGAAATGTTTATCTTAAATAGTCCTACAAAAAAGCCCGCCACAGTATATTATATAGGTTATATTCTTTTCTACACCACGCTAATATAAGCTACTCGAAATACTAATCCTGCGCAGACGAAGTCGCGGGCACCAGCTAGTATTAAATATAAAAAGGCGGTCGAGGTTGCAGGTACGATTCCCGCTGCGGAACACATGTTTGTATGATCTGCAAATACAAGAGAACACACAGGAACAGGAGTAACTTTAGTTTATATGACTATTCAAAACGATCCTTGTGATTTCAATGAATAAAATTATTTTGATTTTAAATATATCTTTTCGGGTCTGGGTGTTATGGTACCATGGTACTCGTAGTTTTTTATACCCACGATACAGGGAATCCTATTGTGGGATGACTATGTATGTGACTGTCGGGTGTTATGTTATCCTACTAATATTATAAACGCGAAAGTTTGTGAGTATGGATGTTTGTTACTCTTTCACGTAATAACTACTGAATGGATTTGAGTGAAATTTGGATTTAGGAGCTTTGGTTATTTTTGTGTGAACTTTTATTTTCTTATTTCGCCTGTACTGTGTAAAGTAGCTTCTTTTTATATAACACTAGTTGCGCCCCGCGGTTTCACCCGCGTGAATAATGATGAAAATTGATGATGATGATGATGATGAAAAGTAGCCTATGTGTTAATCCAGGGCGTAAAGTATCTCCATTCCAAATTTCACTCAAATCCATTCAGTAGTTATTACGTGAAAGAGTAACAAACATCCATACTCACAAACTTTCGCGTTTATAATATTAGTAGGATATAATTTAGGTAATATAATATAGTAATATAAGTTTGTATTGTTTTTTTTCCGCCTAGCCTTGATAAACGATATCTGCCTACGCCGTAGCAGAGGTCTACGACGACCTCAACAAATGAATAATTAATAATGTGTTCTATGTAGGTAAACAATTAATTCATTTATACTAATATATATGTCCAGGTTGCCTGAAAGAGATCGCTTTTAGTGATATAGCCGCTGATATCACTGATTTAATCATTGTATTTTAGGATATGCTATAAAATCGATTTGTACCTACATGTCTAAAGAAGGTTCTTTTGATGAAAAATTGTTTAAATGAATAAATAAATATTAAATATAAAATACTATTAATACTATTCAATAAAATAGTAGTTCAATGTAATAGTAAACAGCAATGTTTATGAAAAAGCCAAGACCGACATCGAAATGTAACGAGCACCAAAATAACCATTTTATAGACTAACAGCCGGCTGGCTTGCAGCTCCAATAATTATTAATTAAACTTCTTGCAAGCAATCAACATTAAAACAAAACCGATCGCCAAAAACTATAAGTTACGTGTGACAATGGGCAGGCCATATGGCTCGTAGAACTGACAACCGTTGGGGAATACGCGATGTACGCGCGATTGATGCGCGTTTTGCGCTCGCGCGAGCGGCAAAACGCGCGACTGCGTGTGCACGGAATGTATGAAGCAATATTCGAACGTATTTCACAATGGCGCGAGTCGAATCGCGCGTAAACCGCCTCATCTGGACAAGCTCAAAGGTTCTCGAGTGACTATCACGATGTGAACGACGCAGTGTAGGAAGGCATCCTCTCGATGGACCAAAGATATTTGAAAAGTCGCAGGAAATCGGTGGAGGTGGCTCAAGACCGTTTGCCGTGGCATTATATAGGCGAGGCATATATGTCTATGAAGATGGTGATAAATACATTACATAGCATAACACCCAACAGTCACATACGAAGTCATGATTCCACATTAGGATTCCCTGTGTCGTGGGTTTCAGGAACTACGAGGTACCATAACACCCAGACCCGGAACAAATATTAGCAGATAATACAAATATTTGTCCCGCAGAATCAAACAAAACCTCTTGCATCTCAGCCGGCGACTCACCCGACGCGCCACAGAGGTCATCAAATATTTTAGGGCTCCGTCCGTGGAACGGCTTTACGGTTTTGTTTCTTTTACTCGTATTAGGCCCAGGTGTAATTGTAAAAAGTTTATAAATTTATTTTCAGTCTCTACCGGTCTGAAACAAAATCACACAAAATTGCAGCGGATGACCTCCATGCTACACGCGTGACAACTGGCAGATTGCCACTTCCAACAGTTTCAACATCACAACACTCACACTGCAGAGCTGATTACCTACTCTTCAACTTGTTACTCGGAATTTGTTATTTTTTAGGTATTCAAATTATACTCGGTTGGAAATGGGTTGGACTATATTTTAAAATAATTGGAATGAAATCTATTTTAAATAAAACCGATCAAGTGCGAGTCGGACTCGCGAACGAAGGGTTCTGTACCAGTATCTAATTCTACTTCTAATTGAAAATGGGGGATATAAGATATGCACTGACTTCCCACATTGGGGTGTACCAGTATCTATAAACACGGCAAAAAAATCACGTTTGTTGTATGGGAGCCCCCCCTTAAATATTAACGTTATTTTTATTGAATTATTTATTTTTAAAGTAAATAATATAACTCGGTATTCTATGAATACTTCAAGCATCTACCTGTTGCCGTTATGAATATCGAGCAAAAATGAGCAAAAAAACACGTTTTTTAGTATGGTAAAAAAAAATATAAAAATTAAATATTTATTTTATTCTGTTTTTTAGTATTTATTGTTATAGCGGCAACAGAAATACATCATCTGTGAAAATTTCAACTATCTAACTATCACGGTTCATGAGATACAGCCTGGTGACAGACAGACGGACGGACGGACAGCGGAGCCTTAGTAATAGGGTCCGTTTTATCCCAAGGGTACGGAACCCTAAAAAAATTTTGAGAATAGCATATATTAAGGTATCAAGATATCTTACTTTCGAGGATTGTAGATAAACACTGGCCTTAACAGACGACCAGCGAAGGTGGTGTACGGTGGTGAAAGACCACCATATTCATCATATTCGGCTCACTCATATTTCTAAACTAGTCCTGTAAAACAGTATCATCATCATCGTCAGACGTTAGATGTCCACTGCTGGACGAAGCCTTCCCCGTAGTATGCCATGATCATCATGACATTTCCATGTCAGTACATTTATGAAAACCTGATGTATACTCGCAAAAATATAAACTTGTATACGAAAAATATTGAGCCTTAGTAGTTTTCGAGATATTAGGAAAAATAAAAAACGTAAAAATCAAAAATTCTAGGGTACTTCCAGCAATCCCACAATGCTGAAATTTGGTATGCTTGTGGCTTTTGTGTCACAACTACAGGGAAAAGTCTGAAACTGAAGAATTTAGAAACTTGTACTCCATAAAACAAAAACCAATATAACATCCATTGTTGACCTCCCATTTCTAGGAATTTGAAACTCTGGAGTTCTATGGTTTTCGTCAAAAGGACGTTATCAATTAATTCGTCAGGTACTTGATATAGGTACTAACAGGTATGTAGTATTACGCCCCGTTGCTTAACCCTATTCAAAGGTTATTTCGATGATGTGTAGGAAATTAGAGTTGTTACTGATAGATCCTGTACTGTACTGGTAGACCTCGAGGTGAAAATTTTCAAAAATAATAATAGAAAAAATTTAAATTACTTGGTTAAGTAGTCGGGCTGATAAAGGTGTTATCGCGAGGTCTCAGTTCGGGGCGAACCGCTAGTCTTTCAGTTAGGTTTCTTTCAAAAAGTTTCTTGAACAGGAATACGATTTCTGAATGTCATTGAATGATGAAATATCAGCAAAATGGCCGCAAATCCCCGGTGCCAGAGACACTTATACCTATTGATATCATAAATAAAAGAATTTACATTTCAAAGAAGCAATCGATGAGTTTCAAAATTACAGTATACATAAATAAATATATAATTTCGGAAACTGGTGATTAACGGCCGTTTTACTGACATTTATAAAACTCTGTAAAAGAAGTTAAGCAGTGCTTAAGATTAAATAATGTTTAATTGAACGAGCGAAGCGAGTTCTCTGAGTCAAGTTGGAAGAATCGGCGTTTGTATGAATGTGTGTATGTATGTATGTATGTATGTTTGTCCGATGAAAACTTCTAAACCGTTAATCCAATCTTCATGAAATTTGGTATGGGGGTAGATAGTATTGGTACAATTTGTAGGTAAGGTTATGAGCTATATCGATCAGGGGGTTGCTGAGATATTGGGGTCCAAGAAGGGGTAAAAAAAATAAAAGTGAAACAGTCAGATCAAATGGGGTGTCTAATGAAAGCGGGTTGGTTGGACATTTCAATACTGTTTTTAATAATTTTTTAGCCTTAGTAGTTTTCGAGATATTAGGGAAAATAAAAAACGTAAAAACCCAAAATTCTAGGGTACTTCCAGCAATCCCACAATGCTGAAATTTGGTATGCTTGTGGCTTTTGTGTCACAACTACAGGGAAAAGTCTGAAATTGAAGAATTTAGAAACATGTACTCCATAAAACAAAAACCAATATAATATCCATTGTTGACCTCCCATTTCTAAGAATTTGAATGACGTTGGAGTTCTATGTTTTCATCAAAAGGACGTTATCAATTAATTCGTCATGTAATTGATATAGGTACTAACAGGTATGTAGTATAATTACGCCCCGTTGATAGCCCTATTCAAAGTTTATTTCGATGATGTGTAGGAAATTAGAGTAGTTACTGATAGATCCTGTACTGTACTGGTATAGACATCGAGGTGAAAATTTTCAAAAATAATAATAGAAAATATGGAAATTACTTATTTAAGTAGTCGGGCTGATAAAGGTGTTATCGCGAGGTCTCAGTTCGGGGCGAACCACTAGTATTATTATTATCATAATTGAAATACTACAAACAAAGACTAAACAAAACTAAAGAAGAAACTATGACGACCTCTGTGGCACGGCGGGCGAAGGTTCGCCTGCGGCGCAGAAGGTTGCGGGTTCGATTCCCGCCTCTAAACAAATCTTTGTACAATCTGCAGATATTTGTTCAGGGTGTTCTGGGTATTTTTCTATGTATAATAAAAATATCTATCTATATAATGTATTGTATTAAGTATATCAGCTATCTAGTACCCATAACACAAGCTCTGCTGAGCTTGGGGCTAGATAATGTTGTGTGAAATGTCCAGTATTTATTTATTTAAAGATAAATTAAGACTAATTAGCATTTTAGTAGTAGAACTTCTTGTGAGTTCGTCCGGGGAAGTACTACCACCGTACCTAGCATTAGTGCTCGCATTGCTGTTTCGATTTGACGGGTACGGGTGCCGGTGAAATTACAGGCACATGAGACATTTCATTTTTGTCTCAGGGTCGGCAGCGTGCGTGTGATGCCTCTGGTGTTGCAAGCGTCCCTAAGCTATGGTAACTACTTTCCATCAGGTGGGCCGTATGCTTGGTAGCTTGCCTTAGTAGTTATAAAAAAATATATTTGATTTGATTATGTTCATTTGCCTGTAGATAAGCTTAAAATTTTCAATACAACAATATAACAGCTCTGCCATCATCATTTGTCATTAGTAGAAAATCCTTGGCCTTATAGCCTTGTCCCGAGCGTGCTGAATCAATATTTTATGGCTTTCGTTTATTGATCACTTATTTAACCAACTGAGACCTAGTTTATTTAGAATATGTAGGTATGCCATATTACTATTTCACTATCTATGGTACGGAATTTTCAATTTTCAATACTTATAGGTACCAACCTACGAGGCAGATGATAGTCGTTGGGAGTTGGTATTATAAATTATTCTCGTCCCAACGCATCGTTTTATATTTTTAAGGTTATACAATTATCTAAGTTAATTATGTTAACAAGTTTTAAGTATGTCATTACTGTTTTCTTTGACAATAAATAAAATCTATGAATCTATAAATTTTTATAAAATAAGTCATATACTTTTACATATAAAAAGACACAACAAAGATGTAGTATAATAGTGGTTACGCAAGAACATGTAGAGTTGGGTAAGAAAATAATAACTTACATATATTTACCATCGTTTTTAGGGTTCCTTACCTCAGAAAAAAACGGAACCCTTATAGGATAGGATCACTTTGTTGTCTGTCTGTATATAGTATTTTTTAAACTTTCGCGATCAGGGGGCTTAGTACGAGTTTAAATAGTTTTCGAAACTATATGCAGTTTCGTTTTCGTCCTTACATTTACTAACTATTAGTTTTCGTCTCTATTCGCAAGAGGCGCTGCAAGTAAATGCATGAAAAGAAACTAAACTTCATATAGTTTCGTTTTTCAACTCAAACCGGGAATAATAAATAAATAAGATAACACGCGATAAATACCCGTGACAAAATTAATAAATTATGTCTGTCTTAGAGACATTCCTCTCTATAAAGACCCTTTTTCTCCACGTAAGAACGGCTCGTACAGCAGTTTGAAATTGGACACGTTGTCTCTGTCTCGTTGCCTACTGGCTACATTACCTGCGTGTTCCTGTGATGAAGCCGTAGCCCATGCACACCTTGCCGTGAGGCGACACGCTGTCGGGCTCCACGTAGAACGGCTCGTACAGCAGTTTGAAATTGGACACGTTGTCTCTGTCTCGTTGCCATCTGGCTACATCACCTGAGTGTTCCTGGTGAAGCCGTAGCCCAGGAACCGCTCGTCGTGTGGCGGCACGGTGTCGGGTGCGACGTAGAAAGGCTCGTACAGCAGCTCGAAGTTGGTCACGTTATGGCTCACGTGACTCTCTGAGCTCTCGTTCCCGCCGCTTGCTTCCCATCTGAAGACCAAGATCATCAAAGTGTTTTAAAATTTCTTGACTGATGATACCACGCCCAGAGAACCACAAAGATGAAAAAAAAATTGGATTACTTTTCTAATGTCACCTCATGCTAGATTGTCGGATATCCCTTAAATTGCAGTCATATGAATAAGAAAGAATGCATTACGATCCTTTGCTCGACTTCTAATTCAAAATGCATTCTCCGGCAATTCAATAACATAACATATCACCCAACAGTCACATACGTAGTCTTGATCCCACACTAGGATTCCCTGTGTCGTGGGTATCAGGAACTACGAGTACCATGGTACCATAACACCCAGACCCGGAACAAATATTTGATGATCATACAAACATTTGTCCCGCAGCGGGAGTTGAACCCGCAACCTCTCGCATCTCAGCCGGCTACTCACCCGCCGTGCCACAGAGGTCGTTAAATGATGATGATATAGGTACTCTACTCACTTAGAGAAGTTGCTCGCGTATTGGTTGTAGATGAACACCTTCCTATGGAAGGGGATGGCCAGCTTGTTCCTCGAGAGACGGACTAGCTCCGACTTGTTAGTAGGGAAGTTCGCCACTCTTCGGTCCAGCTCGTAAGTCGGTACCACGTACGCACAGAGGGGGCATTTTGGAGTTGTCGAAATGAACTGTAAAGGAGAATCTAGATTGTAACAACGGTCTGCGAAAACGCATTTTTCCGAGTTTTTAATTTACATACGTTTTTATCTTAACAAGCCCTTTCATTGTATACGTCACGTGATGCATTTGAATAAATATTTTGTTATTTTTTAATTTGCCTCCAAAATTAGGCCCAAAAACAGAATTTACGCTACACGTCCGTGATTGGGTCACCTAATACCTAATTTTATTTATTGTTTTTCAATTTTATGCTAAGTAACAATTGCATTTTTTGTCTAGTAGATTCGGGAAAAATAAGCTGTGATAGACGAACAGACAGCCAGACACGAGATTGATCTATGACCCTCATAGATCACTCTCGTGTTAAAGGCTGCAGTACACCGCCTGCGCATGCGTACACGTCGTCGTACCATGACGTTGTAATGTATGGAACTCTATGAGACATGGCACACCGCTTGCGTGACGTGCACACAAGCGTGACACGCGTGTCTACGTTACGTGCTACATACGCATCCGGTGGGAACTGGCCTTTAGGCTTCATTTTGACGGAACCCTAAAAAATATGTAGATCAGAGGGCCTAGCCAAACGGCATTCGCTTGGAAGCGATTCCATTTCTACAGTCGTAATTCAATACAAAAGACCACGTGACATATCGATAGCTAACGTCAATCCCATACATTTTGGACTTTTCTACTGGCGACATCGCTATTAGAATGTTACTTTGTCTACAGCCTCAGGTATTGAAAATGATGGACAATAACAACACAAAGGTGCAAAATCTGTATCTCTTGGTTATATACAACATCTCACCTTGTCCAAGGACTCGGCCATGCCCCTTGACGGCACAATATCAACATCCACCAAAAACACATGGGAAGTATGGCAGTTCTTCCTGGCCAAGTTCCTCAGGTGGTTCTGAGGGTATGGATGCCGAGCCCTCCACGCCACTGTATCTGCCTTCCTCTCTCCCGGTGGTAACGGCTTCATATTACAATCTCGAGCCCAACTGGGCATGCTTCCGAATATAGCCGGCTTTTCTGAAGGTGTAGCGATATGTAATGCTATCCTGGAGTACACTTCTGGGTTACATCGAAACAGCCAAGTTGCAAACGCTCTCAGCAGCCTCATTTCATCGCCAGCAACGAATACCGCTACTGATATAGGACCAGTCCAGTGTGCTGCTATTCGTAAAAGCTCATGAAGACGCTCTATAGAGCTTTGAGTAGCAAGGCAGACTCGGCGACCGCTGGAGACTTCAAAGTACAAATCACCAACTGCGGCATTATCGAACATTCTAAAAGATCTTGAAAAATCCCATCTTCCTAATCGTAAGTCTATCCTCGCCAGAGGGTCATCATCAACGGTATTAGACGCGGTGTCGATGCATGGATCGCAGGAGGAAGCTTCAGGCGGAGGCGGGCTGCTGATGCTGACAGAGCAGGAGGGTGAGGGTCGGAGCAGCCACATGTTGGCAGCGGCGTTGTATAACACCAGTGCGATGGCGGTAATGGTGATGATGCTCCATTGGCAACGCCAACTCCACTGTCGGAAACAAACATAACATTATAACCCGTGCAGAAGTGACTTACTTGCAGGTAACCTACTACTTACCTATTATTTTCTTATTGCTCTCATTGGTAAATAATTCAGCTCTACCAAATCTAGAGTTTGAGCTCCAAGTATAATTATAAATAAATAAATGCTGGACATTTCACACAACATTATCTAGCCCCAAGCTAAGCAGAGCTTGTGTTATAGGTACTAGATAACTGATATACATAATACAATACATTACATAGAGATAGACATTTTTTATTATACATAGAAAAATACCCAGAACAGCCTGAACAATTATCTGCAGATCATACAAATATTTGTTCAGAGGAGGGAATCGAACCCGCAACCTCCTGCGTCGCAGGCGAACCTTCGCCCGCCGCGCCAGAGAGGTCGTTGGAATTGGATAAAACTCTCTAATTACTACTATTTAGTTCTACTAGGCGGATTTTAATACGAGTTTCTCTATCGGTGTAAGTTTTGCTAGTAGTAGAGCTAATTGTGAAAGAGTTCATCCGAGGAAGTACTTCCACCATACCTATTTTTGCCACCAAGCGTTTGCTGTGTTCCGGTTTGAAGGGTTATGGGTGCCGGTGAAATTAAAGACACATGAGACTTTCTATCTATTAAGTCTCAGGATCAGGAGGAGGAGGCTGGGTTTACCGCCTAACATCAGGTGAGTCAATTCTGATAATCGATCAAATAAAAAAAAAATTGAGACTAAAAAAAAACATTATTTAAAAGACAGCTGAAACTGCCGTTGAGTCAAGCCACTTACCAGTTTATCCTTTCGTAACATGTATTTCTGCGCGTGGCGATACACCATTCTGTACAACACACAACGGCTGCCGAACTGCTGACTGCTTTAATTAGACCTCGTGAACATAATGTTGGAATGCTCAACTATAATGAAATACTGAAAAAAACACACATTGTTATACGGTGTAAAAGTAGGTACCTACCTACACTATCGATAATGATGATTAGAGTAAAACATTTGATTAAAATATAGTAGGCTGCATAAATCATGGGCCTTTTGAATTTATAAAAAAAATATCCATCCATATTTTACTAAATTTTCGTGAATTATATCATTCATCTTGTAAAAACGGGAAAGCACCAACATATCGGTACGTGAAAATTTCCCGGTTTTACAAAATGAATCCATCCATATATAAACAACATACCATTAGTACTACCTACTTATTAAATGAAAGTCAAGTGCGAGTATGAATCGGTTTACTAGGATTTCGTAGCTTTTGTGCAATGCCAAAAATAGAGTCGGTCGATCATTCCAGAGAAGTGTGTGTCTTGAATCGTAAGTGAGCAGTTGATTAGGAAGGTATTCTTTCTAGCTTACCGAACCCTAGTGAAAACCATAAAATACCAAATAGAAAGGTACCTACTTACTTCATTTCTGCACTAATTAACACTTAAATCATTACGAGGTTATTTTGATAACTTATCACGGAAATATATATATAATTTATTTGTTAACGTAACAATTTTTTCCATGTTCACTTAATTAATTTTATCTGGTGATTTGGACTGTTGGAACTCTTAATTTAGATAATAATAACAAAAGGGATTGTCAGATGGAGTCTCAGTCCGCCTGTTTTGCGCATGACCAGGGTACTGACATGCGCAACCATCCCTTGTATATACCTGGGCGGGTGAGGGTGTAATGTGAATGAATAGTTAATTGCGTTCATTCGTCGGGGTGATGTCAGTATTACAGAAAGCACTTTGCTAGGGTAGGGTAGAAACACAAGCATAAGAGCTATAACAACGGTCATCAAAATATTGTCAAGATAGGGTAGACGGTAGGTATTTACCTACGCATTAGGGATGTCATTCAAGTCTGTACCACTCGTACCAAATGTAAAATTGGGACAAAGCCTAACCGTTGCAGAAATTAACCCCCAGAACTCGGACCATGCGAATACACGCGATTTAAGAAACTTACTTACTTTACCTTTCTATTATGAGGAGGTTACTGAAGAGGAGGTTTTTGAGGAGGTTTCTATTAAGAGGAGGTAACCGGTAGGGCGCTTACGCCTTTATGTACGCAAACGAAGTTTGCTTCTATTTTAACTATTATTTAATCTAACTGCCTAAATGAAATTTTGTACCTACACTAATGTAGAACCGTGGTGCGTCAGTTTTTTAAAAATTAGTTTTTTTAAATTCATTATTTTTGGTAACCATTTAATTTTATAAGAAACTAACGCACCTCGGGTCTAGATAGTGTAGCTAATCATGTGTACATGAATAGGTACGTAAAATCATGAAAAAGTGTGGGTGTGTGAAAGGGCAAGTGCGTGAGTGTGTGGGTATGGGTACCCTAACCTAGTTACTAGATATAGGTAGGTACTTATGACCTGCCGTATAGTAGGTAGGTACCTACAGGGGCTAGTTCGAGTACTACGAAACTGAAAAGCGCAGGACTGAAGAATCCTTCTCAGGTGCATTCCATCCATTCCGACTCAGGAAATCCTAATATGCTAGGTACCGTAGGTAATAGAATTAACTTTGTGAATAGAATTAACACACACACACACACACACACAACGATTTATGTTTTATAACCTTCTCGTGTCTAGCCTTCTTCACTTAGAGAATTCTCTAAGCTTCATCATATTAACTGAACTGAACTAACTGTTCACGTGGAATAAATCTAATTATAATAGCAGAGAAATTATCTTTTTAACCGACTCCAAAGAAAAGAGGAAGTTATCAATTCGGTTGTATTTTTTTTATTACACCTATAGGTATTGCTCGTTTTATAGTTTGATTTTTCGTATTATAAGATTGAGCACATATTTTTATGTGAATAGGCTCCATTGATGATAGTCCGTTACATTCAAATCTAACCCAACGGCGAGATTGAAATCGGGATCGGTATCTACCGTAGAGCATTTTAACAAAAGTATTCTACTCACTACACCCATTACAACAGAAAAGTCTCTTTTAGAAACAAAATTGCAAAAACTAAACGATTTTTATTGATCTCTTCTGTCACTGTCTAGTGTCTAACTAATGTCAATATTGCCAATGTCACAGACTGTCACAGACGACATGCTAAAAAATTCGTGTCCAAAAAATAACCTAAAAATTATTACAAACAAAAAAGAACGCTAATAAATTATTGAATTATCTGATTACATTGTTTTCGAAGTAAATGGTGTAAAAATGGTATTCTCAGTTCCTGATTGGGAGGACGAAAACACTAGGAAAATCACAGTCTTTAGTGAAAAAGTAAAAGTAAGCTCATAATTTAATAAATTACGAAGTTGTTTTGAAAATGTTTTCCATGTCATTCATAAACTCCTCATGGTATGGCTTATTGGTTCATCGCAAGCTTTTAAATATAGCCGATAAATGTAAACTGCTCTACTGAAGTAACGCCTGTGCAGCAGGTGCAGCTGTGCATTTTGTACACAATGCACATTGGGTAGCTAGGTCTTTTCGAAATATAGACACATAATTAAACAACACCCATGCGTTTGACCGACCAGATCAAGTCTGCAGTTGGTGGCAACCTGCATGAATGCACCAGGATGTCCACCAATAGGGATAAATGACGAGATATCGTGAAGCGAGCCACATCAGCCCCCAACAACAATACTACATGACCACTCTGTAAAGAGTGCAACACCTGAAAATAATTAAACATAATTAGGAGATTGCCTGTTAATTAGATCTGTTGAACAAGCTTATTTTGACTAGTTTACCACATGAATCAGTAAATATTATTTTAATTTTGTTTTATTTTTAGGTGAAGCAACAAAATGACTCAACAAAGAAAAAATCTCAAAAGAAGGCTAATCCAAAAAAGGCTGGTACAGCAAATGGTGTTGCTGAGAAGTCCAAGTTAATAAACAATCAAAATAAGAAGCAGCTTCAGAGACAAAAACTAAATAACAGAAAGACAGACATTAGCAATAAGGAAAAAGTTAAAATTGCTGACACAGAAAAACACAAAAATATTTTACTAAAAGTTAAACAGCAAACGGCTAAAGTAAATAGTGTTCCTGAAGAATCTAATACACTAAAAAAACAAAAGCAGGAAAGGTCTAGAAAGATAAACCCTAAGAAAAACAACAACATCAGCTGTTTGAAAGTTGAAAACTTTGACACGGATAAGCTAGATGAGGTGCTAATAACTGCTAAGAAAAACGAGTTCAATGAAGCCTTAATAAGGGACGATGTAGAAGCCATATTGTTCAAAGAAGATAAAAGCCCAGAAGTAAGAGATACTTACAGAAGCATACAGCCCCGTCAAGATATAAAGAAAGAGAAAATAAAACTGATGCTAGAAACAAGTAACAGAAATTCAATAAATTTCAATAGAAATAAACTGAGAGACAGAATGCTTGATCGATTAAAATGTGAGTATGCTGTTGAGCCGTGGTGGGTCCGGCTTCAAGGAGCCGTGATATGTCCGGGCTTAGAATAGACCTCTCTATCTCCTCCCATGGATGTTGTAAAAGCTGGCTAGTTACACCAGGGGATGGACAGCAGCATCCACCTGATTATGGCAATTCCATATAAGGGAGGCTTTGTCTAGCAGTGGACGTCTAAAGGCTGTTGATGATGATGATGTTGAGATAGTATTTTTTTAACTTTCGTGATCAGAACACATTTGTTGATATTATCATGGGTATTTAAACGTTAAGAAAATAAATAATAGAGTAACAATACTTTCACACAACACCCAAAATTTAAATTATTTAAATACCCATGACAATATCTAAAAATATGTTGTTGAGATAGTTTTGTTTTGAGCTGTTTTAGCAAGACACATAAGATGGATTTGTGGTTAAGTTTTCCAAACAAATAGAACGCTAACTTTAAAATCATCAGCGATCCATGTCCACTGCTTGATAATAGGTCTCCCTGTTATAATGCCACAACAAACTTTTTTGAGCCTCCATCCAACGACTTCCTGCGATATTTACCATGTAATCAGTCCATCGAGTGGGGGACCGTACCCTACAATTTGTCATCCAGTTTGTTGTTACCAATTAAGAACCTTAATACCTTTGCAGTTGTTGGTGGTGCAAACTATGTGGCCTGCCCGCCCATAGCCATTCAACTTGCTAATTCTGAGAGCTATATCAGTGGTATTTGTTCTTCTATGGATAACATTCACATAAATACATCATCATAATCACCAGCCTGTAGAAGTCCACTGGTGAACATAGGCAGGACGTCTTGTACCGACTCCATCAACCGATTTCCTGCGACGTTTATAATGTCTTTAGTCCATCGAGAGGAGGGCCTTCCTTTACCGCGTCGTCCGGTTTGTGGTGACCACTCGAGAATCTTTATTCCCCATCGGTTGTCAGTTCTGCGAGTTATATGACCTGCCCATTGCCACTTCAACTTGCTTATTCTGAGTGCTATGTCAGTACGTGTTGTCAGTGTTGAGTTTCGGCACTGAGACGTGGTCACTAACTATTGGCCGTATAGACAAGCTCAAAGTCGCGCAGCGGGTTATGGAGAGAGCTATGCTGGAGGTATCACTACGTGATAGAATCCGAAAAGAGAAAATCCGTAGAAGAACCAAGATCATAAACATAGACCAGAATAAAACAGCAATTATATTTCTTCACAGCGGCTCAGTTCAGGTTCCTCAATGAAAAGCTATACACGTCTTCGGGCAGTGAGGCCAGCCAGTTGTTCCAAGAGGACCCGGCTGCATTCCACAACTATCACAAAGGATACCAGCAGCAGGTCAAGAAGTGGCCGGTTAACCCACTAGATGTCATTGTTAAGAGGATACAGAAAATGTAAGCATGAAATTTCATTTGTACTTATTAAATACATAATATACCTTCCCATAACTTGACGACCTCCGTGGTGTGGTGGGCGCGTAGCCGGCTGATACGCGGGTTCGATTCCCGCTGCGGGACAAATGTTTGCATGATCTGCAAATATTTGTTCCGGGTCTGGGTGATTTGGTACCATGGTACTCGTAGTTCCTGATACCCACGACACAGGGAAACTTCTGGGAACAAGGTAAGTGAACAATTATGTCCCAGTAACATACTCTAAAAAGGTTTTGCTTATTTAAACAAATAGAGAAAATGATGGTGAAACATTATTTGTTTTAACTCCTTGAGAGGAAGTTGGGGTTGGGTGAACTAGCGAGAAATTTAAACAACTTAATTAAAATGGTGACTGTCCTAGAAGTGTTGGTTTCTAGTTCAGTTGACTGAACTGGTGAGAAAAAACTCAGTCAGCTGGACAATTGTACTACTGGGAATACATACATCCATATTTAGACACAGACCAGAGGCCCAATTCTCTAATTTAAAAACATTCCAGTCTCGTGTCAGTCGCACTGTTTCGTATAGTAACTATAACGTATTCTTCGCAAGAAACGCGAAGATTAAGTAATAGTTACTATACGTGACAGTGCGACTGAGACGAGATTATACTGCGAATTGAATGTTTTTAAATTAGAGAATTGGGCCTCTGTTTCTGCAACGAGTAGGTGTAGGCAGAGCCACAATGTGTCGCGCAATCGTAGGAATATAGACGTGACCAGTGATGAGCTCATCGCCGCCATTGCTTTTACTCAAGCAACTCGGCTAATGCTTTCTTCAGTAATAACAAATTCCTAAAAAAGCCAAGCCAAATTGTATAAAAATAAATTAGTAAAGACTATTTCAGACCCATGATCCATATTTTGGTTAGTAAACCAGCACTTATGAAATGATTGTTAGTAAAATCTAAATCTACAACTAAACAGTTTTACTACTAGAAAAAAAAAATTCAACAAGTCTGGAAATAAACGCCTTATTTCCGCCTTCAACAGGCCAAAATCCCACCTAATAGCGGACATGGGTTGCGGCGAGGCCGCTCTCGCTGAGCGGCTCCCCCACTCCGTGCGCTCCTTCGACCTCGTGTCGACATCGCCGCGCGTGGAGGTTTGCGACATGGCGCACACGCCGCTGCTGACGGGCTCGGTGGACGCCGTGGTGTACTGCCTGGCGCTCATGGGCACCAACCTCACCACATACTTGCTTGAGGCCAATCGGGTCTTGAAAACAGGGTAAGTTTAATTTATTTATCCAAGTCCAAACTCGAGGTTTGCCAGCGAGTAGTGGAGCGTTTCATTCTTGGTCTTTAACAGACAGCATATACTACACAACATTGCGATCCAAAAGCCAAGTTGCTGATGTAGCTCAAAAGATTGCGAAGCTTAAATTAATGTTTGTCGCATGCTGGGCGAGCACTGAGCCCTGAGAAAGCGAGACGGCGCGCGGCGTCGTGGCAGACCAAAAAAGAGATGGCGAGATTATCTGGACACCTTTGACAGAGTGTTGGTCCAATAGGCACAAGACCGAGATATTTTTGACGACCTCTGTGGCGCGGCGAGCCAGTAGCCGGCTGAGCTGTAAGAGGTTGCGGGTTCGATTCCCGCTGCGGGACAAATGTTTGTATGATCTGCAAATATTTGTTCCTGGTCTGGGTGTTATGGTAAAACGGTACTCGTAGTTCCTGATACCCAGAACACAGGGAATCCTAGTGTGGGATCAGGACTACGTATGTGACTGATTGGGTGTTATGTTATTTGGATAGATCAGGGGGAGGTCTTTGCCCAGCAGTGGGAAAATGCAAGCTAATCGTAATCGTAAAACATCTGTTTCTTTACTAACAAAAACTGAAAAATGCCTTAAATGCCATACCCACACCCCAATCAATTTGTCCTGGAGTGATTAAATATTACTCCCGGACAAATTGTGCTAGGCCACCTGGGTGCTCCTTTAACATTCACATTATTTCCAGTGGTCACCTCCTTATAGCAGAGGTAGAGTCTCGCTTCACGGACGTGAATGAGTTCAGCAAGGAGGTGTCCCGCCTCGGCTTTAAGCTTGTGAAGCTGGACTCTCAACATGAGGTGTTCTTCTTCATGGAGTTTGTGAAGAACCAGGAGCCACCCGTCAAGAAGTCTAAGCTGCCCGTGTTGACACTCAAACCCTGTATCTATAAGAGGCGCTGAATGTTATTTACATTAGGGATTGTTATTAAAGTGATGCTTATGTATGACGAAAATAATCTAAATGATGTAGTTTATCTTCTGTTTTAATAGATGATAATTCTTTATATTCGTTTATATTTTTTATTAGGGTTCAGAGTCAGACAAGGACCTTTATTTATAAGATGGTTGGGGCCGTTCTTCAGTCTATGACAGCGTCATAACTGTCAGTTATGCACCAAAGTGCATGAAGTATAGGAATACTGAGGAAAAAAAGACCTGTAATGATGTTAATGTCCAATAAATAAATAATAATAAACTTTTGATAGACTTTATTCCCGGACTCCCGGCATTTTCCGTTGGTATAAGATAAAATCTGGCTTATTTAGGACTGTAAGAAAGTGTTAGCCGAATCGGTCGTGGAACGCAATGACGGCGATGATACCACCACTAGTCACGTCGAAATTAAACAACGTCAAAGTTTTACATTTCATTTTATATCATTCAATACAAAAGCTGAATATCAGCATTATCAATTTTATCATCCGAATTGATTCTATAACAAAATCTAATCACAATAAAAATGATTAGTGACCAAATAGTCCGTCCATCAATTACAAAAATTAGCCAAGTACATAATTATCAGTAAATCTATTATTTCAGTTAGTTGCACTGCGTCAAAATTTCATATTTAACAGTCAACCGTCCGTATGATGTTTCTTCACACACTCTTCAACATCAACTGATAAGTAGGTAGTACTTTGTGATGTTTTAAGTTCATTGTACGAGTTGCTCCATAACTTCTTCAGCCTCTGCTCTTAGGTTTTCTACTTTTTCAATCAGCATCAACTGTAAATGAGAAATATCATTACAAAAACACGTCATCATCATCATCACCAGCCTGTTCACGTCTACTGCCGTCTCCCATTGAATACAATGCAAGGGGATTTGCCATAATCACCACGCTTGGCAGGCGGATTGATGATAAGTACTCAGATGGATGCTACTGTCCATCCTCTGGTGTAATTCCTTAGTAAGGCTTTCATCACACAAATAACATCCACGGAAGGAGGGGTCTTATGCCGGACACACCACGGCACGAAAATAAGACCTAAGTCTTTAAATCGTGGACTACTTTGATAACATTTTGTTTGAAAAATGAAAACTATAGAGCTTTGATTTTGTCAGGTAAGTTCTCCACGCTGTCGTTCCCGCGGAGTTCTCGCTTTCAGTGTAGAGCCGCCTTATCAGTGACATCCTTATATATAGAGGTTAATATGATGTTGTTGATATAAGACTCAGTCTTGTAAAACATCTAAATAACATACCCTTGCCGCACTTATAAGATGGTCGGCCACCGAGCGCGACATGTGCGAGACTTCGCTCACTAGGCGGTCGGCCGACGCTTTCGCGAGGTCCTCGACCCTCTTGTATCCGGCTCGAACTAGTTGCAGGGCTCGTGTCTGGGAAATTATATCGAAAATAACACAATTTGGTTTTTTATAATTAATTACAGTACAATAATACTTTTAACAATCTATAATCAGTGCGTGTTGCCAGTGATGCCTTACGGCACTGAGACTTGCTGGCTATTGGCCTCATACACAAGCTCAAAGTCGCGCAGCGGGCTATGGAGAGAGCTATGCCAGAATCCGAAATGAGATCCGTAGAAGAACCAAGATCACCGACACAGCTCTCAGAATTAGCAAGTTGAAGTGTCAATAGGCAGGCCATATAGTCTGCAGAATAGACAGCCGTTGAGGAATAAAGGTTCTCGACAACCAACAATCAGACGATGCAGTGTAGGAAGGGGGGCCAGGCATGCCTCATAGAATGCTACGTCGACCGACTACCGACCATTTTCTTTTTTAGGGTTTCATACCCAAAGGGTAAAACGGACCCTATTACTAAGGCTCCACTATCCGTCCATCCATCCGTCCGCCCGTCTGTCACCAGGCTGTATCTCATGAACCGTGATAGTTAGACAGTTGAAATTTTCACAGATGATGTATTTTTGATGCCGCTATAACAAAAAATACTAAAAAACAGACTAAAATAAATATTAAAGGGGAACAAACGATATTTTTTTGCCGTTTTTATAGATAATGGTACGGAACCCTTCGTGCGCGAGTCCGACTCGCACTTGGGCGATTTTTTTTTACTGATGGCAACAGAGTTATTGTGTCTGTTGGGCGTTGTGTACGCACCTTCTTGACATGGGGCAGTTCCATGAGCGCCTGTAGGTGCGGCGCGGCGCAGTGCTGCAGGCGCGGCCCCAGCTCTCCCAGAAGCGCCGTGAAGGCCCACAGCGCAGGCAGCTCCGCGCACAGGCGCTGCGCAGAGGATGCGCACGAGGACGATGACGTTAGCACCGACTGCACCGTGCCGCGCGGGACCATGTATCTGACACATGATCGACACTCATTTACATACATTTTCTTCATGTTTTTGCCACAGGCTGGGCAAATATATAGTCCAGTCAATAAAGCGCTTGCTCAAAAATTCTTATGGTAGTATGGCTAAAACCTGTACAAGCACCTAGAAACGGGTATGTCCTATAAACTCCTACAATCCTTAAACAACCAAAAACAACCCTACAAACCCCTGCAACACCTAAAAATCCTTATAAATTTCTAAATACCCCAACGCCCAACGCCCCAATAACGCCCTAACTATAATGCCTAAAAACCTACAAAACCCGTAGAAACTGCTACAAACCCTAAAACCCTTATATGCTCCTACAACCCATAAAGACCTTGAAACATGAGTTCGGTAATTGGATGATCAAGAAAAAAGTTTTTTTTTAATTTACTTTTGGGTTTTTTTAAGCGCTTCCCACCTAGTAGTATGAAGGATCATCAAATGAAGCGCGTGTCGTGTTTGTTGCCCTGATTCTTCTAGGCTCGATCGCGTTGGAACAGGAGTAAATTTAGTTTATAAGCCGATTCAAAATGATCCTTGTTATTTCAATAAATAAAATACTTTTGACTTTGTGACGATCACTTACTTCTCCGCGACGACGGGGAGGGGCACCTGCTTCCACAGATCATGTAACATCAGTGCCAGATAGAAGCGATTTAACACTTTTTCAGGAACGCTCTGCAAAGTAATGCGAAACTCGTGTTGTAACCAATTCTCGAAAGCTCCAGAATAGTTTTAAATGGCCTACGGTGATCCAGAACATTAATAATAATAATAATATTTTTTTTTATTGTAACAGTAACATAATAGCACATTACAAAAATGAAAACGATACCTGCAGTAGAATAAACTGTGTCGCAGATATCAACGCCCTCCTCCGCGTGAAGATAAAAGGAGTTCCAACACAGTAAAATTTGAGAAAAAAATTGTTACTTACTAAAAGATACATAAATTAAAACTAAGGAACCACTGAGATTGAGACAAAAATTAAAAAGGTACAGATGTGTGTGTGTGTGGATGTGTGTGTAGGTGGGTGGGTGTGTGTGTGTTTGTGTGTGTTAATGAGCTATTTAGAAATTTCTAGAAGGTTTTCTGTTTCTTCATAGGACAAAGATTGCAGCCATTATTTGTAGACAGTTAGAGAATAGACGTTTAGTTGTTTGTTTATTTTGTTACTCCACAAACATCACAACTTTCTAGAATGTCTAGATACACCGTACTTGCCGACCTTAGTAGAACATTGTAGGTTTCTATTAGACAGGTGTAAAAGTAAAGCATGCTCGAAGAGTCAGTCCTTTGAGTGCGAAACGATCAATTGATTTAAAAGTGAAAATTTAGTGAACATAGTGGGTGAAGTACAGCTGTAGTGAATGTGGAAGTGTTTTTGTTTACTTTATAACTCGTAACAATACGTACGGTAATAGGCTTCCCAGTGACCATTCGAATGGCATTCACTTCTGTGATTCCCAGTATCTTAGCCGTTTGAATGCCTTCCTCGTCCAAATTGCAATACTGAAACAATAAAATAAAAAGGTTTATCAAAAAGTACACAGTCTTGTTTGTTTGTTTCATAATCATACTGCTTTAAATCAGTGACCAGCCTCCCAATTATAATAGCAAATGGCAAGGGGGAACGCAACAATGGGGATCATTTTGGCAGCCTTAGCGCTATCCAAATCTTATGAGACTTAAATAGAGAAAACTTCTTGAGCTAAATATCCCTCCTTGCAAGTATCAAAAGATTTGGACAGCGCTAAGGCTACCAAAATTATGCCCATTGTTGCGTTCCCCATTGCCATTTACTACTGTAATTGGGGGGCAGATAAGTATGGTGGCTCTGAAAAGTGCCTTGGGACCAATGGACCACTTGGAGGAGTAAAAAGAACATCTTAGTCTTCGAATTGGTTGGTTGTCTTTTAAAATCACGAATTATTCAATCAAATTTTACTTCTAAGCGAAACTCTAGCACTGTTAGAAGCAATAGCGTTCATTATCGGTTTAGATACTTGTCTATATTAGCAGAGAAACATTATCTACAGTTATCTAGCAACATGCAAGCTAAATAGGACCTTACCAGCGAGTAATAATGTCTATAATCGGGCCTGATGCCCGCACCATCGTGCGGGGTCACCAAGTACAGTAAGTGCAGACTGCCCATTAGAACTAACGACCGCGAGGCGACTTCCAAGTCTTGAAGCAGTTGCTTAGCGACCGATAGTTCCATACAACCTGAGAACAATACAAATAATTAAATAAATGCTGAGCATTTCACACAACATTATCCAGCCCCAAGCTAAGCAGAGCTTTTGTTATGGGTACTAAATAACTGATATACTTAATACAATACATTACATAGATACATATTGTTTATTATACATAGAAAAATACCCAGAACACCCTAAACAAATATCTGCAGATTGTACAAATATTTGTTCCGAGGTGGGAATCGAACCCGCAACCTACTGCGTCGCAGTCGAACCTTCGCCCGCCGCGTCACAGAGGTCATCATCATCAGTACGTACAAGTCCACTGCTGGGTATGTCCAGCAGTGGCCTCCCTCTACCGCGTCGTCCGGTATGTGGTCGCCACTCAAGAACCTTTATTCCCCAACGGCTGTTAGTTCTGCGAGCTATATGACCTGCCCATTGCCACTTCAACTAATTCTGAGAGCAATGTCGGTGACCTTGGTTCTTCTACGGATTTCTTCATAGTTATAGATGATAGGAATTCAAAAAGGGTACAGCACAATTTTCGCAATTAAATAGAAGTTAGCTGCCAGTTCGCTAAATTGCCATTGCCACTAAACCCTTTTATATACCATGGGCTTCATCACTGTTAGTGCGTTCGTCAAATTGGCCCAAGATCAATTTTATTGCTCAGCGCTTTCAATTTTTTATTGTCATTTATTTTGTCAAATGGCAAATTTTATTCCATGCCGACTAGATGGCACTGTGGTATCATGCAATTTTGAGTCAATGGGTAGGCATTTTTGACAGCAAACTTTATCTGGTACAGAGAGTCATATGTAACCTATAAATAACTATAAATTTTACTGTCACAGGCTAAAAAGAAAACCTCTTATTAGCCAACTTGTTGGACAATTTGCGTTGGTATAACATTTGTCTTTAACTGCTGGCTTATTTAGGG
This sequence comes from Epirrita christyi, assembly GCA_951392215.1. Classification (NCBI taxonomy): domain Eukaryota; kingdom Metazoa; phylum Arthropoda; class Insecta; order Lepidoptera; family Geometridae; genus Epirrita; species Epirrita christyi. The sequence continues at coordinate 16,461,063 of OX595838.1, read as the reverse complement.
TAGATAAGATAGATTAAAACTTTTTGGTACACCAAGAAAACATTCATTAAAATTAGCAGTAAAATTAAAATAAGTCGTTGAAAGCGATTTGTTCCAGGCAACCTTAGTAATGTGTTATTGCTGGAAGGCGTTAGCTGGGTTAGTAGTCGGTAAGCAATGGCGGTGTTGAGCTTCCCATAGGTCAAGTCTGCGATTGTGCGACCCATGGTCAAAACAGGCTCATTAAAGCCTTGCCTTAATAGTTCCCTGTCGGGGGAAAAGGCGTATGTATGTATATGTATGATTGGATGAACCTTTAATAGCGGCTCTAGCTAGCTTGCTAACAGTAAGTTGAGTGTTGTTATAAATAGTCCGGCCGTGTGCTGAGATACTGGGAGCGTGTTCATCGAGCACAGTCTCCGTCTCGACGAGTGCTTCCAACGCGCCAACCTTCAGCAGCGCGTGAAGTGAGCTGTCGCATACTGCTTTTATGTCCACAGGCGAACTGCAAAATAATCGGTCATTTCGATTGGTTGCACGTGTCAGAAAAGTGCCCGTAAGCATATAACATAAATACGTATAAGTATAACACATGTCAGTGTGTAAGTCAGGATGTATTCTGACATAAGCATATATCTAAATGTGATAAAGTGCATCACACACGTAGCAGATGCGGTAATATACGAAAATGATACATTCACGCGGAAACCTTCAAACTGTCTAGTCAATAGTCAATAGTAGTCAATAGTAATTTATTCATAATATTCATTATACGTCAATATGGTAGGTACGATATTGTACCATGAGCTATAGCTATATAATTATAATATAGGTAACCTAAACATACAATCATTATACAACAATATTTAATTATTAAATAAGAAATGACTCAAGTACAATGCCTAATATTTACAAATCCCATTGAAATTAAAATTATTAATAATAATTGTCACATCAAAATAATTACAATACTTATAAATATTACAATTAGGTATGATTATAGCCTATGAATTCATCATAGCTATAAAAGGTCTGCTCGACAAGCCACTGTTTCACTTTGTTTTAAATGAATATATACTTCGAGTATCAGTGATAAAAACAGGGAGATTATTGTACACTGACGGTCCCATTGCATGCATCAGTTTGGAAGACTTCGTTAAGGAACGTGATACCGCCATTAACTTATGACGGTTTCGGGTATTGTGCGCATGTACATCTCCGTGCGTTTAGTACAAGTTAAGATTACTTCTCGCGTATATCGCTACCTGGTACAACAACAAGCAGGGCAACGTAAGGATGTACAACCTCTTAAAATGGGGCCTCGCTGACTCGTCACTAGGTATTCGCACGATCGCGCGTATGGCCCTTTTCTGCATCCTGAACGCGCGCTCCCAGTCGGCAGCGCGCGCCCACAGCTGGGTGCCATACTGCAAAAGAGACTGGATCGTAGCGAAATAGCACACACGAATCATCTCAGTGGACACCACGCACGCTACCCTGCTTCAACGCGTAGCACGCACTCCCCAGCTTCCCTATATCCCCAACTTCTATACTTGTTTCTTGGTGCGGATTGTATACACAGATATCATCTGTCATATGAAATATGTCGGTGCCTACAGATGCTTGACGGTAAAATATAAGTGATCTGCTACGTGTGTGTTGCTCCTTGAGTTTAGTATAGAGAGCGATATGGACAGATACGCGCTCAGATACAGATATCTTACCGCATCTGCTACGTGTGTGAGACACTTTACAATGTCAGCAGGATGTGGAAGATTAATTAATATCACTGGATTTCTAAAACAATATAGCTGACGAAGCAGGATTTCGTCCCACGCAACAAGAGCCAAAGCAAGTTTTACTCTGAAACAACACACATGGTGAAACAGGATTTTGTCCCGCGCGTAAGCGTAACGTATCTGCAACATTACCGTGGTATATCCGGCGTAAGAATAGACCGCTTCATCTCCTCACGTGGATGTCGTAAATGCCGACTAAGAGATTACACCAGGGGATGGGCAGCAGCATCGACCTGAGTACTCAACACGAATACTGCGATCACCAACCCGCCTGCCAAGCGTGGTGATTATGGCAATTCCCCCATTGTATTTTATGGGGGAGGCTTCGTCCAGCAGTGGCCGTCTAAAGGCTGATGATGATGAAAATAATTAACTGACGAAGTAGGATTTTGCCCTTATGATGGAATTACCTTAAACGCGAGATGCCAATGAAGGCATTACACCTAAACATGAGATTTGCCAAAAAAGCTGTTTACCCTAAACGTAAGATGCCAAATGAAGTAGTATGCCTAAAATGTGAAATTGACAGAGAAGCAGTTAGTCTAAATTTAAATTACCTGTAAAGCAGTTTGCCTGAAATACAAGATGACCAAGAAGCGGTAAGTCAAATAAGTCAGTTGACTGTTAGCAAAGCCTTAAATATCAAGAGAATTGGCAGCCATAAAGTTGATTTCATAGTAAAATATTATCTAATAATATTTGCTAATCTCTATTGAAAATTACTGTTATTGTGGTTATTTTTTTTTATGAAGTAGTTCTTAGAAGGATATTATATGAATTATACTGGAATGAGACAGTCATCAGTTAAAAAATGAGTCAGAATAGAAGGTAGCCTGCATAATTATTACTTAAAGGCTGATAGGTAAAATAAAAACCATAAAAAACGAACCACTATGTAAATAGACATTTACCTGTGTAGGCTTTTAACCACCTAGACAGTCAACTTTGTAGGCATTTAACCACTTAGGCATTTTGTTTTGTAGGCATCCACTTTAGACAAATTGCTTCTTTGTCAATTTCACATTTTAGGCATACTGCTTCATTTGGTATCTTACGTTTAGGGTAAACAGCTTTTTTGGCAAATCTCATGTTTAGGTATAATGCCCTCATAGGCATTTCGCGTTTAAGGGAATTCGATCATAAGGGGGATTTTGTACGAAACACGAATGGCAAAGTTAGATTTTTAAAACGGAGTATTACAATGAATTATTATTTATGTATTATAATATATTTATTTAATTCTTTATTGCACAAAAAACGAAAGAAATATTGTACAAACGGAGGACTTAATGCTATGCAGCATTTTTTGCCAGTCATATTTAAGGGCAGCCTTGCAGCTAAGAAGCTCACATTTGGCCAGATTATTTTGTTTATATGACGAGAATCAAATGTGGTACAGCTACCCAGCTGGCAGGGTACATCTCACCATCTCACTCACACTCGTAGACTGAGTACGTGGTACGGGCTGCGACCCACGCAGCGCTGTATACACTATGTACACTATATGCATAACTAGCGGTCCGCTCGCGACTTCGTCCGCGTGGTCTCGGTGGTCCAGTCAACAAGTTATAGCCTATTCTGATGTATAAGCAATAATATTGTTAAGTTTCATCAAAATCCGTTCTGTAGTTTTTGCGTGAAACAAACATCCATCCATCCAAACAAATTTTCGCATTTATAATAAATAAATAAATAATACTAGTGAGATTAGTGAGATACACGGCGGAAGTTGCTATGTAACTATTAGAGATGGCGCTATAACATAATTCAAAAACAGTCACCTATCGTCGTCATCGTGTGGTATAGCTAGCAGGCTACAGCTCATTAGGTCGTGTAGCTTCACCCTGTTAGTCGCGAGGCCGAGCGCCACGCCACTCAGTAACAGAGCTGCGGCACCGCCCGGCGCGGTGCAGAGCACGCTTCGAGCGGGCGACAATCCACGCGCGAACACGGCGTGTAGGCGAGGCCAGTCACGCGCGTTGCAGATGATTACACTTTCACCTGACGAAAATAATAATAATGCTGGACATTTCACACAACATTATCTAGCCCCAAGCTAAGCAGAGCTTGTGTTATGGGTACTAGATAACTGATATACTTAATACAATACATTACATAGGTAGATATTTTTTATTATACATAGAAAATACTCAGAACACCCTGAACAAATATCTGCAGATCGTACAAATATTTGTTCCGAGGCGAGAATCGAACCCGCAACTTCCTACGTCGCACGCGAACCTTCGCTTGCCGCGCCATAGAGGTCGAGGAGGTTATATAAACCGATATATATATATATATATATACCAGATTGGCAGACGCCGGCGCGGCCCGCGCGACCCGCCATCTGCCGGTAGGCGGCGAGCGAGATGAGCTCGCGTCCCACGTAGGGCGCACGCAGCACCACGCGCGCCGCCGGCAAGTTCACGCCGGCCGCCAGAGTGGACGTGCAGCACAGCACCGTCAGCACGCCTGACCTGCAACACTAAGCTTGCTTTTGAACTTTCTTCACACTAACATTATAAATGCGAAAGTTTGTGAGTATGTTTGTTACTTCTTCACACAAAAACGGCTGAACGAATTTGAGTTAACATAACATACACATGAGATATATGTTATACCTTGGATTGACATATAGGCTACTTTTCATCATCATCAATTTTCATGCGTATAAAAATGAAGAAATTAAGAGTTTCGTAGTAAAGTAATTAAACAACAGGGCAAAGACCAAATTTTATTAGTACTAAAACTTCTTGTGAAAGAGTTCATCCGGGCAAGTACTACCACCGTACCTATTTCTGCCGCCAAACAGTAGTGCTCGCATTGCTATGTTTCGGTTTGAAGGTTATGGGTGCCGGTGAAATTACAGGCACATTAGACTTTTCATCTTTACGTATCAGGGTCGGCAGCACGCGTGTGATGCCTCTGGTGTTGCAGACGTCCATAGGCTACGCTAGCTGCTTACCATCAGGTGGAGCCGTATAATTGTTTGCTTACAAAGTATAATCAAAAAAAAAACTGCTCCCAAATATTTTACAAATAACTGTCAAGGCCAAAGTCAGTATTATACATATCAAACTAAAAACCAGTTTCATCGAAGGTGTGATTCGCGCAATTAAAATCATCTTCAGTGAAGCACAAGTTACCCTGTGATATATGTTTAGTACACACCTGAAAGCGTGTTCAACCGCGGTCCGCTCATCGGGCGCAAGGCCTGCGTGGTGGAAGGCGACCCCGTGCCTCACACTCCTCCATAGTTCCGGAGCAGCCCCCTCGGCCCGGAGCGCGCGCTCTAACTCCACACGCTCCGATAGACTCTGGTTGGCCAGTTCTCTGCACAAATATTCATAACATAACACCCAACAATCACATACATAGTTCGGATCTAACACTAGGATGCCCTGTGTCGTGGGTATCAGGAACTACGAGTACCATAGCACCATAACACCCAGAAAAAAAAAAAAACTTTGATTTTTCCCAGAAATCTTTGCAGATCATACAAACATTTGTCCCGCAGCGGGAGTCGAACCCACAACCTCTCGCATCTTAGCTCGTTACTCGCCCGCGGCGCCACTGAGGACACAACGGCAATAAATTCGCGTCACGTCGCGTTGGAATAGGAGTAATCACCTAGTTTATAAGACGATTTAACACGAGTTTTGTGATGTCAATGAACAAAACATTTTTACTATGACTTCAATTGATGAAACCAAGGCAAATAGGTTATATATACACACAAAAGACATATACCTATATCTCCTCAATTCCTCTCTAATACGTTTTCTACAAGAAACTATACCTTGGCTGCAGTTTGCATAGAAGTGAAGCTACGTTCTCGCAGTTCTTCTTAGTGGGGCAGAAGACAAGACACGACGATGGAACCTGTCCCGTCCACACCAGAGCGGCCAGGCCATCGGGGTCCAGTCGTTTAGCACTTTCTGTATACTGGAAAAATAGTACCAACTGTACCAAGTAAAGAACGACCAAGGTTCAATAAAACGGTGGTTGGTGAGGAATAACATAACATACAACAATCACATACTTAGTTCTGATCCCGCACTAGAATTCCCTGTGTCGTGGGTATCAGGAACTGCGAGTACCATGGTACCATAACCCAGACCCGGAACAAATACTTGCAAATCATAGAAACATTTGACCCGCAGCGGGAATCGAACCCTGAACCTCTCGCATCTCAGCAGCCTACTCGAGCTCCGCGCCACAGAGGTCGTCAAATAATAATAAATAATAAAGTCAGTGAGGAACAATGGCATTTGGGAATAAAATAAGTAAGGAACAAAGTCAGTCAGAAATGGAATCGCTCACGTCACAAGTGAGTTGCGTGTCCGGCACGATCTCGACGATGTCCCCCCACCGGATGCGATACAGCATGTCGCCCAGCTTCACGCGCTCCGTCAGTGGCACCGGCCGGAAGTGACGCAAGAACAGCGAGGCGCGTAAGAACTGAGCCAGTTCCGGCAAGTTGCCAATCGTCGCACTCATGCCTACTATTTGGATGTTTTCTAAAACAAAAGTAAAATCAGATAAAAATACAATTAAAAAGTTTCAAATGTTTTAAGTGACTTTCAGGTTAATCATGAAAGATTGACTACATGATAGAAAAAAAGTTAGATGAGTAATGATGTTTTTGATTTTGATTTTGGACTTACGATTAGCAAATAGTACAGTGGTCAATAAGGTTTCTAAAGTTCCACCGCGTCCTTTTTCGCCAATCAAATGCAATTCGTCAACCTTAAATATATAAGCAAATCAATTAAAATTGGCCTTCGCAAAGCAGAGGTCTCATAAATAATCAAACTTAGAAATCTATCTGATATCTAAAGGCATCCCTACAGAAAATTAGACTTGAACTAAGGCTTACCACAATTAGACCAATTTCATCCAGACGGTTCAGCTCAATGAGGCTTCTGACCAAAGCCAGGCCTTTCTCGATAGTTGCCATGTAGATGCTTTTATTTTTCCGTCGTTTCTTGGGCGGGATGTGGCCTTTGCCGCCCGAATATTCTTCCACTAGGAAGTCTAGCTGGACCGCAAATGGGGATAAAGCCCAAATCTAGAAGACCATCTCCTCACAATTAATAAAAAAATTAATTAATAATTAAAATGAAGACAATCAATTTATAAATTTACATAAATTCGTATATTCATAATATACAGCACAGCTAAATAGACCCTAAATGAGTCACAGCAGTAGGGATCTTTTTTTTTGAAGATGAATCATAGTGACATCAGGGATAGCTTACTTTCTCCTGCACTATAGCCACATAAGGCAGGATAAAGATTGCATTCTTCTTCCTCATCAGGACTTCTCGTAACATGAGTATCTCTGCCACCAGCGTCTTGCCTCCGCTAGTGGGCAGGGCATAAATCAAGTTCTGTCTGTTTTTGATTGCATCTAAGTTAAGACATTCTTCTTGCCAGTCTGAAAAATATTTCGTTTTCAGCACATGTTTTGCCAGGCATAATACAAAAAAATAGTGTAACTTGATTACAGAATATATATATACAGGGTATCTTTTGTAGTATGGATCAAATCAAATAGAGGCATGGGCAAGGTCATTTCCAAACTTTGTAACCCTGAGAATATTGGTGCAATTTTTTACGTTTCAAAAGTTATGACTTTTACGCATCTAGAAAACATGTGTTCAGTAAGAAAAAACATTAACTGCAAAAGCTTTAGTCTGTCTTTCCACTTTCCTGTTTTGTCTGTAAAAAATTTTACTCAATTTCCATACGATTATCATGGGAAAAAGTTACACTAGCGAAAGTTGACCACATATAAGAAAAACTTGACCAAGTCATACAGATTCTTTAGAGGTATAAATCGCTGGGTACATTAAATAAACAAGTATTGGTAAACGACGGACTATGACCAACACATAAGTACCATGAGGAAAATAAAACTAGCTCACCATAAAACTTTTCAATATTTCTGTAATTCTTGAACAATCCTTTTGTGATCATAGGCAGCCCATAGAATCCTTCCACGTCTTTGGGTTTAGCATAGGTATATGTAGGTCTTGATTCTTTAACCACAGTTCCACTTTCTTTGATATCCAATAGAAAAGAATCTTTGCTTTCAAATAGTAAGTTCTTATCACACTCTTTATATTCAGTCAATTGGCAAATAGACTGATTGATCTTATCAAAACTATATTCTACATTATCTTTGAAGTTTTTTTCCATTTTAAATGTACTACTGAACTGATTCATGGAATTTGATTGCTCTAATTTTGAATTAAACATGTTTTCGGTTATCTCATCAAATTCTTCTATTGTGTCCATTTCAGATACTTCTTGATTGCATTGATTTTCAATTCTACTTGTACTTACAACTAAAGCCTTCAAGTTTTCGACGTCCCTGATCAAAGAGCACTCCGAAATACCAGAGGAACATGGGATTTCATCAGATGAGCTGATATTATCATTACAAAGATACTCAGCTTGATTGCATGGTAAATGTGGTGATTCACTCCTATCTGACGATGATTCAACACTACGAGGCGTTTTGCAGTTTATTGGACTACAATTTGATGGGAAATCATCGTTTATAATGCTATCAACATGATTTTTCGGTCGTAGTAGTATCCTTCCCGTACCAAGTCGCCGGCGCTTAGGTGTTGAAGTGGTATTGGTATCTTCTTGATAGTTTTCAAAAGATTGACAATTTGAACACATTGTTAGTGATGATTTTCTATGATTTCTAAACACATCTAAGATATTTCAGACCGTAAATAAGTAATATAATATAATATTTTAGCGAACATTAGCGTTAGCATAGCGCGATAGCGCGCGCGCGCGATGATCAAAACAATTTTTTTTTTTTATCTTTCAGGCAGGCTAATGTCCTAAGACCATACCTTACGTATTTAAAAAGTAATAGTTCAAAGGCAAAGTCAAGAATTATAATTCTTGAATTTGCCTTTGAACTATAAATAAAAGGATAATTATCCTTTGACGCCCCGGTCAAAATGCCGCTTCTGTCTCGCCATACTCAAATTAGAGGATGCAATAACTATTGGCCTTGCTCGCGACAGTCGAAACGTGCAAGGGTTTTCACTATTGTATCATTTTATTTATAACTTGTGTCCACCCGCGCCGCTTTGCTTGCGTTTTACCAGGGTCCGGGATACAAAGTAGCCTATAGCTCAATACAGATTATAATCTATCTGTGTACCAACCAACTAACATGTAGATTATCTTATAATTATAAATCTTTGTAAGTACCTACATACTAAATGCCTTCTATATCCAAACAGCCGTTTCGACGTGATTTTCCTTCGAATACCTAGGTACCTCTATAAAGCTGGCAGACAGTCCATGGTAAACTTATCATTGTTATACCGTTTTTTCGAGTTTTCCGTGCAAAGCTCGGTCACCCAGGTACTAAGATAGGTAATATTATATAAGTATGGCAAATTCTAATTTTTGTATGGAAATGGTAAAATTGTAAAAGCTCTTGAGTATGTACTTCCAGTGACCTTACAATTCTGAAGTGGAGTGCTCTGAGACACATCATCATCATCCTCTAGAAGTCCACTGCTGGACATATGGTGATACGCATACGCCACGACGAACGGTACTGAGCCGCCTCCATCCACCGCCTTCCTGCAACGTTTAAGTATTTTTAATGTCTTTAGTTTATCGACTGGAGGCCTGCCTTTACCATGTCGTCAGGTTTGTGGTCGCCAATCGAGAACCTTTATTCCCCAACGGTTGTCAGTTCTGCGAGCTATATGACTTGCTCATTACCACTTCAACTTGCTAATTCTGGGAGCTATTATGTCGGTGACCTTGGTTCTTCTACGGACTACCTACTATAGACAAGAGACACAAATAAAAGAAAAAATAAAGAAATTGAGAAATTTCGTCTTTTTTACACCTAAAATGGAATGGTTCGCACGAAAAAGTGTCTGAAACCCAAAAAGGGCCCAGAAGATTTCTACAGCTGAGAGCTATCGAGATTCTGCCTGCAGGCTTTCTCTCATGTAAGACTATAGCGACTTCCTCTAGATTGATGTTTACCAATCTATATTAGCCTCTAAGATTTTAACTATAAACGGTTTAAAAACCTTTGATAGTTAATAGTTATTTGTTATACAAGAGTGCAAAGTTGCTTTTTAACCGCGTGCTCAATTTTGATGACCGAGCAAGCGAAGGATTCTTAAATTTAATCACAAGCGTATCTTTGCACTCGAGTGCAACACGTAACTTTTCATCCCACCTCAGCGAGGAAATTACTAAATGCAAAAAAAACATTTGCGCATTTTTAACAGTTTCAGACAATTCTGTTGCCGTCAAATAAACTTCCTCGTCGCTAGAATCACTCATTTTAGGTTTTTCACTAGTTTTCAAGTTTCTTTTAACAATATGACGTGAAAAGAAAATGGCACGCGTAAAGCAAATTAAAAAAAAAGTAATACACCAAGAAGGTTCCGAGTCTGAGTTTTTAACAAATTAAAAAAGGTTGTATGATAAATTCGGCAACATGGAGGTAGAAGTAAATAGGTTTAATGATGTTTTGAATTCACAAACTTAGTGCACACGATGTTCTAAATTCAATTTTACTTTATCCTCTAGCGGATAAAAACGGCTTTTACACTCAGATATCGAATAGCAAAAATACTCTTTCCGAGATGGTGGGATAAAAAATAGCTTTTGTTTTGTTTTGGCGTATGCCATCTCATCAGAGATACAAAACAAAAGCTATTTTAACTAAAATAGGTTTATAAAATGATTATGAATAAGGGAGTAAGAATACCCAACCCGAGAACACGTCTAAACACATTTTCTGAAGTACCTACCTGCCTCATCATCATCATCATCACCCGTTAAGACATCGACTGCTGGACGAGGCCTCCCCCATAGAATGCAGTAGGGGGGATTTGCCATAATCACCACGTTTGGCAGGCGGATTGGTGATCCCAGCTGGCAGTGCTCAGGTGGACGCTGCTGCCCATCACCTGGTGTAATCCCTTAGCAGGCAGGTCGTAGACAAAGTTTTTGGAGGGGTTATCATCATTTTTTGCAACTTTCTGGACCAAATAATGGCTACAATTGAAATTTTTCGTAAATTGGATATTTTTATGAGGTTTGTCAACGCGATTTTGGGCCATCATCATTCATGACCCCTACGACCCCCTCGGACCGCCACTGCCCCTTAATCGGCACCTTAGGCCTTAGCTATTACGACATTCAGGGTAGGAGACGGAGGAGTCTATTCTTTGGCCGGACACAATACACTTGTGTCCGGCCAAAGAATAGACTCGGACACAAGTGTACCTGCGTGCTAGGTTATAATGAAGGCATGCTTAGTGGCTTTGGCCAGTAGAGTCTTCGGCAGAGTTAATAGATCGAGCATCCTGTATGTTGGTTGAGTATAACTAGAGACCCACTAACGAATTTCACTCTTCATCAACTTAAGTACCTACTACGACGAAAGTTTGCGCCACGGCATTCTTCGTCTTTTTGAAACAGAAACATGTTTGCAGGTGAGTAAAAAAGTACCAGTCAGTGACGAACGTAGACTGCAGAGGCGCATTACTTTCGTCGTAGTACTGTACTTAAAGGCCTGGTAAACCAGACATTTATACGAGTCGACTGAATTAGGCCTCAGGCGGAAATCATCATCAAGATTCCTTCAAGTTGTACGCGTAACAGTCCCTCGGAATCTGGGTTAGGGGAGCGGTTCCTCAGCGGCGAGTCCGTTGCACCTGCAGCGTGACGCGGCGGCAGCGGTCGCGCTCGAAACCGGAGCTGGCTCGCTATCTCCGGCTCAAAAATGACCGGGGCTAAATATAACTATGCGGGGGTGCGGGGGACGCAGGGGCGCGCGCTGCGAGCGACAGCCGCTCGGCCGGCGCCAGAGCCGCCCCGGTCGCCGCGGACTCCACATTCCAACGTCGCTGTGCTGCCGGTCCACTAACCAGTGACTGTGTGACCGTCTTCTTCCCGTGCGACGTAAGTGCCGTGACGTGCGCCAAGTGATCAGAGGCTCCTAGTGTGTAGCGGAAGTGTTGTGAAGTTCTAACTTACCAGGTTCTATAAATACACGCGCGCGCGGGCCAAAAGCGGCGCGGGCTCCTTCGCGCGCCTTGTATGTGCGGGATTACGTTACACGCTTGTAGGAGTGTGCTGCGGACGCGTATGCAACGCGCCAGATCGCAGACCGCATTTTCTAAGTACCCACACACACACTACACACTATCAGCCAAGTGATTTTTGTAATGTAAAAAAATTGCAAGGGAAACCCTCTAAGTTTGTGTGATAAATTATTTATTTCTGTAAGTAAGCCGATCACACAACTGAAAAATGCTGAAATGAGCAAAGTAAAAAGAATCCTAGAATGCTATAATTGGTGTAAAACCCGTCGATTTTTCCGAAAGTTCTAAATGCTTTAGAAAATATTTTTTTGCAATAGACCACTTTACAGGTTCTGATTCACGCAAACAGCATCACACACCGCACAAACACCAAGTTAAAAATCCATTCTTTTAAAAGCCTGAAAATTTCAAGTGACAAAAGTGAAGTGCAAACGGAAGGAAGTAGGTAAAGTAAAGCTAAAGTAAATAAAGTACCTACAGTAAAAATATTCTGATATACGTAATAAAGTTATTTTCACTCAGAGACGTGTTGACTGTGTCAATATTTTCCATGAAATTAACCATCGTTGTTGGCAAATATAATGATCTCTACAAAAATACAACATGTAAAATTTTGGATCAAGTTCATAAAATCAAACTTCAACTTCAACAAGACCTTGAAGTTCAAACAAAGAATCAACTTGGAGGTCAAACTACCAATCAATCCTACAAAAAAATCTATGTGCACTTCCGATCTGAACAGATAGATCGATGACCAATGGATAGTTACGATGCATCTGTCAATCAATAAACCTTGATCGAAGATAGGCCATCATCACACGGAAGGGCAACCACCTGTCGTCACCTCGACTGATTAACGAAATACAGATGGCTCATTGCTCCAATATTTACTAGTAGATGTTTAAACTATTTTGGAGTATAGAGTAGGTATTTTGAAATACCATGCCCTGACCTACTTCATTAGAAACTGGAGTATTTATGATTGATAGAAACAATGACGTACCTACGAATGGGAAGTTTTTTTTAAATTTCGTTAGACCGTGATTAATGTGATGATGATAGATGATACAGATGCTACTGTTCAGAATGCGTTGATAGATATAATGTCAAAGACGTTGACACAACTTACAAGGTGACTGATGCAAATGTGTGAAACAAAGTTATATGACAAAAAGCAAACAATATTTAGTAGGTTATCGATTTACAATTCGAGTTGCATTTGGACGGTGTTGATCCAGATAGTATAATTCCCGTAATGATACATTCGGAATATTATAGAGCGTAATTATTGGCAAAAACTTTCCGCGATTACATTCCACTTGCAAAATAGTTGCTTATCGAAATCTGAATCTTATTGAAGAACGTCGGATACCGAATCCATTTTTACACATTCGTTGGTTCTGTGCCAGCCGCCCGGTCGTAGGTGTGCTTAATGGCGTGAAAGATAAACCCGCTAAAAATAAAACTTCATAAACAATAAGCACGTTTTTTTCTGTTACACGCTTTGACTCCCACGCGACTTTTTCCAAAGTCGTGCGCAACTGTGATGTCACACACAGTGTGATTGATTTTATAGTTTAGTTAAAAATAGTTTTCGTGAATGAAACAATTTGGCTAATAGGTAATTATTATGGAAATGGATACTGTTTATCAGAACAGTAAACCAGTAAACCTACTGCATAGCCTTTTTAACCTAAATATAAAATATCCTAAATAAATAATTTGTCCTAAATACCAATTAACAACTAACTTTCGAAATTAACTAGGTATTTTACAAAACAATAGCGAATTATAAGACAAAATAAAGTGTTGAATTTACTGAATCTGGGAAACAAAGCGATCAACCAAAATTAGATAATTTATTTACTATATACTTATATATATTATTTTATATACTTATTTGTGAAGTTCAATGGGATGTCCTTGGAAACACTTCAAATATTTTTTTGTACTAACATAATCTCGAATTTTAACGTAAACATTGAAATAAGAGTTAACGAATATAAGAGTTATTGCATAATAAGCAAATAAAATACTTGTGGAGTAAGTTGAATCAAGTGGTAGGTAGCTATTAGACATTGTTCAAATTAATTTAAACATCAATAAATATTTGGATCTCATACAACAATTAGGTATTAAAGTCTTGATAGTCGACGCAATTGATATAATGCCAGTAGTCTAACATTCTGTACGGATGATTCAACCTGGCTCTTCGCGCATTGATGATTGAAGGATCGTGATTGATAGGTATTGATAAGAAATGTTCACAATAGTACAACGCAATAAAATAATAACAATATGCCAAGTTGATTGAAATCAATGATGATGATCAAACAGCATTGGATGAAATAATGAAACAAGATAAGTTGGGGCAAGACGCTAACGTGATATTATTGTTTTCAGATTAAATAAAACACCAACATGTCTGACGAAGAAGAATACTCGTAAGTATACCTTGAATTTTAGCTAGGATAGGAACTCAAAAAAGGTATCTGTAAAGTAAATACTTGCGACTTTTTACCTTTCTCCTTATTCAACTTTTGTAATTAAACAATCCTTTAGATTACAGTAGTATTACGAAACGTTTCATTTGTTCATTGTTGTAAATTAATCCTTTTGTTTTTCCTCTGTTCATTGACGAAAAATGTTTAAATTTGATTGACCCTTATGTGTTACTAAACAGAATTCATTTTCCTTAGTGGCTCTGAGGAGGAGGAAGTAGAAGAAGAAGTCCCAGAGACGTAAGTACCCTCAGCGTCGTCTCGTTATCTTCTGACAAATAGACCTTCATAGAGAATGTTTGATTTTGAACACTTCAGCTTACACGGGCCTGGTTTATTATTTTGCCTTGGCGGATCTATCATTTTCCCAACTATTAGACTTCTAGGAGTACAAGGAAGATCATCCGTTTCTTAGTTTGTGGTCAGCGCGGACAGGCATGGCTGGATCCCAGTTCTTTGATACCCCAGATCTTGGGCTTTGCACTCCCTCACCAAACCCCATTCTCTCTTTTGTTGCAGGAAGTAAGTGGCGTGCCATTTTGGTTGATCCGGCACTCACACTCGCTTCACTCGTTTAGGCTGAGTTTAGTTTGCGAACCTAACGCTTCTAGCGCTTATATTACCGCTTCGTTGCTTTTTTTCAGAGACTCACCGAACGCTAAGTTCTGCGCTGCAAAACGCTTTCTAATACCAAACCTTTCATATAACGCATTATACATAAATCGGATCGACATATCCTGACGAAAGACTAGTCAGAGTGTAAGTAGCACTGATCTTTCCCGGGACAGAAACATTTCATTTGTGATTGTTTTGACTTATGCGGCTTGATGTTTGAGATGAGGCATTTGCATTTAATTAATGTCGCTTACTTCAATGTTAAATGTTGTTCCGATGAATTTGGAGGTGGATAAATTCTAATCGATGTATTTTTCTTTTTCCGCTGCTGCTGACGTTAATAAATGAAGGCCCGCCCCGAGACAAGAGTAAGTATCTTACGATTTCTAATAGTTCTGACAGAATGCTTTGCTTGTAGCAGACGGAAATGTTTTTTTTCGATGATTGGCAATGAATTAACTTCTTCGATACTAGCATACTCCTCGCTTAGTCATTACAATGTTATGCTGAGTACTTTATAAAAACAAAATTCTAAAATTTTACTTCAACAGCTTTTAGTGCAGTGTTTGTTTCGTGTATGCGCGAAATAATCGTCACCGCTTGATTTATTGAGATCTACATGCGATAGAGTAGAGTCATTAAGAGGCTGATTGATGTTTTCTGTTTCTAGGAGTAGACCATCGATCAGTGCAGCGTAAGTTGCACCGCTCTCTGTGGTGTCACTAACTATGCTCCCATTATTAACTCGAGGCGCGGGCGCATTATGTTTTGCGATAGTTATCCAAAATTAACATCTTTGGTGTCTGACCGGATGGTATTTTGGCGTACGAATGTCCGCAGATCGCCGGCTGGTACTATTTTTATCGGTTGTTAGGCGTTCTATTTTCGAAATGTATACTGTGCTGCGCCCGCGCCGTTTTGTTGAGAAACAAGATGTCGGTCACCGGGCAACCACTGGCGTTGCTCGCTATATCGAATCCTGATTTAATTGCATGGCATCAAAGCATGAACTTAGTTATTAAAATGTGTCTAAATCCGTCGACAAACCATTGTCCTGGTAATTTACTGTTGTCATTTGTGACGTGTAAACCCCACAACAATAATAATTAAGCCATTTACAGAATCAAAACAAAAGTGTTAACGTCTATCAATAATATTCGCAGCATAATCGTTTACTTCAGTCCAACGTGCGATTTCACATATCAATTTTATCAAAATAAATCGCACCGCAAACAGAAGATTATTTTTAACAGTGACCATGTAGTTGTTTACACAAAAGCTTAAAACTTTAACAAAATGTACAGAACCAACCTTTGTCCCTGCTAAGACGCTACTACAAGAGCGTTTTAGCAGAAAACTTAAAATTCTAACGAGTTATAATAATAAACAATCCGTAAATACTTTCACCGTAACAGACGTTATTGTATATGTCAGCCGTCGATGCCGGCCTAACATTAACAGATGCTCCATACGAAACAAGATGACTCATTTGTGTTTATTGCCGTTTCAGGGGTGAGGGAGATCCAGAATTCATCAAGGTAATTATTACTTCATATAATATTATCGCTTGATAAGAGTAAAGTTTTCGATCAAATATAATATATACTTAATATATATTTATTTTTTTAGCGTCAAGACCAGAAGCGGTCTGACTTGGACGAACAGTTGAAGGAATACATCAACGAATGGCGTAAACAAAGGTCTAAGGAAGAAGATGAGCTCAAACGCCTCAAAGAAAAGCAGGCCAAGCGCAAGGTGAGAATTCATTAAAGTAGAGGACATCATTTTATCAACAAGTATTCAAGAGCACTAGCTATTTAGTGCACCTTGGTAACCCCTGTTTTGATCTTTTTAGGTATCTCGCGCTGAGGAAGAGAAGCGCCTCGCCCAGAAGAAGAAGGAAGATGAAGAGAGGAGAGTGCGCGAGATCGAAGAGAAGAAACAGCGTGACATCGAAGAGAAGAGGCAGCGGCTTGAGGAGGCTGAAAAGAAGCGCCAAGTCATGCTCCAGGCGATGAAGGAATCCAACAAGACCGGCCCCAACTTTACCATTCAGAAGAAGAGCGACAACGTAAGACACAGATTATACTAAAATACCTATTAAAATTGAAGAAATATATTTTAAAAAACGTCAAGAAAGAATGTATTCTATGAGTAAAAAAAAAAGAAGAATATCCATTTTTCATCGCGCATTGTTCAACTTTGACATTAGAAAGAGACCTTTCACATCTTCCAGTTAAATCCAGTTTGTTTTAATTAATTTGGAACTTCAATCAAACATTGCTGAAACTATGTTTTTTTCCCCCACAGTTCGGTCTCAGCAGCGCCCAGCTCGAACGCAACAAGACCAAGGAACAGCTCGAAGAAGAGAAGAAGATCTCTCTGTCCATCCGCATCAAGCCCCTCAGTATCGACAACCTCGGCACCGAGAAACTGCGCGTCAAAGCGCAGGAGCTCTGGGAATGCATCATCAAGCTCGAAACCGAGAAGTACGATCTTGAAGAGAGGCAAAAGAGGCAAGACTACGACGTAAGTACTCACTTACATACCTAACCTTATTACAGCAAAGAATAAAACACTCTCTATATTGTAGGCATATCGTTTAACAATATTATCTGTCCACAGTTAAAAGAGCTCAAAGAAAGACAGAAGCAGCAGTTGAGGCACAAGGCCCTGAAGAAGGGTCTCGACCCTGAGGCACTCACAGGCAAGCACCCGGTAAGCCAAGACATAATCTTCAAGTGAAATTCAGCCACGTTGAAATTTCCAGGATGACACGTAGATTCTAAAATTTGTGTTCTTTTTCTAGCCTAAAATCCAAGTAGCGTCCAAGTACGAAAGGCGTGTCGACACACGGTCCTACGACGACAAAAAGAAGTTGTTCGAGGGTGTAAGTATACTATCTAAAGTTCCAGAACTCTCGGCTCATAAAGTTGAGATTATGAATACAAAAGGTAGCATTCTAGAAGAAATATTCAAGCTGAACAGAGTGAACTGGAAGATGATCTTGCGGCGTAAAGGAAAACCCAGATACAAAGAATTAATACATTCAAATTTTGTTGTTCATTATTGTTCTGCTAGGCATCTTAAGAGCTTAATACAAATCAATACACTTAATGTCTGTCAGAAGTCACATCACTGATGCTCATTTTCACTAAGCAAGAATAGGACCTTCACACCTGAAAAATCAAATTGACAAGTGTTAATGGTCCCGTCAGCTTTAGTTGTTTCGTAATTGATAGGTGTAAATGGGCATGAGAAGCACAACTACTAATGATTCACACATAGGTTTGAATGAATGACAAATATAAATGTCACAAATGATATTGAACTGAATAATTAATACAGGGTTACGATACGTTTTACGCTGACGTTTTGGATAAAACGTGGAATGACAGAATGAACGACTTCATGAACAGAACCAAAAGTAAGGCTGGTCCAGTGTGTGATACTCGTCCACTGTGCACCCTGAGCATGACGACATCACGGCATGTGTCCAACTTATACAGAAGAGACTGTAGCCCTCTGTCATTATACGATTTTGTAATCCTTTGAATTGTATGTTTGTACTGTCAAATTGATTCTTAAATCCTATGTTTTTTACACCATTATGTTATCGGCAAACAAGCCTAGAGCATAAGTTTTCTAGAAACTCCTGAATATTTCATGTTGAAGTGTCAAATCGTATATCTGCCTCTGTTATACAACTCTCACATGACAGAGATCGTGGATTACGATTTGTCAGTTACTTGACAAGTAATATGATAATGATTATTATATCAGTCAACTACAAAGCTTATCAATAATCAAGTTGACAGTACTGTTCAGTAGAATGTTAAACCCGAAACCCGGAGACGTGACTACCAAAATGTAATGTTCATTATTGACCCTCGTGTTAACCATTCGTATAGGACCTAGAGAAACTGAACAAGGACTTTATGGAGAAGGTGTGGCAAGAAAGGACCGATCAGTTCGGCGGCAGGCAAAAGGGTGAGTATACTCCCTTTCCACCCCACCCCCCACAGACTCGTACAATGCGTCAATAGATTGTATTACAAGGGAGCAAAATAATATTTTTACGGCAAGGGCGCTATTTAGAATTCAGAGCGGAGCGAATAATTCTAGTGATTCAATATACGTCGCCCGAAGAAAAATTATTTTGCGTCCGAGTGGTACGCTCTACTCATCATTTCCCTTTTAGAGAAAAATAAACATGAGGCACTTTTAGATACAACTAATGAATGTATTTACATAAAATGGTATTAGAATAGGCCAAAAATATTTTCCGAAAAAGATTTCGCTCCTTTTGCATTCAGCCATACGATGAATTTTTTATATTTTTTTAGGGATTTAGTGGTATCTGTATCACATTTTTTGCGCCTATTCTAATTCTTTTAGGTGTCCATATATAAATACTGTGCTGTTGCTTTGGTGTGCCGATTGCTGTGATGTGTCCATTCTAAGAATAAACCCCTCCATCTCCTCCCGTGGAAGTAGTAAAAGCCGACTGAGGGTGTTTCTCAGCACTACTGCAATCACCAATTCACCTGCCAAGCTTGATGATTATGGCTAATCTCCCCATTGCATTCTAGGGGACAGGCTTCGTCGAATAGTGATCTTCTCACGGCTGATGATAATGATGATGATATAAATAAATAAATAACTTACTTTCGCTACTTGATTAAAATTTTTCGGAATTGTGAATAATCCGTGAACATAGAAAAGGACGAGGATGTAGTTCGCACGTTTTTCTTATTTTTTTAAATACCGCGGCGCTCTGCCTAGCTATCCGGCCAGTAACTTTTTTCGTACAATATTTTCGTTCGATCTCTTTGGTCACGGAACACTATGAAACAAAAAATCATGTTCCTAATTCAAAACTCACTACTCTTGGAGAAAAACTTTTTAGAAACAACTAACAACTTTCTGGCGTCCACGGGAGATTTTAGCAGCAAAATTTACGCCTGCAAAATGTTTAGCGCTTTTTGTACTTTTATTTATTTCAAACACTAGTTTTCTGTACTAATTAAATTGTCACATCAAACAAACAGCGAGACTGCCCAAGTGGTTCGGCGAGAGGCCCGGCAAGAAGAAGGGTGAGACCGACTCCCCCGACGGCGAAGAGGACAAGGACAAGGTTGAAGAGGACGAGCGCGTGTATGCTCCCGAGCCCGAAGAGGAGGAGGAAGAAGAAGAAGAGGAGGAGGTAGTCGAAGAGGAGGAAGAGGAAGAAGAGGAAGAGGAGGAGGAGGAAGAAGAGGAATAAGTGAGTTTTTAGCACCACGTCTTATTGACCGCTGTGGCCATCTTTAGATCGGGATTGCGTCAGTCTCCATGAGTGGGTGTTGAGAGCCGTCGGAATAATAAAGTGGTATTCAGCTTCCCAATATGACGTACTACCTAGTTATTCCGAGATCAAGTAGTTATTTAGTATTTTTTTTATCCTCACTTTCATCGACCATTATGAGCCACCTAACGCTTACGAGACACTTGAACGAATGTCAATTTTATCAGATTTATATCTAAACCTGTCAAATTGACATGTGTAAGGTGTCGCGTAAATAAGAATTGGTTGGTGAAAATGGGAATTAGTATTTTTGAGACTTAGCCCAATTAATTCGACCCGTGGATTCTACCACGCAGCAGGAATTTTATAGATAGCACTGTTCTACATAATTAATGAACAAGAAATTTAGATAAAATCCCATTCCATCCATTTTTACATTTAAAGATTCGATGGGATTTAGGTATCACTTTAATTTATTACATAATTAAATTGATAGGTAACATTTTTACTCAACTGTTTCATCGTTTGTTTCAGATATAAGTTGACACTCGAGCAGGGAAGCTAGACCGCCGACATCCGTCGGTTCGCACTGTTTTGTAACCAATCCATTAACTTATTACTATTATAAATTATTTTTACTATTTATACAGTTGAGTCAATCGTTACGGAACATGAAATCACTTTCGCAATCGCGTCGCGGAAATCTGACGTGGCAATAAACTAATTTATTTCATAAGTATTATGGTTTCTTTTTATTTACACATTCCTCGGAAAAACTTACACATCCATGTGCAAGGTAGACCTACTCTAGTGCGATTAATATATTTTCAACTGAGAACATTAGTCAAGTCGCCATTTTGTTTCAAGTATGTCAGAAGATGGAAAGAGGCAAAACAAAATGGCGTCTTGCATTGATGTTCATATTAGTTTTTCAAAATAAAATATATTTACTCTGGAAGTAATTTATATTCGAATCTTATTTTTTGAACATTTTGATGTAAACAAAAATTTTATTTCACACAAGGTTTTTGTATTATTAGTATTACACTATAGTTGAGTTAATCGGACAGTAAAAACCCCACATTTGTCAAATACGAATATAATATTCCGTAATAGCATCGATAAACATAATAATAATAAATTTGAATGATACTTATAATTTAAATAAACTATTGTAATAGTAATAAAGTGATACTTAAGCCGCGGGGATGGCGGGCGCGGGCGGCACTTGCTTCTTCTGCGGCATCTTCTGCATCAAGTTGATCTTGTCGCCTAGGCTCAGAGCCATGCCCTGCAAATACATTAGCCAAGTTACAGTAAAGCCAACTTGCAATTATAATGATATATTTTTAAAAAATTACGACTATACACCAAATAAAATTAAATGATTACCCTGCTGATGTAGAAGTACATGGTGTATAGTCGTATTTTTTCTAAAATGATACCAAGCCACGATAATTTCAATTCATACATACATACATAAACACACGCCTTTTTCCCCGAAGGGGTAGGCAGAGCCTCAAAGGGCCTCTTTTCACTGTGGGTTACACAATCGCTGGAATATAGACGTGACAAGTGGTGAGCTCATCGCCACCATTGCTTTCCACGACAGAATCTGCTAACGCTTTCTTCCAGTAATAACACACTCCTAAATAAGTCAACAGCCAGGACAAATCTTATACCAACGAAAATTTACCAACAAGTCCGGGTAACTATGCTGTGATATACGTATTTTTATTTTTTCATGATTATTTTATTCAATTTAAATAAAAGAACTTCCTGCATCGACAGTATTTAAATAAATACATATAAGGACAACCAACAGTCACATAATATACGTAGCCCTTGATCCCACATTAGGATTCCCTGTGTTGTGGGTATCAGGAACTACTCATAATACCAAAACTCACAGACCCGGAACTGAACCTGTGTCTTTGCACGGATCCGGACGAGTTCCACCGACGGGTGCCTGCGGGCGGTGCTGGGTAGTTCTATGAATGTACCTGTGTCTTGGCACGGATCCGGACGTGTCCTATGACGGGCGCCTGTGGGCGGTGCAGCGGCAGCTCTATGCTGAGGTTGGCGAGCGCGTCTTCGCCGAATATCGAGCGCGCGTACAGGTTGGCCGCCATGAATCCGCACTGACCGGACAGGGCCTGCACACAGTCACACATTACATACATTACCTGCCTTACTCAACGACAACATACACTCAGATTACAAAAAAAGTGTATGCAAGTATAATAATCGGGGCGGTATACTTAATTCACCTGGGGTAATTCACCTGGGTGCACTAAGTACACTATTTAGTAGACTTGATTCACCCAGGTCATTTCCGGGTGCATTAAGTACACTTCACAGTAAACTTTATTCACTCAGGTGATACCTCGGTGTATTAGGTGCACTACATGGTAGACTTAATTCACTTATGTGCTCACAAATTTATCGCGTTTAAATTATAAATTAAGTCGAAACAACGCAAATCCCAAGGAAACGAAAATTTAATCCGAGAAGCACCACTTAGTTTATTCGATGGGCAAATCAGTGTAGGTAATTTTTAACCGACTTAAAAATAAGGAGTAGGTTCTCAATTCAGTTGTACTTTTTTTATTTTTTATGTTTGCTATCTCATATCTCCGTCATTTAATAACCGATTTGGGAAATTCTTTTTTTGAATAGATATGCTTCCAGATTGGTCCCGTTTTTTTAAAATCCAGTTCCGATGATGGAATCCATGAGGAATTGAGGGAACTCCTCAAATATTACAGGCAATATTATATAGCGGTTTTGATATTTTCGGCAACAAGTCAACCATGCAAATGGCTCGAAATTACAAATAATAAATGAATAACTAGTTGAAAACAATAAAAACTAAAACCCGACTGCAACTCATAAAAATACACGCCTGTTAAAAATACACATGCATACTCTAGAAAAACATAACCCTCCTTCTGAGGCAATCGGGTTATTAAGTAAATATTTTTTTCTTGGCACCAACCTAGGTATGTACTATTTTTGGAAGTCGACATTATACCACTCCATAATTATTTTCACTTTTGAAGAGATTTTGTTTAGAGTTTTGTAGGTGCATAAAGTATACTCTGATTTGATAATAATAATTGATTGATTTATCTGGGTGATTTAAGTCTACTGTAAGGTTTACTTAATGCACCCGTAAATGACCTGGGTGAATCAAGTCTACTAAATAGTGTACTTAGTGCACCCAGGTGAATTCACCCAGGTGAATTAAGTATACCGCCCCTAATAATCAACTCTATGGTGTCAATTCGGTCCTTTTCAGTGGGGATAGCATAAGACGTTATCGAGTCAGTTGCAAATGTCGAATTGACCAATAACATAGACGTGGCTTGAAATGGTTATAATCCAATGGTTAATGGTTTTGTTAGTAGTAGAGCTTCTTGTGAGAGTTCGCCCTGGGAATACTACCACCGTGCCTATTTCTACCACCAAGCAGAGTTGTGCTCGCATTGCTGTGTTTCGGTTTGACGGGTACGGGTGCCGGTGATATTACAGGCACATGAGACTTTTCATCTTTATGTCTCAGGGTCGGCGGCGCGCGTGTGATGCCTCTGGTGTTGCAGGCGACCATAGGCTACGGTAACTGCCTTCCATCAGGTGGGCCGTATGCTTGTTTGCTTGCCAAGTAGTATAAAAAAAAACCCGATGGGTTATCGCTCATGTCAATGACACGTAGGGCATATCCTTTATGGAAGTCACCTGCGTAATGCTCAGGGCATGACGTAGGTCAGGTCCACGCCGCTTTACCGCTTTACATCAGGTGGGCCACCTGTCCACCAGATTTTATTTCACGGGTAAGATATCCACTGCTGAGGCGTACCCCATAGCATGCCAACCGTGGAATGGGGGGAAATGCCATAATTCCAGGCATTTGCAGGCGGATTCGTGATCGCAGTTTGGACTTAAGTACTCAGGTGGATGCTGCTGTCCATCCCCTGGCGTAATACCTTAGTCTCCTTCCACGACATCCACAAGAGGAGTTGGAGGAGTACTATTCTTAGCCTGAGCCTACCACGGCTATGACTATGTGCTGTTTGTTACTCTTGCTAAAAAAATAGTGCGTGGAGTCCCTCCGCGCGGAAGAAGTGAAACTTCGTAATGTTGAAATTAAAATAGGAAGGCTATTTTCAACATTACGAAGTTTCACTTCTTCCGCGCTGAACGTTTAACGCAACCTTGTTGGAAGTCGCATCAGAAGTTTCACTTAAAAAAAAATACCTTATCAGGCGTGAGGCACTTCATGTTGGTGGAAGCCAGAAGGTGGTCGAGGTACTCGCGCAGGTCCGTCACGTTCGTGTTCACCGACACCTAACAACCAAACAACTTTATAGATATTGCACCGCCCAAAAACCCCGCAGGGTTATTCTCTATCTCGCGACAAGTTTGCAAAAGGCGTAAATTGTGCAAACAGTGCTGACAAACGGTAACTTCTGTATGAGAGATTAAAATTAAAAAATAATTTGGCATTTAAATTTGCGTAAAATTATAGCTTATGTTTGCATTTATTTGTAAACGTTTAGCGCCAAAATCCATTGTTGCGCCGCGCCCACAGATTATGTAGAAAAACTGCATTGCAACATTTGCAACCTTCTTGGTCCAACTCGAGTTGTATCGTAATGGAAAAAAAATTAGTATGATACAGTTGCCCATAGAAGAGCTGTATTGTAATGTAATTTTTTAATTTATTTCGATGGCTTGTGCGTAAAGACTCATTCAAGTTTTGTTTTAAATTTTTTATCTTTATATTTCAGTATGAGAGTAGATAAAAAAACAACAAACTGGAGACTGTCTTGTCTATACTATCGCCCGTGATATGGAGACGTTTATTAATCTAACGAGCGAATATAATATCACTAGGGATATTACAATTTCACGGCTTTGACAAAAACCCTGCGACACAAACACGAAAATCTTCTTAGGGCGCGGCCACACGGCCGTTGCGCAGACGCAACGGAGCCGCAACGCCCGTGTGGCAGCGCTCTTAGCCATAACCGGGCAACGGTAACGGCACCTTCCCCTTCCACGAATGTACCTTGTTCTCCCATTCAAACTCTGCCCACATCTGCCTGAAGTCGGCGTCGCTGCAGGCGGCTGGCTGGATGTAGTCCACGATGTCGATGTGGATGTCGTTCAATACCACCACGCCGCGGTCTTGCGTCGCACCCGATACCTCGTATACTGGAACGAGAGTCCTGCTTTATACACTGGATTTTTGACGTGTTAACGTCTTATAAATCGATGGAGCCGGCTGCACGCTCGAAAAAACATGACTAATGCGTCGTTACCTCGTCATGCGTCACCTCGCGTCACCGCATGCGCATGCGCTATATATGCTATATATATATATATGAGCATGCGCTATATATGCTATATATATATATATGCGCATGCGCTATATATGCTATATATATATATATGCTATATATATATATATGCGCATGCGCTATATATGCTATATATATATATATATGCGCATGCGCTAACGCCGCATGCGCGCGAGCGCGGAACGAGCGACAAAGAAGCACAATAACGACGTTGACACGTTGAACTATCGTCAGTAAACCGACTTTACAGACAACCGTTTTTTTTTTTTAATGGACTTCGTTGTCGCTTTTCTGGTTATTTCTTGGTTGCGTTGGTCCCTGCGTTGTACTTGGACTGTCTCTTTAAAACTGTCAGAAACTAACTATGAGGCCTCCCCCATAGCAGTGCAATGAGGGGATTTGCCAAAATCACCAAGCTTGGTAGGCGCATTGGTGATCGCAGTTTGGTGTTAAGTACTCAGGTGGATGCTGCTGGCCATCCCCTGACGTAACCCCTTAGTCGCCTTTTACGACGTCAACAGGAGTCGGAGGAGTCCTATTTATAGACCAAGACTACCACGGCACATATTAGAAGATCATTCAAATATTTGTCCCACAGCGGGAATCGAACCCGTTCCTCTCGCGTCTTAGACTTCTCCCCCGCCGCGCTATGAAGGTCGTCATATATTTGTAAAAAATATTTGTACGATCTGCAGATATTTGTTCAGGGTGTTTTCTATGTATAATAAAAAATCTATGTAATGTATTGTATATGTATATCAGTTACCTAGTTGCCATAACACAAGCTCTGCTTAGCGTGGGGCTAGATAATGCAGTGTGAAATGTCCAGCATTTATTTATTTATTTATATGTATGTGTCGTGCACAGTGTACGTACCGATGTTCCCGAAGATGATACCGTTCTCCGTGGAGTGCACCTTCACGTGCGCCTTGATAGAGGCAAAGTCACGCGGCGCCAGCACCACGGCAGCCGGCCGCTCCACCAGCCGCAGCTCGCCCAGCGTCGCCAGCTCCACGGTGCAGTTCTGCAGCGTGTCGTCTGCAACGCAACACGAAAATATACCATAACACAACCACCACTCACGACAGCCACTAGTGGTTGGTGTGGGGCCACTGATTGCTTATGCAGCCGATTTGGCGCGACTTTCGCATCCCGCTAGCAAGACGTTTCAGTTTTTACCCGCGCTCCGAATGAGTACTACACTCAACACTGAAAATATATCGTTATGAATTAACAAGGACTTTATATTTAAAACATCCCACCGAAGGTCAGTGTACATGATAATAGTACCTAGTATACGTGGCAACGTGTAACTACAAATGGTGACCTTGACGTAATTACGACACACAGTACAGTCGGCTACTGTAGCCAGGAGTGATAGCCACCGGTGGTCGGTGGCCGCGACTTTTATGCACCCTGCGTTTTGTGAATCCAGGGTCACCTGCAAGACGCGAGTGGCGACCACTGTCGTAGTGTGGCCGTCACCGGAACACACGTGTGCAGCGAGTTCCAACTAAATGTATGAAAAATGTAGCCAGCAACTTGTCTAGGCGTCTTCTTCCTGGCTGCTGGGATTAGTCGGAATGGTTTCAGCCAGACTGATGGGTTTTCGCTTAGTACATAAAGATGAAAAGTCTCATGTGCCTGTAATTTCACCGGCACCCGTACCCTTCAAACCGAAACACAGCAATTCGAGCACTACTGTTTGGCGGCAGAAATAGGTACGGTGGTAGTACTTCCCCGGACAAACTCTTTCACAGGAAGTTCTACTACTAACAAAAAAACTAAACTTATATGGAAATGTACCAAATAAATAATTTAGATGACTATTAATGGGGGAGACATGTACGTGTACGTCCATTTTAAGTTAGAATTAAGCTGCAAATACACGTTATTAGATTAGGTTTCGATTAGGGTCAAAACCTGTTGGTGCTTCCACCAACATATAGGTACGTGAAAAATTCCCGTTTTACAAAATGAATGATATAATTCACGAAAATTATTTTAATAAAATCCTCTGCAATTCATTTGCATGGCATGTCTTTTGAACTATACGTTACAGTAGGTGATCTCTGCAAGCTACATGCCCGTGCATTCCCGGCTTTACGGCACGTACCGGTCTGATTGACGACAAGCACGTCGAGCACGATGTCGTACTGATTGACGGTGACGATGGCTTCGGCGTACACGGGGTCCGAGAAGCCGGTGAGCTGAGTCACCTTCGACAGCTTGCTGCGCTCTTCACTGCCCGTGGGGCGCCCTGAGATAATACACAACAAATTATTGACATTGTTTCTTTTGGACTAGATTTTGTATTAAATAAGAATAGCATAAAAAACTAAATATAAACAAAAAAAACGATCTAACGGGAACGGAACCCGCATCTTCGCTTCTGATCGGCAAAGCCAGTTCGAGACTACACATCTTTATGCCTAGTTTGAAACTTACATGAAGTTTGACTTCATAGTACCTCAAAGAGCTGATTTTTAACAAATAAATAAGTAACACAAAAAGTCAAATTTCAACAGTAGAATTAAAAGTAATTTCCCTAACACGTGTACGACCTACTTCCGGCATTACATATGTATTATTCTAAAACAGGTACAGGGTAATAAAGAGGCATCATTTTAGCTTGATTTAAATTTAGCGAGTGCTGAACAGAATCCACAATAATATGGCGTTGGCCAATCAGATTGCCGTGGTGTGTCCGGCCTACGTATAGACCTCTCCGTCTCTTCCCATGCATGTCGTAAAAACAGACTAAGGAATTACACCAGGGGATGGGCAGCAGCATCCACCTGAGTAATCAACACAAATACTGCGATCACCAATCCGCTTGCCTAGCGTGGTGCCTATGGCAAATCGCCCCATTGCACTCTATAGTTGAGGCCTTGTCCAGCATTGGACATAAAGGTGCTGATAATGATATTGTATCCGTTTTGAGGGCGCCCTCTTCAAAGACTGTTTTGTGCGACTCACCCTGCACTGCCTTATTGAGCGCAGTTTCGAACATATCGTGGTGCTGTGTGGCCACGCCGAGTCCGCACAGCGCGCCGAATGAAATACCGGTCTCTACTTCCGTGACCGCCTTGTCTTCGCTCTCCTGGGGACAAATCAGATACCATTATCCATCTGCTAATACATATAGCTATCAGGGGGCTTAGTATGGGTTTTGTTAGTTTTCGAAACTCATAAAGTTTCGTTTTCATCCATAAATTTACTGTCCTTCACGTTTTCGCTAGGGGTGCTGCAAGTAAATGTATGGAAGGAAACGAAACTTCATATAGTTTCGAAAACTATCAAAACCTGTAATAAGCCCTCAGACAGGAGTCCGCCTCCGAAATTAATAGTTTTTTTTTAAACAGAAATATTCATGTTCCAGTCTAGTAAAGGCACCGTAAAGTTTCAACTCGTTCGAGAGTTTTTCACAGGGTGGGTAAATAAGGCTCACTGCTCAAGCGCGGTCAAATGTATTACTAAATTATTTTATTGTTGCTTTTGCGGATATTCGTGCTAATTCGGGGCCCCAATTCTACTAAACAAATTGTGTTTGAATTGTTAATGAATTATCACAAAATTGAAATTTTTGACACTTTTCAAAAGTTTGCAAAAGTGTCAAAAGTGACCATTTTGAGATAATTCATGAATTTTTTCAATTAATCAGAATTGGGGCCCGGGTCTTTATAAAATGAATGATGCAATCAATCTGACTTGGTTTAACCTTTAAAGCAAGATTGACAAATGAACATCTGAACAAAAACAAACAAACATCTAGATTTTCGCATTTATACTATTAGTATGTCAATGCCGATACGATCTAACGTGCATTCTGTCACCGATTGGCATTCAAATGAAATACAGCTCTAGTGCGCTAACTTTCAGTTCGTTTTCATGAAAACATTAACCATTTTTTATTCTCTCCACTAACGAACCATAATCATACTTAGTTCCGTAAGCACACCTCTACGCTGAAGACTGCTGGTCTTGCTTACGCGGCTCGGAACCACATATCATAAGAAAATGAGTTCTAAGCAAAGTGAAGTCTACATATCACTCGCATGACTTACCGGTTCTATATTCTCTCCGCCCGGCGCGACTCTATCGGGCAGCGCCAGCAGCGACGCCAGGGCTTGCTTGGTGCCGTCCAACAGCGCGGTGCTGACGACTGCTGGCCTAGTTGCCGCAGCTTGGATCCACATGGCAGAGTGCTCCAGGTCGTCCGATGTGAGACCTGTGGCGGCTGACGCGTTTGCTACAACATGACATCCAATTATACTCATTAATTACACCGTAGGAACTTTGCAGCACACGTACAGTTCGACCAGAAAGAGTAGAAAATAATTATCGAGGAATTAAAATTTACTGTAAACTGGCAACCCTTTAAATATGTCAATTCAGTGGCCAGTGTGGCCGCTTTAGTGAATTTGTCGCTAGATTCAGCTTTTCTTTGTATTACGTGCAATAATATTTTTTTTATAAAAACCCATCGGTGCAATAAATTCTTAGTTAGATTAAAAAAAATTATAATAAGATATTCAAAAATTTCAGCATTGAAAAGGTTTTGCTGATTTATACTATTTTCATCCACCAAATAATACAATGTAAAAAAATAATTGGTGTATTACACATTTAAACGTGTAGGTTTGTTTTAATAACTTTTAGTTTCTACAGAATTCAAAAAACAGTTCAAAACAATTTCCTGAAAACTTGCAGTTTTTTTTTTTGTTGGACTAACGAGAATCATTTTCGGCTAGCGGCAACACACGCTGCAATGTCAGAATTGTCAGACGGTGATTGGTGGTGTTGATATGTGGTGATATCATGTAAACGATAGTTGCGCCCTCGTTTATTTTCTACTCTTTCTGGACGGACTGTAGTCATGTTAGATTTATACAAAGTACAATGACAAAATACAGACAGATCGATCAAACCTATAAAAAACAAACAAGTGCTAATGCTGAATGAAACAGACATCCTACTAATACTACAAATGTAAAAGTTTGTGAGGATGGATGGATGTATGTTTGTTACTCTTTCACGCAAAAACTACTGAACGGATTTTGATGAAACTTTACAGTATTATAGCTTATACATCAGAATAACACATAGGCTATAATTTATAATAGAGGTTCCACGCGGGCGCCACGGAGGTCGTCAAATACATGGCTCAAAGGTAGGATTCGAAACGAATGCAACGAAGCGCCCATCAAGCGATTATTTTGGGAGTTACTCACCATTAGCGTGTTGCTTGTGGTACGCTAACAAGGCCGCTGCTAAATGCATGGCGCGCGATGCATGCTGCGTGTCACTTAGTTTGAGGGCCAGCTTGCCGAGCGCAGAGCACGCACAGGCCGCGGTGAAGCCCTCGCCCTCCTGCAACGCCGCTGTGAAGCCGGCCACTGATGTGTTCTTGGAGTCCCTGATGAAAAGATAGATAGATAGATAGAATTCTTTATTGCACATACAAAAAGAAGTACAAAGGCGAACTTAATGCTAAAAAGCATTCTCTTCCAGATAACCTTAAAGATCAATATTCATCATCATTATCAGCCTGTAGAAGTCCACTGCTGAACATAGACCTCCCGCTTAGAATGCCACGACGGTCTTGAGCCGCCTCCAACCACAGACGTTTTTTTCATGCGACGTTTATAATGTCTTTAGTCCATCGAGTGGAGGGCCTTCCTCAAATTCAAGATCAATATTACTATGATGCATATGTATATGTAAATAAATAAATGCTGGACATTTCACACAACATTATCTAGCCCCAAGCTAAGCAGAGCTTGTGTTATGGGTATTAGATACCTGATATACTTAATACAATACATTACATAGATAGATATTTTTTATTATACATAGAAAAATACCCAGAACACCCTGAAAAAATATCTGCAGATCGTACAAATATTTCTTCCGAGGCGGGAATCGAACCCGCAACCTCCTGCGTCGCAGGCGAACCTTTGCCCGCCGCTCCACAGAGGTCGTCGATAATGTTGCAGTAAGACTGGGAAATCAGGGAAATGCCCCTTTTCAAATATGATAAATGAAATTTCCCTAGCCTACGTGTATCGAGCATTGTGTTTTCGATTCGGTTTCTTCTTTTTCCGACAATTTGCACTTACGTAGGCAAGTTGAACGCGGACTGCGTGGCGTAGGTACCGTCGCTGGTGACGAGCTGACGCGGCGCCGACGAGTCGGCTTGCTTTGCCGCCGAATCGGCATCCTCCTACAAGACAGAAGTGTGCGAGTTGAGTGTTATGACACATACATAGATCGTCATGCCACTGGCTCTTTCATGGGTATCCTGTGTAAGGTCAGTGAGCAGGTTGAGGTATGGTGGCCCTGAAAAGAGCCCTGTGACCGATGGTGAACGCACGGAACATATCTTTCTTTTTCTTTAACAGCCTGTTTGCGTTTGCTACTGGAAGAAGCCTCCCTCATTGAATACAATGGGTTATGGCGATTTGCCATAATCACCACGGTAACTGGTCATACGGAAGTCCTACTTTCATAATGTTCGGCATCTAATTTCTTGCCCTATACGTAGAATTACGGGGCAAACCACAACTTTAATGTAGCTACGCTCTCCGACGTACTTTGTAAGCGACTAACGCGTGTTTCGGTCAGATAATGACCTCGCAACCGTAGCGCGCCTGCCCCGCCCATTTTGCCTATTTAACTGTAGTATTGAACTGAACCATTTGTAGGTGAACGGACTCAATGTGATTCGCAGAGGTTCCTGAAAACACAATAGTGTGAGAGTTAGATCACACCCACCTCCTTATCCTGACCTTGCACCCTCGGTATCAGTACTTCGAGTGCGTCAAGCGCGCCGCGCGCACGCGCAGGCGAGTCCGCAAAGTGCGCCACCAGCCAAAGTGCGGCGCGCGCCACGCGCGCAACGCGTATAGCCGGCAGAGCCTCTACGAGTTTCTGTAACATACATGTGAAATTAATCATCCGTCTGTATCGCTGTTTAAACCGTGTGCATAGGCCCTAAGATGCGAAAGGTGAGAAGGATAATTAGGAACTGAGTTTCATTGTATGGCAAATACTGAGGTCGTGATACACAGACGTTGTTGGCACGTACTAATGCTTAGCACTGTCCTTGTCATTCAAATTACAAAACACGTGTGGTAGACAGGGACAGGAACCATTTAGAACGTGCTGAGGTAACGTTTGTATAGTCTCCGTCTTTTCCAGGTCTGGTGCAGCTTATGCAGAGAAAGGGACCTATTTCACCTCACACAACACATTATCGTCTATAAAGATCTTCGTGTGACCTCTGTGGCGCGGCGGGCGAAGGTTCGCTTGCGACGCAGGAGGTTGCGGGTTCGATTCCCGCCTCGGAACAAATATTTGTACGATCTGCAGATATTTGTTCAGGGTGTTCTGGGTATTTTTCTATGTATAATAAAAATATCTATCTATGTAATGTATTGTATTAAGTATATCAGTTATCTATGTACCCATAACACAAGCTCTGCTTAGCTTGGGGCTATGTTGTGTGAAATGTCCAGTATTTATTTATTTATTTCTAATGTTAATCTTTTGTTTTTGTTCGATTTTTCTTTTTGTATAATCTTGTGTTGTGTTTTCTATGGGTGAAATAAATACATTTTCTTTCTTTCTTTCTTTTTTTTTCTTTCTCGGCCTACGATTGATCGGTGTTAGTGAATAAAAGGTTTTGTTAGTGACGCATGGTTACCTGGTAAATGGACGGGCTCAGGTCGGGGAAGGAGTGCAGCGCAGCGCGCAAGAACAGCATGACGTCATGCGCCGCCGCCTCGCTGCCGTCGCCCACCAACTCCAGCAGCGCCGGCGCCACTAGCCCGGCCACCTCCGGGAACTGAAGATGAAATTTGGTAAACAGATAGATTAAGATCTGCATTCACACGGACTACTGACTTCGGAAGCCTTCATGACATGCACAGACTTTATTTTTAACCGACTTCAAAAAAGGAGGAGGTTCTCAATTCAGTTGTATTTTTTTATGTAGCCGAAAGGAAGGTATCAGAATTCCGTCACAAAAAAAAGTATCCTAACCGTGTTTTGGCTCATTGGAATCGCCATGAGATGCACTCTGGCTATGAAAGATTTTAATGGTAATAACCCGCGTTCAAATTGCGCTACTTGGTTCGTGTTTTATGTGTAGCCTTGATTTAACCCATTCGCTACACTGGTTTTTTCACCATAAAAATATCATCCAGATACTTAGTCGAATACAATGGCGGAAGTCGGTTTTTTAAATGAAAAAATATTCATACTGTATTTTTAATTCGAGATTTTTTTATTCGAAATTTTTCATTAATGATGATTCGAAAATAATAATAATCGCCCAAACTAAAAAAAACAATTATACATTAATGATCAGTTATAGTGGCCTTCAACCCGAAACTACTGCTTGGCGGCAGAAATAAGTACGGTGGTAGTGCTTCCCCAGACAAACTCTTACACAAGAAGTTCTTGTAACAAAAGTTAGTGGTTGTATATTGTTTGCATGAGAATGGTTGCACAGTTCAGAAGCTCGGTTAGAGCATAACGTTCGAAAGACGAGAGTGCGAGATGGTGTTGACGAGTGTTACCTTAACAGCGGCGCGATGCATGGCGCGGACAAGCAGCTGGCGGTACTTAGCCGCGTCCTCGTGCTCGGCGGAGTGCGCCCTTGTGGCCTCCTTGCGTAACACGCCAACCAACTCTTCGGCGTGACGGCTTGTCACCAGATCCAATGCTGAGAACAAGCAATAATGTATCACTTAAGGTGGAACGTATCGCAAGTGGCGCGAAATTCAAATTTTATTGTGTGCACAGCTTGTCAACACTTGTCTTCTTGAGATAGCAAACACTGGTTTTGCGGGAGTCAGAAGACCCATGTTTTAATTGAAAGTATCTCATAAATATCATTAGTTCAGCTACGAATGTCAATGAACCAAAATAACAAAACTAATGATATTTATAAGTTACTATTAATTAAAACATGTGTGTTAGGTCTCCTGATTCCCGCAAACCCAGTGTTTGCTATCTCAAGAAGTGTTGATAAGCTGTAATGTGTAAAAAACACAATAAAATTTGAAATTCGCGCCACTTGCGAAACGTTTCACCTTAAAAAAATGCCAAAAACGGGCTCAATTATGTCCGAGTCGTAGGATTGAAAGTGAAAATTTTATACAATAATATTGGAAAAATCATAAAATTTTGATATCATCATTACCAGCCTGTTTACATTACTGTTTATTATTATATACAGAGTTATCGCGTCACAAAACTCGGCATAATTTAATTGCATTGTATTTTTTTATCTCGCTGTCAAACTGAACTACATCATTATTATCATTAGCCTGTGAAGCCCACTGCTGGATATAGACCTTCCCCCTAGAATGCCACGACGAACGGTCTTGAGCCACCTCCATCCACCGACTTCCTGCGACGTTTATAATTTAACGAATTTACAAACATTCTCCACGTCAAAAAGTCCATATAGCTCGCAGAATAGACAACCATTGGGTAATAAAGGTTCCCCCACTCGATCGACCGATGTTATTGTAACGTTCCCAGGAAGTTGGTGAGGACTCTCGAATGCCCCTCGTGGCGTTCTACAACCCTTTGACCAGCAGAGGACGTAAACCGGCTAATGATTTGAATAATGAGACCAATTGCCTTATCAAACAGTAAATCTTTCTTACCCAGGTCGAGTGTATGCTTCCTGACGTCCAAGTCGGAGGAGGCCAGCACCCGGAGCACGTCCATCGCAATATCAGGCAGTGCACGCCGCGCCGCGTCGCCGCCCCGCTCCCGCAACGCTGCCAGTCTCCCTACCACGATCAACTTGACGTTGTTGTCGCTTTCTTTCACTATGAGCTCAATGTAACATTGTGCGGCAGCCTAGAAACATAAATTACATTGAGACGGTTACCCCATAATAGACAGCAGTAGACATAGTGCCAAGAGTGCCCGCAACCTTAAGAGTGCGCGCCGAAAATATAATATGCATGAATCACCTTTTAGAGGCAAATACTAACGGAATAAGATTGAATATCGCACAACCATCAATCTCAAATCTTATTTAATTTATTATGAGAATACTAATTAGTCTAGGTAAATATTGGTTTGGTCACTTATAATAAACTATATTTTCCTTCGGTGAGTATTTATTTTAGATATGTGACTTAGGTTGTTTCCTAGAAATTCCAAAAAATCTAGTTTAAAGGCATAACTTTCAAAAAAATAAAGTATTGAGTAAATGTCTGCCAATTGTTTCTGGCTTGGTCATCTATAGAAAAAGTTCGAAAAAAACACGTATTTCAGTTATTTTATTGATGTGATATTTGGTTTACTCACAATAATTAGGTAAATCAGCATTATATTTTCGGAGCGCACCCTTAAATCGCTCAGCTGCCAACAGCGCAGCGCAGATACTTTAAACAAATGTAACCATTGATCCATATCAATGGTTACATTTGTTTAAAGTATCTGCAATACTATATATAGTACTATAATGAGTGAGTACCTACCGTAGCCCTTGCTACGGTAGGTACTCACTCATTATAGTTACTGTTACGCATACGCAAATCCCTAACACTTAAACTAGGCTGAGCCTGTATTATAGGTATTAGTTACTCCCATCGGACACAAGAAAAATTATGTAGCACAGTTTAGCACACACACGTAGTGTGTTTATGTAATCCGTTGTCAGTGCACCTACCTTAATTGCAGCAGGAGCAGTGGACAGAGTGACGAGAGTGCCGGCGGCCTCGTATCGCACAGCTGCCGATGGCGCATTTAATAATCCGTAGACAGTGCGGATGAAACGAGAACGCTCCGATGGGTTTGCGTGGCACACCTGAAAACATAACACATAACTTCACTGCACTCCTTTTGCGGAAACTAAAGCAGCACTATCTAATATCTGGCTAAATTGTTATGTGTCTACATTTATTTGTTTGTGTAGCATTTATTAGAATAGTATTATATTGATATGTGTTAGTTTATTCTCATCAACTTATTGTAAGTATTTGGATTTATAAAGTTGGTTTATTTTATTTAACTACTTTGTTTTTAACTCTGAGCACGGCCATCCGATTTTGTTTAGCTAATTTCTGTCCATCCAAAGTTTGCCAAGTAGAAATCATTTTCAGCGATATAGCCGCCCATTGTACTGTGCAAATTATGTATATTCTTTTTGGTATAATTATCCTAGAGTATAATAAATCAAAATAGATATATAATAATAATTAGTCTATCTATAACAAGAAATTATATTTCGCAATTTTTTTTCTTTAGACTATGTATAAAATCTTAGCAAGCTAGATAAACTCTTGATCTTACCCAAATACTTACTCTTACTCATAGATATAATGAATATAAAAGCTGGATTGCAGCTCAAACGGAATAGTACCTTATAAATGAGCTCCACAATCACTAACTGCAGGATATCTCCGAAGCCATTAACATTGTCAAGTCTATGAGCCAGGTAGGAGAGTGCACGCTCCTGGTCTGCGTGTAGTAACATCAGGAAAGCGTTGCGCTTGCACGACATGTCCTGCTCACTCTCCAGGAAGTTGGCTATGAGTTCTGGCGCATCGGGGATCAGGAACTCGAAATTTCTAGAAACAATAATAAGTCATTAAAAAGTGGGAATCAACAGATGTATGTACTGAGACTCGAAACATAATATCAGTGGTACCGAACGTAACAGTTATATATCATAAAATCTGACAGCCTTTTAATAACTCAGTTCTAGAAGAGCTTTCACTGTGGGCTATACAGTGCACCCTGTGAGAGTTAATAAGTACCCTGCCTAAATAATGGTGATACATTGAACCCCAACTAGACAAATATAAATGAATACTTTCGGGACTTTAGCTAGCGAATTCGCCATCAAACAATTGAATAACTATTATCATAATTTTCCAGTTTTTCATGGGTTAACATCATATTATGGTTTCACATTAATGTTTTAATGGTGTAAGTTTAGATATGAGTTTATTATTTACTCAATCACGCTTAAACGATTTTGATGTTGTAGTACATAGAGTGGGAGGCAGATAATCATCGTTTTTCATTTGTTTTTGTATCTTAACTTGTTCCAAATAAAGATGATTATGATTATGATTATGATTATAAATAAATAAATAAATCCTGGACATTCCACACAACATTATCTAGCCCCAAGCTAAGCAGAGCTTGTGTTATGGATACTAGATAACTGATATACTTAATACAATACATTACATAGATAGATATTTTTTATTATACATAGAAAAATACCCACAACACCCTGAACAATTATCAGCAGATCGTAAAAATATTTGTTCAGAGGAGGGAATCGAACCCGCAACCTCCTGCGTCGCAGGCTAACCATCGCCTGCCGCGCCACAGAGGTCGTCAACTATTATCACAATTTTAGTATCAGATACTAGATTAATATGCATAAGTTAGCACTTTATAAACAAATAAGTATATTTTGGATGTTTTCACACACCGGTAGATGGTAAAGATAGCCAGCACAGCATTCCTCCTGACATAGGAGTGGCGGTGCTCAAGGCAAGCGCGGATGGCCGGCATCAGGGGCTCCAGGAGCTCCGGCTCCTTCAACTTGCATAGGAACCGTAGTGTTGATCCACGGAGGAACTCATTGGGGTGTTGGAGGTCCTATAAATGATGCAGAAAAAGAGTAGTTGACTTGGCCCTGACAAACTCGTTAAGAGGGGCCTACCTTCTAATTCTAATTCTAATTGAAAATGGGGGAGATAAGATCTGCACTGACTTCCCGCATTGGGGTGTATTGTGCATTGTCCCCCTGCTAACCCTACCCCAGCCAGCCCAAATCCTTAAAATAACGGAGAAGGACCCTGGGTTTATGGCAGCACTGTTCTAGTGTCCCCGAATGAGTAACGGATGAAGTTAAACAGGACTCTATCAGCTCCTGGAGTCCGGTTTTTTCCTGGCTTCATTTGTGGCTGTGCAGTACAATATAACATGCTCCACTGTCTCCTCGTCCTGAAGACAGCCACGACATAGCCCACTGTCCGTAGCCCCTGTCTTCAGCAGATGGTGGTTGAGATCACAGTGTCCCGTGATGATGCCCACCATCATCCGTAGGTCTTCGCGTTTCATCTTTAACAATGTGTTTGTTATCCTTTTGTTTTTAGCTGGAAGCTGGAAGGGGCCTACCTTAAAAAGAATTATGTTCCTTGCCTGACATACTTTCCATACAAACGCTTGTACATGATTGTGGCATTGTAACAAATTTTTCTTTAGATGTTTTGTACAAATATATATCTTGTTTTGTAGGTTTAAACAAACAAAAATTTCAAATAAAATAAAAAAAAACATGGTTTGGTTTACCTTCCTGTATGCATCACATACAAGGATCATCTCCTGCAGCAGTTTCCCATCAGGCATTGTCTTAGGAACTATCTCCCAGAAGATAAGCAGAAGCTTCTTGATGGTGTGGTCCTGCAGGGGCAGCACGAACCTGATGATGATCATCAGAATACCTGGGATCTTGTCTCCTGAGAGAATGATGCTAATAACCTTCTTTAGGGCCTCTATCTTCTTCTTTGTGTCGCCTTTCTCTGTACAACAGCAGAACAAAACAATGAAATGATATAGGTAATACAATGATGATGTGCAGTAATACAGATTATTGAAGGAAGTTGTGTCATGCGATTGGATATTATTAAGCGAGTTGAGACTTGCTAACTAATTTTGTGTGCATTCCCTTACTCAAAATCTTTGAATGCCAAAGACAATTAAAACTTTTGTATCTCAATTAAAATATTAAGGAATATTACTATTTGAGTTACTCCCTTATTATGAGGATTATATTATTGAAAGTTCTTTTAAAATTATCTTTGGGATTTCAATGAATAAACTTACATTTTGTTTTTTTTATAGTACCCTACTTATAGTATTATAATCCGAAAACCGAATGCAATCATCCATCGATACAATCTCTTTTGAACTTTTATAGTTATATTTATTTACATGGATAATGTTATTTTACTCATTTTACAACATTTAAGTTAATTTTGGTTGTTGCTTGTGGGGTTGAACATTTGCATCAAGGTGTTTGGATTAGGAGGGGTTCAGATTACAAAGGCTCTTCACATGTATACTTGTATCATAAATTATTCTGATAAACAGTTTATTTACTTGATTTTTTTGACCAAACCATTTTATTAATCCCAATAAATGAGTTTTTACAGGCTCCAACAAGTACAGGTGTCAAGTACAGGTGGGCAGGTATTATTTGTTCTGTAAAAAATGTCTTACCCAGGTCAAGCTTGAGTTGCATCTCATTGTAAGGATCCGAGTCTGTCGGGAAGTTAATCAGAGTGTAGCACGGCTGCTCCACACCCGCCATCCTGGAGAATAACGAACAAGTCAACATCAGTGTGATGAAACATTGAGGTGATCGTGATGAATGTTTTACTGTCAGAATTTACCCTTTACAGCTAATAATTTTATACTATTTGCAACACATAAAAGAAGTAATAGTAAACTAGCAATATACACAATTTACGTTATCTCGAGATCACATAAAACATAGAAATAAACTCGAGATGAGTGTGTGTACAAGGAAGGAACCGCTTTACTTGCCTGAACTGAGGTATTACCGTAGAATTCTTAGTGATGAAGAATAATGATTAACTAAGCTCAAACTTAAATAAAATGAATTGAACTATGCTGTAGATTCCGTAAAATATGTAATTTCAAATTTCAAATCAACACACAGCAATACGTGTCCACATCCAAACCAACCATTAATTTCACAATTTATTTATTTTATTTAGAACAGTCAAAGTCAAAGTCAGTTCATTGGAATTGTTCCTTGCTCCAAGGTATCTCTGCTCTCGTTTATGTTTACATTCTGTGGGACTGTGTGTGTGTGTAAATCAGTAAATCAGTGTAAATAGCCTGTTTTGTTTATTTATCACCTTTTATCACAGACAAACAGTAGTTATTTATCATTCGTAATTTCATTGAAAAATATATTTTTTACAAAATCAAAGTCAATTAGCAAATTAAACATGAAATAAATGAAAGATTACCAATATTACAAAAATGGATATCATCGTAACGTTGTTTTACCTGTTGTTTACGGCATGTATAATCTACCCGCCGACTGAGTTTGTCAGCGCTGGATTCACAATTCCTCAAATTTTTGATGGCTTATTGGGATCGGAAAATGTTAATTTTGTAAGCTACCATATGAGAAGAACCTCTATCACTATGGTGGCCCATTCATTTTTACCCATGGGATACTGGTTTGCACTGTATTTAGGAGGCTGGCAGTCGGAATGGCTGCTTGTTACATTCGCCTCATGCTGGCTGTTTGTTTTTATGTTTCTGTATAAGATGATATATTGGTGGGAGCATGAGAAGCATGGACACCCTGTGGTGAAGTCACTCCTCCCCTATGTGCATCAGGGAAGTGATTGGAGGGTAGTTGCTACAGACCTCAATACTGAATTCAAAAAGTAAGTTAATTTCGTGCTAATTCATTAGGTAACTAAAAAAATTCAAATTATGACCTCATTATATTTGTGCAGATAGACTGAGAGACGGGTGCAAAAAGGACTATTTAACTAAATTATAATAATAAACAAAGTGTTGGCTATACCAAAAGACACTGGTTGTATTGATGAAGATAAAAGATTTATCTGATAAATATATATATTTCTACAGCCAGTTTGTTTGTTTACAGTGTGGACAAAGTGTCCATACAA
This sequence comes from Epirrita christyi, assembly GCA_951392215.1. Lineage (NCBI taxonomy): Eukaryota > Metazoa > Arthropoda > Insecta > Lepidoptera > Geometridae > Epirrita > Epirrita christyi. Next base: position 16,419,664 of record OX595838.1, on the reverse strand, counting down.
CTGCGAACCACTAGCAAGTTCGTAGCGACTCCAACATGGCTCATCAAGGTGTCCCAGTATGGAGTAGATATTGCCAAGCAGGGGGAGTGTACACTGGTGGCTACTGCAGTAAGTTAGTATTTTTTAAAGTTTTGCAATCAGAGTCCCAATTCTCGTAATTATTGAACATTCAATTCACAATTTAATCTCATCTCAGTCTGCTGGCATGTATGTCTAAACTATTTCATAATCTTCACATGCAAGTTAAAGCTCTTGCTCTAACAAACACCTTCCTTGGTGACAGAAAGGTTGATTATTAGATATCGAAATATGAATGAGATGAGATTTATTTGATAATTATTGAATTGAACGTACCTATATTAATTTCTTATATTGTCAAATCATTACAAGAATTGCCTTCCTGAACACATGTTTATCGTTATTGACATTTCCAAGTTGAAAGAACATTTGTAAAGGTTGAGAGAAGAAGAGAGAGTATAGAGTATAGAGTAGAAAGAGAGAGAAGAGTATAGAGTATAGAGATATATATATTTATAGAGTCGAAAGTTTTAATGTTACTGCCACCGGTTCTTGATGGTAGCTCCGTATACTCTAGTCAGACCGCAACCACGATTGTAGTATCACATTCAAAATGTGGGGAAAATAAATAATAAGGTAATACATGCAATAAATACCCATAACAATATCAACAAATATCTGCAGTAAGTAAGTAGTTAAGCTATTTATAAAAATATAGTTTTAGTCAAAGACAATATTCAAAAAATGTTCAAATTTGAATGAACACTGTCTAAAAACTACAATAGCCAGGCTAAGAGTCGGGCTCATAGACTAATAGGAGGGAGGGGTGCTGAACTCACACTAGAACTAGCTAGAATGCTGAACAAGTTTCATCATTAATTTTATACCATGATTGCATTATATCTTTTCAAAAATATTATAACTTGTTAAACCACAGACAGACAGCCACAACATCTCAGTAGCTGGTGAGGATGAGGTTCAGTACATCAACATTGAAGTCATCCCCACACGAAACGATGTGAAATCCTTCTCGTTCCGCATCACCACTGCAGCCTTGAGAGACTTGCAGCCGAGACTGTTTCACCCCATCCGAGTGCCAGCACATCTGTCCCTGCTGCCAACCCTGATTGAGAGATTTGTGGCAGTGTTCAGGGATTGTGTGCTGCAGAATCCAGAGTACATCCTTCCTGATAATGAGGTTAGTAGTGGCTTTGTGCTTATTTCAGAAAAGATCAGTTTAATTGTGAAGATTCTAAGTAATCAGGTGCACTCGTTTTAAGTAAAAATTGTGTACTTACAGGAAATAGAACAATGCATTGGCTGCATGCAAGAGCAAGCGGACGTGAAGATCGAGAGGCGCTGCTTGGCGCCGCCCCCGCATCTAGTGGGCGGTCCGCCTGAGTGCCAGACCTGCCACTGCAGGTAAGATAAAGGCCCCGCATCTAGTAGGCGATCCGCCTGAGTGCCAGACCTGCCACTACAGGTAAGATAAAGGCCACGCATCTAGTAGGCGATCCGCCTGAGTGCCAGACCTGCCACTGCAGGTAAGATAAAGGCCCCGCATCTAGTGGGCGGGCCGCCTGAGTGCCAAACCTGCCAATGCAGGTAAGATAAAGGCCCCGCATCTAGTAGGCGATCCGCCTGAGTGCCAGACCTGCCACTGCAGGTAAGATAAAGGCCCCGCATCTAGTGGACGGGCCGCCTGAGTACCAAACCTGCCAATGCAGGTAAGATAAAAGCCCCGCATCTAGTAGGCGATCCGCCTGAGTGCCAGACCTGCCAATGCAGGTAAGATAAAGGCCCCGCATCTAGTGGGCGGCCCGCCTGAGTGCCAGACCTGCCAATGCAGGTAAGATAAAGGCCCCTCATCTAGTGGGCGGCCCGCCTGATTGCCAGACCTGCCACTGCAGGTAAGCAGGTAAGAGCGGGTTCACATTATAGTGTGAACAGCAAGATACATAATAGACAGCCGACAATAAGCCAACGGTAAAACTGTTGGTCCAACCTAATGTAATGACGCAAAGATAGAGGCCCTGCCTGAGTGCCGCCCTGTCAATTTATAAGACAATCACAAGAAGAACGAAATAAGAGACGCACTCTTTTAAATCGATGTACACCAGATAGACAATGGCGAAAAATCAGGGATTATCGTAAAAATACTCTTAATTTAATTTTGAAGCATAATTTACTGCACAGAAATGTTGCTTGTGTTGCTCTCTCCGTGAGAAAGATATTTTAGGAACCTGCATTAAATGAATCGAAATAATCAACAAATGACAATGGGAAAATATTTTACATATATATTTAGCCACGTTTACACAAGTGTACACCAACAAGGTCTAGGCTCCATACATCTTGGAACAACACCTTTGACACGTTAACCCTTTTCATTGGCAGGGTACTCTGGTGCGTGTCGTGCATGGCGCGGTGGTGGGCGGCGCGCGCTGGCTCTGCGCCGCCTGCGCAGTGGCTGGCGGGGCGCTGCACGTGCCCCGTGTGCCGCGCCGCCTTCTGCCTGCTGGACGTGCGCCCGGTGCGGCGCACGGCCGCCACGCCCAGCGACATGTGACCGCCGCGCGCGGGCCTCCTGCGCGCTCATCTTAGCTCATTTCAACTGCGAAAACACTATGAACATCTTGTTATCTTGTACCTTGGTCTATCGACAGTGAGTGCTATGGATATATCTCTCAGTTTTATGTATAAAGTGACCCCAAAAAGACCGCCTATTTGATTGTTTTTGACAAAGATGTAATTTATTCTCTGCTGCGTTCTATAAAGTTAAAACACGCTAAAATTATAGCGAGCCCTTTATTATTAGACTAAAATTAAAGGCTTGTTTTAAGTACTTAAATGGGCTACTGAGCTGTCTAGTCACACGCCAACGGTGAAGATGGGAGTCGAAAGTTTTAATGTTACTGCTACATACTGGTTTGATTAAATATATGTATATTGGTATAATATGTTATAATGACAACCTGGAACCATTGAATTTATGTAATGACTATAAATGAATTTTTTGATGTTGTTACCATGAGGTTATAGCTTAAGTTTTGACATGAAATGTAATCTCTGATATTAATTATCTGCAATCAATTGAATGTGTATGGTTACTGAATTTATAATTATTGCGATTTTTGCATGACAGCAATATTTTTATGAAACCATGTTATTGTTATTATTTAGCTTTGTCTAATTATAATCCAAATTGTATTGAACCAACTTAACTTTATTATTTTGACCTCCCAACTAAAAAGATGGTGTTACTAGTGATACTTTTTTGTCTCATTAGTCCGGTTGGTTTGTACAACAAAACTACTGAGCTCTTTAGCACTAGTAGTTTGTTTAAACCTACACATTGCATTCACTTGGTGGGAATTTTAATCAACCCAATTACCTACCTACTTATTCTAAATAACGACTTTACTTATTAGTGTAGTAAGGTCGCGAAAATTTGGTTTTTTTGTGCGTCAGTGTAAATACCTACCCTTATTGAGCAAAAGAGATTTATATACTTTTAAACGTAGGTATTATGATTTGAATCTATTAAAATTTCCGTGAGTAGGAAATAAATCGAATTAAAGTAAGTACGTAGGTACCTATCTACATATTTAGTAAGACATAAAAAGCCCTTACCTACCCAGTACCTAGTGGGTGCCACAGACTAATTAGGTCATTAATCAACGATAGATTGGATAGTCAGATAAATAGATGGCATGCCACAAAGGTCAGGGTCGCCACATCTACTAAGTACTAATGGATTCTGAATTCTATATTATTAGGTAGGTAGGTAGCTACGCGATAACCATCGCCAATTAGGTAGGTACCTACTGGCGGTAGGTAATTATCGGTACCTATTTACCTAGTTTCGCTTGTACGTACGTACAAACACAGGAACAAAACTATCCACTGAGTAGGTGGTTCCTATCTAATCGTTACAGCTTTTCCTCGCTTCCTCGTGTTCCTACTAAATACTCCTACTGATATGAGCACCGGGACACCCATGTCCTGATGCTCCTATTGAACATTTTCCTGGCCTAAACCAAGGAACTTATATCCAAGCCTAAACTGACCCACGAGCACGACTGACATGTCGTTATTTTACTGCGAATGTAGGTCAATGTAGGTACATAATACAGGCAACGAATTGTTTAACCCTTTAATTCTCAACATCCATGCTACAGGCCTACAGGGCTTGCGTACCTACCTATGTTATGTCATGCGTTAGTAGTATCCAAAGTCTGTGCGTAGGTAGGTACCTATGTCAGTTTTGCACGTTTGGGTTGCAGGAGGATACAGCGACATGCGACATGATTTACGTATACCTATCCACTGTTACTCTCTCTCCTACTGAAATTTGTGATAGTGGGCCGCAGTTAGACGACCCCTGCTTTAATCGATTAACTGTCTACAATCGTAAATAGGCATTCGATAGGTTAATTATTATTCTAACTCAACGACCCACAAATGTGGGTAATTATACGCTACCACTTACTACCCAATGCAGTTCAAAACTAACTTTCATATTTATCAAACGAATGAAGAAGAATTGTAAAATGGTCAAAAATCAATCCAACTGGAGCCGAGCGATTCGACATTTTTTCAGCACGACATCCTTACATGGATTCAAATATCTGTTCTCAGAATTTTACATGGACCGGTAAGTTTTATGGTTTGACGACTCGTTTTTATATTCCATGTGCCGCCATGTGGCGAGTAGCCGGCTGAGACGCGAGGTGCAGGTTTGATTCCCACTTCGGAACAAATCACAGAATCAGAGTAGGTAGGTATAGTACTAAAGGACAAAATTAAATGTTGTAGGTATGTTTTGCAATGCAAATATTTGTTCAAAAAAAGTGCCGGCTTATGTTTTTTTTCACAAATGCCTTATTTTGGTTGAGTGAGACCTTGGACCTTGATGAATTTCCTTGGAGTTTGTTTGAAGTCCGTGTATTTGATTTGTACGTACGACATGATAGTATACAGCATGATAATGCACGGTCTGAACGGCCAATATAGTATTCCAAAACATAGCTTTCAAATATCAGGCTGTGCAAAACATGGCGTACAATATTGGCTATGCATTATCATCACGTGATGATATTGCACGTGAGATATTTATCTCGGCGGCATTAAGCCACGCACATCCACAAAACACACCTATAGGTAATTTGTGTTTTATGGTAGTAGTGCAGCGCCCCTTTCCTAAGTTGTTATTTCAGGCTATGCTCAAAAAGTACTAACTATTACTCGATGGTTATGATTTTTTTTCGGATATTGTCCGGTTTGCCAGAGTCAGTTGGCTAATCTGCTGCTGCGCGAGCACCTGTTGCGCTGTGCACTGTGTTGTGGTCGCGCTTTCTCGAGGTGCCAGCCGTGCTGCAGCTATGGGACCTGCAGTCCGACGAGACCGCTTACCAACACATGCCGCTCGTAGTGGTGTGCCCACCTGTTGATGACAGTGCTGCCTTGCTCGTTGACCAGCTGTGAGTTGTACCTACCAAACTATGCACATACACACACACGCATACCATCGATCGCTCACAAACACCATCAACGTATCTAACTAATGGGTTGACATGGCTGATGCCAGCTCATGTCTTTTCTGTGATTTACCCAAATAAAAATAAAATGGAGGTAAGTAATAACTAGTGGTTCGCCCCGAACTGAGACCTCGCGATAAAACCTTTATCAGCCCGACTACTTAACTAAGTAATTTCCATATTTTCTATTATTATTTTTGAAAATTTTCACCACGAGGTCTAGCAGTACAGTACAGGATCTACCAGTAACTACTCTAATTTCATACACATCATCGAAATAACCTTTGAATAGGGCTAAGCAACGGGGCATAATACTACATCCCTGTTAGTACCTATATCAAGTACCTGACGAATTAATTGATAACGTCCTTTTGACGAAAACCAAAGAACTCCAACGTCATTCAAATTCCTAGAAATGGGAGGTCAACAATGGATGTTATATTGGTTGTTGTTTTATGGAGTACAAGTTTCTAAATTCTTCAATTTCAGACTTTTCCCTGTTGTTGTGACACAAAAGCCACAAGCATACCAAATTTCAACATTATGGGATTGCTGGAAGTACCCTAGAATTTTTGATTTTTCCGTTTTTTATTTTCCCTAATATCTCAAAAACTACTAAGGCTACATACTTATTAAAAACAGTTTTGAAATGTCCAACCAAAGCGCTTTCATTAGACACTCTACTTGATCTGACTGTCTCACTTTTATTTTTTTTACCCCCTCTTGGACCCCAATATCTCAGTAACCCCCTGACCGATATAGCTCATAACCTTACCTACAAATTGTACCAATACTATCTACCCCCATACCAAATTTCATGAAGATCGGATTAACGGTTAGGAAGTTTTCATCGGACAAACATACATACATACACACATACATACAAACGCCGATTCTTCCAACTTGACTCAGAGAACTCGCTTCGCTCGTTCAAAAATCGAATATGCAAAGTGTGCAAAAATCGAATGTGCGCTTCCGTCGTGCAATTATCTAGAACAATGTATAATAATAACAATAAATAAATAAATGCTGGACATTTCACACAACATTATCTAGCCCCAAGCTAAGCAGAGCTTGTGTTATGGGTACTAGAGATAACTAATATACCATTACATAGTTTTTTTTTAATTATATACATATATAGAAAATACCCAGAACACCCTGAACAAATATCTGCAGAATTCTTATGCCAATGCACCATGTTGACTCAGAACTTGCTTCGCTCAGTCAAATATTCTAAGTCTTCAACCTGGCTGTTATAAAGCAATGCGCAATACTAATATTACCTATACCTAAAACAATATAATGTGCCGTTACTACTGTTCAATTATGTACTGTGACGCAAAATTTGTGCCAGCGAGTTCAGAGGCCCAATTCTCTAATTTTAAAAACACTCCAATCGCAATATAATCTCGTATCAGTCGCACTGTGTCGTACTTCGCATGCGAAGATTAAGTAATAGTTACTACGTGGCAGTGCAACTGACACGAGATTATATTGTGACTGGAATATTTAAAAAATTAGAGAATTTTAATTCTAGGCGCGATTCGCCTCGCGGGGTGGGAGCTGTGCTGGATGCACTGACTTATTTTATCTAGTTCTTTTTTCTAATAGGACAACGAACGCTTCCATAGTGGAGAAAGCAAGAAAATCACTAGCCCAAGTTCTTTCAGCGATTCCAACATCAGCTCATCAGCTACAGCTGGTTGAAGTGGTAATTGATTTGACTGACAGTTAAGTACCTACTTAACTGTTTTTTCTTCACTCTTTCAAGATTAAAATCGATCGAGTTATGCAGAAAGCAGCCAAATGGGGCTAACTACAAACCGAAATATGAGCGTTTTTCTATCGAAGGTTGCACTTCAGCTATTTATTAACTTTTTTTAGTTTTTGTAATTAAATTACAAAAAATAATATTAATTAATAAATAGCTTGCTTGGCTGCCTTCTGCATAACTCGGTCCAAATCGAGTGCTCCTTGTTTCAACCCTTCAGACGTCAACCCATTTAGGTATTTATATCGACCCAACCCATTTCATTGAATTTCTATTCTTGTTTCAACCTAATCCTAAAATATGAGTATATATTGCAAGTATCTACTACGTTTAAACATGTGACACGGTGTAACGAAGAAAACAGCTAGGTCTATGTAAATACTTTTGTTTTTAAAACACCTGACGGAGTACCTACGCACTGCGTTAGTTGTGTCTTTATCTAATGGTTCTTAAAAGGAGCTAGGTTATATACACTTGGGTGCAAAAAATTCGCACATTGATCAATTTTCAAGAAAAGCTCATAAATTCTATGTATGTTTAATTTTCTTGAATGGAGATTCAAAGACTATTTCAATACCTATTCAGTGGTACCCTTTTTGTAATAATACCGTGCTATAAAGTGATTTTTGGTGGTCGGCATCTTAATTGCACGTTTTTTAGTAGGTAGGTACAATTTTTTAACCAATAACCATTAGTTATTGATTAGAAACATTTTGTAGCAGGCAAGTATACAAACAAGCAAAGCACTTTTCTTTCTAACATAAAATGTAGAAAGGCCCCCTCTGGATGAACCAAGGACATTCTATAAAGGTCTCAGGGAAGTCGGTGGATGGAAGCGATCCAACAACGTTCGTCGTGGCATTCTACAGGGGGGGGTAGGGGGCCTATATACAGTGGGCAGCTACAGTAGGCTGATGATAAAGACGATTATAGCTACTGCAAATTCACTGTGACACGATGTTTAAGGTTTGGGTTGAAATAAGAATATTTTATTAAAATGGGTAAAATGGTATAAATGGGTTGTTTTTTTTTGGGTTGAAACAAAAAGCATCCGTAACTAAAATCAAGTACCTACCTAATCGCTGATTCTTTTTAGCTTCTTTCAGCCAAGAATATCTCGCTCAGTGAATTGGTCTTTAACCACATGCCATCATGTGAACAGTTGCTGTTAAAATGCCGGTTGGAGGAGATTATAGTGCCATGTGAGTCTTTATTCATGAGGGAGCTGACTCCATGGGGAATCTGCTGCGTCATGCGGCCCATTGAGTAAGTGCCTACCTAGTTTGTGATTCTGAAAATAAATTAGAATATAACAACTGGGAGCTCCCCAGCTTTAATTTTCAAAATTACCATTCTCCTTTAGCAGTATGTAGTTGAAAATTGGAAGTTACCTAGTAAATAAATATATTACTCCAATATTTATTTTCCTTCCACAGAATTCCGAATTTTATAGATCAGCCTAAATCTAATCGTTTCAAAACGACCAAAGGACTAGACCTGGCATTACAATGTTCGCATGATCCTACTCAAGGTTGTGGGGTATGTTCAAGCTTGGTAAAAGTATTATTGTTTTAGCTTGATTTATTTATCATAGGACGATTAGATTAATCTGAGGCTATATATATAGGGTGTAAAAAGACTACTCCTGAAAACTGAAATAGTGCATTCAGACCATGATTCTGAAAATATTGAAGCTAAAAAAATTCAAAAAAAATACTTGCTCACTTTTGGCCCGCTTTTTGCGTGTTTTCTTTATAAACATCCATAAAATATAGTTAAAGGAACACAAAAACCTAATTTTCATCGTTTACTTCATTAAGAACACGTTAATAAACAAAAACGTCAAAAAAGCAATGAAAACCATGTAAGAAATATTGGTGCTACGGGTGGACCAGCTGACTGGGAGCGATGAATTCCGTACCTTCAGTATTCGGGATCCGTCCTTTTACACCAGGGGTTCCCAAACTTATTTTGTCCACTTTGAGAATAAATTATTTTTTAGCGCCCCCATTTTTCACCTACTTGAAAACCACTATAACTTCAAATTAAATAAATTATTTGCTAGCTATAGTAGCGGAGAGTTAAACATTCATTCTAAACAAGACTTTTTCTATAACCCGCAATAGTTGACTTGAGACCTGAGCGAATGGACCATTTTTTTCTGGGTCTCTTACTGCCCCTCTTTAGACCTGCAGCGCCCACAAGGGGGCGTTATCGCCCACTTTGGGAAAGGCTGTTATACACGCTGTATTAAATTACCTACGATTTATCTACGAATTAAAATAGATTTAAATGCCATGTAGGTAGGTACTGCCAATAAATTCTCAGTTATTCATATGGTATTAGTGTCTAGATATTGATCATTGAGTTAGGTACCTAATAATATAAATCAATGCTATTTTTATAAGTGCTACACAACGTAGCGTGATATAAAATTGCTTAGATATAAACATTTACTAATAATAGGTACTTACCCATAACTTTTAAGAAAGATAAAAATCATAATTTATCTTACCTACTATTTCATAAGATAGTAGAGCTTCCCCTATCTGTTTACGGTTTATAAAAAATGTCTACTGCCTCTGACAGCTTTCCCCAACATTTGAAATGGATGAAGCTGAGGACCCGATGGTTATAATGCCGGGATACAGCAACTTCGCTCAGCTTCGATTCACATCAATCTCGCAGAACTCCATTGAAGAACTCGTTGGAATAACTTGTAACCCGAATAAGGACTACAGTAAGGCGAACTGTCTGGTAAATTAAAACATACAAAAATATAAATACTTATAATGTTATTGACCATAACATAGCAGGTTGAAGTGGCAATGGATAGGCCATATAGTTCACAGAACTGACAACCGGCGCGGGGGATAAAGGTTATCTAGTGGAAACCACGTACCGGAAGACGACGCAGTGTAGGTAGGTGCAGTGTCTTAAGGGACAGATGATATTTTAAAGATAGCACGAAGTTGGTGGATGGAGACGGCTCAAAACCATTCGTTGTAGTATTCTATGGGGAGGCCTACGTCCAGCATTGGACTTCTACAGGATGATGATATACAATTACAAAAATAATTGAACGAGCGAAGCGAGTTCTCTGAGTCAAGTTGGAAGAATCGGCGTTTGTATGTATGTGTGTATGTATGTATGTATGTTTGTCCGATGAAAACTTCCTAACCGTTAATCCGATCTTCATGAAATTTGGTATGGGAGTAGATAGTATTGGTACAATTTGTAGGTAAGGTTATGAGCTATATCGGTCAGGGGGTTGCTGAGATATTGGGGTCCAAGAGGGGGTAAAAAAAATAAAAGTGAGACAGTCAGATCAAGTCGGGTTTTTAATGAAAGCGCTTTGGTTGGCCATTTCAAAACTGTTTTTAATAAGTATTTAGCCTTAGTAGTTTTTGAGATATTAGGGAAAATAAAAAACGTAAAAATCAAAAATTCTAGGGTACTTCTAGCAATCCCACAATGCTGAAATTTGGTATGCTTGTGGCTTTTGTGTCACAACTACAGGGAAAAGTCTGAAATTGAAGAAATTAGAAACCTGAACCTTAAAAAACAACAAACCAACATAAGATCCATTGTTGACCCCCCATTCCTAGGAATTTGAATGACATTGGAGTTCTATGTTTTCGTCAAAAGGACGTTATCAATTAATTCGTCAAGTACTTTAAATACTAACAGGTATGTAGTATTTACGCTCTGTTGCTTAGTCCTATTCAAAGGCTATTTCGATGATGTGTAGAAAAATTACCTATAGAGGTTAATTTTTATTTCTCAGTAAATGTTTTTAGAAATCGGTTAGAAGGGTAACGAAAGTAAAATATGCAAAAAAATATCTTGTTGATACTTCAAGTTCTCGGGTAATGCTGAAATTTATTATTTAAGTATATTTTGTTCTACGGGGAGAAGTCGAAAATTGAGGATTTTTCTTTGTAATATCCATTTTTAGAGTAGAAAATTTAAATCTTTAAAAATTAGGTAACAAAACTAGATGGCACTGCTTTAATTAAAAAAATCTTTTTTCTTGCTTCACAAAATCTCTTTCATATGAGAGAAATTGACTCGATAGTTTTAGATTTCTGATGGATCATCCATACAAACATACTTACATAGCCGTTAAATACAAAACCCTTTCTTCCCCTCTTAAATTAGTCGGGCTGATAAAGGTGTCATCGCGAGGTCTCAGTTCGGGGCGAACCACTAGTATAAGTACTTACCTCGGTATTAAATATGGCCCTGCCTCCCGGAATAGTGCGAGCTAGGAAACAGTTCTTCCCAAATGACATGACATGTTAAATTACAGTAGTTTCAAAATTAAATAAAAACATTGAAAAACTTACTCTTATTGAACGAGCGAAGCGAGTTCTCTGAGTCAAGTTGGAAGAGTCGGCATTTGTATGTATGTATGTATGTATGTATGTATGTTTGTCCGATGAAAACTTCCAAACCGTTAATCCGATCTTCATGAAATTTGGTATGGGGGTACATAGTATTAGTACAATTTGTAGGTAAGGTTATGAGCTATATCGGTCAGGGTGTTGCTGAGATATTGGGGTCCAAGAGGGGGTAAAAAAAATAAAAGTGAGACAGTCAGATCAAGTGGGGTGTCAATGAAAGCGCTTTGGTTGGACATTTCAAAACTGTTTTTAATAAGTATGTAGCCTTAGTAGTTTTCGAGATATTAGGGAAAATAAAAAACGTAAAAATCAAAAATTCTAGGGTACTTCCAGCAATCCCACAATGCTGAAATTTGGTATGCTTGTGGCTTTTGTGCCACAACTACAGGGAAAAGTCTGAAATTGAAGAATTTAGAAACTTGTACTCCATGAAACAAAAACCAATATAACATCCATTGTTGACCTCCCATTTCTAGTAATTTGAATGACGTTGGAGTTCTATGGTTTTTGTCAAAAGGACGTTATCAATTAATTCGTCAGGTACTTGATATAGGTACTAACAGGTATGTAGTATTACACCCCGTTGTTTAGCCCTATTCAAAGGTTATTTCGATGATGTGTAGGAAATTAGAGTAGTTACTGGTAGATCCTGTACTGTACTGGTAGACCTCGAGGTGAAATTTTTCAAAAATAATAATAGAAAATATGGAAATTACTTAGCTTAGTAGTCGGGCTGATAAAGGTGTTATCGCGAGGTCTCAGTTCGGGGCGAACCACTAGTGTATAGTGTATGTAACACAGCAGTGTAACACAGCCAATAGGCTGTTTGTGAGTGAGTTAGAGGATGTGTGTTTTTGTATGAGTTTGTTAATAGTGTGTTTGAGATGGTTATCATAATATATACCTACCTACCTACTTAATCCCATTTTCACCAACCAATTCTATAGTAACCAATCTATTCAAAATTTATAGTTCCGCATTTTAAAGGCCTCCCCCATAGTATGCCACAATGAATGGTCTTGAGAGCCTCCTGCATACACCAACTTCCTGCGACGTTTATTATGCCCTTGGTCCATCGAGCCATTCGGGGGAGTCTTCTTTTACTGATTAGTCCGATTCAAATTGTACTTTCTATTCTTTTATAGGAATAATCTACGGATGGTCTAGTGTTTTTTTTTTTATGCTACTTGGCAAGCAGGTAAGCTTACGGCCCACCAGATGGAAAGCAGTTACCGTAGCCTATGAACGCCTGTTACACCAGAGGTAGCACACGCGCGCTGCCGCCCCTGAGACATAAAGATGAAAAGCCTCATGTGCCTGTAATTTCACCGGCATCCGTACCCTTCAAACCGAAACAGCAATGCAAACACTACTGCTTGGCGGCAGAAATAGGTACGGTGGTAGTACTTCCCCAGACGAACTCTAAGATTCTCTCTTTCTCTCTACTCTCTCTCTCTCTTCTAATTTAAGTAGAAATGTAAAGAAAATAGGTAACCTACATCGCATGAAATTCTAGGGATCAGTTCGGACAAACCACTAATTAGTGTTTACCACTGTGTGCGTATAAATGTAAACTTGTTGAAATAAATCTCCGAACCATTAGTACTATAGGTACTTAAACTACCTAACTGGATTCTCTTTACTTTCAGGCGAAATGCGCAGAAAGAGCATGTGGGTGCACCAATCCCTTGAGCCCTGAAAATAACTTCGTTCAGAACAGATCACTAATGTGTGCTGTGACTCAACTACCGTGTCTTAGAGCCTACCAAAGTAATAATCGCTACTTACATACTGCTACTTCATTATGGCATTATATTATTATATTACCCATAATGAAGTAGCTTAACCGTGGTTTTTGTTTTAGATAACTCAAAATGCAAATGTCTACCATGTTGTAACAAAGTGACCACTTATGTGACTTTGGAGTCGGGTCGTATGGACGTTTTGAATTCGGCACTTGATCCAATGTAGTAAGTATTTGGTACCTATAACAATTGTATTATGTTTACGTTGTCCTGTCTGGACTGGAAGATAATATTTATTAATTGAATAATAAGAAGTTTTTTTTTTTTATTTTACAGTTCTGAACTAAATGCTTCATCAACAGTGCTCCATTTGAGAGTATACATTGGTCTCTCAAGGATATTTACAGTTAATCCTGCGGAAACTTGGCTTAGTTTACTGTGTAAGGCCCTTACACTATGATAATAGGATAGTCTAAGTATGACTCTTTTAGGTACATACGTACCTATTATAATATAATAACAAAATATCTAAATATCATCAATAGATACTCATAGATCTATGATCCTATTTGGCGGCATATCGTGGTATTTAGGAACCTATCTCACAGAGACGGTACGCGGCGGACTCAACAAGCAAAAGTTTGTTTGAGGGGAAGTTATTTTTGAAAGGTAATAGGGTATATGGGTATATTCAAAATACAAACGTTCCCTTCTTAATCTTTATAAACCTCCCATGGTTACCTACCCATAGATAATACACTCACAAAGTATCTTGTACCTTTTGTTTGCGAGATCACCAATCTTTGAGCAGTGGGGTCAGCACGAATAACTAACGTTATCGAGACGCTAGCAGACGATCGCAAATATCAAATATTGGCCAATGATACCGGGGTAACTTGAAATCTAGATTGAAAGTTGATTGGGTTATATTTGACGTTTAGTATCGTCTCGCTAGCGTCTCGGTAACGTAAGATATTCGTGCTTGGGCGTCTGATCACACTCCTTTGTTTTGTTTTGCAGCTTCATTAGGTGGAGTGTTCAACATGTTTCTGGGAGTGAGCCTATTCAGTGGACTGGAAATATTGTTCCTGTTGTTTGTGAAGCTACCCATAGCTTTTAAAAATTCTTCGGAAATTACTAACCTACCTTCAAAATATTAATTTTTAACTATTGTTTTCTTAATTTTACTGTTTTCATTGGTTTTCGTATTTCTAGAATTATTATTAACCGATTTTCAATCACTTCATAGTCTGTATTATTCGTCGATGTTATTGGATGCCGCATAGATTTATAGTAAAGATACGCTTGACAGACAAAACAATAAAGCAATGTCTCCTTATAGCAAAATCAGCGCCATCTCTCGGATTGCATTATAACTACGTTGAAATGAACACAAAAACCCGAAGCCATAACGTTCTTGTTTTTTGGGAGTCCGGTTATTTACAACCAAGAAACTCGCACGCGTATCAATTAACATCCTTACAAAGTTATAGCGTTTTGCTTGTATGGCGTCTCTTTATTGAATTGGAGAGCGATTTACCAAGGAAATAAAATTGTTTTCTGTAATTAGGGAAAGTTCAACATACAAAATTTTGCCATAACGATGATAAGAAATGCCATATTTTTTTAAGCTACACTTTGCAAAGGTGTTTCTGCAGCCTTTCACCACTCAATACGGCATTTTGTGGCCGAAACGATCGCGCGTGGTGTACGTCACCGACTGATTATCGTGGTGTCAGTCAACTGATTTTTGACATTAGTTTATTTGGCGGTTATCTAGCGAGCGTCCGCCTTGTCCTTAGTGTATGTCTATGGGATGCCGTCATTTCACAACCATGGAAAGCACAACCATAGAATGCACAGCCTTGGAATAGATCTACATCAATGGTCGCAAATTCCATAGGTAGTTGTACGTTTTTGGGTTGTGCTTTCCAGGCGGAACAAATATTGCACACCCTTTGAAAACATAACCACAGCTAAATCAAATTCAAATTACCGGGCTGTACAGGAGCGATGATCTCAGAATAATATTGCTTTAGTCTTTATTTTGAGAATTTAATGAGTGATGGTTTAGTTTACTTGACATTGACATCATGTCATTACTGACTTTTTATTTTTACTATCTTCTCCATTCTCCTCTCTCTCTGTTTGTCTGTATTGTACTTGGAGCAAGGTATTGTATAGTGTTTTGTGGTGTGGTGCGTGCCTGTACTCGTTTTCTATGTTTTCATAGGTTATTTTTATTGTTGGTGTGATTTATTATTACAAGTCATTTACAATATGTATCGTACGCATGTTTTCCGTACCTAAAACTTTGAAGACTTTGTATTCTAATTACATGAAGTTCTGTTCAATTGGTGCTGAAAAACACTAAATAATAATCGCTCAACAATTCCAAAAAAAGTGTAAACATGTCTTCCTGGAAAAAAGCCGCGAAGGCTAACCAAAAAACTCACAGAGAAAGACACCAACCCGAGTCGCGCAAACATCTTGGGCTTCTGGAGAAAAAGAAAGATTACAAGAAACGCGCCGACGACTACCATGAAAAAGGGGAAACGCTAAAGGTGCTGCGCAAACGTGCGCTAGATAAAAACCCTGATGAGTTCTACTTTCACATGATCAATTCAAAAGTCCAAAATGGGGTGAGTTTATCAGTTTAGTATGTCCTGAGTGACGAACGTGATCTATTAAACTGTTGTTTACAAAGTAAAGTCTTAATTTCTAGGAGCATCATGAATTAGAAAAGGAAGATGTTCACACAACAGAACAAGTGAAGTTGATGCAGACACAGGATGTTAAATACATCAACATGAAGCGAGTGGTTGAGAAGAGAAGGATCGAAAGGTTACAGGTACGTAGGTATCTGTCAATGTAGATAAAATGTATGTATGCCTGTCAAGCGTGGTGATTATGGCAAATGCCCCCATTACATTCTAGCATCGTCCAGCAGTGGACATCGGACAAAAACCTGATGAATAAGAATAATAATAATAATAATCATAGTTATTATTATCTATAATACTCAGGCAGCTCTCGGAGCTGATGCGTGTATTATCCTTGTCAATGCATTTTACTTGGGCAATACGTGCATCCTTTTATTGCTGGTACTTGGCCCGGGTTGCAGCTTCAGCGAGTGCCCCCTCAGCCCTATTTTATTGTTCATGGTATACAGTGTTATAAATCTGGTAATAATTGTTATTACAGGCTCAACTTCACATGAGTGACGTAGCGGATGCTACTCCAAACACACACACATTCTTCGTAGATGAGGATGAAGCTAAACACTTTAATTTGGCCAAGCGACTGGACACACATCCCAAACTCATTAACAGGAAGTCCAACCGGCCGAGGATGTCTGATCTAGCTAACATGAAGTTGCCTAGTCTTAATGAAGAGGTAGATTTGAAAGGCAGTGCCCTTTGCTTTCATAATCTTAATCAATTACATTTCTCGAAAAAGTTCTAAGTCTAAGTGAATTACGAGTTATTTGACGACTTCTGCGGCACGGCGGGCGTGTAGCCGGTTGAGATGCAAGAGGTTGCTGGTTCAATTGCCGCTGCCAGACAAATGTTTGTATGATCTGTAATTATTTGTTTCGGGTCTGAGTGTTATGGTACCAAGGTACTCGTAGTTCCTGATACCCATGACACAGGGAATCCTAGTGTGGGATCAAGACTATGTATGTGACAGTTCGGTGTTATGTTATTTCGGTCACAAAATTGATCTTGTCTGGGACTCATCTTTGCATTTAAGTATTTGACATGATCGCAAAAGTATTTTATTTATTAAAATCACATGGATAATTTTGAATCATCTTATAAATTCCACTGTGGCCTTGTCTAGCAAAGGTGTAGAGAATATGGTCTCAAAGTTCATCTTGAAAATTGTATCAATTGCTTCTGTCGTTTTCTAGCTTTTGCCCACTGCTGGGCAATGGCATCCCCCGTTTTGGCGTAATGCATCTACTAATCTACATTTTCTTATCCCCGCTGTAAAATCATAAGCCTTTTATTTATCTTGCAGACCCTGGCATCACATAAAAAGGAAAAAGGAAAAATCTACAATGAAATAGCTAAAAGAATAGACAGAGAAAAGGAGCTGACTCTGATCCAACAAAAGATGGAATTGAAGAGGCACCTACAAGACCCCTCACTCAGGGTCTTGAAGCCCAAGAGACTGAAACCAGGCTCTGCAGTTTCAGCCCCTATCTATCAGTTTCAGTATAGTCGGAAGAAATGAAACAGCTGGTAATTAAAAGTTTTAAATTTAATTATAAATATTTTGTATAAAAGTAATTACAAGATAACCCATCCCGATAAAGAATCAATTTATAAAAGGTTAAGTGAAATATGTAGAATTGTAGACACAGAAAAACAGAGTAAAGTGTGTCACAAACGTAGCAGACGCGGTAAGATATCTGTATCTGAGCGTGTATCTGTCCATATCGCTCTCTATACTAAACTCAAGGAGCAACACACACATAGCAGATCACTTATATTTTTCCGTCAAGCATCTGTACGCACCGATATATATCAAAAGATGGACAGATGATATCTCTGTATACAAATAAATACAATAGTTTGAAGATTTCCGCATGAATGTATCATTTTCGTATATTATCGTATCTGCTACGTGTGTGATACTTTCAAATGCGAAAGTTTTTATACGCATATAAAATATTACCGCATTTGCTACGTGTGTGATGCACTTAAATGTGTTTGTTATAAATTGTTTCTTTACTGGTAGCATAAAGTATAATTCTTAAAATGAATATACTTGACATAATTTAAATGCTCGTACCATGAAGTCAAGCATGGGTAAATCTTGATAATAAGTTGTCATTTTGTTCTTAAAATTAGTTTCACTAGGATAATTTGTTCATATAAATATTTTGTCTAATGAGTCATTCAAATGCAGTCTCTTATTCAAATCTTATCTTATCCAATTAAGTATGCTTAGGACCTCTTTGATGATCACATGATGGACTTGCCGTCTGGGAGAGTTTGACAGATAGTAAAAGCATGTGTCAAAATACACCATACGTCCATGTCAACTGCTTTTTAAAACTTGGATTACGGTCTCAGACATTTCATCGAGGCCCTATAGCTACACAATTTTATTACAGTACATTAGTTCATAAACACATGCACTTTGAACTAAGGTGGTAACTTTTGGGTAACCATAGTATTGTCTTTGGTTAACTTAGAACTAACATCACAATTGGTTGAGTGTCACGAGTGCTATCACCACAGTATACACTTGTGTTCAGGGTTCATGGGCGTGCCGAGGGGGCACTGCCAGGCGTCCGCAAACTCCTTGGAGTTGCTGAGCGTTCCAATCACTCGGATTTTGTTGGGGCTGTGGACGCCCTCCACCATTTTGGATTTGAGCGCGCCTACTGTTGAGTTGCCGCACCATATCTGTACATAAGTGAGCAGTTAGGAGACTAAACAATGTGAAACAATAAGCACAAAATATATAGGTACAGAAGGCCAGCTCAGTACAACAAGCGATAACAGCCGAACGCACACATGGACGCGTACCCACGTCGATCTCGGTAGAACTCGGTCGAGTACGCCTTAGTGATCCTCTTGAATATTCTCTTACGAATGAGCAAGAAAAAATATCACAAGCTATAAGCAAGCGAGATAGACTTCATCTCCACCAACATGGAAGAATTTGTCAGGGAACCAATCATCCAAATTTTCTAATTTTCTATTTTCTATCTCCGTAAACTGAGTTCTACCGAGATCGTCGTGGGTACGCGTCTGTGTGTGTGCGCCTGTTATCGCTTGTTTTTAGGTACCGTGCTGGCCTTCTGTACCTACAAATTTTTTGCAATAAGTAAGAAATGTGAAATTATACAATAAATCTCACTTTTTATATAGTATCACAAATTTTTTGTCTGGTTCATTTATTTAACTTATTTTTGAAATAATGAATCAGAAAATATCTATGATGGCTATACAATGGGCAGCTTTATCGCTTAACAGCGATCTCTGCCAGGCAACCTTACCTGTGCGAACCCTAAGAAGAACAGCTGGTCTGGCTTGTATTGCGGCAAGCCGGGCAGCGTGTCGCGTCTGGTGGCAGGCTGCCGGCGCGCCAGCAAGCTGTAAGCGTTGAGAGCCGCTCGCAGACCGCCGTTGTCCGCTATGTTCTCACCCTGAGTGTTGAAGCCGTGCACCTGCATACCGGAAAATACGTCTTACACTACGTCGTCTCATTCACTAGCTAGACCAACAATATACATAAACAATACACAACAAATAAAGTGCATTGTCAAGGTAGTCCTTGCTTGGTGTTTTGTTTGGTAGCTCTCGGAGCTAATGCGTGTATATCTTAGTAGATATACACGCATTAGCTCCGAGAGCTGCCTAAGTATTATAAATAATTATAATAAATACCTCGCCTTCAAAAGAAAAATATAGAAGGACCAAATTCTAGAAGCGCCTCTCACTAAAGCACCACGGGTCTAGATATTAGTGTACTGATCATGTGTACAAAATTTCATGGAGTTTGATGAAATAATAGCCAAATAAGAAACAAACTTCGTTCGCGTGCACAAAGGCTTAAGCCTCGAAGCATTGTGTTATGTTATTAAGACGACAATGGTACCGATTCTGTGAATCATTCTTTAAATTTAAACTACACTAAAATTATCGCGGTCCCTTTTATTTCAGTCTATTAAAAAGAGTGCGCGATAATTTTAGCGCACTTTATCGCCACGGTATGTAAGGTCTAGTAAAGTATTATTACCGTGTAGTTGGGTAGTTGTGGCATGTGATACTTGGTGTACTGGTCGATCATGCATTGCACTTTCCCGTGGTAGTGCTCAAGAGTGGCCGCTGACCACCATTGCTTCAGGTTGCCCTCTTCGTCATAGCGACGACCTGAAATACAACAATTTCGTTATCCTAGTCCTACTAATATTATATCCTACTAATATTATAAACGCGAAAGTTTGTGAGTATGGATGTTTGTTACTCTTTCACGTAAAAACTACTGAATGGATTTGAGTGAAATTTGGAATGGAGATACTTTACGCCCTGGATTAACACATAGGCTACTTTTCATCATCATCAATTTTCATCATTATTCACGCGGGTAAAACCGCGGGGCGCAACTAGTAAAATATATTTTTTAAGCCTCTCTCTGCTAGGGTTTAGGCGGCTCTAGGTACTACTAGGTTTTATTCGCTCTGTCCACTTGGATCCATTGGATGGCTCCATTGATGGATCCTAGTACACCCTTCACCCGAATCCATCATGCCAGTAAATTAATAATCAAAAGTATACGTGGATGCTTTAATTTTATTACATTCTTAATTACATTATCTTTTGATTTGCTACTACATCATAAAAAGGTGACCCCCTAGTGTGGTGGGGAAGAATAGTTTTTTTTTTCCTACCTATCTTCTACCGTTACCGTTACTTGAATTCCGCTTTGTAAAAAGAAGATTAGAATACAAAGATGCCAAACGAAAGGTAGAATGTAAAGACAAATACTTTCGTCAGAGTTGTATTGTGTTGTTGAGCATGTTACAAGATTTTGTTGTCCTTACCTTGGTCGTCAAACCCGTGTGTAACTTCGTGTCCCATTATGGCACCAATGGACCCGTAGTTGATCGCTCTACAAACAGATGAATGGTCAAATAATAGATTAGTCTTGACAAGTAAGAACATAGCTGCGCTGTGTCGCCGTCAGAGAGTAATTTTCGAAAGTCCCATATAATACTTTAATTTCGACAAAAACTTTTCACATTATTTATTAAATTACTATCCGAACGTATTGTTGCCCATTGAAAAATATCTATTTCACGTTTGACAGACACGACATTTCGAAATTGCATTTGCTTCCAAATATGCTAGTAATAAATTGTCTTCCAAATCAAATTTCAGTTCCTATACAATATGCTACCTGTCGTAAGATTCAATTAGGCTCGAATGAGGACTGAGTAACTCTCTCATACAAACTTTAAGTTTTACCCCCTCAGGGGTTGAAATTTCGTAAAATTTTTCTTAGTAAGCACCAAGAAAGGATTTTACAAACCAAAAGAAACATTCATGAAAAATTTAAATTTTGTAGGCTTTACAGGTGCCTTTTCGTTTCGCTTGTAAAGATTTAGTTAAGAATAAAAATGATCCTTACTCAATTCCATTTCCGTAGAATGGTGGTTGTAGGATACCAGCAGGGAATGCTGAAAAATAATGAAAATTTTGGTTATTTTGCTTCCGTTTTATCTAATTTCTTGGTTCTATTGCAAGTAAATGATAGATTAGAATAGAACAGTACTTACTGACTGAATTGAGTGTGGCTGAGTAGAACGCATTTACGGTAGTAGCTGTTGCCACCCATCTGTAAAAAAATTGGATATGTTGCATTTTAGATTCAAAAAGGGCAAGGACTAACATTTGATATGTAAAATGACCATCAAAATTATCATTAATAATAGTTAATTGGTGGTAATTTTACTTGTCAAACGTTAGTCACCGAGTGACTTTCAGTTAAGGAACAGGGGGATTGGGTGTAGGGTTACAATATCTCAGGATTTTTAGAATTTTCAATAAAATAGAGTAGATTTTTTAGATCTTTTTCATTACAAAAACAAATAATACTTAATCAGCTTTTTAGGGGGGTTTCCCCGTGGACCCACTGCTATGCCCCACTGGTGGGACCACAGGGTTTTTTTCCCGTGGTTCCACCGCACTAGAGATGGAATTAAAAAACAAAACTATTGTAGCGCACTAGCTAAATTAAATATGAGACGAAACTTTTGCACTTAGATTGCATTAAATTTATATGTATAATTACAAACTATTTTCCTATAGAATAGAATAGAATAGACATATATAATACATATTACACGGGGAAAAAAAATTCCCCGTGGTCCCACCAGTGGGTCATTGCAGTGGGTCCACGGGGAAAACCCCTTTTTAGAGAGGCTAATTTAAAAATCAACTTTGATCATGTGAATAAAATCAAATACTTATATAAAATGTATTATAATCATCAGTTTTATACTTAATATTTATTTTGCGATGATACATTTTTAAGGAATCTTTTGTCTTTTAAAAAGCTGTAAACTACCGTTTGTGAGAGGATTCGCAAAATTCGAGAAAATCTCAGGATTTTTCAATGGAAATCAGGCTTTTTGTCCGGACTTTGAAATTTTACTGGTGCCACTTCACTTCTTAGTTTATGGCAGTATGTATAACTACGTAGCGTCACCGCTCCGCCGTCGCTGCGTGGGTCGTCACAGCGCTGCCGCAACGCCTGTGTGGCAGCGTTCAGTCGGTTTTTACGATATCCACGGAGTGGTCTATTCTTAGGCCGGAACCTACTTCATCTACGGGCACTTACCTATTCCTATCAGGTTTCTCTCGGAGCGACTCCAGGGACTTCTTGACGGCACCCCACGTTAGGGTTAGGTACGACTCGAAAAGGCTGCCTTCTACCACCACCGCCTGAAATCCATAATATCAGTCTGCTTATTTATTTTTCAAAAGCATTATTCCTTTGAAGCAATTCCTGACCAAATCAGAGCAATTCCGAAGAAACATTTGTCCTGCAATAATCGAACCCGCACCTATTACGTCCGACTTACGCGGCGGGCGACTTCACTTCTCTTCGAGATTTCCCACTGCTATAGGGCTCGGTGTCAAGCCTTAGAAGTGGGAACATTATGCAAGATTAAATAAAATTAAACGCAAGCCCTTTCAACTTTTCATTAAAAAACCGACTGCCGCCATTACATTCGGCTATCTGCATGTTTTTGTTTGGTAAAGGTTAACCTTAAAATAGATAGACCTATAAATATAGATACCTATATATATAACAATAACTTGTTGCTAAAAAAAACAAAATTGCTATTTGTATACCTACAATATTTAGAGGAGTTCCCATAAAAATTCAAATCACAATCGGGAAGTATATAAAAAAAAATAAAAGACATTTTCACAGATGATGTATTTCTGTTGCCGCTATAGCAAAAAATAATAAAAAAACAATAAAATAAATATTTAAGGGGGCTCCCATACAACAAACGTGTTTATTTTTGCCGTTTTTATAGATAATGATACAGAACCCTTCGTGCGCGAGTCCGACTCGCACTTGGCCGGTTTTTATGTTACACTTGCTGTGATGGAACTGACTCCTGACATACAGGTAGCCCTAGTTTAGGAGTCAGAGCTTCATTTTGAAATGTACATTGGTTTATTCAATAACTGCTTTATTATTATTATCTAAGCCGTCTATACTCACGTGCTTGTAATATTTATCCAACTGTTCATTGCTGAGCAGCCATGCTGGGAAGCCCACGAAGTTGCGAATCGCCTTCAGCTTGCTCAGGGTCTTGAGACGAGTCGTGGTATCCATCCAGTCCAGCTCGTGGACGGCCGCTGCGAAGGCGTCGCGCACGTCTTCTATCATCTCTATGGCCTGCAAGATGGTACTTCATATCAGACTGATGGAATAGTAATTAGGAAGATTTAGGAATTCATAAGGTTCTACAGCTAAACTTCGGTTGGGTCACTGTCCTGACCTGAGTCCACTCGATGGACTAAACTTATGAACGTCGCAGGAAGTTGGTGGATGGAGGCGGCTCAAGACCGTTCGTCGTGGCTCTCTAAGGGGGAGGTCTATGTCTAGCAGTGGACTTCTACAGGTTGATGATGATGATAAATAAATAAATGCTGGACATTTCACACAACATTATCTAGCTCCAAGCTAAGCAGAGCTTGTGTTATGGTTACTAGATAACTGATATACTTAATACAATACATTATATAGATAGATATTTTTTATTATACATAGAAAAATACCCAAAACACCATGAACAAATATCTGCAGAACGTACAAATATTTGTTCCGAGGCGGGAAACGAACCCACAACCTCCTGCGTCTCTGGCACCCGTCGCGCCGCAGAGGTCGTCAAATGATCGTCGACGATGAAAGATTTGGGAAGACCAAGAGACATCTTAGAACATGAAGGAAACGTATTTCGTTACGTTCCAGTTCGTTACGCTAAAATAAAATACCTACAGTATAAATGCTTGAAGTATAAGAACCTTTTGTCTGGAGGTCTGGTCAAAATGTCTCTTCACATACAAATAGCTTAGCGCTACTCCAAAGTTGGCGTTAATATTGGCAGTGCAAGACTTCCACCTTGGTGTTCTCTGCTGGAGACCGAAGACTGCGCGAGAGAACTCAAAGCCGAGGTCTCTGAAGGCGCTGAGTGTCATTGGAGCTACTGTTGAGAACACACTCCACCAGAGAAATCGTTCTGAAATTAGAGAAACCAAATTAAGTACATAATTATGTATGTATAACATAACGTAACACCCAACAGTCACATAAGTAGTCCTGATCCCACACTAGGATTGCCTGTGTCGTGGGTATCATGAACTACGAGTACCATGTACCTACATGTAATTGTGTTTTAAAACATGCACATAAACGCACGTCTTTTTCTCCGAAGGGGTAGGCAGATGCTCAAAAGGCCTGTTTTCACCGTGGGTTGCACAGTAGCAGGAATACAAACGTGACAAGTGGTGAGCTCATCGCCGCCGTTGCTTTCCACGACCAACTCGGCTAATGCTTTCTTCCAGTAACAAATCTTATAGGTACCAACAAAAATTGCTCAACAAGTCCGGGTTAAGTAGAACGTGTACCCATATCAAATGCCGTGGTGTGTCCTGTAAAACCCCCGTGGAAAGTCGACTAAGGGATTACACCAGCCAGGGTATTGGCAGCATCTTTCTACTCAGCACTCTACACCAAGCATGTCAAACATGCGGCTTTATGACTTAAATTTTATTTTAATAGTTTTGATATCTTATTTTTTAAGAATTAGAATAACTAATTGATTGCAGGAAATTTATTATGTATTATATAGCATTAATTATACATTATGTTTTATTTATATTAAATAATATACAAAATTTTAATGTGATACATAATACTTGAATTATATTTCTTGAAAGATAAAATGTTTATTTAAAAGAATTAGTTAATTATATATTGTATAGAATTTTTTTTCTCACTTTCCAAATTTTACCGCCCTAGAAAATTTGCCGCCCTGGGCACTAGCCCCGACTGCCCCTAGTATAAATCCACCACTGCGCATGCGGCCCTTTATCACTTTGACTGCGGCCCGATTCAATTTTAAGAACAAAGTAGGTATATTTTTCTGTAATTTTACTAAGTATTAAGCAATGATTAAATAAATGATTAGCATCCTACCCCCCTATTCCCTAACTGAAAGTCACTCACTCACTAGTCTGACAAGTAAAATGACTAATAATTGTCAATTTTTCATGATAATTTTGATCAATTGATGGTCATATTTTTACTTGTCAGACGTTAGTCACCGAGTGTCTTTCAGTTATGTAAGTAGTAGATACTGCCCCCCTAGGTAATACTAATAGGTATATTATCTATGCAATGAGTTTGTTTTCTTTGTGGTTGGGATTTGCGGCCCTCTGATTCGACGGTCTTTAAGCATTTGGCCCACCAATGACTTTGAGTTTGACATGCATGCTCTACACTAATACTGCGATCCAATTCAATTCCAATTCAACTGCAAATCATGGTGATTATGGAAAATCCCCTTTGTTCCATGAGGGAGGGCTCGTCCAGCAGTCTACCGGCTGATGAAGAAGATGTTTTAGCCCCAGGGTCTTACCAATAATAACAGGCTTGGTGTCGTTCAGCAATACCGCAAGTTTCTGCAAATACGGTAGATCCATAACGATGACACGGTCTTGCGTTGGATGTAGTTTCACGCTCGTGTTGGCGAATACTTGGTCCAAGTAGCCCTCCCAGTCGTGCTAAAAAATGGGAATAAAAATAGAATACACTCAAGGAAGAGCTAGATGAAATTAAAATGCCTTATTCAAGTGGAGGTTACCAGTAGCTTACGCGCCTTTTGTACGCGAACGAAGTTGGCTTTTTTTGCTTATTTTTTTTTCTTATTAAGTACATTATATGGTTACCAAACCATTAGTTTAAAAAAAACACTTTTTTTAAACTGACATACAACGGGTATTACGGCTAGGTATTAGTGTACAAAATTCAGATCATGTGTACAAAATTTCATCGAGTTTAGGCAAATTAGAGCAAGCTTCGTTCGCGTGCGTAAGTCAACGATCTTCTATAATTATGCCAACTGCGTAAGTGCCCTTTTGCTAGCCAGTATATACTGGTGACCTTTTCTTAGAAAAACATTATAAAAAGGAAAGATGTGATGAAAGAGAACTTACTTCTTTCCACTGTGACTGACCGACGCCGCTCCCCGTGCCCACTACGAGTCGCTCCACGCTTACTTCGTGGAACATATGTGTGCCGCTGCGTCGCACTTCCACGGGAGTCATTATCTGAAAGTTTTACCAATAAAACCAATAAATTACTGGAGACAGATTGATAGAAAGTCTAGTTCTGCCCCTATTCCCTATCTTGAAAGTCACAACCGATGGTAATTTTACTTATCAAACGTTGGGCACAAAGTCGGTGACCAACGTTTGACAAGTAAAATTACCATTCATCATTATTCTAAGCCATCAATTGACAATTCTTATAGAGCAATTGGTAGTCCTTTTATACTTGTCAAACGTTAGTCACAGAGTGACTTTCAGTTAGGGAATAGACGAGCCTAAAAATGCGACTTTATATGAATCATAACTTTATTATAAATCCTACTAATATTATAAACGCGAAAGTTTGTGAGTATGGATGAATGTTTGTTACTCTTTCACGTAAAAACTACTGAATGGATTTGAGTGAAATTTGGAATGGAGATACTTTACGCCCTGGATTAACACATAGGCTACTTTTAATCATCAATTTTCATCATTATTCACGCGGGTGAAACCGCGGGGTGCAACTAGTAAATAATAAAATAAATGCTGGACATTTCACACAACCATTATCTAGCCCCAACCTCCATTTTATTTTGTTTTGTTGTAAAAAAAATCCCAACGAGAACAGTGTTACTCGTTATGGGTACTAGATAACTGATATACTTAATACAACAACATTATATAGATAGATATTTTTTATTATACATAGAAAAATACCCAAAACACCCTGAACAAATATCTGCAGATTGTACAAATATTTGTTCCGAGGCGGGAATCGAACCCGCAACCTCCTGCGTCGCAGGCGAACCTTCGTCCGCCGGCCGCGCCACAGAGGTCGTCAAAATATGAATCATAATACGACAAGGAGTCTTGCTCGCACTTGTCCGTTTAATTTTTATAATGTAACCCTCTCATTCATAATTACTTTTTAAACCTCTGATAGCTAATACACCTTTTGTCTTGTTTTGACGTGTGCCATTTTAAATCAGAGAGAACAAAACAAAAACTAAAATAGGTTTAAAATGGGGTAGGTATAAGTATATTGATTGATAAGCAGTTATTATTTGAATTTCAACTCCGGGACGTTCCGTGGCGGTGCCTCGAGCCTTGCTAATCTCCGAACTTACCTTAGCCAAAGCCTTGCTGATGTCCACAATATCGTCTGCAAACTCGTCGGCATCGGTTTTGGGATCAGCGACGGCGATCATAGCACGAATGTACTTCCTATACTGTTGTAGCTCGTGAGCGAACTGCTCTGGCTGGAGTAGGTAGCGTTCGCTGAATCCGGGGGAAACCTGCTCCATCTGAAACCAAAATAAAGGTCATGGATGAGTTAATTTAGGCGAGCAATGATCTCAAAAGTATCTAGTATTTTGAACGCCCAGTGCGAAGTGACGAGATTAAATAATGAGATGCAAAAAATAGTGTAGGTAGAAGTAGAAAAATATACTATTATTAGTTGTAACGGAATATTTTTTTTAAAAGTCTGGTTTTACAATTAAAAATCGCACAAATTACCACCCTAAAAAAGCTTTGGCATTCAATTGCTCTTAATTTTGAATGATAACAACAGAATAGAATAGAATATTCTTTATTGCACAAAAAAAACAAATCATGTACATAGGCGAACTTAATGCTAGGAAGCATACAACACATTTTGTTTAAGGAATTAAAATAGCTAGACTTGTATTTTAAAGTTCTAACTACATATTTTGTATCTTTAGGATTGTGTACCTATATTTTAATTACCTAATTCAAAATGATCCTTGTGATTTCAATGAATAAAATTCTTTGACTTTGACTTTGACTTTGAATTAAAAAAAACCCTCAAAATGTCTGAATGTCTCAGTCTGAACTGCAAACCCTTTATTGAGTGCAAGCCAGTTTCATCGTCAAAATATGACATACGATTTTCAACAAGTAACTAGCCGATTTGGATAAATCGAGAGATTTGAAATCGTTACGTTAGACGTTAATTATGACTCACCACAACTCGGTTCCTCGAGGTGTTTTTCACATCTTCACCCACTTGTACGCTCAGTAGCACGTTGAGCCCCAACATTCTTCTTGCACGACCGGCCGTGAATTCCCATGAGAAATTACTGCTGGCTTCGGCTGGCGGACGTGGTGGAAGTGACAGTTTTGCCAGGATACTCTCGATGGGTTTAATGCCTCCTTCTTCTAGTTTCTCTGCAAATATAGAATGGCTTGGTTACAAATACAAATGTTTTTATTGCGTATCCAAAAGATAATTAATGGTGAAACCTCCGTTTAAGTCCGGTCCGGTTTTTGTTCAGGGTCTGGGTGTTATGGTACCATGATACTCGTAGTACCCGATACCCACGACACTGGGAATCCTAGTGTGGGATCATGCTACGTATGTGACTGTTGGGTGTTGTAATTTTTTGGCTGGTTATCAGTACTGATTGTGGTCAAAAAGCAGAAATATAATGGGCGATGGACTAATAGTACAGTCAAATTAGGTGTTTTTTTGCACAAGAGTGGAACTAATTAGATGTAGTCATGAAAACTTTTCTAATTGTTTTGTATGGCTTAAAAATCACCTCTAATAATAAGCATCAGTAATTTCACCCTACGGAACAGGGTGAAATACAGTGAAAACCTTATAATATCCGTAACTTAATGGGGGAAATAGAAGTGGACGGTGCAATTTCGCATAGATCTACCGTCCGTACCGATCCGTTATGATCTACATTTGCACCAAGTATTTTTTAAATCCGACATACGGAACATACAAGAAAAAACATTTACAAAAAAAACTTTTTGTGGTTATTACGGCTCCGGGAAAAGTAAGGTCGTCGGTGCAAATTGATAGACTTATCAGAAAAATGATCGAAGTACATTAACAGGTTTGCACCTTGGTGCGACTCACGGAAGGCATTTTTCCATATTTTATTGTCGCTCTACTTCGGGGAAAATTAATGTAGTTCTGGAAATTGACTTAAACTTATTCATTTAATTAGTACTACATCCGCCGGAAGTTTTATACTGGTATTAATTTACGGAAGATGCATTTGTTCAACACTGTGTTCCCTACATGCACGTGGTTTTTATTAAAATCATAATGCACTAAGACAGTCTCTC
The DNA here is from genome assembly GCA_951392215.1 of Epirrita christyi. Lineage (NCBI taxonomy): Eukaryota > Metazoa > Arthropoda > Insecta > Lepidoptera > Geometridae > Epirrita > Epirrita christyi. The sequence goes on along the minus strand of OX595838.1, from coordinate 16,389,718 downwards.
TATACGTAATTTAACTTGCATCAAGTAATTTTTTTCTATTTTAAAATTTACGGCCTTTTTATGTTTGTACCTAATATTTAAAAGGGTTCCGTAAGCGCCAGAAACGGTGCAAACCTAGGATAAGCTTCTTTTCGTGTCATCTAACGTTTCCATAAGAATCCACGACTACACGACTTAGGTCCACACTTTTTGTTAAGTTACCTGTAATATAATAAATAAAGACAGTAGGTACTCACCAGTGTCAACACAGGTCCTGTACAGCGCCTTGGCCTTTCTCACGCTGCCTGGCAAATCCTCTGCATCATCAGCTTCCAATAATTCCCTCAGATCAATCACCAGCTGTTCTCTGAGCCTGGCAAGCTGGTCCCAGGAGGTGGACCATTCAGGAACAGGGTTCTTCTTAATCCATCCTCCACAGGCGAACTCGTAGAAGTCAGTGCAAGGGTCTACATCCTTGTTTAGTGCGGAGATGACTCTTGAAGCTGTATGAGATGAGAATATCATTAATAACAAAAGGCTGCATGGGAAGCGGTCTAAGGACTTCTGACAAGAAGGTTATATAACTTTTCATTTAAAAAACCGACTTCCGCCATTGTATTCGACTAAATAATTTTGGATGAAAAAAAAATGATGAAAGAACCATAGTGGTGAAAGGATTATGATACTTTTTGAATGCAAATGCTTGGTTTCTTGCTGAAAATATCAAAATCGCCGTATGTATGCCTACAATATTTGAGGAGTTCCCTCAATTCCTCATGGATTCCATCATCAGAACTGGATTCTGAAAAAATGGGACCAATCTGGAAGTATTATCTATTCAAATAAAAAAAGAATTTTCCAAATCGGTTCATAAACGCCGGAGATAAGCGGTAACAAACATAAAAAAAAAAAAAAAAACAACCGAGTTGAGAACCTCCTTTTTTGGGAAATCGGTTAAAAACCGACTTTCACCATTGTATTCGACTAAATATTTGGATGAAAAAAAAATGATGAAAGAACCATAGTGGTGAAAGGATTATGATACTTTTTGAATGCAAATGCTTGGTTTGTTGCTGAAAATATCAAAATCGCCGTATGTATGCCTACAATATTTGAGGAGTTCCCTCAATTCCTCATGGATTCCATCATCAGAACTGGATTCTGAAAAAATGGGACCAATCTGGAAGTATATCTATTCAAATAAAACAAAGAATTTACCAAATCGGTTCATAAACGGCGGAGATATGCGGTAACAAACATAAAAAAAAAAAAAAAAAACAACCGAATTGAGAACCTCCTCCTTTTTTGGGAAGTCGGTTAAAAATGGTGATTTGCAGCCTTTTTGATGATATTTAGTCAAATAGTGACATTAAAAAAAAAAAAAAAAAATACAACCGAATTGAGAACCTCCTCCTTTTTGTGAAGTCGGTTAAAAATCGCACCCCTGAGTAAATAATTGTTTAATTTTACAATTTAAGGCGCTCCGAAAATATAATGCTGATTTGCCTAGTTATTGTGAGTAAACCAGATATCACATTAATTATAATAACTGAAATACGTGATTTTTCAAACTTTTTTCTATACGTGATCAAGCCAGAAATACAATTGCCATACATTTATTTATTTATTTATTTATTATTTACTCAATACTTCATTTTTTTGAAAATTATGCCTATAAACTAGATTTTTTTAAATTTCTAGGAAACATCTTCAGTCACATATCCAAAATAAATACTCACCGAAGGAAAATATAGTTTATTTATTATCTATATGTCTCTACCTACCTGTTTCATAAATAGTAGAGTCGGAAGAGCGTGCGACAGTCCCAGGTATTAAATTATTTAGGGCACAAATCAAAATAATCAAATTCAACATTTTCATAACTAAAGTTGTACAAGAACCTTCAAAATGATTTTATCTATGTGGGTACGTGTTGTACCTTAGGATGGTGTTGATATAATTAACCTAATATTGGTCGTATTCCTAGGGTGTATCAGTGCAATTGCGTCTATCTCTGTACTTAATTGATATTTAATTATACCACGAGCCCTTTCAATTACCTACAGAAAATGCGCACTGGTGCACAAAATAACGCGGAATAAGTAGATAAGTAGATCACACGGGAAAGAAAAAATGGCGCATTGAGTAAAACGTGTTTGTTTTTTTTTATCTCAATCATTAGTGGCTATGGAAAATTAATGGAAATAAGTACTGACACGTGTTGTATCTCCCTTCGGCCGCCTACAAAACCCGTGCTACGTAGTCAACGCAGTAATCATACAAAGTTTTTTTCTTTCCACGTAACCATATTGATAGTATGTTGTTGATGTAATCGGGTAAGCCTTATCAAGGTACGAAGGGTTCTAATTTTTTTATAACAATGAACTAGGAAAAAATGTAAACCGAAAAGTTCTACAAAGTGTACCCTATGTGGGAACCGCCAAAACTACTGTAGCTACGAGAAAAATTTCTTAGAAGAGTAATGGTCGTTTTCACCAACTAATTACGGGACACCTAACGCTTTTGCTGAGGAATGTGTCCGGCCTCAGAATAGACCCCTCCGTTTGCTCCCGTGGATGTCGTAAAAGCCGACTAAGGGATTTACCACGGGTTGGGCAGCAGCATCCACCCGAGTACTCAACACCAATACTGTGATCACCAATCCACTTGCCATCAAGCATGATGATTATGGCAAATTCCCCCATTGCATTCTATGGGGGAGACCTCGTCCAGGAGTGGACATCTACAGGCTGATGATGAACTCTTTACGCATGTCATCTGCGGTCTCAATAGGGGCCCATAATTGCGACACCGATTTACGCGCTATGTACTTAGTCTAACAACTTATAGCATATCTAGGTGTGTAGGTAGGTATCCTACATATTTTCTATGGATCAGATGATGCTACGGATACATTTGAATACTTAAGTCTCCTGACCAATAAAGCAAAGAATACTAACTACGATAAATCGATTACGCGGCCTTTTAAATTTTTAACAAGCCATCAATTCCGTTTATATGGCTTGTTAAAACTCGACTGCGGTCTCTGCATAGCTTGCATTTACGAACGTAGCCAGGTTTTAGTTTGGGGGGGGGGGGGGGGGTTAGTTTTGGGTTCAAGAAAATAAAACAACAAAAATGTACACGAACTCACTGGTGTTTCTTCAAAAAGTATTAGAGTTTGAAAAACCACAAAACCCCCCCTCGGCTGCGCCCATGCTTGCATGTAAAGACATTTCTACGTTTAAAAAAAAGAAAAAAAAAAGACTAGACAAAGGCAGCGAAAGAGCAATCGGCCGTACCGTATCGTACCTTAGTTGCGAACGCATCGCTTCAGTGGACAGAGGCTCTAAAGTTATTATTACATTTGCATAATCGCCATGGAATCTAAATTCTAAAGGTTTTGAAGATGTCATACCTGCACACGTGGCAATTATAGTTTTGCAATCATTACTTACGTATTTATTTAGCATCCATTAGTCCATATACATATAATGCATACATTGAAGATATTACTCAATACAATTATCTAGCTGCGTTTGTTATTTAGAAAATTACACGCGTTTATCTATGTTGGTAACAAGCAGATGCATGACGCACGGGTATCTCTATCTACTAAGAAATAGTAACATAGGTAAATCGTAAGTACTACCTACTTCTTATGGTGTTTGAGAAAAACACCAGGGAAGCAAAGATGCGGTAGTAATGATGACAAAAAGGCAATTTGTGTCGTGACTTTAGTTTCCAGCTTTGACTTACTTATATAATCAAATCAAAGGTTTTCCGGTTTATTCGTAATTATCATTTGGTTAGTTCCTTACGCATAATACGCATTTATATTATATATTTTTATATATTTATATTTTGTCACTATTATGAACGATTATCAGTTAGGTTAGGTTAGGTTAGGCCGATTTACACTTCACTACTACTTTGTACTAGTTTCACGTTCAAGTAGTAGTTAGTTCAACAAGTGCAAGTTTAGAAATCAGATACAGCAGATATAATTGCTACTGTAATTCGAAGGCAGGTCCAACATGGGCGTTGGGTTATGTTAGGTTAGAATAACTGACCTGTAGCCACGCAATTTTCGCTGACGCACGGTCTCGGAGCCCTGTACTCTGTGAGCACCAACACTGTTGTGTACACTGCCAGGGCTATCAACGACAGCCCTAAAGCACCGATCAGTACTGAAGAACAGCGAACTGTTCTTTCTCTGAAACAAAAATACGTTTTGATAAGTTTTTCCTCCTCTCATACACTTGTTTTACTTATATTTATTTTTGATTTATTTTTTGTATATGCGTGTAGCGTATGTATTAGTGTGTTATTATGTTGTTGTGTACAGTTTGAGCGAATAAATGTTTTCTTTCTTTCTTTTTTTTTCTTTTTTTAGTATGGAACAAGGATTTTGGGACTGGGGTTTCTTGGCTTTAACATCTTGAGATGATCTTATGCCACATTATTCCGATAAGAGTTCAAAATTCAAAAGAATTCAAAGTTCCACGGCTATATTCCTCAAGGAAGTCATCCGTTGAGTTGTAGTCAGAGGCAAGTCCAAACAGACAATGCATATAACTAATAAATATAGGTATATAATACATAAGTACTTAGTACATAGGAAGTACACAGTGATGACTGAAGACTTTACGGCATTGACACGTGGTAGCTAACTATTTCGCCGTATAGACTAGAGAAGTTCAAAGTCGCGCAGCGGGCTATGGAGAGAGCTATGCTAGGTTTCACTACGTGATAGAATCAGAAATGAGGAAATCCGTAGAAGAACCACGATCACCGACATAGCTCTCATAATGAGCAAGTTGAACTGGCAAGTTGGGCAAGTATGGGCAGGTCATATAGCTCGCAGGACTGACAACCGATGGGGACTAAAGGTTCGCCACTGGCGACCACAAATCGGACGACGACGTGGTAGAGGAAGGCCCTCCACTCAATGGACTAAAGATATTATAAACGTAGCAGGAAGTCGGTGGATGGAGGTGGCTCAAGACCGTCGTGACATTGTAGGGGGGATGGCCTATGTTCAGCAGTGGACTTCTACAGGCTGATGATAATGTTGATGAGGAAGTACACTGTTACCATAAGTAATATTAAGTATACCTATACGAGTCGTTACGTCACACCTCTACTAAGTGTAGGTAGTAATAGTTAATGTACTTTGCTTCTACTGCTATAGAGATGCAATTTGGCGCAAACTGAGTGGAACATTGCTAGTCATATAGCTTTGTTTGTGTCGTTGAATGATGGTGATCTTTATCGAGACGATTTGCACTTTCGCTTCTTTTCATATCAAACTATCCAGTTGTAATGGTACCTATGCTGCGGTTTGATTGACGTATCTTGGCAGAAAAATCCTTTTCAACGCTATTATTGAACTACTCCCAAAACTTACACGAGAGTTCCTTCTTGACCTGTTATATTATGTAGATAACATAACACATAATACCCAACAGTCGCATACGTACGTAGTTATGATCCCACACTAGATTCCCTGTGTCGTGGGTATCAGTTTTACACACGATCTGGGGTGAGTCAAGGCAGCACGCTTGGACCAACCCTTTTCTTAGTGATGATCAATGACCTCCCTAAAATCTTAAGCACGGCTAAATGTCTGATGTTTGCAGATGATTTAAAAATCTAATCTGTTGGCTCAGATATGGACTGTGTGCTATTACAGCAGGATATTGATGCAGTAGAAGGGTGGAGTCGGTCGAACAGACTTGCATTTAATGCTGCAAAATGCAAGGTGATAACCTTTACTAGGCGGCAAGTACCGGAAATGCTAGCGTACTCATTGAGTGGCAACACTTTGGAAAGGCTTACAGCGTGCATGATTTGGGTCTTATAGAAGACGTGTGCCTGGATTTTCGGGAACACAGATAGTGATTTATTGATAACGAAAACGGTTACAGGTCATTAAACATATTCATAAGTAAGTAGGTATAGGTAAAAAATAATAATCAGTTTTAAACTAATAATAATGTCAAATAATTAATTCATATTCATTCTAAATAAATCCTGAAATTGATAAATTGTCTGATCCACAAGCCATGTTTTTAAATTATTTTTGAAAGATAGCGTCGAACTTGAGCTTCTAACACTTTCTGGTATTGCGTTGTATACCGCGGGAGCCATAACATGCACTAGTTTTGACGTTTTAGTGAGTCGCCTACGTACCGCACTCAGCTTGTGAGCGTGCCGCGTGTTGTAAGTATGGCCATCTCCGAGTTTCACAAACGACGCCAGGTTGTTCCTGGCATACATAGCTGTATGAAGAATGACCAGAGCGGGAATGGTAGGTATCTTCAGCGCAATAAAATATGGTCTGGCGGATGTGTCTCGAGATACCCGCACTATGGCCCTCACTGCTCTTTTTTGCATCCTGAAAACGCGCTCCCAGTCAGCAGCGCGCCCCCAGAGCTCGACTCCATACTGTAGCTGTACACATTGTAGCTATTTGCAAAAAAGCCAATAGAACTTTGGGTTTTATCATGAGAACGGCTTCGCATTTTAAGGACATAAACGTAGCAATAATGCTGTAGAATGCTTTCGTCCGAAGCAAGCTAGAATATAGCTCAATAAGTTGGGATCCGCGTGAGGCTAAATATGTGATTATGATCGAAAGGCTACAACGTAAATTTTCCAGATACATTTATAAGCGGGTGTATGGTTATTATCCCTATATGTTCCCTTCCTTGTTTGTGGCTGGTATGGTCGGTCTGGACACCTTAGAGCTAAGGCGTAAATTACAGCTTGCTTTGCACTACTGCCTAATACTTCGTGGCAAAGTCAACAATCCAACCATATTAAGCAGTTTGTCCCTATTTGTCCCCGATAACTATGTCAGTGCGGGACGTCGCCATCGTCGGTTGTTCGCTACGTACGTAACGCGAACGCTACACGCTAACAATGCGCCTAAGCTGAAAGAATGCTATGGTTGAATTTACCAGATTCCAGATTATATGTACCAAATCAAACGTTTGAATGAGGACCTACCGCTGGCTTAAGTTGATTTTACCAAACGGCGACGGTTAGCTGATCACCAAAGTAGTTTGGTATATTTAAATTACCAAATGATGCTGGTAGAATAGTTACCAAACTGCTTTGGTAGATTACTACCTACGATAGTTTCGGTAATAATGTATCAAATATCATATTGTGGATTTTACCATGAACTTTGTTATTTTTCACTAAACAAGTTTCATACTATTGTAATTGTTTACCAAAGTACTGGTAGGATAGTCAATAAACCACTTTGGTAAATTTTTAATTAAATTGTATTATTTACTTAACTCTTATTGTATATTTGGAAATTTTACCATCAACTATAGTAATTTTTACTAGACAACTTTGGTGCTATCTACTTTAAGGTTTTGTAATATCTACCTAATTGCTCTCGTATATTAACTATTAACTGTGGTAATTTTTACTAGACAACTTTAGTTTTATCTACTATAAAGTTTTGTAGTAAATACCTAATTGCTCTCGTATATTTAACTATGAATTGTGATAATTTTTACTAGACAACTATTTTGTTATCTACTTTAAGGTTTTGTAGTAAATACCTAATTGCTCTAGTATATTTAACTATGAATTGTGATAATTTTGACTAGACAACTATTGTGCTATCTACTTTAAGATTTTGTAGTAAATACCTAATTGCTCTCGTATATTTAACTATGAATTGTGATAATTTTCACTAGACAACTTTTGTGTTATCTACTGTAAGGTTTCGTAATAAATACCTAATTTCTTTCGTAGATTCTACTAGGAAATGAGGTAATTTTTACTAGATAGCTTTTGTATTATCTACCTATCTACTTAAATTTCTTTTGTAGATCCTACTATTAATTTTGGTAAGTTTAAGTAAACCACTTTTGTATAATCCAATAAATTACATTGGTAATATTTACCCAATAGCTTTTTTAAATTCTACTTTGGAACATTTGTATTTTCTATGAAATGCCTTTAGTGGTATCTACATAATTTGATGTATGATCTATCATAGTTATACTTTTGTTACTCACCCAATGCTTTTGTAAATTTTGCAATAAAATGGTGAAACCTACATAAGCAATTGGGTAATAATTACGACAAAAGAATAACTTATTATGATAGATTACACAAAAAATAGGTATGATGTGACTAAAAGCGTTTCACAAAAAATACCTACCAAAGTTTCAAAGCAGAACCTAAAAATCTGACAATACAATATAATATTATGCATAAGTATAAAAATACCACAATTGATGAAACAATATACAAAAGCAGTTGTTTTAAACAAAAATTGTAGAAACAAATGAAACATAAGGAAAGTTTTATTAATTTATTATAATAAGATAAAGATTTGGGATATTTTGACACCATCCCCTTTACCATCCATACTCAAAAATAACATTCAAAGTTATCTATAAGATTTAAATGAATACAAATACTTTGACTTCAGTTTGAAACAAACAAAATTGAGTGGCAGCACTAGCACCCATCCATAATTAAAAGTACTTTAATTAATTAACAATAAGATTTGTCTGTGGCAGTTTAATAAGAGTTATTTATAATAAGGTCGGCGGATCAAGGCAGGCGTGAAGCTAACAGTGGGACCGCAAAAATGGTTTTATCACTGCATAAGGTCGTAAATTGTCTGCCCCGTCATCAAATAGCTAACTTCACGTTTGGCTAAATCCACCGATAGCACTATAATAGAACAAATATTGAAATCTTCAAAAAAAAAATTCTTATAAAAAATTGTTCCATTTTTGCAAAGAATACAGTTATGCTTGAAAATGGTCACTAAAGCCTGAGCAATTCACATTTTTTACGTAGAAAATATACACTTAAGGTGGATCGTCTCGCTTGTGGCGCAAAATTTAAATTTTATTATGTTTTTTTACAATGGGTGGCCTCGGGGTGGTAACAAAAATAAGCAATGTAAAGTATTTAAGGTTTTAATCTATCTATGTACTAAATCTCACCAAAATTGGCCAAGCCGTTTGAACATGAAAGCTATTGTGTTTTTGCTCGTCCCAGCTTATCAACACTTCCTGAGATAACAAAACAGGTATTGCAAAAACTAAGAGACCAGACATATTTTAATTGATAGTATCTCATAAATATAAATAGTTAAGCTACAAAAAAACACTGCAAAAATCATTGAAGAATATTCGTAGCTAAACTAATTATCTTTATGAGATACTATAAACTAAAACATGTGGTCTTACAGTTTTCGTAAAATCAGTTGTTGCTATCGCAAAATACATACAAAAATTCGAATTTCCAAATGCGAGACGATCCACCTTAAATAGGGCATCTAGTTAATTTTTACAAACAAAATCGTCCTAGAACTCAGTATGGATGGGTTCTACGAGTTAAGTATTTTGGAAAATGTAAGAAAATTTAATATTATTTAATTGGTTCTGCAAGAGTGAATACACGATATGAAATATCTTTGTTTGAGTGAGAACTCAGGAAACCTACCCAATTTGCTAGATGATACTAAATTTTCCATCTAAAGGTATTTATATTTATTAAGATTTGGATATTTTTACAGAAATATTTTTACAACATTAAACGCTACCGACCGCTGCGCACAGCATAACTGCGATCGTGAATTCCAACGCCTGAGGTCTTTTAGGCACCATCTGCTATCACTTCATAATAACATAGAATTTATATCAAATGATGAAGAACTCATGAAAAATTTTGCAACATTACATCTAATGCCTTCAATAAACTGTCAATCTTGCAAAAAATATAGTCACATGGCACGTAAAAATCTTGCAGTTTATCTTCAGTACAAACCACAATGACGAGCGATTGACATCTCGATTTCTTCTCTAACAGGACCTTTCTCCAACTGTCCAACTACTCCAACGTCATTCTGAAATATTCAAAAAATAAACTAGCTAAACCTTGCTACTTTTTGCTGAACTTCGGGATACAAAGTATACAAAAACACTCTTGGGTGTTGTAGAAATGCAATTCTGTAAAAAAATAAGTCAATCTATCAACTACGTTTTAAGTTTTGGTGACACAAACATACGAAAGCTGAGTTTTTAGGGTTCCGTACGCAAAAAGGGTAAAACGGATCCTCTTACTAAGGCTCCGCTATCCGTCCGTCTGTCACCAGGCGGACCCAAATGTCTAACTATCACGGTTCATGAGATACATCTTATGAACCGTGATAGTTAGACATTTGAAATTTTTACAGATGATGTACTTATATCTGTTGCCGCTACAACAACAAATACTAAAAACAGAATAAAATAAATATTTAAGGGGGCTCCCATACAATTCACTTGTTTTTTTACCGTTTTTATAGATAATGATACGGAACCCTTCGTGCGCGAGTCCGACTCGCACTTGGCTGGTTTTAGTTTATAATTTTAATATATAAATATGTCCAGCGGCCAGGGCAAATTTTATACCAACGAAACTTGCCCAACAAGTCTAGCCCCCCAATTACAGTAGCGAATGGCAATGGGGAGCACCCAGACCCGGAACAAATATTTGCAGATCATTAAACATTTGTCCTTCAGCGGGAATCGAACCCGCAACCTCTCAACCTAGTCCTCTTAGCCGGCTACTCGCCTGCTGCGCCACAGAGGTCTTCCTTATGCACCTTATGCAGTGACACAAACCCATTTTTAGGATTCCTTAATTCAAAAGGTACCAACGGAACCATTATAGGATTACTTAGGTGTCTGTCTGTCTGTTTGCAATAGTCTTTTTTGCTCTAAATCTACTGGACCCAAAAAGATGAAACTCGTAGTGAGAAAATGCTGACAAAATTGTGTGGATTGACTAATAAGTTAATTGGTCTACGGAACCCTCTCCACGCGAGTCTGACTAGCACTTGACCAGCTTTTTATTTAATTCCCACTGCTTACTTCACATATGCCTAGATCTGTTGAGGGAACTGTACGGTTGCATGGTGCAGTTGATTAAATCATGGTTATATTTTTTAACAGTAGCACAGTTGACTGTACGTTCAAAGTATTTTTAAAACATTGAACAGTGACCGAACTGCTTAATAAATAAATATAACATAAAACTCACCTTGTACAATATAGTTATTGTATTTGTTTGAATTTAAATCTTCAACTCGTCGCTTGGACGTTTTGTCCCATTTTTTGAGTATATCGTTAACTGGCTCATTATTAAATTTCATCCATACTTTGTGCTCTTCAAATTCTTCATACGATACTGAAAAATAAGTAGGTATAATAGTACAATATAGTAGGAGACAATTTATACTGTAATAGGTAAATTACTTACTGCTATGGTACCAGTACATGGTATGGTATGTCTTATCAACCAATTCTGTTGTTTTGGGTATGTGTTTTTGCCTTTTATGTTCTATAATGCCAAGACTTTGCAGTTTTTTTCATGGTTGTTGTATTTGTCAACCAATTTCAATCTTGCAGGGATGTATTTACCATGACCATATTTTTGGCTTGGTATATAGTAGGTTTCCTGTAATGTAACAACAACCAGAAATTAATCTTAGTTAAGTTAATAAATCATCGCCAGTGATGCTTAAAAGTACTACGACATAAATATTCTAACTTAAGTCCGCATCAGTAACTACTATCATTATCTAACTAATGTACTGCTATTACAAATTGAAATTAAAATTTGAATTTGAATTGAAAAATCTCTGGGTATACCTACCTACTCACTTTAATAGTCACTAGCTAAGTAGCTTACATTACCTTTTTTTATCCTTTTCTTTTGAGGACCCGGATCAATTTCATTTTCGTCATTTGTCCAATAAGTCTCAGAAGCACGACTCTAAAAAAAATACTTCGGTTAGGTAGTTACGTTAACAAGGTCCTACCTGCAGTCAAGTAGGTAGATAGGTATAATTCGGCCAACGGATCTAGGGACACGAACCCCTTATTTTCTCTAGGCGGGAATCAAACCCAAAACATGGTGGCAGGCCAGCGTACCAAAAAGTCATAACGGATTAATACTTACGTCATTTACAATGTCTACAGAGCTTATGAACTCGGTGTCAGTAGTAGAAAAGTTTGAAAGTTAACTCTAAAAAACATACACATTCTATTATTATAAAAGTTACCAGATTACTTTAGTCATATTTTCATTTAGGTACTCTAAAAGGTACCATACCGACCTAGCCTAATAATAAGATGTAGGTAAAAAGTTACTTACGCAAAAAATATTTTCTTTCATGTATTGTAGCAAGCCTCAATTTTATTCGATCCTTTATGCTTTCAGTGGGTATCAACGATTGTATATTGGATTCTGTCATTTTGTCTGAACAGGCTAAATCAATGTCATGCACTGAAACAATAATAGGTAAAAGTTTGAGTGTTTTAGCATAGCACATACCTAAGTACCTACCTACTCACCTCATAAATAAGCGGTTAATTTAACATTAAACTTACGTAGCTAGTGTGAAACATACTGCGTACAGATTGGTGATCGTAGCATTGGTGTTGTGTACTCCGGGGTGGATGTTGCTGACCATCCCTTGGTATAAAATCGGCTTTTACGACATCTACGGGAGGAGTCTATTCGGTCTGAGTGTCGATAAGGGGGCCTAAGAACAATTTGATTGGCCGTGGTGTGATCGGGTTGCCGGACACACCACGGCCTATTAAATAAATTTAAATAAATATAAAAATAGCATATTAAATAAATTTAATATGCAGGGTTACATCGTTTTTTTACACATAGGTAGGAACTTACCTCTAAATGCTTCCTGTGTCGTTAAAAAATTAGCCGGTAGGAATTGTTCGGTTTCACTATCTGTCATCCTCACGCACGGCTTTATTCACTTTGATAGTTTACTTATTTCTCTACTCACTGGGACTGGGACACACACTGGCTGAATAACTGAAACTTTGTAGTATTGGAGTGGACGGTGCAAACAGCACAACCACTCCTTATAGCGGCGCGAACAGAACAGAAAGTGGGAACGCGCCCGCGCCGCGGCAGGGAGCCACGGCGTGGGTGCGAGGGGGCCGCAGAAGCACGGTAGGGCTGCCCTAAAACCGAAACGATTCTGTTTGGGACAATATCGAAAAACGAAACACAAATTGTATGAAGTCTTTCTACACTAGCAAGCGAGAATCTTGAATCGCACCTTAATGAATATACGCTTTTAATTCATACGACTTATTTTTTTTTATTTTACCACCTAAGAGAAAATATGTCATCTTGAGCACATCTGCCCAACTACATACCTAGGTACTTAGCTGACAAATTAATTGATAACCTCCTTTTTTGAAGTCTGTTATCATCTCAAAATAATCTAGTAAGTGTATCATGATGGCAGTATTGCAAGAAAACCATAGGCATCATTGTAAACTTTAGTTTATTGAAAAATTAGTATCTATAACGATGTTCGTTATATTAATCATAGTTTTATGTCGAGTAACAAGTTTTTAAATTCTTTAATTTTAGACTTTTCCCGTATTTGTGTCGCACGCAAAAGCTATCAGAATACCTAACTTCAGCATTGTGGAATTACTGAAAGTACACTAGAGGTGTTTTTTTTACATATTTGATTTTCCCTTATATCTCAGAAACTACATAGTCTAAAAAAATATAAAAAATAGTTTTGCAATGTCCAACCAAAGCGATTTCATATAACACCCTACTTGACCAGACTGTCTGACTTTTTGCTTACCCTTCTTGGACCCCAATATCTCAACAATCCCCCAAGCGATACAGCTCATCACCTTACCTACAAATTGTACCAATTTTATCTACCAATCTATTACCCCTCTACCAAATTTCATGAAGATCGAATTACCGGTTCAGAAGTTAGGTATCCTCGGACAAACATATACATAAGTTGACAGAGAGAACTCGCTTCGCTCGTTCAAAAATATATTTTTCAGTGTACTTTCCCTACAATAATAGTGTAGTTTTTTTTATTTACTAGATCCATTGTGTTGTGAATTAATTGGGCATCCCTAATTGTTTAGTTCTGTCTGTCCGTCCTTCGTCCACTCCTACTGCCAATCATAACAAATTATTGAAATTAATGCCAATGGCGTGATGCGTGTAAAATTACCTACCTATATATAACTATATACTACTTACAAAAAGTATCTGTAGGTATGATACATTTTACCAAACTTATTGGTAAGTATTATCGACTCCCGCGGTTTTTGGCTGATTCAATATAGCTATAAGGCACCTACCTAGGTCACTAGATTTAACGTTGTGTATCCGTTGGATGTACAGTAAGTTTCTGAAATAATTATGTTATGTACCTACATACTTACATTACAAGAAATAAACCTATCTAAAACTGGTTTGCTGAGATGATTAATTTAAAATACCAATTTCGAGAACTCGATTTAGTTGGATTTACGCTGCCTAAGTAGGTACCTAGGTCTACGGCACTAAGATCTATCTAAGTAACACTTAGTTGATTTACTTAAAGATAGGATTGCGATTGCGATGAGATTATTGATTCATCTTCGCATAGGTTAACTCAACTCTAGCTAGTCAAAGACCACAGACTAGGTACAATTTAACAGTAAAATGCCAAGAAAGAACCAGTGACACTACTTACCATTAGACAGTATTCGTCCAATGTTAATACCCACGTATAGGTAGGCAGGTGTATGATCTACCGTGTATCGTTATAACATTAGTATTATTTAAGTAACCTACCTTAATAGGTAGGTACCTAGCTACCAATTTATAAACCATTGCCGTAGTGGTTGCCGGCCTCGAATAGCCCCCTCCTTATAATAAAGAGTGACCTGTTCTACGCCTTATAGGGACCTTCCATCTTCCCGTGGATGTCGTAGGCAACTAAGAGATCTCACCAGTGGATGGGCAGCTGCACCACCTGAGCACTTATCACTACTTACCTATTACTGCGATCACCATCCATCTGCAAAGCGTGGTTAGGGGAGGGAGACCATACCTGTGTCCAGCATGTAACCACTAGGTATGTAACTAGTTGGAACAGAGGAGGACTTCTAGTTGCTGTGAAGATGATGATGATAATGATGACTAATTAACCTTGGAATAGGTACTTAGTTAAACTGAGTTTTGTCATGTGCATTCACAGGCAGTTTCAGATTCGATTGAAATAGAACTAATCCATGCATAGGTAGGTATATGCTAGGTTTATTAGTAACATCATAAAATAAACAGCGTAACCCACGGCAATGCTACATGAAGGACATGTAGACCTACGTTAAATACTGAAGTTGGAAGTTTTCTGTCTTATTTCATAATGTCATGGTGTTCCATTAATTTACGTACCTACTTCTACTATGTTATTGGGAAGGAATTGATTCTTGTAGGTAGGTAGGTACCTAACCTACCTACCTATGTGCGTATCTAGTATGTTTGCTGTTGAACCTAAATTGGATAGGTAGGTACCTACTTGCTCAGGTAGATAGATAGGTATTATGTAATTACCTACTACATATCAACTATTTACCTAGATCTGTTTAAGTACCTAGTGGTAGGTAAGTATTTACGTATAAGTACTTACAGACAAATCAATACCATGGTGACAGCGAGCTGATCTGATGATGGAAACGGAACTCCTCAATGGTTAATAGTACAGTCGTGTTTAGGCTCATTTTAATTAGCTCACGGTCCCAAAGAGTATTTCATAAAACCCTGTTTAGAAAGAGATATTTTTCAACAAAAATCTTATTATTAAAGTAAATAAGTAGGTAGGTAAGTAAGTACCGCTACACCCACTAACTGATTAATATTAAAGATTAATAAATCTTTGCCTGTAAGTATTTGCAGTATCTGTACCTACTACTAATATTCTATGCTAATAATATAATATTTCCAAAATAAAAAAGGTAGGTAGAGTGGTACCAGGTATTTACGTTGCACCTACCACTAGTCATTTAATATAGTGCTTTCCGTCGTGTAGGAATAGGTATCTTTTGTTGCAGGAAGGTAGCTTAGCTACACTTATACATAATGGTATGGATAGATATCATGCCCATGAGCATAGGTACTTAAGAGAAGGTTACCGGTAGGGCACTTACACTCTTTTGTATGCGAACGAAGTTTGCTTCTATTTTGGCTATTATTTCAACAAACTCCATGAAATTTTGTATACATGATCAGTACCTAGGTACACTTATATCTAGACCCGTAGAATGCCAGTTTTTTTTAAATTAGTTTTTTTAATTTGGTAACCATTAAATTTTATAAGAAACTGACGCACCATGGGTCTTGATATTAGTGTACTGATCATGTGTACAAAGTTTCCTGGAATTTGAAGTAATAATAGCCAAATTAGAAGCAAACTTCGTTCGCTGGCTACTGTTGACTTAAATCAAAGTCACACGACAGTAACAATGCTTTCGATTTGACACACATATGTGTAAATTCTTTAGCAATTGCTACCTAACATGCTTTCATTCTATCTACCTACTAGTATGTCTACCTATAACTTCAGTATACTTAATCTACTTAATTTTTTTATAATTTTACGTTTGTTAATGGTAACACACACAGCGTCTCCAGCGGTAAAAATAGGAACTTATCTATGATAGTGAGCTCGTAAATATAACAATGATTCCCGTGTAGATTTAAACCTTAATAACTGTGAAACGTGCAAAAGTTAAACAATATTATCTACTTCATGAAAATATCGCTGAAAATTTGATAAACCAATGATAATATTTGTAATACCAACATTATTTATTGTAGATACACACCGAACTCGTAAATATGACAATATTCTCGGTTCGATTTCACATTCAAAACTGTGAAATTTGCAACAGCAAAATGGTTATTTCTAATAAACTTACAATTGTTATAATCTACTTAATTCTTTTGTAATTTAAACTTTAAATATGTGTTACGACATCATCTACCAATAATTTGTACCTATCTTTAGTAATAATAACCTAATGGAATTGTAATATTCATGAAAAAAATTGTTAAGCCCCGTTTTTGTCATCAACCTATATTGTTTTGCAAATTGTATAGCTAAGACTTAGTAACTTTTACTATTACTCTCGTAAATTTTATTAACCGTCGGGGCTTTTGTAAATTCAACCATAGCAAGTTGGTAAATTCATCAAAAAAAAAGCGTTAACTCTTTATTTTGCCGTCAACCTTAGTTGTTTTGTAAATTGTACAGATAGGACTTAGTAACTTTTACTATTACTCTCGTAAATTTTATCAACCGTTGGAGCTTTTGTAAATTCAACCATAGCAATTGTTAAATTCATCAAATAAAAGGGTTAATTCTATATTTTGCCGTCAACCTTAGTTGTTTTGTAAATTGAACAGCTAAGTCTTAGTAAATCTTACTATTACTCTTGTAAATTCTATCGACCGTCAGGACTTAAGTAAATTCAACCATAGCATTCTTTCAGTGCAACAGACGCTCGCGCTTTTAAATGGTTTTATGCTAGAGTTCCAGCATGTTGACATATTTAACGATAGTTTAAGTTCTATTTATGTGTCCCTTAGAGTATATTTAAGTTTTATATAATAAGTCTTGTTTTTTTTGTAATATGTGTTAGTTAAGGCAGTTTGCGCTTTGGTCAAAACTGGAAGCAAACTGTTTAATTTCATTAAATAAATAAATCAGTAACTACGAGTACCATGGTACCATAACACCCAGACCAGGAACAAATATTTGCAGATCATACTAACATTTGTCCCGAAGCGGGAATCTAACCCGCAACCTCTTGCATCTCAGCCGGTTACTCGCCCGCCTCGCCACAGAGGTCGTCCTAGAACCTTCCCTGCGAAGGAGGAGTTATATGTGGGTGCAGTCGATTTTAAAATTAATTACGGAATGTCCCGGTGACTTGTTTGCAATCCCTGTCGATCCCTGTACAAGCGTACAAAACGCAGCTTCATAAAAGCTTGTCAGACTCGTAGTTCGGCGTTTCCAATTCATTACCATAAAAACTCGCAACATTATTCTACGAAAGAAGGAAGGCCTTCACCGTAAACACAATGACAAAGCCTGCAACAACTGTTCCTTCAAAATGGCTATAGACCGCAAAATTTCCGCTTGTTTTGGCGCGCCACGTGCTCCATCAATCACGTTTATCATCAGGCCATCAATCTGAGTCAAGAGTCAGTGGCATCACGTACCTACTAGCTCTAACTATTTACTTACCTGTGGCACTGACATTACGTTATACAAACTTGGTGGTGTTCTGTGGTCGGTGCGTGCGCAGAATAAAGAATGATCTCGGAAGCTGTATTATACAGTCACCGTTATGCGAAATGTGTGTGACTGTTTCGTGTGATAAATATGGTTGTATGATGGGACGAATTAAATCGAATTGCAGTTATTGGTTTCACAAAACAAAGTACTTAGTTATAATGCATTCATGCATCGAATAAAATATTTCAACTTTAACTTCTCGAATTACGCACAAAAATTGTATCAATAACTTTTCATTTAAAAAACCGACTTCCGCCATTGTATACGACTAAATATTTGGATGAAAAAAAATGAGGAAAGAACCATGGTGGTGAAAGGATTATGCTACTTTTTGAATGCAAATGCTTGGTTTGTTGCTGAAAATATCAAAATCGCCATATGTATGCCTACAATATTTGAGGAGTTCCCTCAATTCCTCATGGATCCCATCATCAGAACTGGATTTTGAAAAAAATGGTACCAATCTGGAAGTATATCTATTCAAATAAAAAAAGAAATTTTCAAATCGATTCATAAACGCCGGAGATATGCAGTAACAAACATAAAAAAAAAAAAAAAAAATACAACCGAATTGATAACCTCCTCCTTTTTTGGAAAGTCGGTTAAAAACTCCCTAGACTTGCGGGATTGTCGCAAAGATAAATCTTGCATAGTTTGAGAGGTGTTTTGGTTTTTTTATGTGACCTTCATTGCACGCCAGTTTATGAAAGCCTGCTTCAGGGGAAAAGCTTTCTAATAAAATAGGGCGTTGTTTTAAACATAAATATCTGCAATTGGTAGGCAGGTAAACTTCCTGCACTTGTGGGCCGGAGTCGAACAGTTTCACTTTCCGGTTTGAATAATAGCTGGGAGATGATATTCATGATTTTGCTGTGTGCCTTTGTTAGACTAAGTGCCATTTGATGTAGGTACTTATAAGAAACAGCCTTGCTTGGGAAAAAAATAAATGGTTCTAGGGAATTATTTAAGATTGGTTAGGTATACAGTTATATATTAGATTATATACCTACTTTTACTTTTCATGTCGACAGCCTGCGATGATAAGTTCTGTACCAAAAAATATTGTCTACCTCCATACAGGAACATCGGTAACCTAAATGTAAATATATAGAACTATATTGTTGCACTTCTGTGCATTAGCAAAATGCGATTCTTTAAGAGAAGGTTACCTACCGGTAGTTCGAAAAGTAGTTAGTGGTAGTTCCAAGTTCCAGTTCCAGTTTCGTTCGTGTACAAAAGGGCATATTAAGTGCCCTACCGGTAACTTATTTCTTTCTAATTGGTCTCTTCTACATCATACACCATCATCATCATCCAGGATGTTAATATGTACACGCGCCATAATTACAAAGTCACGAGATCTTGAAGAATAATCTACGTTCATTGCAATCAATTAAAGCTGAAAATCCAGCTTTCCATACAAACTGCACTGTTTTTAGTCGCGATGGGTTCTTGAGCAGAGTAATCTCTATATAAATGTGGCGTGTGTACAGGATCAACACCCTGTATAACGCTTTAGTAGTTAGTTACGTAGGAAGTGAAACTATAGGTACCTACCTACTTCGTTAGTGGCAATTGCGTTTGTTTATAGCTATTACACGTAACAAATTACGTGGAACCACTATTTACAACTTTTATAGTTTTCATTCGCTGTTTATGACCAAATTAAATTTATTTTTGAAGTTAGAAGTTAGCGTTTAAGGTATTATGGAGGTATAGGAAATAAAAAAGAGCCCGCTTTAGTATTTCTATACCAACCTACTTGTAAGATATGTAAGTGTATGTACGACCACAGAGGGCCCAACTCCATTCCTTCCTCTACCCTTTTCTCAGTTACGCACTTGGATGCGGTTTCACACCCTAAACCAACACAACGAATTTTGGGCACTGACCACGGACTGCAGCCCTGCCGGCTGTCTCACCACGACTCACCCGTCGTCTGCTCAAACTTTCAAGACTAGACCTTCGTACCATCATCGTGGGGACACTCAAAGGACACTGTCACCTGAACAAACACCTCTACAACACCGGAGCCACAGACATTCCACTCTGTAGGGGTATCTGATCGAAGAAATATCGGCTGCCCACGTAGTTCTGGAACGCGTGGGAGTAGCAGCTCAACGTGAACACATCCTCAACCCGAGGTCACTCCGCGAAGCCTGCGAAGACCCCAGGAAATTTCTGTGCCTCTGGACGGAGTTAGGCTGGCTGACTACCTACTCTTACGCATAATGGATGGACCAGCACCCATAGAGTTCGAATGCGGAAAAGGAAGTTCTCATGATATTTAAGTGAAAACTAGATCCCGCTTAGTTTGACCGATAAACACGTTCACGTTAAGTGTGCCGAACAACACAACACGAATAATAGTTACTATACAACACACGAGACAAATCGCTTTTGTCCGTGCCGATACACTTTCTACTGAATCACTCATACTGTGACTGAAGGCTGTTGTAACTATGTAATGTGCAATGTCTGAAAGCAGAGGAAATGTGGAATGTGAAAATGAAAGTCTAGATTTGCAAACATAGGTACCGTATCTGCGTGTTTATAGCTCACAATAACAATCCTAGTTGTTTTTGTAAAACACTAAAACTACCCTTGCCAGAACGGAAGCTATATCATAGGCAAAAGGGGCGAGGGCTTCAGTGGTGTAGGCAGGTTACCTATATACCAGTTCGCGCTAGCCGCCTCTGTCGCGGAGGTCTCTGACCGTCTATTGAATTTGATCTATAGCTCACTTACGCCAGGTCTTTTTTTTATACAACTTGGCAAGCAAACGAGCGACGACCCACCTGATGGGAATTATTTACCGTAGCCTATGGACGCCTGCAACACCACAGGCATCACACGCTTGCTGCCGACCCTGAGACATAAAGATGAAAAGTCTCATGTGCCTGCCTGACATACACACACTACACTTTGTTACAGGGACATATTATGGACACATAGTCACACCCTTCAATCACACAATCAATTAAAAACTTCTTTTCCGACACGCCTCTCTTATTAACTGGTAATCGGTTCATGGCTGCTGGCAGTTCATAGGCCGTAGCTTCCTATCATTAGAAGCTGTCGTATATAGTGTTTGTTAGTGGTGGTTCTTCCCGAATTGAAATCTCGCTATGTCCCTAGGTATACCTTTTTAGTGTTCCGTGCCTAGTTGGACAAAATAAACACCTATATCCGATCCGATGAGCACCCCTAGCGTACACTTTGTGAACATTATTTTCAATACAAAAATCAGTGTTACACGACACCATACGTCCGTGTCAATTGCTTGTTAAAACACGGACTTCGACCTTTGTCGTAAAATTTAAAATGCCATGTACGCGCCCAGAGAGGTGATTCTAACCCCCTTATTCATAATCATTTTTTAAACCTATTTTAGCTAAAATAGCTTCTGTCTTGTTTTGACGTATGACATTTTACATCAAAGAGAACAAGACAAAAGCTATTTTAACTAAAATAGGTTTAAAAAATGATTATGAATAAGGCCCTTAGTTATATTGCACACAATTGACACGGACGTTTGGTGTAGTGTGACACGGATTTTTGTATGGAAAATGAGGTTCACAGAGTGATAGGGGCTCATCGGTGTCGCCATGCAAAACCCCTTGTTAACTACACCAAACGTCCGTGTCAATTGTTTGCAAAAAACCTACTGCGCTCGCAGTGTCTGTCGCTTTAGTGGTTGCTGTTCTTTTTGGGTATCAAATAGTCGATACTAGCCATAGCAACTATTAATTGAGCTGTGACTCAGATCAGGTGTCGGTATTCAGGTTCATTGCCACAGAACGGTGGACAAGTCGCGAATCGCTGTTATTACGCGGCGCACGTCCATAGCAGCTTTCCAACGTACTAAGTAATTTAAGTGGTAAGAAATGGCGGGCAGGCTAGCTTGGCTATAACCGCGTGCTTTTCACAAGTCTTGAATGACATACCACAGATTTAGGTAACCGAAAGATCGACTTAGTTTAAAGATTTTCATCAGGCTCCTCATCAAGAACTAACTAAATCCAACGTGATTTTTATGTGACTGGATTATAATTGTCCTAGATTTAATTATTATGTGTTGAAATGTACTAAATTATGACTTGGTGTGAAATTTATGTACCTATACCTACCTAATTAGTGTAACTAGCATTTGATGCCGTTCTAATTAGTTAAATAAATAAATAAATAAATAACGTGGTGGCTGTTTTGTGCTCAATCAAACAGCGAGTAAAGACTGGAAAGAGAACATACCCCTAGCTAGCGGGATGGAACGGAGTACCAGCCACCCAATTTTTGGAGGGCTGATGATGGTATTGTATTGATCACACTGACACACTAATATACACTCGAGAGCAATGAATCCGGGTCACTAAAGAATGTTAAAAATCTCGGAAACTAAAAATGATAGATTAATGCAATAAATTGTATTTAATAGACAATGTAATACTCCTTAAATGAAGGTAAAAAAAATATGAGTCACCATACATTTTATTAACACAAAATTACATAAAGAAAAAAACTGCTGATCTCTCCTTAAAACAAAAATAGGAAACATGAAATTTTTGAACTTTATTACGATTTTCTTGAATTTTAATACTTCGTATTGCCTCCTCGTGCTTCCATTACTGCGTTTACGCAGAAAAAAAACAACAAAAAAACAGAAATCAAACAATGATAAATGACAGATTACAAACAAAAGCAAAACCAAATGCTGTAATTTCGTAGTTCCATCTTCGAAAGTGGCCCTTTTTCAAATTTGATTTTTTTATGATATAACTTTACAATAACTAAGAAGTTTTAATACCTTCATTTAAGGAGTATTACATTGTCTATTAAATACAATTTATTGCATTAACCTAGCATTTTTAGTTTCCGAGATTTTTAGGATTCTTTAAGTGACCCGGATTCATTGCTCTCGAGTGTATATGCGAAAGTTTGTATGTTTGTGACTTCTTCACGCTCAAACGGCTCAACGGATTTGAGTAAAATTTGGAATGGAAATGCCTTACACCCTGGATTTACACATAGGCTACTTTTCACCATCATCATCATCATAAATTTTTATCATTACTCACGCGGGTGAAACAGCGCGGCGCAAGCTATTACTTAATAAAATAATGTTCTAAAGTCTAAATTACACTTGATAAAAAAATAATCAAAAGCATCATCGTATTGTACAAGTTTAAAAATAACAACTAATTAAATGCTTATTATTTAATACTTAAATGTCAGCTAAACTAACTAAAAATAATAATAATAAATAATAAATGCTAATAACGTTAGCCACAGCTAATGGTTTTAAAAAAAACCAAAAGACTTTTAAAACACTTTATTACTTTTCTACAATATAACTTTAAAATATTCTAAGTTAAAATTATCAGAGACTACTCCCGGTCAATGTAAGTACCAGTAGTTGAATGACGACACCTCTGTTGTTTTCCCATTCCGAGTAAAGCCTCGCATGCTGAGTCGGCGTCCGTCTTGTACCGGCCGACCAACATAGGAATGCAACTCTGCAGTCCTAGTCAGCAGGTTCGGTACATGCTAGGCATGTAACATCTCCATCCTCAGAACAGCAACTATTTGAGAACGTTTAGCGAAAATGTTGCTGCAGTAGACCTCAGGGCTGGGGATTCCTCAGGGACTGCGTAGGAGTTTTCCTCGGGGTTCTTTTTTCCATTGCTTGATGGTTTCGCAATACCTATCTTAGTACGTCTCATGTACCGCCGTACGCCGAAGGCTATGACAAATACAGCTGCACCGAATAGAAACGCATAGAATGGTAGCGTTGTATGGTAAAATGTTCCCTCTATGGATTTTAGTTCTACTGGATGCTGTAATAATATCTTTTCTTCAATATGATGTAGTCCTTTGAGATTGATGGACTTGAGTTTAAGATGTGGGATGCTGGCGTTGTCCTCAGTGTTGTAGTTCTTCGAAATTTCAGTAATCTTCAGTGGCTGTCCTTTGACTTGGTCGTTAATATTAATGATAGTGAATTCCTCAGTTCGTAGAGAACATTTTTGTGGGATAGTGGCGAGATAACTTCCAGACAAAGTTATATATTCTTGACGTCCACAATGTAGCTCCGCTTTCGTAGGCCGTGGAAAGATGAGTGTATAATGTTGGTCATCTAACTGCTCCATTGCTTCTTTCGTAAGAGTGATCCTCGTCGGCTGGCATGACTTGTCCAAAGATTGGTTGATGATGAGATTCTGGATGCAATCAGGATGTTCCCGTGGCTGATGGTTGATACTTTCTTCGCAGAGATGATGATGATTGAACTTCGGGCATTCAGCCTCCATGTACATGAAAGCT
Source organism: Epirrita christyi (assembly GCA_951392215.1). Classification (NCBI taxonomy): domain Eukaryota; kingdom Metazoa; phylum Arthropoda; class Insecta; order Lepidoptera; family Geometridae; genus Epirrita; species Epirrita christyi. The sequence goes on along the minus strand of OX595838.1, from coordinate 16,365,243 downwards.
TTCCCGTCGGTTGCCATGAAAGGATATGGCGGGATAAAGGTATGGTTAAATTTGTTAGGGACGATGGAAAGTTTAAATAGATCAAAATTATCTGGGGAGACTATTGGAAATTTAAATATGATTACTATTCTTTTACCGCTAAAATAAGAGCCTGGCTTAATAATAGTGTAGTATTCTCGTAGGTCGTCATCTAGTATCTCATTATTACTATAGATATTTCTAAGTTTTCTTACCATATTTCCTAAATTATCTATTCCTATCATACTATGATGAGTGCTCGATGCACGTACAAATGCTAAAATGTTTTCTAACCTAGTTAATTCTAAAGATAAATCATCTGTGTTTTCACTGATGATCGCTAAGAGCTGTGCAAACTTCGCATATTTGAGAAGACTGTAATCAGCATAAGCTTTCTTATCTAATATTAATTCTAATGTCTTATTAATTTTTTCTTGATTTTCTGCGATACTCTCAATTAAAATGGTATGTTGAGTCATCCAGTCTTTATTTAGACTAATATGGTCATTGAACTCAGACAGCATCTTATGTTCATTATTTTCCAAGATCTTAATAGCACTATTATATTTCTCAGCATCTGAATGATCCAGGTTACCAGTAACGCTTTTGATTATAGAACCTAGACCATCAACGAGACCTCTCTTAACACGGTTGGGCTCTAAACTTTTAAGCTGTAAATTTATTTTATTGAGTTTGTTGGTAAGGTAGTCCATCTGTAGTTCATATAAAGATAAAGTATAATTGTCTAGTTTAGTCCTTAAATAGTCCAGTTGATTATGAATAGAGTCGAGTTGAGTTTCTAAGTCCGGTAGTTCTACGTACTGTAGAAAGGAATGATAGTGAGTGATAAGCTTGGCTTGGCCAAGCTTGAAAGGTAGAAGTCCGGGTCCATTGTCAAGGCTTTCGAGTCTTATCTCCAGTGCCAGCGTCAGGTGAAGTATCAGTAACAGTCGAATCCTGTAACAATTTGGACTTCTTAGGTACTCGCTTGAGACGGTTTTTGGCAATGGGTCCCTTCTTTTTAGAAGTGTAGATATGAATCGGAAGATCAGCAAGGACAGTGTCTTGGGTATATCGCGGTGCTAATTTCTGTCTTGCAGCAAAAGGATTCTTAACAAATACTTGCTGATGGGGTTCATACTCTACTTCGGGTTCTCGATTCTTATTTATTTTATTCATCATGTTAGTACGGTCGGCTGTCGTCGATTGATTAATTAATTCATATACCGTCTTCATTTGTTCGCGATGCGTTACTATGTACTGTTGCATCAGGTGTTCAGTCAGATCAATATCTAAAGGATCTCTAGGGTCAAAGTGGCCTCTAACTATGTCGTGAGGTCTGCATTTAGTGAAGCTATGAACTGAGCTGTTATAGGCTAATATCGCGTAAGGCATTTGATTAACTGTCGGCTCGTTCTTTTGTTTCAGCCTCAAGATGCGTAAGTGTTCTAACAATGTCGAATGGAATCTTTCTATGATACCATTGTCATTCGGTGAATTAGCTAGAGTTCTATGATGGTTTATCTTATGTAGTCGTGTGAATTCAGCGAACATTTGGTTTGTGAACTCAGTCCCATTGTCAGTCACTATGGTCAAGGGAAGTCCATGGTGCGTACAGTAAGTCAATAATCCTTGAAGGATGCTGACAGCTGTACCATCGCGTAAGTGGTAGGCTTGTCCGTATTTTGAGAATGAGTCTACAAAAGTCAAGTATTTTTCAGATTGTGCAGTAAATAGGTCCATATGTACTATTTCAAAGGGCTTGGTGGCTGGTGGTACGATGTTAAACTGTGGTCTGATAGGGTTCCTATCGTATTTAGTTTGACCACACACTGTACATTCATTGATGTACTTAGTAATTTCGTCCTTCATCTTAGGCCAGTAGTAACGCCGAGATAAGGCTAAATAGCATTCATTTATGCCCCTATGATTTGTCTTGCCATCATGATAGTGTTTTATTATCTCTTGTTGTCTTAGGTATTCTTTTACGTCTTCTAGTTCAGTTTTTGCTAAAACTAAGTTCATAGAAGAGCTCTTAAATTGGTTTTGAATAATTGGAAGGATCGCATACATTCCTAGAGTTGGAGTGATCTTAAGAGCAGTTTTAACTTTTGGATTTACATACTCTTTTATGGCATTAACTACGTCTTGCTCGAGAGAGGATTCTGAGACTTGAATTAATGTGCGGGTGTGTGTGTCAAATGGTTTCGTCGCTGTCGTGCGTCGTTTTATGTCTCCTACAATAGTAAAACAGATCTGTCTATGGAACTTATTTAAGGGCTCGTCAGTTATTGGAATCTCAAGTATTGGATTTTCAACGCTAGTATGTGCGGTAGCTGTTGATGATCCTGATCGTCGTGATTGTGACTGCTGAACGACTAATGAATCAATTTCAGAGAGAAATGATTCGATCTCTTCATTATTTATTTCTACTCGTGAGAGAGCGTCGGCGTTAGAGTTGGCTTTTCCTGGTTTATGTTCTATTTTAAAATCATATTCGCTAAGCTTCAGTCTCCATCGTGTTAGTTTTGAATTAGGTTCTTTCATGTTAACGGCCCATTGTAAAGGTCTGTGATCCGTAAGGATCTTAAATTTACGACCGTACAGGTATGGTCTGAAATACTTAGTGGCCCATACTATGGCTAACAGCTCCTTTTCGATGGTGGAGTAATTCAGTTCACTATCGTTCAATGTCCTAGATGCGTAGCAGATTGGTTTATCAGAACCGATAGGTCCTTGAGAGAGTACAGCTCCCAATGCCACGTTTGAAGCATCTGTCGTCAAAACAAAGTCTTTCCTAAAGTCGGGATATTGGAGGATTGGGTCATTAGTCAGTAACTTCTTGCATTTCTCGAAACAGTCAACGTATTCTGAGTCTAGGGTGATCTTTTTAGATTTCTTAAGGCACTTGGTCATCGGTTTAGTTATACGGGCAAAGTCAGGTATGAACTTTCTATAATACCCTAAAAGTCCCAAAAATTGCTTTATCTCCTTGTTGGTTTTCGGTAATGGGTATTTTTGAATAGCTGCAATTTTGTCGGGGTTAGGTTTTATACCTTCCCTACTGATTATGTGACCAAGATAAGCAGTCTCTAACTGTAAAAATTCAGATTTATCCATCTGAATTTTAAAGTTCGATTCTCTCAGCCTATTGAACACCTTTTCAAGATTGATCATGTGTTCTTGTAAGGATGTGCTAAAGACAATTATATCATCTAAATATACGAGACAGATCTCATTCTGCAGCCCTCTGAGGACATTATCCATCACCCTCTGAAAGGTGGATGGTGAGTTTTTTAACCCCATGGCCATACGAAGGAATTCAAAGTGCCCATGTTCCACGTTGAAGGCCGTCTTCGAAATATCGTCAGGGTTCATCTCTACTTGATAAAACCCTGATGCCAAATCTAGAGTCGTGAAATATTGGCACCTACCAAGTTTATCTAAAACATCTGTGATGTTGGGGATCGGATATTTATCGTCTATGGTCTTGTCATTCAGTTTACGGAAATCTACAACTAATCTCCACTTTTGTTTGCCAGAAGCATCGGCTTTCTTTGGAACTACCCAGATGGGTGAGCTCCAGGCAGAGTCAGATGGTCGTATTATACCTTGTTCTAACATCTTTGTAATCTGGTCCCTAACTTCTTGTCGGTGTATAAAAGGATATCTGTAACTTTTCGTATAAACAGGTAATTCGTCTGTCGTCCTAATGCTGTGTTTGATTTTGTTAGTAAAGGTCAAAGCTTCTCCTTCGATGTAAAATACGTCAGCGTAGCGTGCGCACAAAGTCTTTAAGTTCGTCTTTTCTTCAATGTTCAAATGGTCTGTACGAAGTTTCGTTAAGACATTTTTTACTCGAGCTGGGTCTTGTTCAGTACGCGTGCAGTCGATATTACATACATCTACTTGTGTTGGCTGGTCAAATGAGATGACTATGTCATTGTCTGTCATATTTTCTAACTCTACAATTCCAGTCTTGTCCGTCACGCTAGTAATACATTCGTGAACAACGCAGTTGCACATTACTTGCTCAGTCACTAATACATCACCGTCTGGATAGTGGATAGGGATGTTAACTAATCTGGATGAACGAGCAGGGATAATTTCCTGTTGATTAGTTTTCCTACATTGATAGCGAGTCAATGGTATGTTAGCAAATTCAGTAAGCAACACATTGTTCTTTAGGTCGATTTTACAATTTTCTAACAGGTCTAGACCTATCAGTCCGTCAAAATGGTTGTGGAATTTATAGACAAATAGTTTTATATATCTTTGTTCACCAAATTCCAAAAAATGAGGTATTGTGATCGAATGATCGTGGGTGCTTGTCACACGCGAATTAGTCACCTCAAAAGGATCAAAGTCCTTTGACACATTTGGGAAATAGCTATCGATCGCCTCGGGACTTATAAATGATTGATTTGCCCCGGTATCTACAAGTAATTTAAGTGGCGGATCCGATATCTGTATGTAGCGTAATTCTTTCTTAGCTTGTAAATTTAATTCTATCTTAGTTCTCTGTTGGAACGGCCCTTGGGAAAATCCTGCTCCTTCTGGTTGTTAGAAGGTTGCGGGGGCTCAATAGCATTTGAGCTTGACGGTACATCGTCATAGTACTGAGGGTCGTTCTGAGGGTCGTAGTAATACTCCGGGACGCTCTGGTAATCGTAGTTATTACCATAGTCTGTCTCTGGATAGTCAGTCGGCTCATAGTAATAGTCAGGGTAATAACAGTCATCTACCTCATTAAAATTGACCTCCCTACTCTTAAAATAATTTGTCGGGGGAGGATTGCCAAATTTTCGCCAGTCATGACCCTGAATAGTGGGGGGAAGAGCCTTCGTCACGAAATGACTAACCCCACTCATAGGTTTTGGTCCTTGATTCTGAGGGGGTGCGCTCCTAGGGGGAAACCTAAAACCACTGCTCTGGGGGTTAAAATTTGGTGGTGGTGCCCGGAACATTTGCTGCGTACGTGATGGTTGCATAGGCGGCCGCTGCAAGGGTTGGTTAAATTGGAAAGCGGGACGCCAGGGCTGCTGCTGTGGTTGCTGCATTTGAGCGGGCGCGGGCATGGCCCTCTCCCAGCTTGGGGTACCGAAATTGAAACCCTTAGGTACAGAATGATTATGAACTAGGTACGGTACCTTTGATGATGGCTGCGATTGCGTAACTGGATTACGCCGCTCGGGAATGGACTCATTCCTATGCTGTAGGTACATAACATTCAGTTCTTCCTGGACAAATTCCAAAGCCTTTTCGATCGTTGCCGGTCTCATACACCGTATACGAGACCCGAGAGGTTCTTTCAAACCTCGTACGTACGACTGCATAGTTAATTTGCGATACAAGTCACGCTTTGCCTCCACGGTGGTAGGCAGACTCTCATGCAGTGTAACGTACGTCATGATTGTACTGAAAAGGGTTTGACATTTGTCATAAAATTCCTGTGGGGAATCGTGTCCCTGGGTGACCAAAGACAAGTCATTATATAGGGCGGTCTCGTCCCTTTGGTCGGCAAAATTATTAATTAGCGCGTTTCTTATCCCTAGCCAATTCTCAGGGATGCCATTGGCATTAATTGTCCTGGACGCAGGACCTGTCACCTTATTAAGGATGCCATTTATTAGGCATAAATTTGTTAATTCATACCCTGGATCATTTTTTATGAACTGCGTCACGAGCTGGTCGCAAATTCTAATGAACCTGGTTAAGATATTGGGGTTCCCATCAAATTCTGGGACCAGGCGGAGAGCCTTAAAGATGTGGTCTGGTTCATTACTCGTGGACATGATTTCCTCACTAGTTTCTATTATCTTATCTAAACTACCTAATTTCCTACTATTATCTATGTCACTACCCCTACGAATATGTCTAAAGGAGACAGATTCCTCCCCGATTTTTCGTGGGTGGAAAATGGTGGGAAAGGAGGCAACACTTCAAAGAAAGTTTCAAAGTACTCACATTTGGTTTTCCTCTGCACTGATTGCTGAGTGCACCTTTAGCTGCGTGCTCGTAGATTCTGGATACCTCGTCAAAGTACTTAACAGCACAAACAGGGGTCTGTTCGTCCGGGGCCCGATTCGTGAAACCCGACCGAATAACGCACTGCTTCGAAGTATCCTACCGCCTGCGCCAATAACGTTAGCCACAGCTAATGGTTTTAAAAAAAACCAAAAGACTTTTAAAACACTTTATTACTTTTCTACAATATAACTTTAAAATATTCTAAGTTAAAATTATCAGAGACTACTCCCGGTCAATGTAAGTACCAGTAGTTGAATGACGACACCTCTGTTGTTTTCCCATTCCGAGTAAAGCCTCGCATGCTGAGTCGGCGTCCGTCTTGTACCGGCCGACCAACATAGGAATGCAACTCTGCAGTCCTAGTCAGCAGGTTCGGTACATGCTAGGCATGTAACATGCTGGACATTTCACACAACATTATCTAGCCCCAAGCTAAGCAGAACTTTGTGTATGGGTACGAGATAACTGATATAATTAATACAATACATTACATAGATAGATATTTTTTATTATAAATAGAATATCCTGATCAAATATTTGTTCCGTGGCGGGAATCGAACCCGCAACCTCCTGCGTCGCAGGCGAACCTTCGCCCGCCGCGCCACAGAGGTCGACAAACTAACTAACTAGCTAAACGAAATGCTAAAATCTTGTCACTTGCACCAAAAACTAACGTAAAGCGCATTCGACTATAATCACACTGGTAGTCTTCGTCGTAACAGGGTCAGCCATCACTTTCGCTGTTAATCGAACACTTATGGATCAATACCCAGGAACTAGAGGTGTTCCACAGTTGTGGACATGCTCAATGACGTGCCGTAATCGTCAGAAGATATTTCAGCAAAGATCTAAGGTTTCCCTTTTATTGCAGCCATTGTGTATTGTCATACTTTCTATACGCGGCCGCTGCGACTTTTTTTTGTAGTGTTTTCGTAAATTAGCCAATAAAGAGATATGATATCCAAATCATAGATTTATTATTTTATTACTTTATATTTATTAAAATTTTATTTTATTTTAGAAAAATTACGGCTATAATACACCACATACTTTACTATTCTCCTGCTGTTGTTTTTTGTTTTATTAAAATTTATTATTTACGTGTTTCTTTTTTAGTTGGATAGTTTGGGTGACGATCTCCGTGGCGCAATGGGCGAGTAGCCGGCTGAGACGCAAGAGGTGCGGTTTCGATTCCCACTGCGGGACAAATGTTTGTATGGTCTGCAATATTTATTCCGTCTGGGTGTTGTGGTACCATGGTACTCGTAGTTCCTGATACCCACAACACAGGGAATCCTAGTGTGGGATCACTATCCCACACTATGTATGTATATGTAACTATTCTGTGTTATGTGATAAAGTGGCTGACTGTGTTATGGTGGAGTAAAAGTTTTTAACATTAATTTAAAACGACACCGTAATCTTTGAACACGGAAGAAGTCAATGAACCATTAGTATTTTTTAAACTTTCGCGATAAGAATACATATTTATTTATATTGTCACGGGTATATTCCATATTATTCCATATACATTATAAACCATTCTCTAAAATTGTGCCAATTCAAACTTATACCCCTAAACTGCCCTTCAATTACAGTAGCATATGGCAATGGGAAACGCAACAATGGGGATCATTTTGTTAGCCTTAGCGCTATCTGAATCTTATGAAAATTAAATAGGATAAACTTCTAAACCTAAATACTCTTCCTTTCAAGTTTCAAACGAATTGGACGATTGGAAAAAAAAATACAACCGAATTGAGAACCTCCTCCTTTTTTGGGAAGTCTGTAAAAAATGATTATGAATAAGGGGGTATGAGTTTTCAAATCTAAGGTAAATATACACCAGACAAGCGTGCTACATTTTCGACCACATCGTCACTTTCCATCATATGAGATAGTGGTCAAAAGCTTGGCTATATAACATTAAAAAACCTATCGAATGTGCTGTGCCTATTGTTGTTTTACAAAGCGTGTATGTCAAGGCCTAAAGACACAGAATCACCTCATAGTCACAACTACACTGTACACGGAATATACTTATCCACTATGTAACATGCCACAGTGAGTCTCATAGCACACACAATCACACAACTCTATCAGATCAAGCCGCATTTACGGTGGGCTAGATGCATTGATAGTGGCTTTTGTCACCGAAACCACAGCTGACTCACCACTTTGGAGAACAGAGATTGAAATCACGTAAAATACGGCTGTTAGGTTGTAAGGAAAAATTCTGAATTATTTTCAGGAATAACTGGCAATTTTCCTTATATAAAAGTGTTTTATCATCATCACCAGCTCTCAGACGTCCCCCATGAAATACTTACAATGAGGGGAATTACCAAAATCATCACGCTTGGCAGGTGGATTGGTGATCGCCAGTATTTATGTTGAGTACTCAGGTGGATGCTGCTGCCCGTCCCCTTGGTGTGAGGGATCCCTTAGCCGGCTTTTACACATCCACGGAAGATGATGGAGAGGTCTATTATCTTAGGCTGGACAGACCACGGCATCCATGAGCTTATAAGCTTACCAGACAACATCTGCGTACCACACTCTTAACAATATCATGTTTTTCGGGTGTAAACAGAGCTGTCTGTTTACACCCGTATACTTGTATTATCTTTCTATAAATAAGGTACACAACCCGGACGAAACGGTAGAGGAAGGCCCTGCACTCGATGGACTAAAGATACATTATTAACGTCGCAGGAAGTCGGTGGATGGAGCTGGCTCAAGATCGCTCGTCGTGGCATTCTAGTAGGGAGGCTTATGTCCAGCACTGAACTTCAACCGGCTGATGATGATGATGAAATAAATATGATTATTTACTTATTAACTTTTGATTTGGCTTGGCAAGCTTTTAAAATAGTTATTATATTATCCTCCGAATTAAAGTCGTAGGTGTGTTGTTCATCTCGTTCAAGGAAGTTTTTAACTCACAAAGGAATAGGTACCTACTTTATGTTTAAGATAACAAAGAACAAAATAATAAATGCTAATGAATATTTATAAACGTTGTAGGTACGAGGCAGGTATTGTCTGCACCCCGCGGCTTTCTTTGTGGCAGTGCAGAATATGGCAGAATTATGTGCACATCATGAATAATTACGTGAATAATGATGACCCATGTCATTATTATGATTTACTCTCAGAAAAAAACGAGTGACGATTCAGGGGGGGTTACTCGTTCTTTTCTCCATACGTATAAGATTTAATTAAACGTTGACTAAGTCTGTTAACCTAGAAACCTGAAGATTCAGAGCTTTTGAACTTTTATGTCGCTGAATTGAGTTTTTTTTTAAAATTCCTTGTTTCTGAAATCTATAGAACACTTCGCAACTTGATAAGTTATCAAATAAAATTTGATGAAGTTCAATACAAGTCAGATTTTCATATTTTTTTAGAAATATTTGGATAAGACTCAATTACTTAATCAGTAAAAAACTTAGCTCTATTCTGTCGAAGTTCGATGGGATAAACGTGGGAACCTTGAAAATCATTCCGGAATTGGCTAATCATCATCATCATCATCACCAGCCTATTTAAGTCCACTGCTGGACGAGGCCATTGGATAGGAGGCCACATTGAATGCAATGGAAGGATTTACCATAATCACCACGCTTGACAGTCGGATTCCTTATCGCAGTTTGATGTTATAAGTACTCAGAGATGCTTCTGCTCATCCCCTGGTGCAATCCTTTAGTAAGGCTTTCACTACATCCATGGGAGGAAACGGAGGGGTCTATTCCTTAGGCTGGACACGTCACGACACAAATTGCCTAATAGGTACAATTAAACCTTACTAATGAATTCTGAATCTCGTCTGAGATAACTTGGAAAAAAGCCAACTATAAATTACTAACTTTGAGTCCTTGATTAGCATAATGAGTAAATGAAAAGGAATGTGTCACTGGTGACAGCTTTGCCAGCTATTGTATCGATTGCCGGTAAAATTATTCAGTGGAAATAATTGACGACCTTCATCAGAATTTTATAAGGTTTTTTGTAAAGGCAACTTTGACTTCCTGCCATACACATTTAGTTAGTTGATGAGCAAAAATTCAAGAAAATTAAAATGAGTTTTTTTTGACCCTGGTATGTTCGAAGGGGTATATAGGTACCTAAACCAGGGGGATTATTGCCTATCTAACTGGTAATCGCTTTTGATTAAAATTTTGCAGTACATTGCGCTGCGTGTTTTAGCTTCTTCTGCGTGTTTTAGCTTCTTTTCCAAGTGCAAAAATATTCGAAACATTAAACGCAATGTACCTTAAAATCGTAATCGAAAGCGATTACCAGTTTGATAAGACAATACGGGGGCTGGTGTTTCATGAAAATAATGATCATCATCATTATCATCAGCCTGTAGAAGTCCACTGCTGGACATAGGCCTCCGCCTTACAATGCCATGACGCACAGTCCTGAGCCACCTCCATCCACCGACTTCCTGCGACGTTTATAATGTCTTTAGTCCATCGTGTGGAGGGCCTTCCTCTACCACTCTTCTTCTCTTTTCCTCTTCGCCTTCTCTGCTTATTTTCTTTCAAAATAATGTAAGTGAAATTAAATATTGGTATTTTAATAACAGAAGCACTATAAATTATTAGCAAACGAGATGTTCCCTACCGAAAAAAGACAAAATAAAAACAAGCAGATTTCCAACCTTCATAACAAGGTCGAAGGCTTTTTACTGATGAGCCTTCAGTGTTAACCATCAAGTGTAGCGTGACTTACTGCATTATTTCAAAGAATCTGTGCTGTGATAATGACCTCAGTGACAAAGTAAAGGGTCATAGGTAGGTTTAGAATTTAGTTAAACTGTATGCAAGCGATTATTTCTGAATTTGAAGATAAAGTTATCTAATCGTTCAAAAAAACTAAGCAAGGGGTCAAGAACACAACCCACGACGCTACGTTGCAAGCCCTTGCAGTTTTTGTATTTGTTATTTAGGGGTTGTACCCAAAGGGTAAAACGGACCCTATTACTCAGGCTCCGCTGTCCGTCCGTCCGTCCGTCCGTCCGTCTATCACCAGGCTTTATCTCGTGAACCGTGATAGTTAGAAAGTTGAAATTTTCACAGATGATGTATTTCTGTTGCCGCTATACCAACAAATACTAAAAAACAGAATAAAATAAATATTAAAGGGGGCTCCCTTACAACTAACGTGATTTTTTTGCCGTTTTTATAGATAATGGTACGGAACCCTTCGTGTGCGAGTCCGACTTGCACTTGGCCGGTTTTGTTTTTTATTCGCGCATGGCTTGTGTATATTCCAGTTTAAAGTATTTTTTTTAGATTAATTTTTAACGTCATACTCCTTCCAAGTTGTCAAAGTCTCAGTCAAGTCATGATTTAGCAAAGCGTTTTACTAAAACTTTGGTGAACCCCTTTCAAAAGTCACTTATTTATTATTCCACCATACTTGTATATTTAAAATAAGATAAATTGGTTAATGTAGTATACCACCAAATTTAAAACTACACGATATAACTTAATAAACATTAGAAAATAAAAGTATGGCGACCGACGCCGCGCCGCGTCTCTTTGCGAAAAAGGCCTTTGCAAGCTTTGAGCCAGGGGACCGTTCATTTTGTTGTTATAGAACCCTGCACAAAGGATGAATGGACTTTTTGGTCCATGTGCAAGTAACACTAATCTCATCTCGGCCAACTGTCACAACTGTCACTATAGAGACGTAGACGTAGTAACTATTACTTAATCTTCGCATGCATACTTTCTCTTCTTCTATATTTATATCTATTCCTCTCTATCTTCGTATGCTATGCTTTCTCGCTCTAACGAACGCCTTTCTGAGCGACAAAAACGTTGATGTATAATCAAAAGACGACTGACGTGAGATTATACCTATTGTGAATTGAATGTCAAATAATTACGAGAATTAGGCGGTCTCATGTAAACGTGCACCTACCAAACAAAAAAAATCATACAGTCATACAGAACATACAGTTGAATTGAGAACCTTCTCCTTTTTTTGAAGTCGGTTAATAAAAATTGTAGATTATGCACTAAGGGAATAAAGCAGTGTCTTATGTCGAGGGCAGCATATTGAACCCTGAGCGTAACGAGGGACTCTAAAGTTATATAGAGTCCTGAGTGAAGCGAGGGGTTCAAGCTGCCCAAGACGAAGACAGGCTTTATTCCAGAGGAGCATATCTACTTTTCACACTTTCTGCGAGACAATAAAAAGCCAGGGATTTAGATTTTTGCGGTAGTAGATTATCAATAATTTCTAAAGCGTCTGTTTTGATAAACTTTGGAGTAGAATCACTATCGTTTGTAATTTTTTATCAACATGAATATTGCAATAAAATTTACTGAAAATCATAGCACCAAACACGCGCACACAGATTTATAAGTATAGTACTAAAGTACACGCGCACAGCGTGTTTTGTTTTTGTTTCACATTCTTTGTAAACGCATCCTTTTTCTTTTTTTTAAGTTCTGCTTATGGTGGCCAGTTCGATTTTCGAACAAACCTCTTTACAATGCCATATGGGCATTTTTTTACTTAGAGTTTTCCACGAGTCTCCACACTAATTTGACGTTCCAAATTCAAAACACTTTAATCCCTAGGGAGTTTCATACAACTTTATATCCCTAGAGAGACAATGCTTTACTTTACGTTGAGGTTGCATGATTTGTAATTGGACATTGTCGAGCAGGTGGTGCAATGTGAAAAAGCATTTTACATCCTACACAAAGTTTTGTTTACGACGCGAGAACAACAAACTTCTCTTTTTCCTTTCAACTATCACTTGCAAACTGCATCTGCTTTGGTACTTATGCAAAAAAAAAACATTCTAACAGACAATTACATTTTTGCATGTAATTAACATTACTGAGTCATAGGTGTATTGTTTACAATTATTCAACAAAGAAAGTTGGCATTCGCGTAGATCCGCGAACGCGTTGAAATCTTTTGTACTGAGATTTTAGTACGCCGTTACGCAATGACTCAACATTATTTTAATGGCGATATAACAATATTTGGAGGATTTCTTTATGTTTTTAACGTTATAAATGATATAAAACAAAAAAAAATACAAAAATACGCTCAATTATAAGATACAATTTTATCATCAGCCTGTAGAGAAGTCTACTGCTGGACCATTACATAGGCCTCCCCCTAAGAAAGCCACGACGAACGGTCCTAAGCCGCCTCCATCCACCAACTTCCTGTGACGTTTATAATCTCTTTAGTCCATCGAGTGGAGGCTTTCCTCTACCGCGTCGTCCGGTTTGTGGTCGCCACTCGAGAACCTTTATTCCCCAACGGTTACCAGTTCTTCAAGCTATAATATGACCTGCCCATTGCCACTTCAACTTGCTAATTCTGAGAGCTATGTCGGTGATCTTGGTTCTTCTACAGATGTCCTCATTTCGGACTCTATTTCGGAAACACGAGCATAGCTCTCTCCATAGACCGCTGCGCAATTTTGAGCTTGTGCATGAGGACAAATCAAAAGAATATTATTCATTGAAATCACATGGATCATTTTGAATTTTGCCAATAGTTAGCGACTACGTCTCAGTGCCATAAGGCATCTGCTACAAGGCAACACACATATTAGTCTCTGGACATATTGATAATAGACTTTCGTCTTGAGGTTCTGCGGTATATCTATGACAAGAGTATGGCGTAGTTTTCCGAACGCAGCCGGAGTGTGTGTATATAATATGGTCTACGGTAGGTACTAAAACCCAGCTTATTCGGTAGGCTTTTTTTCCTCATTAAATACAGAAATTACGAGTTGATTTGGGTTTGTTATTTTGGGGCAAGTAAAAGATGCCAAACTGGTATTGTGCATACTTTGCAACTTTATGTTCAGGCATGTTCAGGTTTTAACGAAGCAAATAGGTTCAATAACCTTTTTATTCGCATTGACCAAATTCTCATGTGAACCAAATGTTAAAGGTTTTTGTTTTGGTTGTACTTGCATAATTTTATTTTCCTCATCCATATTTTTACCTAAATAGCCTGTTAAACTAACACAAGGAGTAATTTGCGGCGGGCGAAGGTTTGCCTGCGACGCAGGAGGTTGCAGGTTCAATTCCCACCTCGGAACAAATATTTGTACGATCTGCAGATAATTGTTCCGGGTGTTCTGGGTATTTTCTATGTATAATCAAAAAATATCTATCTATGTATTGTATTAAGTACTTATATCAGTTATCCAGTTGTCATAACACAAGCTCTGCTTAGCTTGGGGCTAGATAATGTTGTGTGAAATGTCCAGCATTTATTATTATTATTATTATTTAAATATTTTGAACACAATCTTTCTTATAACGAGCAGATTATTTAGTCTTGGAGGTTAGTTAGAAAAGTGTGTCTATTATAGTTAGATAAGAGCTAATGTTATTTCGGAATCCAACCACATGCGAAACTGCTTGTTTTGACAAACATTCGTGCAAGCATGCATGTCTGGTAACAATACTTCCGTGTGGCTGAAGGAGTAGCTAGATCTAGATCAAAATCGGAGCAACAACATCACAATACTTACTACTTTAAAGTAGTAGATAGAATTTTATTTCTCCGCGTCACTCCCACGGTATTTTATTTATTTATTTACATGCACAAAACACATTACAACGACAAATAAAACAAGAGATAGAAAAACCATTGTCTCGAACTTGGTAGGAACATAAACATATGTGCGCACATCTAAATTAAATAACCATACCAAGCAAAGCAAGTGATTACTGGGAAGGTTCGAGATATAAATAACAAGATTTTAAACATGCCTGCATACACAGTTACAGATCACATGCTTACGATATAAATACTACTAATATGAAATTCATACAAGTTTGACAATAATTAATTATATAATTATTGTTAATATTTTGAGTGTATCATACACTCATCGGTAGGTTTTGGCTCGCAAGAGGCCCGTGATGTGCTATGCTGTTTTTTTATTGTTTTACCATTAATGCATATCATAATCTAGTAATTAGCTAGCTAATTTAGGCTCGTATTAATAAATCGGACTATCTCTGAGAACGATCTTGAGAAAATCAAAAATGTTATTTTTGTATTGGTATTTTGAAACACACTCATGATCGTATTTTTTAAACTTTCGCGATCAGAATACTAATAATAATAATAGTATATGGGTATTTATCGCGTGTTACCTTATTCTTTACACGGCCAGAAATAACGGTCATAAACGTAGGGGTAATAAATAATAAGGTAACACGCGATAAATACACTCAAGATCGTTCTCAGAATCAAGTTCAATTTATTAATATGGGCCTAAGTCCCCAAGAGACACCTAGGCTATATTTATTGGGATTAGGTACTCTTTTGATTCTTGCTGGTGCCTTGCAAAATGCTACATCCACTTTTTAATCAACTACAAAAGACTGTCACTTACCAACCTAATAAAGAACAGGTTTTTGCCATCCTATTGTGTGTTACGAAATAACAATCTATATTTCTCCCATGACTTGATTCACTTAGATAAAGTTGTATGTAAAATACCTATACCTACTAAATATTGTCGTAAATACCTAGGTTATACCTACCAACTTGAAATGTCTCAACCGATTATTAAGAGAAGTACTTTGTCTAATGAACTACAACAGATACATTCATATTATATCAAAACAAATTAAAATATTGTTGAAAAGTCGGGATTTCATACGGAACTGATGATGATGAAACATTTTATGTAATTAAAATAATGGTTATATGTATAAAGAAAGCAATACTTACTTACATAGATAGTTAAATACGTACCTAGATTCTTTCAACATCAGACTATTCAAGGTATATTCCCAGCGTCCCCCAGAACACTTATCGATTAAACGTAGTACTAGGTTTGATCTTTCGTCGGTTACAGTTAAATAAGCGGTTATCTGGAAGAAATCGCTCTCTGCGATAAGACCGCTGATTGTAGGACTTAAACTGTAGGTTTATATTAAGTATATATCTAACATCGTGTCCTCAATAAAGTTTTTAAGTTTTTTTTAAAGTACTTCTTGACTTACCAACACAGGAGAGAAAAAAAACCATAAAATGTTTACATGTAAAAAAACTTGTATAAAAAAGCCCTAAAGCTTTTGGAAATCCTTCCAAAATACAAATTATTCCAGCATATTTTACAACCCTGAGTTATTGTTCGCCAGGCATTTTTATTCAACTAATTACCTACTAACTGACTGCAAAAGTTAGTCGGTAAAAAAACACACTCCAATAAGTACTTAGCAAGATTGGTTGCGCGCGCGTTGCATTACATATAGGAAACCACAAGAACCCTATATCATTTTTTCTGATGAAATGATTCTCTAGACTTTTATTTTGTTATGCACAGCTTCTTCTGGGTACATGACATGCTCATCTACTTAATTGTGTAACGCATTTTATGTATTATTGCACTAACCCAATCACCGCTACAGATGTTGAAATGCAGTCACAGCATTTACACCTTCGCTTCCAGAGTAGAGCATTCTAAATAGATACGTACTTGTTTGTAATTAATTTTTCTTGTTCAAGAATAGCGACAAGACAGAAAATATCAGTAATCAGTAATCATTTATTTTGCACCATGTACATTAATTGTCAAGGTCTTACAATATAACACATAAAATGGTTAGTACATGTGCCCTGTTAGGGCGCAGCTATAAGGATAAGTGGCACTTAATTAAATTCTAAAAAACTAATTTTTGAAGCCTAACAATTTCCTAAACTTAGCTAAACATTTATTAAGCATTTACCCCCTTATTCATAATGATTTTTTAAACCTATATTAGTTAAAATAGCATTTGTCTTGTTTTGACGTATGACATTTTACATCAGAGAGAAAAAAACAAAAGCTATTCAGCTAAAAAAGGTTTAAAAATGGAATAAGGCCCTAAGTCTTATTAAAAACCGTGTGCATGGGAAACTGAAACTCTAATTTACACAGGCAGTTAGTAAGTACCCAATTTGACTCTCTGATCAAGTGTTGAGTGACCCACTCTATAGGCTTCCATGAATCCAGCGCAAGTTTCAAGTTTCATCAAGTTTTGGTTGTGATTTTTGAAAGTTATTACGGAAAATGTACCGCTAGCCCACTCCATACCAAACGATGTTTGCTCCTAGTTCAATTACATTTTGTAGACACATTTAGAGAGACTATATTATCTAGACCAGCCCCCCAATTATAGTACGTTGCAAATGGCAATGGTGAACACAACAATCATTCATTTTAGCAGCCTTAGTGTTATTTAAATCTTATGAAACTTGAATAGGGGAAGCTTCTTGACTTAAATATACCTCCTTTCAAGTTTCAAAAGATTTGGACAGCGCTAAGGCTGCTAAAATGATCCCCATTGTTGCTTTCCCCATTACCATTTGTACTGTGATTGAGATTTGTCAGTTTCCCATTCAATTATAATTAGAATTAAACAAACCATACAACAGGTTTTAGTAAAAGCCGGTGTGATTACAAACGATCTAATTTTATAAGAAATTGACAAACCAGGAGTCAAGATAAGATAAGATAGAAGAGTGTTGTATGTTTACAAAATTAAATTTTGTAAGTTAGTTTCGAGTTTCAAAATCAAGATACGGGAAAACTTCGTTTGTTTGCAGAGGGCTCAAGCGCCCCAGCAGCGCAAATTCCAATAAATTAAACTTCGGAACGTATCGTAGAGGGTCTACGAATTCCGTAGCCATCCTAATCTTATGCAGGGGCTGGGGCTGACGGTTTGCCCTGGCCAGTGCATGCCCCATTTGTTGCAACTACCAATGAATAGTAATGTTAGGTACTCACAGTTTCTCCTCCAAGCTAGCTGCGTCCATCGGTTTGTCCACCCGATGGCTTTCCGCGTCCGCGTCCTTGACCTGTCGACAAATAGATTCGTTCGTCATGCTACGATTTCACTTGTACTTTGTAATCTTTTATCTACGAGATACGTATCATTTGTAAATATTGATTTCATATTTTTCCAGTTAAAGATATGGATGACATCGCAATTTAACAAGATAAGTGATTCACTTAAAGTATTTTGAGAATGTGCGCATGTATAGATAGTATCATTAGCTTGTCTACTGCTTGAGATAGGTCAATGCCACAACAAATGGGTTCGAGCCGCCTCCATCCACCGACTCAAGTCAAAGTGAAAAGTGTTTTATTAAATGAAAACACAATGATCATTTTGAATCGTCTTTTAAACTAAAATTACTTCAGTTCCAACGCAACCAAACCAAAAAAAATCAGGGAAAAAAACATGGCTCCCTTAATAGTAGGTGGGAAGCGCATGTGCGGTGTCTATGAGGAGTGTGGATAGTTCTGATTTCGGTGGTTAATTTTGTGAGGCAAACTAGAAAATTCTATCAAGAGCTCGTTATGAGAAATACAAATGCATTTTTATACATAATTTAAAAACTCTTAGTTTAAAAGATATGGAAATATCCTTATAATTGACCATCAATTCGTCATCTCCACTGCATCAATATGTAAATAGTAGAATTTACAAGATTAAGTTTCTCCTCATTTCTCTCTAATAATAATTCCGTGAGAGGGTACGGTATTAGGCTTGATCGAAATATATCCTCGATTAAAGCGTAAAAAAAATTAATGATTTCGTGTCAGCAACATAATATATCCGCAAAATTCGGCTTAATGTTTATTTTATGAAATAAAACATGATTGAAATCGCCATTGTGTTATCCGACATTCATGTCATGTTTACGCTGCGTTCAATGTAATTTATTTTTGTTTTAAAAATGATTCGCTCAACGTTGGTTATTTTAGAAAATAACTTTTATAAAGTTACTCGAAATATTTTATGTTTACTTTCAGAATGTGTCAACTTTTGCTAAAACTTTGGTTCAAGTACAGTCATTTGAGAAAATATTTTATTGAACAAAGTAAATGATGTATTGTAAAAGTATGAGTTTAATATTAATAAATCATTAAAAGGTTCATACAATATCATCATCATCTGTCTGCAGAAGTCCACTGCTAGACATAGCCTCCCCCTTAGAATGCCACGACGAACGGTCTTGAGCCGCCTCCATCCACTGACGTCCTGGATCTAAGAATCCCCCATTGCATTATGTGGGGGAGGTTTCGTTCAGCATTGGATGGCTAAAGGCAAAAAGAAAAAAAAACTATCACTGACGACGTTCTGGCCAATAGAGAAACAAATAAATGCATTGGTGCCTCTCCAAAGCATGAGTTTCACAAAGATGAACGAAAACGAGAGCAATTATACAATTGGCTTTGTTGTGCCGAAACAATAAGCAACAATCGTAAGATAAATCACGTAACGTTTGTGTCATATCTACTTGTTGCATGTGAGTCGCTTTGCCCGACAATGGCTGATTGATGATTTGGAACACTTTACCAAAAATTTACTTACATTAATTGAAGTACGAAGCGTAAAGAAGACGACTCACTAACCTTAGTTTTTTTTCTTAGCGTACGTGTTTATGTGCCATAATAGAATTAAAATCTTGCTGTAAGGCAGGCTAATAAGTAACTTTACATCGAACTAGATTTACAAAATAACTAAGTACAGCTAATAAATGTAATAGACACACCATTAGCACTTTTCTTATTGACGGGGAAGACACTTTGTTATTATCTGGCACTAGTTTGCAATACATTACACTATTATTTACACTACACTTAGTCTTACTCATGAGGTTTCGTTCTTTTGAGTCTTCTCACTATGTCCGTAAAACTTGATTGATAAATAGGATGATGATAATGAATAATGCAATAATGAAATATTGTTGTTGAGTGATAATGAATGTAGGTAAGTAAGTACTTAACTTACTTATTCAAATGAGAACCTTGTACCAAATGTAACAGTCTATCTAATCTACGTAACAAGTGCATAATCCTCTATTACCTACGTAGACCGTATTCGTAAAATAAAAACTACACCGAGCAGAGACCGATCTCTTCAGATTATCAAGACTTATTCAACAAATCCCTTCCGACAGAGTCACCTATCTTTACAAGCTTTAAATAAGTAGTTGCATAGACAAAGTAATAAAACTTTGTGCAATATGCATTTACATTAGAAATAAGACTACTTATAATAAAGCTATTGAAACAAATGTTGCGAAAATAACTGTTTAACAGTCGCAGATAAACTGAAAAATTGCAAAATCTGTTGTAACTGCCACGAAGTATCTCAGGGCACAAATTCATTTTTGACCATGGGACTATCACGAAATCAGACCGGCTATAGGTAGTCCTAAAGTTGGCATAAATATATACCTACCTATGCAAAATGTATGAGGGCGAAACCCTAAATATAAATATAATTAGGTCATATAAAAAGCCAAAGCGCAGTCTTCATGGTAGTTTAAAATATTTTACAACAGAGGTATCTAGGAGCAAAAATGAAAAACGGAAATAAAATAACTGTGCATGTGGCACATTGGAAGTGGGTCAGTCGGCGCGGTGCCACAACGAATGTGATTCAGACTGCATGTGATAAATTACCTTAAATGCACTGTAACAATATGCATTTAATGGCGAACCATCAATTACTGGACTATCTATCTATTTTTATTTATTGTCTCGCATGTTTTCTCCATTATTTGTTTATTTGGTAAACTTGTACGGATACCCGCGATACAGGCTAGCCCTAGTGCGGGATCCATAGTGTTTTCGAATTGTATTTAATCTGTTTTTTAACAATAAAATTTACTTTACTTTACTTTATCTAGCTGAAAAATTAAACAACAGTGAAACTTAGGCGAGTGGACTAGGGACCAGATAGAGGACACTAGCGAAACCGACCTGCAGATGGATGTCAGCGTTGCCGTATACAAGGATGATCAAGGATAAAAATGGCTATATAGAACAGACTAGCGTGGTGTTTGGGAAACGCTGTTACTACAAGGAATATGATGGTATGACAAAACCCGCATATAAGAAAGGATTTGTATAAAACATTTAAAAAATTAACAAAACCACACAACTCGAACAATTTCACGAAGCAACAAAGCATTTTCAGTCACGTTTATTTCTAAATCATCATGAGATAGCTTCAAACAAGTGCTCCTATTTACCTGCATTGGCTGATTCTGATCGTAGGTACATAAAACTTGCAATCTACCATGTGCATTGAAGCATCCTAAATGCTCAGAGTTTCGACAAAGTAATTTACCTATAGATAAGCTGTTGTAATTGTAATCGCTTCATCTTGTTGCAAGTGGCAACATGTTCTAGATGATGGCTGGATTCGAAAGCAGGTTTAGTTAGTACTTAGTGTAGGTACTAAAGAGCTGTACAACTGTAATTCTTTTAAGATAAAATAAATCATTTACTACCACATAACATAGTACAGAAATAGACATATATAATGGAGAATTAGGAAAACGTTTAAAAATTAGGAATACGAGTAGACGAAAAAGACGATTGGCATGTACATAGAAGACACACTTACAATTCGATAACACTATAGAATAGACTCTCCTTCACATACATAAATAGTATCTATTTGCAAAGTTGTAGGCCCCTACGGTGCTCTGCACGATATCACTCTGGTCGTCTGGCCCGCTTTTATTTCCATACGCCGGTCTTCGGCGCTCTTCTTCTACATAAGGGACTACCTAATAATTTTATGTGTTTTATGAATCAGTTCGAGTTAGTAAACAGTAGTAGTAGTAATAAGTACTTACCTACATACGATCTCAAAGACTTTTTAGAATCGTGCTCTATCATCGTGAGACGAAATAGACTCTCTATTGGATAAACTTGCTTCTAATATTCTTTAGAATAGGTATATAGCTTAGGTACTAGGTAAAGAATAGATTAAGTATTGCCATTGAAGGTTTTCTTCATCGCTCAGCAGTAATGACTATAATTATGACCTCCAAACTGGCACCATTATATTTGGCCACCACCACCAGTTACGAAACCGCCATAATTTTCGCCATCCATTTTCGCTTGTCTCTCAATATCTCCAAATTACGACCGATTGTTCCGAAGAGAAAACCGCAAGTTCTCCATCGGCAACGCAACATGATTTCCAAAAGAAATCTCAAGTTCGAATGAGCCTATGCACAAAGTATGTAAAGGCATGCGCCGCATTTTGTGCTTGTAAAAAGTGGTTGATATTACTACAACGGCAACCCTTTGTAATGTAATGTAGCTTAGAGCATTTATGCTCTAAGAGCTTAGAGCATTTATGCTCTAAGAGCTTAGAACTTCTTCCATGCTTAGAACATAGCCACGGAAGTCAAAATAAAACCCTGCAACCAATTGGGAGATGAGATAAATGCTGAAAACATGCTTGTCTTCGGTGCTTCGAGCGAGAGGGCAACAAAGCTTACTTGCAAATCAAATCAAATCAAAACAACTTTATTCATTGAATTCACAAGTATAATTTTAAAACTTCTTAGAAACGAAATTTACTCCTGTTCCAACGCTACCAAGCCTGAGCAACAAACACGGCTTGGCTTACTTTGATGATCCGTCTTACCACTAGGTGGGACTGAGAAGCGCCTGTGTGGTGCCTTGGAGCCGGCAGTTGCTAATCATAGTAAATGAGAACCTAAAAACCTTAGAGAGGTAGTCAAAAGTAAATAAAAGCCAAACATAGACTTGTAGGTAGATTCGTTGCGAATTGACTGGATTATATAATAAAATTACCTACCAGAATACAATACCAAAGGACCGTATACAATATTAGGTACCAATTTGCTTTCTCTCCACAAGCTTGACAACTTTTGATAATCCATCATATTATGATGTCTTGATGACAGTCTTTTGTGTACAAGTCAGTTAGTCTATGCGATGGATAAAACCCGGATTAACCCGGACCGTAGACATTAATCATCGTAATACCGGAAGGGGGTTGCGCAACAGGTGCCCTTGTACAGAGCAAGCAGACGTGACTCGTACATAGATGTGTGTAGGTTCTATTATACTCGCATATACTATACGTTATCTTTGGAGGGAAAGCGAAGCGTACGCGTGTTCGTTGCTTTGATTGAGATTATACGAGCTACGTAGTTAAACTGCCTCTTTTATTTCGGCACATGAAATAGTTGTTTTTATACTACTTGGCAATCATACAAGCATACGGCCCACCTGATGGAAAGTAGTTACCGTTGCCTATGAACGCCTGCAACTACCAGAGGCATCACACGCACGCTGCCGATCCTGAGACATAAAGATGAAAAGTCTCATGTGCCTGTAATTTCAACGGCACCCGTACCCTTCAAACCGAAACACAGCAATGAGAGCACTACTGCTTGGCGGCAGAACAAGCACACACAAAAACTATCACAAGAAGTTCTACTAGGTACCTACTAACAACACTATAGGTTTTAGGGCCTATACTAAGATTGCACTATAGGTGTAAGACATGCATGTCGAACTCGAAGTCATTGGTGGGCCAAATGCTTAAAGACGTAGAATCAGTGGGCCGCAAAACCCAACCACGAAGAAAACAAGCTATTACCTAGTAGTAATGCCCCCCTATTCCTAAACTGAAAGTCACTAGGTGACTAACGTTTAACAAGTAAAATGAATAATCAATTGACAACTCTTTATGATAATTTTGATCAATTAATATTTTTAATCATCAAACTTTAGTCACTGAGGAGTGACTTTCAGTTAGGGAATAGAGGGGCAGGACGCTAATAGAAAGAAAGAAAATTTAATCATTACTTAATAGTAAAATGACATACTTTGTACTTAAAATTGAATCGGGCCGCAGTCATAGTTGTAAAGGGCCGCATGTTTGACATGCTTGGTGTAAGATAATGCAAGAAACTGAACAAATTAGATCATAGACATTCTTCATCCACTACAATTTTCAATTTTCCTCACACGATAAACAAGGCAACGTGTAGATTAATCGTCTTTCCGTATAATCGGTGTAATTATGTAAATCACCAACAAAGAATGCACCTGAATGGCACGATGCACGTTGCATGTTTTATTCAATGCAGCATCTTTAGGTAGAAGGAATAGTAAAATCCATAAAAAGTGCAATGAGTTGCTGCATAGACTTATTTTGCTGGCTTGCTGTATACTCTTGGTTGATGCTTTAAATGTTATATAAAAGCTGCTACCATTAAAGGTGCTTAAATGTCTTCACTCAGCAGTTTCATATACCTTCTGGAGTTTGTTTGAAACACCATTGGAAGGTCTGGAGCCCATTCAAAGAAATTGAATCGATTGGGCCGGCTATTTTTATGATATCGTGCATACAGCGATGCGAGTGTAGCATTTCTTGCTGCCTATTTCTACTACGGTAGTACTCTGTCAGCACGGTAGATGCATTTGCAGCAAACTCGGTGCACCGCGGCAGACTTGGAAGAGACTTTTAGGGGACAGTAGGCTTGATGCATAGCCACAACGTGATTATTGCCACTTTGCATATTTATTAATGTTTATGCGGCAGACAGGAATCGTAAAGATGCAGGAAGAACTTGCGTCTGCGACTCATCTGCCGATGACACATTATGATAATGTAATTCTTTGTACTTAACTAAGTAATATAAACAAACACCGCTTGAATATTTCTGTTTTACTGATTTGTCAACAACAAAAGTATGTTTTTCTATTACCTTTGTAGGTATCTAGGTATTTACTTTTATTGGATTCTTTCTTTCTTCCTCAAAATGAGGTTTGTTGCCTGATTCTTCTAGGCTTGGTCGCGTTGGAACAGGAGTAGGTAATTTTAATTTAAGACGATTCAAATTGATCTTTGATTTCAATTAATTCAATTCTTTTGATTTGATTTGTGATCCTGAATGAAATAGCGGCTTGATCATTTTCTTCAAAAGCTTTTATCGTTCTGCAGATGTTAGATGTGGGAGAAGTGGAGAAGGCCCCCCAATTACCGGTAGGTAAATGGCGATGAGACATGTGAGAAATTTGAGTCTAACAAACAAAGACAAAAGTAGGTCGGTAGGTAGGTAAATTCCATTAAAATCTAGTTTAGGTAATGAAGGCAAAGTTCGTGATGCATTAACCTATCTTAAAGCAAGAGAAACAAGAACGGAACCTACTTATGGTAAAGATGCTCAGGCACATCCGTTATGCAAGGACGAGCCTTTGCTTGAACGAGCCCATCGGTTACTCAATCTGAACTACAACTGCTACAACCTACCTACATAAGAGTGTAGTATTGTAGGTTTGTATAGGTACCGATGCCATGCTATATCGAAGAATATTGATTGGTGCTAAACTATATACGTAATTGCACAAAATATTGCAATGTACTAGGAACCACGGCCCGATATAGCAAAATTTATTTTATCCTTGGTCGAACCAAACAGGAGTAATTTTAACTTTTGAAACTATCATGGTTATTAACATAATTATCACTAGAAACGGGATATTATTTACCATGACAGTCAGTTTACCCGTGATCATGGCGCATGGAACTGTGCCGAAATATCGGGGATAATAAAGCTCAAAAATCATGGTAAATATCCCGTTTCTATAGTGATAATTAGGAGTAATTTTAGTTAATAAGACGATTCAAAATGATCCTTGTGATTTCAATGAATAAAATTATTTTGATTTGATATGATTTGGAAGTCCTGTTAGCAACAGGTCAACCAATTCATTTGTTTGCTAAAATGTGTGTGACTGCAACCATTAAAACTGAGTTTTGACTGAGAAGAACCCATACAAAATACAATGGAGGTAGGTATATAATAACTACAACAGTATTTGTCATACAACGGTCCTTCGCAATTACAATACAATCAAAATTCGGTCATCAGGCAAGACTGGAAATGTCAAACGGTTAGTTATAACTGGTTAGTATATTGCCACGTGTGGGGTCGATGATCGGATTTCGATGATGATGATTCGGAAGGAACAATGACATTGTAGTATGGAGATCAAGTAACGGGTGGTGACTTACTTATTGAGGTGGGTTCAGTTATAATTTTGTCCTTTATTTGTTGGGGCCAAAAGTAACGGACAAGGTATTGGGGGCATTATATGTGATTGTGAGATACGTGATGTTTTTTGAATCATGATCGAGGATCGAGTTATAATGGAAATAGATTGTGTGTAGGTAGGTATACCTACAGGAAATCTCCTTTTAAATTGTCTTTTGCAACAGGGTGATTAACCTACCTATAATATACTAAGGTAATAGGGATGGGGATTTCCTTATCTCCCTAGCCATATTAAAAAATTTTTACACTTCAGAAATGCCTATCGCTTATACTCTTATGATAATAATTTCCATTCACTTCACTACTACTGTTTGTTGGTATATATTTAGGTATTATTTTACTACCTTTTTAATTCTTTTTTTTTATTTTACCTACCTATGGTATGTACAATATGTACATATAGGTTTGTATGTATAAAGTATTGTATTATGTAGTACATAAGTAAGTACTTTTTATTTCGTTTACTTAAATATAAATCATCAGATCAGATTTATTTCAATAGTGATTCTATAAAGGTAATAAGTAAGTATTCCTTTAAAATTCTTTCGTAAACTTGTAAAATTTACGTTAGGTATCTATCTGTATTATAACATGTTTATAACCATGATAGTTTCAAAAGTTATATCTAATAGGTACCTAAAATAATCCATGAATATTTATATTTTGATGTTACCAAGTAGGTAGATATGTACCTAGGTAGTACTTGATTTACTTCTGTTGGGTGAGGCCTCCCATAGAATGCAATTTGCCATAATCACCACGCTTGGCAGGCGAATTGGTGATCGCAGTATTGATGTTGAGTACTCAGGTGGATGCTGCTGTCCATCCCCTGGTGTTTTCCCGTAGTCGACTTTTGCGACATCCACGGGAGGAGACGGAGGGGTCTAATCTTAGGCCGGACACACCATGGCACACGGCACACACATATTATATACGGCGTAAGTAAATAAAATTAAAACCGTATATGTATACCTACCTACCTACGATTGGCGTTTTGCTGCATCGGCATACGCAGACTGGACATTTATAATCTTTGTGATGCCTACCGATCAAATTAAAAATCTCATGATACCGAAACACTTGCATTATGTTTTTGTATATCATTGATACATGGACGCACCATTGTTAATTCTGTACATTGTTATTCGAAACTGCTATTTTATTTATTAATAATAACTTTCTGCATACTGTCTGCCCCTAAATCACAAGCAAAAGGTACCGACTACCGACACGGCCGACGCGACGGAACCTTTAGGTATAAGACCACTTTGTAGTACGTTTGTCCGTCTAGACACGTTTTCTCAGGAACCCTCACCAAAATTTTTGTTTAAAACGCTCGTTTAGTTTTGTTACTCTACAGATAAACAATAAATACCTTATACTAAAACAAAGATTTCTGTACTAATTTTAACAAAATAAAAAATAATTTGCATCATTCGTCCAAAATTATCCAGTTTCTTTTAAGGAACCTACTTACTAGGTATATTGAAATTACCCGTGGTCCTAATCTAGTGTAGATGAACTACGGGGGAAAAATACCCGTAAAACCACCAGTAATTAAGCCACCCGTGAAACCTAAAGTAGTGGGACCAAGGGTAAAACTTCATAAAAAGCAGAGTAAATAAACAAAGATAATAATATAATTATATTCTTGTCCTTGACAGTCTAAACTACCTATACTTTATGAGTAACCAACCTGAGTTACTCTGAAATTATACGTAGATCATTTTTTGGCAGATGATTACAGTTGTACAGTAATCTAAGAGCACAAAGTAGGTACCTACCTACAAAAAGCGGCGGCGAAGAAGTTAGTTTGCTATTTTGATCAGGAGGTCTAAAACAGCCACTTAATTGAATCATAATAAAAATAATAAAAATTAATTAATTAATAATTAATTCATATAAAGGAATTGCTAAGGATCTGCTGAGAATTCGGAAAATGAATTGCTACCAGATGAATTGCTCAATGTTGCAAATTCATCTGGTAGCAATTCATTTTCCGAATTCTCAGCAGATCCTTCGCAATTCCTTTATATGAATCGTATTATGATTCATATTATGATTCATATAAAGTGGCCTTTTTAGACCTGCAGAAAGTCTAATTTGCAGCCTAACTTACCTAGATATCTAAACAGCAACTACGATTTATTGAATAGCAATCTCGCACTGACTGTACCAAACTTATGAAAATGTTGCCTAAAACGAGTTTACCCTATATTTAAGTATTTAATTTGGTGATTGGTGATTACCTACCCTCAAAGTATGGAACTTGGAAGTAACACAAAAAATTCACTTGTGACGAAAGGCCCCAAAACCATAAAAGTCTAAGCTGTTATTTTGCCTAAAAAGGAAAATATAAATATAATATAATATCTATAATGTAAAAGGTTTTAGTAGGTAGGTATTTTTTGACGTTTTTATTACATTATTTATTATAAGGCATTCTGCATTATCAGATTTTAGACGTATTGCTTCCTATCTATACCTACGTACGTTCTGCAAGTTATATAGGCTTTCTGTTTAAAATAGTTAGATCTAGATAGATTGTTTTACTCATTATTTTAGGACGGTAGGTACTTATAATAGCTAGGTATATTATAAATATTGTATTCACTATTTTTAGTAGGTATTTTGTTTTTAATAATGAATAGGATTATGATTAAACTTTTACACAAATTATGGTTATAGATTGTTTATTCTCATAAAGAATTAACAAATTACGGATGTTTGATTACAAGGAGGAAAAAACTAATAGCTCTTTTTGAAAATAACATGCAGGTCCTCTCAATGTTTACAGCCCTCAAATAAAGTTTTTAATAAAAAAAATCCTCCATGGGCCAACAATTTTCATAGTACTTATAGTAAGTATAGAATTTACAGATATATTTTAAATTGTTTAGAAGCTTCTGACAGACATACAGATGCACTGGGTGGACCCAACGGACAGCACAACGTTGCCACAGCAATAGGAACCGTTTGGACCCTTTGGGTATGGAACCCTAAAAAAGCTTACCTTGTACTTCATTTTCACTTCAATGTTTCTTTCTCAATTAATGTCACAGCACAAAAACAGCTAAAAAATATTTGTTTTATATTAAATCTCGCGAAAAGTGCGCGCGGTTTTTGCAAGTCCGCGCATGCGTGCTGCGGTCGTGGGACAATGGCTGCGCTTCAGCCGACGCGCCGGTTTTGCTTCCCCGCCATCGTGGTGCAACGACCCACAAGCACAAGTGACACTTCCTTCGGCGCCGGCCAGCAGCCCAGCCAGCACTCGATGATAGATGAAGGTGAAGGTAAAAGGTGAAGTGCGATCGAAACTGTTGCCGAAATCGCAGTTCGATTCGATTACCAATTTACAATGCATCGACGACCCGCACTGCAATAACTAATGCGTTTCACGCAGTTCTGTTGTAAATTATTTGCTAAGCCGTTTTCTTATCTGCGGGTGGGAATAAATCAACTTGTCAGACAGAATACGTAGGGTAGGTTAGAAATTCCAAGATCTTATGTGGGTCGGATGTTGAAATCGTTTAGCAAAAGGAGGAAGGAAAAAGAGAGTTCGTATTGGGGTAGAGGGTGGTACTATTCCCCTTGACACCACTCCCGTTAGAAGGTACCTAATGGACTGTTCTTGAGAATAAATAAAAAAATAAAATATTTTATAAATAAACTTTTAACCATTTCATTTTAAAATAATTTATTATAAATGCAGAGAGAAGACCCGATCGGGCCACCTAGACAAGAAAATCGAATTTTCTTGACCTTTGATCTATTATCAATAAAAAATAATTAGGTTTTTTTTTGTCATTTTGACGGATGCAATCGTATTTTCCTTGGACGAATTATCACAAATTCGTCCAAGGTATTTTCCCCAAGGATTTTTTTTACCTACCTACGTATTTTCCCCTGCTCAAAGAGTTAAATAACACAAAAATATATTTCTGTGTACCTAGTCCTAAAATAGTACAATAAAAAACAAACAACCTACCTCAGTGGCGCATTAGGTGAGTAGTCGGCTGAGACACAAGAGGTGTGGGTTCGATTCTCGCTGCGAGACTAATGTTTGCATGATCTGCAAATATTTGTTCTGGGTTTGGGTGTTGTGGTCCCATATAATACTCGTAGTTCCTGATACCCACGACACCGGGAATCTTAGTGAGGGATCGACAGGCAGGACTATGTACCTATGTAACTGTTGGGTGCTCAGAATTATTCTAAGGTTGGGTGTTATGTTATGTTCATATGTTCTATTAGGTACTATTATATCAATAAAGCATCGAGCCTTTCCTGCAGCATCGTCGTTCGTTTTTTAAATTTCGAAAAACATCGTCCCGCTGTGCAGTTCGATTCGATACCATCAGGCATAAAAATATGCAGGGCTGTGTCCACATTTACTTTTAGGGAACGCTGATTCAATTTTGTCGTCGTTTATAATTTTGTACATTGTGCGTGAGTTTGATGTGAACTTGTGCAAGGCAATCACTGGAACTTATTGTTTAATGACATATCTATTATGAATAAAATTAAGTACCTACTGCATTTTGGTTTCTAAATCGGTGTGATGTGTTTACTAATTTTCTACAATGCTGACTGTACCTATTCTGATTTTGATTGGGGAACATAATTTTATTGGCATCGGGTAGGTGCTCTACCTATTTTAGTCAGGAATAAAAATGTGTCTGCTATTTCCTTAGAATAAGGACGCTTCAGTCCTTATTCTAAGGCTATTTCATATTAGCCATGAGTTTCTGACGACCTCGGCGGGCGAAGGTTCGCCTGCGACGCAGGAGGTGGCGGGTTCGATTCCCGCCTTGGAACAAATATTTGTACGATCTGCAGATATTTGTTCAGGGTGTTCTGGGTATTTTTCTATTTATAATATAAAATATCTAGGTATCGATGTTGTATTAAATTAAGTAATTATATCAGTTATCTAGTACCCATAACACAAGCTCTGCTTTGCTTGGGGCTAGATAATGTTGTGTGAAATGTCCATCATTTACTATTTATTTATGATAATATTCTGTTTGTTTTCCTTCTTGAGTGTGCGCTAGTGATTTTGAGGTGTTTTTAGAAGTAGGCAAAAATAAATACCACGAAACGAAAATTATATATTATCTACGTTGTTGATGTTGACAATTCACTTTATTTTGACACATTGACAGCTAATTACAGAGCAGCACCATCTATTTTCAACGCTGAAAGCATTAATTTGAAACGACCGTGAAAACCCCTCAAAGTGCAGAATTTTTACCCTAAAATTATCGCGGTCCCCTTTTTATAGTCCAATTTTGAGGGCTTGCGTTAATTTTATTGTGTTTCTGTGTTCTGAGATTTAAACTTTAGAGAATGCTGCACAGAATTACCAACAATATTTATAAAGTAGGTAGGTACATCTATCCTGAAAGTTTCAAGTCCGAAAAAAAAACGATTTACAAAAGTACTTAGGTACCTAGTGACTTGAACTTGGCGCTCAATTTTTCATCTTTGATGATTAATCATGTGCTAGTTACGAAAAATCGTAATAAAAAACGTCTTTTTCTCTGATTTCTTTGCATCTTTGCAGGAATTTGTTCACAGATTTATAAGTATAGTACTAAAGTATATATAAGTATATATATTATATAGTATAAGTAATTTGTTCGTAGCCACACTACATTTGTTGTAGGTACAGTCGATCATGTCGCCATTTCAAAACAGCTTTGCGTTTGCCTCTCAGAATAAAGACGTTTGCCTCCCCATTGAAATGGATGACATTATTGTACGCCTTCGAAAATGCTACCTATAGGTTGGACTTGTCCGCCAATCTTTGACGGGGAAATAATATTAGAATATAGGCCATGGAATGAGGGGTTTTCACCGCCGTTTTTAAATCATGCTTTCAGCGTTAAAAACACAGACTAAGGAGAGTACTAAAAATAGATAGCGCTCGTTTGTCTGTCTACGATAGCGCTGCTCTGTAACTTAGCTGTCAAGTGTCAAAATAAATTGAAATGTCAAAATCAACAACGTTGAAATAATTTTCATTTCGTGATATTTATTTTTGCCTACTTTTAAAAACACCACGAAATCATTAGAGCACACTCAAGAAGCAATCACACAAACAGAATATCATGACTAATAGCTACAGACTAGTTAGATAAGCTGCCATCAACTAAAAAAAAATTTTAAAAACATTTAAAAAAATTATGTAAGCTCATTGTAAGCCAATACGGCTTTGCACCGCGGCCAGAGAAACACCATCGAGCAGACCGTCCAATTCTTGGAGCAAGGAACAAAACTCCAACTCCATACCATGGAGGTACCAAATCCATGCTTCATGTACCCATGCTTAGAGAATGTATAGTAGGGAGATGGCAAGCATACGCTTTCCCCTCTGCCGAAGTACATGAACGGTCGTTCGTGTCAGTTTATAAAAACTAGTTTAGCCACAATCGTTTGCCATTCTGCGTTCATACCTGTCGCTATACGGAGCTCCTAAAAATGGTTGGTTGTGCTATGGTTGTCGTGAAATGTTCACGAAACTACTTGTTATATAGAGTGAAAACTCTTTTGATTTTTAAACTTGTAAACTTTTGAATTTAAATTAAAATATGAATTTACGTTCGAATTGTCAGCCAATTTTTTTCCAGCGTCAGATAGAACAAAATAGTTATACGAGAAACACGTTACGAAGACCATGAAATTTATTTGGTACAGAGGGACAATGTCGCCCTAGTTTGGTGTAATTTATCGTGGTGTTTAGCACAAGTGGTGCAATTGTTGAAGAGGATGAGTCCTCGTTCACGGCATGTCGTCTGGGATGTTTTGAAGCTAAGTGGATTCACATGATTAGATCTATAGTCCCATTGTAGATGACTAGCGTCGCAGGTCGATGTAGGAATTTTAGCTCTTAGAGAAATTAGAACTCGCCCATATTCCGTACTTGAACCACGTGATCGGTAAAAGTAGCGATGTACTAATATCTACTAAACAGTTGTAGCTTAGTGATGCAGTCCTTACTTCCACTCGCTTGACTGTAGCTTATATCGTGTAAATACTAAATCCCGTAGGATTGAACCTTGAGTTCAGGGAAACTCCTAAATACAGGCGAGGAAATTACACGTAGCTAAACCTCTATTGGTGGTATCTTACGATATTAATAAAGATCTCATTAATAGAACTCAATAATATGTTATACGATCTGTGGGCATGGTTGGTTGGTAGTGTTTGTTCGTCGTGGCCCTTCGAACGTTGCCTTAGGACACACTTGGTTGTCGCTATTGTATCTGGCTAGCCTAGGTTTTGTACCGCTAAGTCCAAGGGTACTTGCTAGCATTCTCTTTGATCGACTGTGGACGATTTGTTTGAGTCTAATCACGAGACTACTAAGATCTGAATCACTTAGAGCTTACGTGTAAGTCATCTTCTTTTATCAATTCAGACAGGACAAGAATGACGTAACAAGTGAATGCGAAATAAGACATCATCCTGCTACTGGGTAGAGAGAGAACGAGACAACGTGCTGAGCCACATCGGTGCTGACTTCCAAGGTCGTAACGGGAGCCGCTGCCTTCAGACGTCACGGGCTGACTTGAGGTACCGAATGTAGTTTCCTTTTGTTTCGCCAAGACACATTCGCAATACCTCATGACAGTCATTATGTCAAATAACACATAGTAGTAATCGCGGATTAGGACTGTATTAGGGGAGGTGTTCGCGACATGGTGGAGATGCAGGGATCGAAAAATGATTTTCTTGCGGCCGCGGAAAATTGTTTTTATTTAGATACAGTATGATAGAAATTTAGTAACCCAACTTTCAGCAGGTTTTGGTGAAATATATTGGAAGCTGTATTCGTCCTTTACACCCGGGAGGTAGCGACATCCTTTGCGAATCAGGAAGTAGCAGTAAGAATTGTTTGAACATTGAATTTGAACATTAAATTTGAAATTGAATTTGAACTTTGAATTTGAAATTGAATTTGAACATTGAATTTTAACATTGAATTTTATCATCGAATAATTATTTATGACGATCTATTCTGCAATTATGACGATTTATTGAAATATTATGAGCAAGTTATTTCGTGTTATGGTAAAATTGGTCTGACATTGTGAATAAAACAACTAAAACAAATTATCTACATCATCGAGGTTATTCAAAATAAAATTCAAAATTATAAACTACAATAAAACAAATAAACAAAACCAATCAATTTTATTTAATTTGAAAATAAATACTTAAAAAAAAATATATTTCAAAATAAATAAATTTAAAATACAGAACCCTAAAAATTCAAAATAAAATTTTCAAAATGAGATTTCGAATTTGAAATTAGAATTTGAATTCCGTCATTTCAAAATTTTGTGATGAGTTTGATGTCAGTTGTTGCTTGGCAATTGTCGTGGAAAGAATAAAATATTTTATTTTCGTCAATTGAAATAAAAGTGATCTGTTCGTTTGCCGAAATAAAGAGATGGACGAAGTGTTAATAAAACGATTGAGCATGATCGCTGATCAGATGCTATTAAATACAACAAATTGTGTGAAGATGATAGAAAATTTTTCAAATGAAAATTTTGAAGATTTTAAGGTACATGCTGCTAAATTAGATAAAATTATAACAAGATTCAATACAGAATTACAAAATTATTTCTCAGTATCATCATTTCAACACGCTGATGATTTACGAAGATTAATAACAAGCAATAAATCTAAAAGGAGACGATATAATGACAGCAACACGTATGAAAGGAGAGACGAAGAAATTAAAAGGAGAAGGTTCGAGAAATGTATAATTTGTGAGGGCAAACATGAGAGTTTTAAATGTCCTAAAGATTATCAAGAAAAGAGAATTATCATGAGAATAAAGAAACTTTGTTTTTACTGTCTTGAATCTGGACATATGAAACGAAATTGTCCAAACAAAAGAAGGTAAATTAAAGAAAATTATTATTAAACTTGTGAAGAGAGAAAATAATAAGCTTCTTTCTTTCTCTGGGAGGGTCTCTCTCAAGAGATTCTCGCTAAATTATTTCAAAAAATTTACAAATTGCGATAACGAATTTAAAGTCATGTTCACAAATTGATATCACAAGTTGGAGATTCAGTTTTTACTAGTTCAATTGCACACTTATACCCATTGGAAATGGAAACAATAAGCCCACCAAGGACTGTTAGGATATCAGAAAGTACACCTGTTAAACCTCAAGACACTCTTCTCCGAGAGAATCAGTACTATACAGCAAAGTCAAGAAAATCATCCTCGATTTTAGGAAGTCATATGGATTGTCAAACCAGCGGAGTGATAGAGCCGGTTGAGAATATGAACAGAAAGGGTGTCGAGGTCGCAGTTGAAGAGGGAGTTCAGAATAGCGGATGTCAGAGGCGGGCTGTCATTCGGACTCTAGCTGAAATCAAAAGTGAATGCACAGCTTAGTCGTTCTTCTTTTTAGTTTTTTGTGGGGAGTGTCGTGAAATGTTCACGAAACTACTTGTTATATAGAGTGAAAACTCTTTTGATTTTTAAACTTGTAAACTTTTGAATTTAAATTAAAATATGAATTTACGTTCGAATTGTCAGCCAATTTTTTTCCAGCGTCAGATAGAACAAAATAGTTATACGAGAAACACGTTACGAAGACCATGAAATTTATTTGGTACAGAGGGACAATGTCGCCCTAGTTTGGTGTAATTTATCGTGGTGTTTAGCACAAGTGGTGCAATTGTTGAAGAGGATGAGTCCTCGTTCACGGCATGTCGTCTGGGATGTTTTGAAGCTAAGTGGATTCACATGATTAGATCTATAGTCCCATTGTAGATGACTAGCGTCGCAGGTCGATGTAGGAATTTTAGCTCTTAGAGAAATTAGAACTCGCCCATATTCCGTACTTGAACCACGTGATCGGTAAAAGTAGCGATGTACTAATATCTACTAAACAGTTGTAGCTTAGTGATGCAGTCCTTACTTCCACTCGCTTGACTGTAGCTTATATCGTGTAAATACTAAATCCCGTAGGATTGAACCTTGAGTTCAGGGAAACTCCTAAATACAGGCGAGGAAATTACACGTAGCTAAACCTCTATTGGTGGTATCTTACGATATTAATAAAGATCTCATTAATAGAACTCAATAATATGTTATACGATCTGTGGGCATGGTTGGTTGGTAGTGTTTGTTCGTCGTGGCCCTTCGAACGTTGCCTTAGGACACACTTGGTTGTCGCTATTGTATCTGGCTAGCCTAGGTTTTGTACCGCTAAGTCCAAGGGTACTTGCTAGCATTCTCTTTGATCGACTGTGGACGATTTGTTTGAGTCTAATCACGAGACTACTAAGATCTGAATCACTTAGAGCTTACGTGTAAGTCATCTTCTTTTATCAATTCAGACAGGACAAGAATGACGTAACAAGTGAATGCGAAATAAGACATCATCCTGCTACTGGGTAGAGAGAGAACGAGACAACGTGCTGAGCCACATCGGTGCTGACTTCCAAGGTCGTAACGGGAGCCGCTGCCTTCAGACGTCACGGGCTGACTTGAGGTACCGAATGTAGTTTCCTTTTGTTTCGCCAAGACACATTCGCAATACCTCATGACAGTCATTATGTCAAATAACACATAGTAGTAATCGCGGATTAGGACTGTATTAGGGGAGGTGTTCGCGACAATGGTTTCGTGTAAATGGCGGTCGGAAACATCAAATTTAACAAAATATGGAGTTTCTTATCACATGTAAGTAATTGACAACACAATTAAGCCATAAATTTCACCGTAAAATATATTTTCTTACTGCAAGCTTACGACAGAAATAACGATACGTAATTTCTTGGTACGGGGACCAGTGATGTGAAAATAACGAACGAATGAATGAACGAAAGAGACTGCAACGATTTTTATGAAATTAACAGGGTTCAGGTATTCAGGCCGAAAAAACGATCTCTAAAGCTGTAAAAAAAACCTGATTCCAAAGAAAATATCAATACCTACGTCGTTCAATACTAGCCTAAAATATAGGTTAAATGGGCTTGATTATCTGTTTTTGGGGTTTGAGGGGGTTGTAAGGTTATATTAGAGGTTTGTATTTCCGTTTTTTTTCGGTTTTAGGGTTATTTCGTCTATCACAACATGAAATTAGGAAGGTATGCAAAAGTATACTAATTGATATTCGAATCTCGTTTCGTATGAAAAAAGCATATCCACTAAAATACATTTTCATAACAATAAATTGATCCATTTTAAAACTAATAGCTTATATTTTCATTAAAAAAATACAATATAAAATGTCTTAATCCCAGCTTATAATTATTAAATCCATGTATGTGGCACCGAATCATAGACCTTCTTATAATCAATACAAGCAGCCGAGAGGTTGCCTTGCACCTCCTGACCTTCTGTCTGATGGCCATGTCAATGAGGAGGAGCTCCTTAATACCACGGGACCCAACCTTACATCCATTCCGAGCAGGAGCCAAAATATTGTTTTTTTTAACACTCAATAGTCACATACGTAGTCTTGATCCCACACTAGGATTCCCTGTATCGTAGGTACCTATCAGGAACTACGAGTACCTGGTACCATAACACCCAGAACCGGAACAAATATTTGCAGATCATACATGCCTGATGCGTGTGAATTGGAAACCATATAATTTTATAAGAAACCAACGCACCACGGGTCTAGATGTATTAGTGTACTGATTATGAATACAAAATTTCATGGAGTTTTAAGAAATAATAGCCAAAATAGAAGCAAACTTCGTTCCCGTGCAAAAGGACGTACGCGTACTACCGGTGACCTCTTAAATCCTAAAAATATTTTTTTAACTGAGCATGTATTTTTGTATGTTTGTTACGTGATTACTATTGATCATTATGAATCAATTCACCCATTCAAACGTAATACATACATCCATAGACTAGATCCATAGACAATGAATAATGTTAATTTCATTCAGTCTGTAAACACCCCATCACTAGTTTTTGCGCTAGTGTGCAACTAACCAATAGTGTAATTACAGAAATTATTTATTTGTGTGCTTGTTTTATGTTTGTGTGACAGCTTTTATTTCCGTGTGCGTTTATAGAGCCGCCTCAATACGCCTCAACTTTCTGCTTGAGTGTGCGTGAGTAAGTAAATGTGTGCTGTACGTGTTTACCTCGCCTCCCGCAAAAAGTGGCAGAAATAATTTAGTACTAGAAGATGAGCATGCCATCTCCCTACATAAATTCTCTAAGTACCCATGCATATAGTACCTAAAAAAAATCCTTGCATGTACCCATGGAATATGTATCTGTCTACGCCATTTTGTCTTTTGTCATGTCGTTGTCAAATTAAATTGTCAAACAAAACAAGCAAGCGCATCAAAAACGTTGCTTTGGTTTACAATGCTTGCTTTGTGAATTTGTAATTACTTAAAATGTCTCACGATCCCAGAAAAAATTTCTACGATCGAGATCGCGATCGCCATGGTAATGAACGTCGCGCTTGGGGTCGTCCCGAGAGCTACAGAGAGAGTAGGGACCCACGCCTCATAGATCCTCGCGATAGAGGCGATCGCTCACGGAAGCGAAGCAGGAGCATCAGTCGCAGCGACATCGAGAAACGGCGGCAATCACCGAGGAAAAACGACAAAGACATGATCGACGACAACATCCTTAGTGAAATTTCCAAGCTCCCGGAGCCGAGCGAGCTGTGGGAGAACCCAAGCTCCCAGTTCCATGAGAGTGGCTTCCCGCAACCGCCGCCGCCTCCCCAACCTCCGAGCTTCCAACCTACCGAGGTAACTTTACGATAAAGTCTTGCAAGCTGAATTTATGTACTTACAACTTTATAGGTTATTGTGGTTATCACAGTAATACATAAAATGCGTAAGTTTGTGAGTATGTTTGTTACAGACGCTCAAATGGCTGAACGGATTTGAATACCATTTTGAATAGAGATACACCTTCATAGGCTACTTTTCATCATAATCATCATATCATATTCATCATTGTTCACGTTGGTGAAACCGCGGGGCGGAGCTAGTATTTTATAATTGAGGCTTCCTTTTAGATATAAATGTAACAAATTCCGGTCGTAATACAAATAGTATATTTATTGACATAAGAAGTGTTACAGAAATCGTTGAGTCCATCTACCAAGGTAGAAGTAGGTTGTATCTATCATATGGGCCCAAAGTGGTGCAGGTAGTATCACTTTTAAATTTTTTAACTACAGATGTTATTTAGTGTATTAGTTTAATTTAGTCAAAAAGCAATTTTGCTCATAATACCTATATTTTCTTCACAAAGCCACCAAACCCAAGCTACACAGCTAGTTACCAGCCCTCCTACTCTGGAATCTATGATGACTTCCCGCCCACTGCATCGGGACCTCCCTCACTCATGCCAGACATGGCATCATGGAACCAGATGTCGCTGCCCCCACCCCCCGGGCCTCATACCACCTACCAAAATGCTGAAGACCAAATGAAGAAAGAGGGTATGTTCAAAATCAGCTTTTTAAGATTTCCTAAATCAACATTTTATAGGTTATGTTGTGGGACATTATAATTGATGAATAATTTTTATATGTATATCGGACAGTCTCTAGAATTCATGTAATTTGCTAAATTGTAATATGCTTTGACAATCTTTTATTCAGTTGATTTCAACTGCCTGCTTGTAAACTTTGCTTGCACTTTAAATTATAGACTTGATAAGTTTTTTATTCTAAATACCTATACTTTGTTTGACAACCTCCGTGGCGAGGCGAGCGATAAGCCGGCTGAGAAGCAAGAGGTTGCAGGTTCGATTCCTGCTGCAGAACATTTGTTTGCATGATCTGCAAATATTTGTTCTGGGTCTGGGTGTTGTGGTACTATGGTACTCGTAGTTCCTGATACCCACGACACAGGGCATCCTAGTGTGGGATCAAGGACTATCTATGTGACTGTTGCATGTTATTTTATGTTATACTTTTAGAAACCTATTTATGGTTAGTAGCAGGTATTAAGACTTACAGCAGAGTTTAGTTAGATGATTGCTGTGCTAATAATTCAAAGACTTATCACCTGAGACCAGCAGGGCGATTCTAAAACGTCGGAAACGTTTCCGATCGGATTCGTTAGTTTTTCATTTCGATGTGGTAAGTAACTAAAACAATTTTCTAACAATTTTCTCTAGTAAAACACAGTAATATATAATATTTATTGTTTCTTACTCTAGTGTTTTACTAGAGAAAATTGTTTTAGTTACTTACCACATCGAAATGAAAAAGTAACAAATCTGATCTGAAATGTTTCCGATGTTTTAGAATCGCCCAGCAGATCTTGATTCCAATGAGCTAAATGTAGGTTATGTTTCAATAGGTGAAATTGAGCTTGTTTCATTTAAAATTCATGTACTGTTATTCATGTCATGTATTTTTTACTAAAAATATTTAAGAACAAGGTATTTTTTATGGCGTTGCTCAATACCTTAGGTTTTGTGTGCTAGGAATATGAGCAGATTGGATTGGAGTTACTAAAAAACAGGTTTAGATTAATCAAAATATGTACTTTTGAACTAAGGCTGTTTTTATCATGATTTCTAAAAACTGCATGAATAAGATAATGTTTACTACGTTTTTTTTCTGTGGTTACTTATCTTCGGTAATGTTTACTTTTAAATGATAATATTTTGATGCACTAAGACCCCATTATGTTATTACAACAACATAAAAATGAGTTATGTCTTCTGCCCTAAGTTTGTTGCATCAACATAGGCCATTGTTAATGTATGTATAGGTAGGTATCTACAATATGTAACACCTAATTTTATGTTCAGGAAATAGCTATTACAGTATGCTCTTAGGTCCGAAGACTGGTGCTGTCATCTCTTCCAAAGAGCTAAGTGGATAAGCATGTCTAACACCTGGAGACCAGTGTTATTATAGAGGAAAATTTCCCTATTAGTTCTGCAATGCATGATGAGCTGATATACAAGTATAAAGCAGAGTTATAACTAACAGCTAAGCTATGTCTTATTTTCTTACTGCTGCTCTCAAGTGTAGCATCACCTTACTATTTTAGCAATTTTAAGTCATGCGGTGCTTTGAATCAACTAACAAATTCACCAATATCTTTTACAGCAAGCCTTGAAACAGAAAGGCATCTCCAGAAGTCTGCACTATCTAAGCAAAGAGAGGATTATATTAAGAAAGCGGCTATACTCAAAAAGGAGATGGACACTTTGAAAGATCAGCGCAACGAGCTCCGTGGAGACCCTAAGAGATCCCCAAGCCCCGATACAAAGAGGTTCTTGAAGGAAAACACCAAGCTACAGGTTTGCAGGCGGTGCATTATGGAAATGAACTTTGTCAAGTTTACATTCAACTTGTTATCTGTTGTGTAGTTTGCTTTAAATA
The DNA here is from genome assembly GCA_951392215.1 of Epirrita christyi. Classification (NCBI taxonomy): domain Eukaryota; kingdom Metazoa; phylum Arthropoda; class Insecta; order Lepidoptera; family Geometridae; genus Epirrita; species Epirrita christyi. The sequence continues at coordinate 16,323,910 of OX595838.1, read as the reverse complement.
TTGCGCTTGTTATTAGTAAAGTGTGTAAGAATGCTATTTGTTTCCAAAATGAATGTTACTTGCAAAAGTTTCTGTGAAAAGATATTTTGAATTGTTACGAAATCCATTTTTTGTAGTTGGAGATTCAAAACAAGTTGAAGACCATCACCAACGTGGTGGACATGCTGAACGGTATCATCGGGGAGGAGGCGGCCGAGCTCCACGAGTCGGATGAGTCTCCCGATCGCAAGCGGAAATCCAGGTTGGTGGTGTCACGATTTTATGAATTGGTTATAATTTGAAGCATAAAGTTCACATTCCCTTTCAACTATGATCTCTAGTCTTGCTCTGTTAGATCTTGATAATTTGCTATTCTAAAATGAACTTTATGTTTTGCAATGATATTTTATACAATCACAAATGTGATGGTAACATTAGATTAAGTTTTACTTTTGTCCCCAACCACAGGATTGCAACGCTTATTTATTTCGTCGTTTCGCAAAAAAAGCTACTCGCTTTACCTACAATCTTAAAAGTGCTTCAACAAAGGAAGGCGCTCTTACATACTGAAGAAACGCTTGTTTTATTTGAACTGCTTCAAATGCACAACATTGTATACATGTGAATGTACATTGTACGATTTAAATTAATATTTAAATAATAGCAATGGGCTTACTTATAAAAAACTTTCAAAACAATTGAACACCAAAACTGTTGAACAATGCCTATTGCATATTGCCATCACTGACCATTGGATGATGAATTGATGACAAACAGCGATAGATTTTTTTTAAGCAACGCTTAAGTTTTTATATGTAGCTTGTATAATTAAGGTGGTATGTTTGTTTAATCTGATAAAATCTGTTTTAAAACACAGTTTGTATGATATTTTATTTTATAAGGTGACACATTGTAAGCTTCTTCCTTGAATTGCTGTTCATAATGTTATTTGATGATATATTTAAAAACATTGTGTAATGACTCAACCTTTTTACATGTTTTTATGTAAAAAGGTATTGTTCTACCGAGCTCCATAATATTTTAATGTGTGTATGTGCCCGCGAGTCTTCATTATTGTATTCAAATAAATAAATAATGTAAACAAAATGAAGTTTCAGTAACCATGCTTTGATAACTTGTTGCTTTCTTAAATTGTTTAAGTTTTACCCTGTGTTTGTTAGATGATTATGCCAGAAAGAAGAGCCGATGAAACCAACACAGTCTTTCGGAGTTTCAGCATGAAACCTACATCCTTCATGGCCAAGTTTTCGTGACTCTTTCAACCAAACCACCCTTTATATCCATTGGGTAATATCTTAGTAAATACTTCTTGTCTATCTTCTTCATCAGCTGGTAGAGATCCCGTCAACTGCTGGAATGAGGCCTCCTCATAGATAGGGGGTATTTGTCATAATCATCACGCTTGGCAGGCAGGTTGTTGGTAATTGTAGCATTGGTGTTAAGGACTCAGGATGCTACTGCCCGCCCCTGGCCTAATCCCTTTCGCGATTTACGTCATCTACGGGAGGAGTTAGAGAAGTGGTAAAAACATCTTACTCGTAGGAATGTAGACGTGACCAGTGGTGAGCTCAACACCGCCATTGCTTATCCACGACTAAACCATGCAGTGCAATGCCAAGTAGGGCTAACAGGTATTGCATTTGTAATGGGCTGGGGTTACCTCTTAACATCAGGGGCGTAAGACTCCCGTGGATGTCGTAAAAGCCAACTAAGGGATCACAACAGGGGATGGGCAGCAGCATCCGCCTGAGAAATCAACACTAATACTGCTATCACCAATCCGCCTGCCAACCGTGGTCATTATGGCAATCCCCCCATTGTTTTTTATGGGGGTGGCCTCTTCCAGCAGTGGACAGCCAAAGGCTGTTGATGATGATGACGATGTATTAGAATTGATTAGAACGTGTCAGGATACAAACCATGTCTAAATCCGTATTCGTCCGCAGATCGCCGTCAACCAAGAAGTTCAACTATGTGTACTATGATCCAGAGATGCACTGGTGCCGCGTGTGCAACGAGTTCCCACCTACGGCTAAGGACTACTTGAATCATCTGCACTCTGTCGCTCATCACAAGTTAGTATTGTAGATAGATTAGATTATATCTGTATTGTGCACCATTATTACAAAAACACTCAAAAAAAACCGGCCAAGCGCGAGTCGAACTTGTGCACGAAGGGTTCCGTACCATTATCTATAAAAAAAGGCAAAAAAATCACGTTTGTTGTATGGGAGCCCCCTTAAATATTGATTATATTCTATTTTTTATTCTTTGTTGTTATAGCGGCAACAAAAAAAAACATCTGTGAAAATTTCAACTATCTAACTATCACGGTTCATGAGATACAGCCTGGTGATAGACGGTCGGACGGACGGACAGCGGAGCCTTAGTAATAGGGTGCGTTTTACCCTTTGGGTACGGAACCCTAAAAATGGACAACATTCGTTAATTATTTCGAAATAGTCTCTTTTCGAGTTTTAGCCACTTTTCTACAAACATCACCAACCCATTTTAGGGGAAAAAATTACGATATTCCTAAATTTTAGACTTTTTCCTTTACTTGTGTCACACACAAAAGGCTCCTAGCATTCCGAATTTCAGAACTGTGATGTTACTGTTACTGTATTATTTTCGCGATTTCCATACAAAAGTTATACATTCATTGCCATATCTTTTTAATGCATTGATTTAGAAGCTTGATTTTGTAAGCCACTATAAGCTCTCATACTTTTATATATGTATATGGTATAAATTTCAAGACAATACCATTAGCCATTCATGAAAAAAATGGTCTTTACAGAGAGACTGATAAACAACAAAGTGTTCCCAAAAAGTGTAAAGTAACCGGTTTTTCCTGTAGTGGTACGGAACCCTGAAAAGATACAAAGTTTCAAATCAGAGGTACAACGGGCGGTCTTATTGAAGGATGGTTTTTCTGTACGTTTTGTCTACAGTTCAATATAATGAATAGTATGTATAATGTGCGGCTTATTGTTTGTGTTACAAAAATAATGGATTTCAGGATGGCGGCGGCTCACATGGAGGCACCGTGGCACACTGTGACCGGGATGAACGAGGGGTACCCCAGCTTCCCCTCGGCGCCCACCAAGCGTACCCCTATCAGAGGTAAATATTAGTCGCACATAAAAGGACACCTGGAAGAAAGTGCCGTCATGTTTGCATGATATGCAAATATTCGTTCATTAGGGCGATTCTAAAACGTCGGAAACGTTTCCAATCGGATTCGTCAGTTTTTCATTTCGATATTGTATATTACTGTGTTTTACTAGAGATTTTTTTTTGAAAATTGTTTTAGTTACTTACCACATCGAAATGAAAAACTAACGAATCCGATCGGAAACGTTTCCGACATTTCAGAATCGCCCTGCTGGTCTGTGTGTTGTGGTACCATGGTACTTGTAGTTCCTGATACCTACAACACAGGGAATCCTTGTGTGGGATCAGGACTATGTATGTGACTGTTGGGTGTATTCACCAACATTAGAAAATACGAAATGGAAATTTTTGCGTCAGCCTAAAAATTATGTTAGAATTCTTATTACTGACAATTTTGACTACAATGTGGAGCTGGAGTAAACCAATTCCAACCTAACTGTTCTGTATTTTAAGGTCTACAATTCTTCGTGCCGTCCACCGCCTGGTACTGCAAACTGTGTGACCAGTTCATTGGAGATTTGCACTGCGCGTCAGCTCACTTAAAATCGATTACGCATTCCAAAAACTACATTGTGAGTACAAAAAATCTTGCGAAATATGTTGTCATTGCGACATCAGACCATTTATAATTGTATACCAGTAAAACTGCCGTGGTGTGTTCGACCTAAGAATATACCTCCGTCTTCTCCCTTCGTGGATGTTGTAAAAGTAGACTATGGGATTGCACCAGGGGGATACACCAATACTGCGATCACGAATACGTCTATCAAAGGTGGTGATTATGTCAAATCCCCCCATAGCATTCTATGGGGGAGGCCTCGTTCAGCAGAGATCGTCTGAAAGCTGAAGACGACCAGTAAAACTAGTGAAAATCCGGATGAGACAATCAAATAATTACCAGAAACGCCCAGCTGGAGTTTAGTGACTATAGAGATACCTGGATAAATTGTCTCTTGCAGTCACAAAATTAGAGTTGGATATTCCAGTTTAAACTCTTTATGAACGTTTGTTATGTTTTTTTAGTCAAAAAATATATTATTCTAGAATTTTGTGGAACAAAACCCCCACTGGGAGACAGACTGGATGTCGGACCGGCAGAAAGCCTTCGAGAAGGCTCGCGCTACTCTCAAGAACAAACCGCCAGAAGAAAAGCCGCAATACACCCCACAAACAATTACATTCAGCAAGGTAAAACCCCCTTTTCACCCCTTTTTACAAACGCCCTCTAATGTCTGATGGGCAGAAAAAAAGCCGACCTCTTTTTAACCCCTCACTGGTTGAAACCGGACGATGCAGTAGAGGAAGACCCTCCACTCGATGGACTAAAGACATTATAAACATCGCAGGAAGTCGGTGGATGGAGGCAGCTCAAGATCGTTCGTCTTGGCGTTCTATAGGGGGCTATGTCCAGCAGTAGACTTCTACAGGCTCATGATGATGATGACTGGATTTATTGATTTTGGATCGGCAGAAAGCAGAGAAAAGCCACAGTAAGTATAAACCTGTGTAAAATCCCTTGTCAAGCTCTTTTTTAACATCCCCTTCGAGGAGGCTCGCGCTAATCTCAGAAATAAGCCAGAAAAAAAGCAGCAGTCCACTCTATCGATAACATTCAACGGGTACATATTTTTCACAAAGTTATAGGATGTATTCTGAGGCAGGTTTAGGTGAATTTATGTACACGTGCAAAGCTGCAGCAGGCGGTTAGTATGTGCATCAAACCTGGGACTCGTTTGCTCTTGGACCAACGAAAGTACTCAACCACACTGCCCTGGGCACATGCTGGTTGCCCTCACCAGTACGCGCTCCTCTCTAAACGTTTAGGTTCTAACTTTATAATGCGAACTGCTAAGAAGTGCAACACACTACTGACATCTGTATTTCCTGAAAACTTTAATCTGGGTCTCCAAGGCAAGGCTCTTCTAGATAGTCTTGCTCCATCGTCACTTACCAACATGTAAGATAGCGGGAAAATAAAAGTCTGCAACGGAAAAAAAAGAAGAAATTATTTTCAACAAAACACCTATTCAATTGCAGGACGGTTTCCACACAAAACGCAAGAAGAGTCCCACACCGCCCGTAGAGGAGAAGAAGAAGAAGAAGGATAAGAAGAAAGCTAAGAAGAAGAAGCAAGACAGCAGCAGCAGCTCGTCCAGCGACTCCAGCAGCGAGGACAGCGACTCCACTAAGAAGAAGTTAAAGAAAAGTTAGTACAATGTAAACATACTAAGGATCGAGTTCGCCAACTACAACATAACCATTGATAACGTGACCGCCTTGTTACAATTTAACGGTTGTTTTAACAGACAACGCTTTTTTCGAGTTCATCATCTAATTTCCACCAACGGTTAGTTAACCGAACGTTTTTGAATGAATGAGTCGAAAATGATCAAATGGTATAACATTACTTTGTGAAGATGGCAATGCTTCCGCTTATATTTGCTTCCGCCCACACGAAATCCAACAATGGTAGGGTACAGTATAATTCTAATGCCACTTTTGTCAAAGCTATGACCGTAATGTAACTGTATTTTTTTATTGGCATCCTTTTAATGGGTCAGTCAGTCAGTCAATTGTTTTGTCAAACCCTGTGATCAAACTCATGTTTATGTTTCTTATTTGTAAAGCAGTTTTAAGTTTTGTTTTCTTTATAATAATATGGAAGATAAACGTTTGTACAAATGAAATCTTGTACCAAATGCTCTCTCGTTATATTCCTCGGAATAATTGCGTCGTATCTGGTAAATACGGGGAGCGCGCAAAATTATAAATGTTCTTCAAATTCATCTAATACATTATTCAAAGCATCTTCCAATAATAGTTTGTACTTATTCTTACTTCACTTCACGTCACGGAGCAATAAACCAATGGTTAAACTAAGGTGGCTACTACGTTTAGGCTAATCAGTCGATTACAGTACTTAATCAATGGTTAGTGTGTGGTGAACAGCAAAATATTGTTAAACAGCCGTTTATGACTCAAACAACTGTTTAAATTATCAACATCTGTTGGCGAACTCGACCCTAAGGCTGCTAACCCATTGCGGCACGCTGCACGCTGTGCGCTATTGTAACGGGAATACGACAACCTGTGCGGCGCGGCGGGCGAGTAGCCGGCTGAGATGTCAGAGGTTGCGGGTTCGATTCTCGCTGCGGGACAAATGTTTGTATGATCTGCTAATATTTGTGTTGGGTCTGGGTGTTATGGTACCATGGCACTCGTAGTTCCTGATACCCACGACACAGGTAATCCTAGTGTGGGATCAAGACTACGTATGTGACTGTTGGGTGTTATGCTAAGGGGGTGGGTGTTATGTTTCTTTCTTGCGCCTAAGCTTAGTATGTACAGGGTGATAGTTATAGTTGGGTTCTCAGCACGTTTGTCGTTGCAGGCAAGAAGCTGAAGAACATAGACGTGATGGACGACAAGGCGCTGGAGGAGTGGATGACTACCATCAAAACTGAAAAGCTGACGGACAGCGACAGGAAGCTGCTTGATAACCTCAAAACCAGGTCAGTGTCGTCGTCCTCGTTTGAAAGCATTTTACAAGACTTTTCAAACGATTAAGGCTCAATTCACATCTACCAGCACGTATCGTGGCAGACACAGCACATTTATAGACTTTCTTCCCACTCACAGATGCACGGATCAGGCAAACTACATAAAAACTTGTGTCTCCGTTTTGCATGGACCTAAGGTACCAAGATAGCGGCAAGCTATTGTTGGTGCTGTGTCAGCCACCTGGCTTCACCGATAGATCGATACGTGAAACTTGTCTCTACCGGTAGACCGGTACGTGAAACTTGCCTTCACCGACAGATCGGTACGTAAAACTTGTCTTCACCTATAGATCGGTACGTGAAACTTGTCTTTACCGGTAGACCGGTACGTGAAACTTGTCTTTACCGGTAGACCGGTACGTGAAACTTGCCTTCACCGATAGATCGGTACGTAAAACTTGTCTTCACCTATAGATCGGTACGTGAAACTTGTCTTTACCGGTAGACCGGTACGTGAAACTTGTCTTTACCGGTAGACCGGTACATGAAACTTCCTTCACCGGTAGACCGGTACGTGAAACTTGTCTTTACCGGTAGACCGGTACATGAATCTTCCTTCACCGGTAGACCGGTACGTGAAACTTGCCTTCACCGGTAGATTGGTACGCGACACTTACCTTCACCGATAGATTGGTACGTGAAACAAGAAATTTCCAGTTTTTACAAAATAAAGAATAATATATTGTTTGTGTAGGATCAAGAAAGAGAGAGATGATAAGCGGAGATCAACGTCGCACGACACGCAGCGCGTCGCTGAGATGCAGCGGAAAATCAGGTAAGCAAGGACACAGCTATCTTCAACATACTCCCCGTTATTTATAAAGTTACCCACGGACTGTCAACAAAGACTGCTAAATATAACCACGCTTATGAATAACACAGACATAGCACACACACTTGCTGTAGTATGTACAGGAATTAAAAATAATAATAGTATAGCCATGTTTTTTGTAGCATCGTATAGCCTAATTGCAATCCACTTTATAAAAATAGCTTTCTTAGCGCTCGATTCTTGTCTCCACGGCACTCGCACTTCGCGCAAACAAGACTGATCAACGCCACATTGATAAATTTTCTTTTGCTTCATTCCCTCCTTCAATCGTTACATACATTTTTGTACACCAAAGCTTTTCTATGTAATTTCTGGCAACAAGTTCAGTTCGTTGAACAAGTCTTATCAATGCCCTATCAGGGACCTATAGCCTATAAACGCCCAGTTGTGATATATGCAGCTTGTTCTATTTTCTGGCTAGTTTTCAGAGCATTGCTTTTTCTACAATCATTCAAAGATCTGTCATAAATACAGAGAGAGCGAAGCGCGCGGCACTAAACGTGCTGACTCTCGATGGCGTGACGATCGGCGTGACGAGCGACGCGACGAGCGACGCAGCGAGCGCAGGGACGTGCGGAGAGACAAGTCGACTGACAAGGAGGCCAAGAAACCGGAGATTAAGAAAATGCCGTTTATTGGTGAGTTCTATGAAAATGCGACTTTAAATCTCTGAGGAAAAATATACCACATAAACATCATCAATATGTATAAAATCTTTTGATAAAAACTTTCGTAAGTGGTATTCATATTTAGATAGATTATAACCGGTTTAACTTACGTAGCCGAACACGCGTGCCAGTCGAATGCGACCCATTTTATTCGGTTTGATAAAGCCACCGTACTTTCAAGGGAGAAATTTTGGGCCCCACGGAAGATACGAGAGGCTATAGAAATCGGTCGACATGCCACTTTTAACAGGGACAGGGGTTGGATGCTTCCGCAGACTTGGAAACCTCTATTGGATGCTGCGTCGGTGAAACTTCACGTCTCCATGACCAACGATAGTCCGGATACGATTAGTTCGGTGTGCGTCGCTCTTCAATCGACATATCCAAGTAGCTCGGAGGACGAAGATGAGTCATCCGCGTCGCAACTCCCACCGCCGCCGGCGATAACCAGCCGGGCCGCAAGAGCTGAGAGACGCAGTGCCCTCCGCGTCGCGCAGCGGGAATAACACTCATACATGATTAAGAGCATCTAAATTGCTTGAAACCTCGGGTCGTATACTCGGAAATAATCTACGTAAGTTAAACCGGTTATAATCTATCTAAATATGTATAAAATCGTTACGTGACTGACTGACTCACTGACTATCAAACGCACAGCCTAAATCATCCCAGAGATGGTATGGTCCTATGGTATTATCTTAACTTAAAATACAACACTGTAATGTGATTATATCCAAATGTGACCGACACTTGAACAATTCAAAGTTTTTTCGATAACTTTAGCTTAAGTAGATGGTCTCTCTTTACTCTTTCCAATTATATACAACCATCCTACTCTAATGGTAGTCACCGTGAGTTGGAAGTAGACTAAATTGTTATTTATGAGGGAGCATAATACCAACTTTCTGTCAATTCACAATTCAGCCTCTATTCGGTTAACTTTCAGTGTAGTTATAAAATAATTTAGAGAATTGGGCCTCTGACATTTGGAGGATTTATTATATTGTCACGGGTATTTATCGCGTGTTACCTTATTATTTATTATTCCCGACGTTTCGAATGCGTTACAGCAATCATGGTCGCGGGCTGACTCATGATTGATGGCGGGATGATTGCTGTAACGCATTCGAAACGTCGGGAATAATAAATAATAAGGTAACACGCGATAAATATCCGTGACAATATAATAAATATGTGTTCTAATCGCGAGAGTTTAAAAAATACTATTTGGAGGATAACTTCCTTTTGTGGTCTAGGGTTGCACTAAGAAAGGAATATCCAAAATTCACCCCTTAGCAGCGAGTTGTTGAAGTTTGTATAGAAAAAACTCCACGCTGACGAAGTCGTTGGCGTTCCACTAGTTATAGATATTTCTATAGAGCAATTGATCTCAAGCAAGATTACAACAATCAAACACAAAATTAACGTTTTACGAACACAGAAAGCACCCATCTGTGGAACCATACATTAGCATCTCATGGCTTTTAAATATCCGCTTTGAATTATTTTTGTGTATTTGTTTTATTAAGAGTTAGCTATCCACCTGAACCCTCAAAATTTTTCAATGCAAGCCGTTGTTCTGTTCGAGAGAAATTTAATAGACAGTTGGTTTAATATCATTTTATCTTTCGAGAAACTACTATGTATTTGTATTGAATTTTTTTTTTACCTTTTCATATAGAAAGCAAACCCATATTTGAAAAATAAACACGTTCAAAACCATCGGTAAAGAAATAGCTTGATCCGTAAATATTTCTTTATTCTTTATTGTGTACAAAATTACAGACAAAAAACTTACATAAGGACATAAAATATAAAAAGGCAACAATACTTGGTGATATTACATGAAGGTTGTCATATGCCTTACACAATCGCGGTATATTTTTCTTTTGAGTTTTGAATTGTATGCTTCTGTGGCTGGTATCCCACTGACGATTGACACTGTAGAAGCTACAGCTTGAACTTGTAGATACCTTGGTACATAAAATAATAGATTTTCCGCTAAGTGTCTTACCTATAAGCTTTGAAATGTGTGTCTGTGCTCTTATAGTATTATTTTCCCCTTATTTATATAAGATATTTAAATATAAGCTCAACTTAAAATTAGCTCTGTCACTAGCACAGTGGTAAGATATGATATTGTTTAACTTTTGATAGATTTTTATATGCGAGGCTTTTATAGAGGTAAATGGAGCTTTGTTAAACGCATGAAATTATTGAGCTATCACATTACTGAGCAGCTTTTTATTAGAACAATTCACTTTACGCCCGAACTACCAGCTTTTTCTTAGCTTCACATCTACCTATACGAATTTAACAGGAATCTTGCACGTTAACCCCGCTTCTGTGATCTTGAAGCTGACAAATATTTGATGAGTAGTTTGCATCAAGCCTTATGACCGGTCTGAGTATAGGCACATGTGCCGCAGTGGCTGAACTAGGTTTAGCGGGAACGTGAGTGGACCTTTTATTCGGACCGGCCATAAAGCCTGGCGCCTCCCGACAACACAATAATCGGATCATTTTCACCTGATGCAGCCACTGGGATACCCTACAACCCCTTTCCTGGACCGTGCGACTATTAAGGTTAGACTATATTTGGCGTCGCACTACTGATTACCTGGGGCCTGTTTCATAAAAAATACAAGTCTACTTTCTCCAACAATTTGTAATATTTTTTACAAAGAAAAAAATCTGGAATTTTCGTTGAAATAAGTAACAGTAAGAAAAACTATGGTATGTTTGTTATCTTTATGATTGTTTTATCAGCGCTTATTTATGAATTTAGATATAATTAGGTAATAAAACCTCTGATTTGGTGAATTTGTAGACTGTATACTTGTACTGTCATGGAACGGGCCTGATATTGATTTAAAAACTTTTATTGACACTAGGAATAACCATGAAGTTTCATCCCCAGGTAAGATGCCAGTATACAAACAGCTAGCCAAGAGCATAAAGTCAGAGGAGACCAAGAAAGAGGAAGAAAAGAAGAAGGAAGAGGAAGGCGGCACGGAGAAGAAGAAGGCGGAAATGGACGCTGAGATACAGAGAAAGGTGAATTAATTAACTTAGGAATTAAATTCAGGGATAACATAGTCCATTACTGCAGAGCTATTCTGCGCTGACAATTCCTCATTCATAGCGAGCTCTTTCATTTGCTAAGTAACATATAAAGCAATTGACCAAAAAAATAATTCATTTGTTAGTTTGCACCCCGAAATTAACCCCTAAAAGCAGAATTGGTTTATTTACGATATACGTCCGTGATTGGGTCACCTAACTCTGTATATGTGCCAAATTTCAACTTTTGTCATACAGTAGTTTAGGAGAAAAATACACCAGAGTGCACCACCAGGCACCCTAAAAATTAACTACACTATACAAACAAACAAATTATTTAAAAAATCTTTCATATTGGATTTTCTAGGTTTCTAAAGCTTAAGTTTCGATATTATCTTAATAATATGCGTGTTTTACTGTACTTACTCGTAAAAACGGACTCTGCGTATAAATAATGTTAAATTTAAAGAAACGCACCGTTTTGAGACTACGTGGAGAGAACTCGATATAAAGTAAAACTTAAGAAAAGGCTAACTGTAGCGAGACTCGACGTAAAGGTGACTCTGAACGGAGCGAACAATTCAGTTAACGCATGTTTCCCAATTACAAACGGTTGCCATGACGACACACTCGTCGGTTGTGAGCTGCGTGAAACAGGGTCCTACTGGTCACGTGTTTGTGCCTAACCTGCGTCCTCTGAATAGTTTTCTTCCCCCTCCCAGGTGGCAGAGTTCAAGGAGAAGATAGCCAAGGCGCAACAGGAGAGGGACACTCAGCTGGAGCAGCAGCTGAAGGCGGTCTTACCGCCGCCGCAACTTATGCAGGTGCCAGTGCCACCACCGTGAGTTTCTGATATCTTAATTTTATCTGTTAAGGTGTTATAATAGTTTTTTAATAAATAAATAAATAAATAAATAAATCTAGACACATTAACAACTCCTTTTAGGCGTGACGTATCCCGACGAAAGTTTCATAAAATATCTATTGGTTTTATGGAAATTACTCTAACAACAAACATTATTATTTATTATTATTATTTAAACAAACCAATTTCATTTCGTTTATGAATTAATTATTTAGTATTTAAATCTTCGAATAAGAAGTTTAGATGCACTTTCTGAATGTTTGTTATAGAACCGTATAGAATTCTCCATAAAAGACCCACTTGTTTTCTTTAATCGAAATTCGGCCATTTTGTAAATTTTTCTCTGCAGCCAAGTTTTTTTAAACCCAGATACACATGGAATTTGGTCTACACTGTAGACTATTGCTTGGCTTAGCCAAGGCTTTACAGGCTGCCGGGAAGTCGAGCAAGTTTGGAGCTGGCAACCTAATTCTATCGTGTAGTGTAGGCGATACTTGTAGTTGTAGCTTTCTTTTCAGCCAAATCTAATAAAAATCTGAGTGCATCATTAGACTGCTTTACTGGCTTACACTGGCAGGGCTATTCTCTATCTCGTGACAGGTTTGCAACAGGCGTAAATTGTGCAATCAGGGCTGTCAACCGATAACTTTTGTATGAGAAAAGCGACGTTTGGCAGCCCTGATTGCACAATTTACGCCTGTTGTAAACCTGTCGCCAGATAGAGGAATACGGGGGCCGATCATGTATATAATTATATATTTTATAAAGCAGGTATTGAATAAGACCCGCTCAATCCAATAAGGGCTTTTCATCTTTGATTAAAAAGAAAAAAAGTAGTTCAAATTGGTTCGATAGATGGCGCTGACTCAACTGTATCAATAAAGATTGTCTGTGGTGCACGCGTACAAAACTATTATCTTAGTAGTCTGCGGCTATTAGTCACGATATTCTGTTTGTGTTTGCTTCTTGAGTGTGCGCTAGTGATTTCGTGGTGTTTTTAGAAGTAGGCAAAAATAAATACCAAGAAACGAAAATTATTTCTACGTTGTTGATGTTGACATTTCACTTTATTTTGACACTTGACTGCTACGTTACAGAGCAGCGCCATCTATTTTCAACGCTGAAAGCATGACTTGAAACGCCTGTGAAAACCCCTCAATAAAAGTAAACTGAAAAAAAAAATAACATTAGCACAATGTTACAGGGCGCCGACCCCCCTACCACCCCCCGGCGCGCCCGCTCTGCCCAAAGACTTCCAGGAGGCCCTGGACATCATCTTCCCCACGGACCCCAAGGCCACGGAGAAACTCCACCAAGATCTGTTCTCAGCGATGCAGCCGGGCCTGCTCGGCTGTCCACCGTTCATGCAGCCTTTCAATCCGGGGCATTTGTTGATGCAGCAGGGGATGCTCGGATTCGACTTAAATGCCGGTCTTTTCCCCCAACCCCAGCTGTACGACCAACACGTCCCGTTAAGCATGCCCAACAAACAGCCGCAGCTTAACTTCAAGCAGAAATCAAACAATCGTAATCGGAACGAAAATAATCGGAATAAACAGTATAACAATAAGAATAATAGAAATAATAATAGTAATAATAGACAGGGTTCTGGTAATAGTAATAAGGGACAGAATTCGTCGGCAAACGGTCAGGCAGCGGCTAAAAAGAAAGAAGAATTGGATGATCTAGCCATGTTGGGCATCGATGCGTCTGACGTGGGTTCGGGTATGTAGTTAACACGTTCGCTGCTGTGAACACGTCTGTGTTATTGGGTGGGCTTCTTAGTTTTTTCTTCGAGTGTTTTTTTTTCCTTCAGTAGGGCGGCGATACGCAGACATTTGTGTTTGATGCGGCCCTAATACAAAGCTTCTAACACGCAAGTCTGTGATGCAATTCAGAAAACCGTATTACACGTGAAATCGCGGCAAAAAAGTTCGCAGCGAAAGTGTTAAGTGACGTTTTAAGTTCTTAAGTTTCTAATAGTAATACTTACTTTTTTGATGATTGTCAGTTTTTGAATCAGTAATGGATTAGTACTTAGTTAAATACAATTGCTTCAGAGCGATTCTAAAACGTCGGAAACGTTTCCGATCGGATTCGTTAGTTTTTAATTTCGATGTGGTAAGTAACTAATACAATTTTCTAACAATTTTGTCTAGTAAAACACAGTAATATACAATACTAGTTGCGCCCCGCGGTTTCACCCGCGTGATGAAAAGTAGCCTATGTGTTAATCCAGGGCGTAAAGTATCTCCATTCCAAATTTCACTCAAATCCATTCAGTAGTTTTTACATGAAAGAGTAACAAACATCCATACAAACTTTCGCGTTTATAATATTAGTAGGATTTATTGTTTTTTACTGTGTTTTACTAGAGAAAATTGTTTAAATTACTTACCACATCGAAATGAAAAACTAACTAATCCGATCGGAAACGTTCCCGACGTTTTAGAATCGCCCTGCTTGTCTAGATATATATTTATACCTGCTCATGTATTAATCAGTATAACTTCTTTAATTTTTGTTGACTTATAGTTGAAAATGAAAATCCGTTTTGCATTTGTGTACATAACTTGACTGCTTGTCTGGTTCATTAAAAATAGACTAAGGTGCACTTGTATCATGAACGAAATTTTGAATATAATCTTCTATTTTAGGTTTGAGTTAACTTCCCTTTGGCACAACAGGTAGTGCTTAGGGAATAGCAGTTACTCAAGGCACTACTGGCATCGTTAGGTTGTGTCATTGGGATAATATATTTCTCTCACAACTGAGGCCTTACCATGAGCTCTTATAGCGATTCAGTTCAAAAACTATTTAGTTCAAAATATCGGTTCCGTGATGTCCGCAGCTATTTAAAGGCACAGTAGCAGAAGGTCTATAGACTTCTGCGATTAAAGTTATTCAATGATGACGGATGTCAACGACGAGCCGATATTTTGTACTGAATAGTTTTTTAACTGAATCGCTATAAGAGCTCATAGTAAGGCCTCAGGTAGTGCTTAAGGGAATAGCTGTACCGCAAGGCACCGCAGTTGTGCCACGGGTGAGTAACGGAATTTGATTGCAAGGGAATAGTCTTGATATTTTTTCAGTTGTTTAGAACAAGACTCGTTTGAAAACGTGAAATTATGGTTTTACAAAATTGACGTGTCGTTTATAATAAGTTCGAATGAGAGCTGCAAGAGTTTTTAATATTAGACTTATTTAAGTATGCACCTAATGTTATCGTGTTCGATAAACAGTTGGGTACTGATAATAAATATCATGGAACTAAAACATATGTTTTATTTAGCTGTTATTTATGTTTACATAAGTACCTACTTGTGGTGTTATTGTGATTGTAATAAACAACCTACCATGCAACTAAATTAAGACTTCTACTAAATATAACGATTAAGTCAGTTGTTTAGACTTTTTTACTACAGGTTCAACTACGAGACACTTACAATACTTATAGACTTGGCCACTTTAAACTGACGTATTATTTTTTTAACATAAACGTCCCAGGAAGTCGGTGGTTGGAGGCGGCTTAAGACCGTTCGTCGACTCTAGGGGGGAGGCCTATGTCCAGCAGTGGTATTCTACAGGCTGATGATGATTATTATATTTAAAAATGGCATTACGATCCCAAATTCATCGTAACATAAAAAAGTTTATTAACATGGTCCAAAATACTCAATTCCCGATCATTCGTAGAATACATTTCTATGGGTTAGTATCATTTCGTCTAAAAAAGCAGCTGGTCTAATTAGCAATTGGTCTAAAAAGTAGCTGGTCTAAAACGCAACTAACAAATGGTAAATTATTATTTTAATTTTGATTATATTATATTATTTTATTATATATTTATTTCATTATATTAAATAATATTTATTAGGAAAATTTAAGTTTTTACTTAGACCAGCTACTTTTATACCACTTGCTTATTAGACCAGCTGCCTTTTTGGACGAAATGATAGTAACTCCATTTCTCTGTAAAAAGTAATTATGTAGAACACATTCATAGCTGAAATACATAATAATTATAACATAAAACGATTATATTATTTTGTAAAAGCAGCTTGTTATCGAGGCATACGTAATTTATTATGAAATGAAGGAACGTGACCTACGTACATACCTACCATGCGATAACAGATATCATCTCACGAGCCATTATCACATGTTTCGTCAAGGCCCACTTGCACTACGATTTTAACCGCCCATTGATGTTAGAGAAGGACTTAATTCCCGACACACTGCAGCAGTTTTGCTGTTGGTAAGTACAGAATGTCATTTGCAACGAAATTTATTGAAGTCTTGATTTAAATGGTAATTTAAGCTTTTTTTCAGTGACGTTTTGAAAAACAATCACCACGATAGAAGTCTTTTGGAATATCAAATTCAACACAAGAATCTTGGAAACGCCACGAATGGGCGAAACCGAACTTGTTGATGCGGTAATTGGTTCTAGAGATGTACGACGCTTGTGTCGGAATTACGAATTGAAATTCGTCGTATCGAAGAGAAGCAGCCAAAGCGTATACTTATACTGAAGAATAAGTACTTATACGTATGACTTTGATTATAAGGCCTGCCCGTTCTGAGAAAAAGTAGCTGCATCTAAGTTAGTACGTAACATTTTAATTATTCTTGGAGCATGAATATCAGATACGTATCTCTTTGTGAGGGCACTGAATCCCTTCACCACAGTGGCTACGTCACCATTGGTCAATAGGCCTTATTTCCAGGGTCACCATACCTCAAGCTGAAACTCACGACCAGGAAAGAACTGATGACACGAAGAGAGTCTAAAAACCTAAGGTCAGCCTATGTCCGCAACCTCCGACTCCGAATTAGATCATGAACTCGAAACAAATCCACTTCGTCCCATCCCTAGTTTATTTCAGCAACTTGTTGGCCTAGCTGACATGTTTTTGAGCAAATTATGACCACTTGTTGGCGTAGGGATCCACTTTCTGCCCTGCCATGAGCGCCTGGTATTCTGAGCATCAAACAACCTGTCGTTTGTATTGTACTTTCTTTGGTCGCCACCTGTTGGATGGACTTAGCAGCTATGCATGAGTTCTTTTAGCTGTCGTTCGTTTATGAGATCCTAGTACTCGGCAAGCCTGATAACTTGTTGTTTCGTGGCTTACCTACTATCAGCTGCACGCCACTTGTTGGGAAGTGCTTGTGGTGTCGTCACTCATCTTTTCTCTTGCTAGATATGTGTGCCTGGTACTCTGCTAGCCAAATAACCTGTAGCTTTTAAGGATTACCTAGTTCGTGGTGTAATAAAATTGTTCAACTTGAACACTTGTTGTATCCACCGTCATTCGTTCATTGTGGAGTGTGGCATCACCGCCTTGTTTGGCTAGGAATGGAAAGTGTAAAACGTCGACTTTCCATTCTTTCATGCGATTCTAGTACCTCGGCATACCCAGCAACTTGTTGCTTCATGGATACACCTGTGGGGCTTTTTGTGTTGATCCCTGCAACTGGTTGGCCTGTTCAGCTATTGGTCGACATCTTAGAGAATTCTCTAAGGTCGACATGTTGGCGCACAAAGACCTTGATGATGACCTTGGGAGACGTTAGGGCGTAGCCAATCCACCTTTTATCCTGCTATGACCGCCTGGTACTCTGAACGTCAAATAACCTGTCGCTTTACAAATTTCTCAATAGTAATTTGATTTCGTAGCGAGTTTCCTATAAGTATAAAAATATACTGAGGGGGATCCACCTCCATTCGTTCATGAGCGCCTAGTATTTTGGATGGTAAACAACTTTTTAACATAGAACAGAGCTATTCACATGTTGTGTGTTTTTAGTTACTTGGGATGTCATCAATCTGTTTTTGGTTGGGTGCCTTCGAACGACAGCTTGGTTCAACAGGTTTGGCCCAATTTCCAATTACAAGGACCACTTGTATGTATTTTTTATAATAACACATGGGGTGTTATTATAAAAAAATGCCCTTAGTCTGGGTTTAAACCAAGACTACCAGTCTAAGCTTAAAATATCGACGTAGGGTATATAAGATTGTAATGCAAAAGCAGATGGTTTGTTTTCCAGAAGCAACTTTCGAGCTAGATATGCCAAAAATGACATAAGCTTGGACTATCTCTGGGTTATCTAAAACCAGACAGCCCCCTAGTTTAGCAATGGTCTATAAATTGACAGTTGATTGCTTGTTGGAGGTAAGAATTTGGACATCTCAATTGTGATGTGACACAATCCGTCTGTTTGATACTTTGGAAATTTTCGAAATAGCGCGAGAATTGATTTCCGAAAACAAACCATCTGCTTTCGTATTTACATATGCCTAATGTCGATATTTAATCCTAGACTAGTACACGGACTAAATTCAGATTTAGTCCATGTTCTGTAATAAGGCCGAATGGGGTTTGCCTACCCTATATTCTGTCCTGGGAGCCTAGTATTCCTTATCCCCGAAACACCTGGTATTTGCTCTCAAAGAACGGCAGACAGATTACTAGACAAAGTGATATTACAGAGCAATGTTTATCGTTTTAAGAGAGCCTAACACGACAAACATTGCTTGGTAAGTCAAAGAGAACATTCATACATTTTTGTATAAATTAGCGGTATCTCTACCATGTAGTAGATAGATCATCCTTCACGGTATCCTATGTTATTTGACTGTTGGGTGTTGTTATGTTATTTTATGTGTTAAGTATAACATGTTTAGATGACTGATGAAATCGGCCGTTTCTGTGACAACAGCGGTTCAGTTTTGCCACAGAAATACCAGTTACCTACTAGAGTATGGTCAAAGATTATTGTGTAGTTTTTATAGGTACAGCAAGGCTTGTTTTTATCGCGGTTAAATTCCCCAGTCTAGAGAACACATCGCTCAGTCAGAATCTGGCGGCAAGCGTGAACGGAGTTGCATCACTTCATATAAATTAATTAACGAAGTAAGTCACGGACAGTCACGGTGTTTCATGGTGTTTCAAAGTATAGAGTAGATAGACATGGTTCTTAATAAATAGAAATAACAAAAATCTTCAAGTAAGTTAAGCTAGATAATAATCGTGATAGAATTTAGTTAATATTGGACAACTTTCTTCGTAAACAAATAGGTACCTAGATCGTAAAGATGTAGAGATGTTATCTATTCCTACATATCAGTAATATGTGTTGTTGTTTGTTAACTGACTTGACAAACAAATAAATTTTTAATTTCTTTTGTAAATATACATATCTACACAAATTGACTTGTTCAATACCTCCTCCACAACTTTAAATAATATTTAAGTACTTTATTACCTACCTAAGTAGATTTTTTTTTGTAGTGTTTTTCTGCCTACTTATTACTTCTTAACTATTATTTTTTTGTTATAAGTAGTCAGAAACTGTGTGTAGAAACTTGTCTCTCTACATTTTTATAAGTTTGTTCGTGTATAACCTACACCTTGTACCTACCTGCTGTAAGTTTTCTAAATATGGTTAAAATAATATAAAATAAATATTTAACTTCAGCCGCACGTAGGAAATTTTGTGAATGGCGTGGTACCTACACTGAAGTATCGATAAACTGCAAGAAGTAAAGTAGGTATTAGGTACCTATCTACTGTTACCAGCCACACCAAGTGGCACTAGGTACCTACACTGAAAAAAAGATTGTTGAGCAAGTGAGAATTTCACTTGTTTAAATTCCAAAAAGAAAATGATAGTAATTTTCGCTAAAAAATAACATGTTTGAAAACATTGATTTGAATCTTCTTCTTCATTCATATTATCATTATTCATACCCATTTCAATACCTACCTTTAATCCCATCGGTCAAAAAACAAAAAAAGATCAAGTTCGACTCACTATCTCTGCCCCACTTTAAACCGTAATACAATTTATCTTGCAGGACAACAATGTCGGCCGACAAAGTGTTCCATCCTCGATCCGAGGGTATCCCCTCCGAGGGTGTTAAAGATCAGTACGCTGACGGAAAGGCAGCTCGCGCTTGGAACAAATTCATTGGAGACAGCAACCAGCGCACACAGAACTATAAGGACTTTTTAATTGGACTGCTGAAGAAGCATGGATGTAAGACAGTGCTGGACACGGCTTGCGGAACTGGGTAAGAACAAGCGATAACATCATGTGAGCAACAGCAACTCTTAGGACAGTGGAGCATGTGGTTATACACTGTTCAGCCACCAATGAAGCCAGAAAACGAACTCCGTTAGCTTATCAAGTCAGGCCCCGCAATCCCGCAACTTGAATTGAGGAAACTTCTTGACCTAAATAATAAATAAATAAATAAATGCTGGACATTTGACACAACATTATCTAGCCCCAAGCTAAGCAGAGCTTGTGTTATGGGTACTAGATAACTGATATACTTAATACAATACATTACATATATAGATATTTTTTATTATACATAGAAAAATACCCAGAACACCCTGAACAACTATCTGCAGATCGTACAAATATTTGTTCAGAGGCAGGAATCGAACCCGCAACCTCCTGCATCGCAGGCGAACCTTCGCCCGCCGCGCCACAGAGGTCGCCAGGAAATATTCCTCCTTTCAAGTTTCAAAAGATTTGAACAGCGCTAAGGCTGTCAAAATGATCCCCATTTGTTTTTTGCCATACTAGCTTTTTGCCATTCATTTCTGGCAAAAAGCGAGCTTCCTAATACTTAATCATTTTGTGAAGACCATTTGTTCCTCGGGCCTCTCATTAACCTGCTTATCTCCCAGTCTCTCTGATCAATACTGTACACGCAAGTCATTGTTTTGGCATTGCGTCATCTAACGCAATAATAAACTATAAATATGATTAGTAGAGCACAAAGCATTCTTGGACCTAGATAGACCTTTTTGGACCTGGTATAGAAGGTATCGTAGGAAGCATATGTGAAGGTGCTACACCAACCCAGATGATTCAATAATGTTAATTAAATCGGTTTATCCATTCATAACTTCCATTCATAACTTCCATTCTGTCATTCAAAAGATACGAGTTTGGAAAAACTCTGTTAGCAGTTGTTGAACCTCAAGTAAGATGGCACTTCACTTGGCATATATTTACGCAAATGTTTGCATTATTTTGCCAAGGCAAACAACATTGTGTATTGATGGAGTCATGGTTGATTTTGCCTTGGATAAATAACGCAAACATTTGCGAATATACACCAAGTGAAGTTGTAGCATTAGATACAAGACATTTTCTTGGAAGATTCGTAAAAATAAATCTCGACTCGGGACTTAGGGACGTGAAGAGGCTATAAGTTTTGTTCAAGTCTTCCTGGTAAAGAAGACGACGCAGCTTCTTTCTCGCTCGGGGTAAGGTATAGATAGGAACCTAGTGCCTAGGTCTAATAATAAATTATCGCATGAACTTTGTTAAATTACTTGTGTCATAATGTTCTTATCTGAATACAGTTAGTAGGTACCTACAGAAGATAAAACACTTTGACTTTGAAGATAGATTTGACGAAATCATTTTTTGAATATTTTATCTCCTTGCACGTGTCTGATTTGATCGCTGCTAGCTATTATTTATCATTTAAAAGTACTTACAACAGCAATAAACAGAGCTTGCAGTTTAGCAATTTTGCTTCTGTCTATGCCGTGGTGTGTCCCTAAGGGATTACACCAGGGGATGGGCAGCAGCATCCACCCGAGTACTCAACACCAAACTGCGATCACCAATCTGCCTGCCGAGCGAGTGGTGATTATGGCAAATACCCCATTGCATTCTATGGGGAAGTCTTCATCCAGCAATGGACGCCTAATAGGCTGCTAATGATGATGATGATGACTTTTTATTCATAGTATCTTAGCCATAATCTTACACGTCTGCCAAAGCCTAAGGTTACTGGTGTCCCTCTGTAGGGCAAAGGCTACAAAAATATTCTATATAAATTCTTCCTCCAGTAATCCAATGTAACAATGTATAAAGTATGTAGATTATCGAACAATATGGTACTTACCTACTTGAATAGCCTATATAAGTAACTTTAAAGCTAGGAAGGTAGACTATGATGTACCTATAGATAGGGCATAGATTTCCAATCGGTCTTTACGAAAGCAGAAGGTTTATGAGGAGGAGAATGTTTCTAAAGTCTAAACTTCACATTTTCTTTACGTAATGCCTTTATTTTCCAGGATCGACTCTATGATGTTGGTGGACGAAGGCTTCGGGCTAGTCTCGGTAGATGCTTCCGATAAGATGTTGAAACACGCATTAAAAGCCAGATGGGAGAAGAGAAGGAACCCTAAATATGATGAATGGGGTATGTTTCTTCCACACTGTCTTTGCACTTAACGCTGTAGAATTCACTCTGTTTATACTGCCTTACATTATAACCAGAGCATCGGTAAGACATTATAAACGACGTAGGAAGTCGGTGGATGGAGGTGGCTCAGGACCGTTCGTCGTGGCATTCTAAGGGGGAGGCCTATGTCCAGCAGTAGACTTCTGACAGACTACTACAGACTGAGTACACAGACTAGTAGAGTAGTAGAGTTACTGAGTGGACAGGCTGATGATGATCATGATGATAGGTACCGTCTATGATCGGAGTTTTACTACGTGATAAAATCCGAAATAAGAAAATCAGTAGAAGAACCAAGATATATTTAATTATTTTTATTTACGCGCACAAAACACATTACGACCACAAATAAGAGATACCAAAACTATTGTTTTAATCTTGGTAGCAATATAAACATAGTGCGCACATCTTGAATAAGTAACCATTATTGTATCACCGACATAGCTCTCACAATTAGCAGGTTGAAATGGCGCGACAGACGCCGTAGACGAAGGTCCTCCCCTCTCGATGGACTAAAGACGTTATAAAGTTAGCAGGAAGTTCTGAGTTCTGAGGATGAATCAAATTTATCTCCTGCGCATCTTATTGCTGAATCTCTCTGTGGTCGGTATGAAGTACCGACCACAGAAGTCATTGATCACGAGCCCGTCTTGATACTTTGTACTGGAGTAGAGTGAACGGCTTTTCTCCAGCGATTCCTGTTGGTAGCCATCTGGGCGCCGCGTGATCTCTTCCCCTCCACATTTCCCACCCTGACCAGCCCCCCAGTTACAGTATGCCAGTGCCAATGACGATAGCAACAATGGGGATCATTTTGTCAGCCTTAGCGCTGGCCAAATCTATTGAAACTTGAAACGAGGAATATTTAGGTTAAGAAGTTTCCCTTATTCAAGTTTTATAAGATTAAGAGAGCGCTAAGGTTTGCCAAAATGATCCCCATTGTTGCATTCCCCATTGCCATTTTCTACTCTAATTGGGGGGCAGCTTTTCGAGATTGTCGTAATGGCCGAAGGACTGTTTGCTTGCAGTTTAAGTTTGCTTGTTGTTGCTTTGTTGTTGTTGCCTAATGCAGTATGATTATTTAATACTATTTCTTTTCGTTTCAGTGATCGAAGAAGCGAATTGGGAAACCCTACCTCGCGACATCAACTCCTTCTTGCCCGGCACCCAGTTCGACGCCGTCATCTGCCTAGGAAACTCCTTCGCCCATCTGCTAGACGAGTACGGTGATCAGAGGGTACAGAAGATGTGCTTAGAGAACTTCGCCAAGTGCTTGAAACCTGGTGGATTGTTGTTCATAGATCATAGGAACTATGATGCTATGATCGACAGTGGCGCCACGCCGGGACACTCTATTTATTATAATGTGAGTAGAGTACTTTTCGGACTGTTAGGCACTTATGGAAGTACAAGGGAAAGTATTTTTCATGTGTGTGCCCGGCCTAAGAATGACCCCTCCTGTGTATATTGTGAATGCTGACTAAGATATTACACCGGGAATAGGCAGCAGCATCCACTTGAGTACCTACGATCTTTTTACACAGTTAACAATAAATGCTTCTTATTCTTATTCTTATCAGTGATACTAAAACCAATACACGACGTAGTGACGACCTCTGTGGCGCGGCGGGCGAAGGTTCGCCTGCGACGCAGGAGGTTGCGGGTTCGATTCCCGCCTCGGAAAAAAATATTTGTACGATCTGCATATATTTGTTCAGGGTGTTCTGGGTATTTTCTATGTATAATAAAAAATATCTATCTTTGTAATGTTTTGTATTAAGTATATCAGTTATCTAGTACCCATAACACAAGCTTAGCTTGGGGATAGACAATGTTGTGTAATAAAAAAAAATACGCCTGGTAAGCGTGGTGATTATATGGCAAATCAACTTATTGCAAACCAAAACTTAAAACAGTCAGGCTCTATCGATTATTTACCACCGAGAAAACTCTACCTACTCACAAATGAACAGATTCATATTCAATTTCGTTTATTACCAACGACTTACCTACATAAAAGTTTAATAAAAAACCAAAGCTTTAAAAAGATATATATGATAGATAAATAGGTAGGTACATACCTACATTCCCTATGAGTCTCATTATCTTGACATTTGATCCTGTATACTTACCTACCTTGCTACTAGAAGGTTCTCCGGTAGGTATGTTTGTTTAGTCAGGTAGAGCTTTCAGTTTCGGTAGAGGCAAGCTTTACCGTTAGGAAAAGGCCGGAAATACTATTTTTAATATTTATTTTTCATCTTCTGGCCAAATTGGAAATTGCTATTCGACACATCCATGAAACCAGTTTCTATGATTTATTTATTAATAACCGGATTTAATCAGTTAAGTTCATAGTTATTTAGGTAAGTAAGTATACAGAGATAAACATAACTATCTAACTTTATCCACTGTTTAGTGATATTTGTTATTATTTAATAATATTTATTGAGATATGAAAGTTGTTTGTTGTAAATCTGATTGTCATGGTGTCTTGATCAGAAGCTGAAAATGTAATGTCATCTCGGGAGTTCAAATTATGATAACTTGATGTCTTTTACCCTCGTAAGTGGTTCGCTTGAGGATTTGATAAAACAATTTTATACTGATTTTAATCAAATTCAGCTAGGTACTAAAAATGTCCTTACTATGCTTAGGGAAAAAAGGACGCGAACCTCGGTTTTACATACAAACGCTCTATTTCCTACTCAAGAAACATTTTCTTTTACAGTTTAGCTAGGTACGTACCTGCATATTATTTTTAGCAAACGAAGGCATGATTGTTTGTTTAGTAACTTTAGTATAATTTCAGGGTTTTTTTTTCAAACTTTCGAGTATTCTTACGTTTCAACTATATAAGTTAAATACGACAGTAAAAAATTTACCCAAAATCCAAGGAGGAAATAAAGAAATATGATCACAAAATAATATATCTAAAAATTAGGGTAGTTACATGCTAGGTTAATTAAGTTGACTTAACTAATTAAGGCTTATTATTTAGGTAATTATCGAGAGCGGGCGAAGGGCCACTAGTTAATAATTGGGATAGCGGAGTGGAGATACCTATATCATTATATGTGGAGGATAACTAGATTTCATGGTCCCTAGAAATTGGAAGGGTCGAGTTTTTCAGTTTCTATAGTCCGATTAGTTAATCGAACCAACCGGAAAAAAAGTTTATGTGGTCGGTGGGACAAAGGCCAGAAGGCATCTTATGCCTCAACACTGCGCGTCTATCATCCCACAATGGAGTGTGTTTTATAAGGAATTACATTCGGATGCGATCGTACATGGTGCTGATAAAATTCGATACAAGTTCACGATTTTAGTGGCGGGCGAGCAGACAGCTGAGCCGCTAAAGATGCGGGTTCGATTCCCGCCCAGGGATAAATTTTAGCATGATCTGCAGTGTGTTACTGTTTAAATTTGTTATAATACCATGTTACTCGTAGTTCCTGATATCCACAGCACAGGGAATCTTAGTATGAAGTCAGGACTATGTATGTGACTGTTTATTTATTTTATAGATCTTGAGATTTTTGAATCATACTTAAGTTGGTACCTGTCTTATATCGTTTCAGTGCAAATACCCAGTAGATATCAAGACTTCGGTGCTAGTGGTGCAGGGCAAGCCAGAGCTGATTGCATTGGATTACCTCATCGACACCACAGAAGACGGAGAAATCAATGAAGCTAGGTACCTAACACCAAATATCTATCTAGTTACATTGAATACAAACTAAGAAATAAAATATAGCTTGATAGGACAGTTGATTGGGCAATTTGGGCATCATTTTAAGAGTCAACGCTGTCCTAACCTTTTGAAACTTTCCCGGAGAGTGCTAATGTTTACTTTCACTAACCACTTTCGATTTCCGCATTGAGGCAATTTTACCATCACCTGAAAAACAATGTTTTTTTCATTTAATTTGTAAATCAGCATCTCAACTTAACTTGACTTGCCAACTTCTACAAATTCAATCCTAATTTCACACAGAAACACAGCTCGCCGCTACACAGTGTAGCGGCGAGCGGTTTCAACGCCAACTATGCAGCTTTTTAAAATCCATAATATCGCTTGAGGGGCTCGACAGGCCCCGTCACACGACTGGTCAGAGGCGCACGGAGGCGCTGCCGATTCTACCATCTCGGTGTGAATTAAGCCCAGTCAAAAACTCTCACCTCTAAAATGATACCTTGCTAATTTATGTATGTTACCTACTTATTAAGTTTTTTTTCCCCAGCGAGTTTCGTCTCTGCTACTACCCTCACAAACTGGACAAGTTCACCAAGATGCTGGACGAAGCCTTCGAGAACCGCGCCGCCCACAGCATCTATGCAGACTTCCAGCCGCTGAGCCAAGTGCCCGTGCCAGGATTCTTTATCCATGTGATGCAGAAAAAATAGTCCAACTTACTTTGAAATAACTATAGGTCAAAACATGAAAAGTGGTGGTCTATAGAAAATTGATCTTATAGCACCTTCTTAAGTGCATAAAAATTGTACATGTTACATTTAACTAGTTATTTTTTAAAGTTTTTTATCTATATCTCTCTATGTGTGTGTAATAAATCTGCCATTTACCTGTGAAAATGATAACATTGATTCAAACAATTGTTGTTTGATATGAAATTCTGATAAACAGTAGCAATTTTTTATTTATGTCCTGTTTTTGTTTTAAATATAAGAATAAACAATTTTTACAAGTTTTTGATTTATTTTATTTATATCAAAGCTATTAGATACTTTTAACTAAGTATTCAAAAATAAAAAAATAAGTAAAACAGATTGATGAAAAGAATAATTTATTTTTTTAGGAAATTATCATTATCTTGGATGTGAGTTAACTTAGAAACAGGGCCTTACAGGTAAGAATTACATCTAGATCTAGCTGCTATGGGTCTACGAGCCTACAATGATGTTGTTAATGGGAATGTGTATCAGCTTAACGAAGAATCCGATGAAGCCCATGATGCAGAAACCGATCGCAGTGGCGATAGCAATCTTTTGGAATTCTGAAACAAGATAATTAAATTGCTCATCACATGTAATGAGATGCTTGTTTACATTGTTGGTCTTCTTTAAAACCAGTTATCAATTCTAATGGAGTTTTCGTTGTTGGGTTGTTTGATTCTTCAGCAAGATTTTGGGCTGTGCACAAAGTCACACAGGTCAGCTACATAACTAGCCATAGAATGCAATGCATTTTTTTTTTCTTAATTTTTATTAATCTAGGATTCACAGTTATTGTAGACTAGTTTTTAGGCAATTAAATATATGCCGTTCTCAAACCAATTAGAATCCACATTTTATAAATATCAATAAGTAGTAACCATAAGATCTTTAATTCTATAATATTTATCTCGAGGAGAAAGTAATTTCAGTTCTTAAAGTAACAACAGTAGGGTCATGTATAGAACTCTTATTTTTTATAAATTCACAATTTGATCACACTGTAGCAACTTTTGTTATAAACTAAAGACAATATTGTTTGGATAAAAAAATACTCTAGCTTAGTAATTATTATGTGCGTCTTGGATTCAATCAGTGAACTATGAACTGGTATGAGGGAGCATACCCTACTATTGGTTCTTGGTAAACCAACTAGATTTAGTCATTGTTAATTCAGTCAGCTGAAGAACACAAGAAAGTGAAGGGTTGGTTGTTTTAATCTGTGTGACCTAACTTTATGAATTAGTTCTGAAATCTAGTTATAATGATCTGACAGGGATATTGATATTGGAACTACTCTTGGTTCAACTTTTTGAGAATTGGGAGGGTTATCTGAATTGCCAACAATGCAATACCTACATATTTATCACACAACTTTAGTTATGTACAAATTTACCTTTTCTGTCTGGTTTTGTACATCTCCTGACTAATCTGATGGAGTCCTTGGAGAACTGCTTGCCAGGCTCGACGAATTTAGCGATTTGATCCATTTCTCTGGAATAAGGACAGGGGTACAGTTATTTCTTAGTTCTGGGTGGTTTTATACACTAGATCAAAGTTTTACAGTTCAGCACTGAAACCAATCACTAAAACAAGTTGTTTGCTTGATAATTATTATAAAATATAGCTGAATTGAACTCACAAATAACGTTTTTGCTAGAACGCAAGCAGCGAAAGCACAGAAAATACGGGATTCGATCAAAAACTGACACAAAACTTGACAAAACGTCAGGCCACGTCCCGAATATCATGGCACGTCATCGCATGACGTTCGGTTACATAGTTTTGGGGTTTCCAACTACGTTGAATACATTCCAGTCAGTCATTGTTCCTGTGACCATAAAACAACAAGTATGAAAGAAAATGATGAGAGGTGGTAAATTTTAGACGACAGAGTGGAGTGTATTTCCGTCGGACCACATGATGCTATTAGAGTTCTTTCCTTGCTCCAAGATTAGAGTATTCTTCTTCTTCTTTTTTCAATTATGGCTTCTGTGGCTTTAGAGTACCCGTTGAACGCTTGGTTGAACGCACCCCGATGTAACCTGTTATGTCAATGTCAATGCACTTGCAGTCAGTGTCAGGTAAAAAAACAATCAATGTTTTTGTTTTACCTTTTCTTACAATTTGTTATTTTCATTTTTCATGTATTTATTTTCATTTCAGCGTCATTTGAATGGAAAAATGTTGGAAATCTAAGAATACAGGAATTTGCAGTCATATTTTCTACTAAAATCTGTATATTGCTTTAATAAAACGATCATCCAATCAAGATGTATGCAGTGGAAAAGAAATTCGAGATCGAAATGAAGCTGCGAAAGGTATAAGTTTTTGTATTATTTTTTCCTATTTATTCCACCGTCCATTTCTGATATTCGGCAGTAATTATGAATTATTTCATCCACGTGCGCATACGTAAAGCCAAACACATGCGATGAAATTTACAAAGTCTGACTTATTCAAAGTATTCGCCCCCATGTTTGACGAGCAGATTAAACCGCAGATACCTATTTTACATAGTACACAGTTACCTCCTTCCAATAAAACCATAAATAATGATTCCAGATGTTATAATAGCAGCAACTTTATTTAGGTTCTTTAACACAAAGTTTATAAGTATTGTAATTGTAGGAGATAACAAAC
Source organism: Epirrita christyi (assembly GCA_951392215.1). NCBI lineage: Eukaryota > Metazoa > Arthropoda > Insecta > Lepidoptera > Geometridae > Epirrita > Epirrita christyi. The sequence continues at coordinate 16,294,356 of OX595838.1, read as the reverse complement.
ATACAAGAGCTAAAAGCAGCTGCAAATCGGAGCTCGGCTCTCGCGGGTGACGTCTGCAATGTGCTGGGTGCCTGCGAGCAGCGCCTGCAACAGCTGGAAACAGCAGTGCTGCCACTGTATGGAGACACGGCCAGGCTGCAGCATATTCACCAAAGTGAGTAACATTACAAACTTGTCACATGGTATAGAGTTCAATAGGGTAGGTAGATGTGGTATGTACTAAACTGAAAAAGATAATCCCACCCACCCAATCTAATCACCAACATAACACAGGACGACCTAGAAAGAACCAAACAAATATGTTCTGGATAAATATTTAAAGCCTAACCGCCAGAGCGTTAAAAGTGACGATCTGAACTGTCAAAACGTATGTTCCATATTAAAACTAGCACAAAGTCAAGGGAATTCTTCTTCTTCTTAAAAGTCTAAGAGGTTAACAAGGACTAAGATATACACCCATCAGCTCCGAGAGCTGTCTGTGTTTTACAAATAATAGTAATAATAACCAGATTCAATGATAAAGGAAGAGAAAAATCATTTTTCTTATGTTTATTTAAGTATATAAATATGTGGTCAGTTATTTATTTATTTATTTATGTCACAGCTCACAAGTCACAATTGTAATCCATATGGAGAATATACTCAGATCTCGTTCAGATTTGTGATGAGATTCTCCTGGGAGGGAGTTATTTGTGTGCAAATTATTTATTTGTTACTTAAATGCCCAGTTTTTGCATAGTAATTAGCGTTTCGTAAGAGAGGTTGCAAGCCCCTCTTAAATTTAAATACTAACCATAAATCCTTCTGTCTAGGCAAAACCAGCAGTCAGATATATTTCTTACTATTATTATTCCTCTACAAACTGGGCAAAATGTTTGACTTGTAGATATGGAGCGCACAGTGACGGCTCTAGATCATGTGATCAACTACTACATGGTGACGAGAGAGCTGGCTGATATCATCCAAGCTGGGCCCCACACGTCATCTACTGAGTCCTTGAATATCTATCTTGAAGTAAGACAGTGATACAATAATTTATACATAATTTTTATCTTTTTATTTTACATTATCAAGACCGAAGACGACCGTTCGTCATGGCATTCTAAGGGGAGGCCTATGTCCAGCAGTGGACTTTACATGCTGATTAACTAATTTTAGATTATTGTAAAATGTGTTTTTTTTATAACATAACATCATAACACGCAACAGTCACATCCTATGTCCACAGTCCAGATCCTATGCAACTGGAAGTCATCAAATGCCATGTTATTTTTATATGTGTATATGATGGAACTGTCATGTGGCCCACTTGATGTTAAGTGATAGCCCTGGCGATGTTAGGACGTACCCTTCATGGCATTGCACTACACCCTTTATCCTGCGACAAAGATAAAAAGGCTATTGCTTTAATTTTTATGTAAACTTTGCAGGCTTTGGACAAATTGGCTGAAGCACAAAATTACTTCAATAAGAATAACCCACAGAGTGTGGAATTAGAAAACATTGTAAGTATCATTGTTATAATTAGTCTTCTAGGGCCTGTCTCAACACTGTGTTGACAGATGATAGAACGTATAATGAATAGAATAGAATAGAATAGAAAAAGTTTTATTTACAACAACAAGACAGATTTAACAAATTAAATAAATAAAATAAGAAAGTGTAAAAAAATAGAAATAAATTACAAGGCACTAATTAAGGGAAAAGGGACAAACGGGCAGTTATGTATATTCCCAGCGTTCCCCACCTTTTTGGCTCCACTGGGGGAAATGTCCCCAATGGGGAGGAAAAAGTGCCATCACCAGTGCTTTTTGTATTGCATTCTAGCCTCCCGGTTTAAATTTTTTTCTTCGCTGTTCTTGGTAGATAATAATGGAACCGATAGGTCTGCAAACACGCTTAGACAGGCCCGCGTTATTTAAAAACAATGTTGGTAGGATTTGTAACTTGTTTTCATAATAATATATTACAGAACCAACTTTACAATAAAGGAGTGAACAACCTTGAGACGGCTTTTGAGGAGCTTCTCAATCGCAATACGAGGCCATTGACGCCCACCACACTCATGGATATGATCGCTTTGGAAGACGGTTGGTGGATGGTTTTGAAAAATATTTAAGAAAAACTGTTTTTTTTAGTCTGCTTGATTATGTACATTGTCTATAGATATTTTAATGGTTATATTTTTCTATTAAAAATAAAATATTGGTCACATGGCACCATGTACCACCTTAAGACGAGGACTGATCTCTAAAGTAGTATTTTGAAAGCCCATTGCGATGTGACATGATTAAATAATGAGATGCAAAAAATAGTGTATGTAAAACAATACACTAATAATAGTTGTAATCAAACAGAATTTTGAAAAAAGTCTGGATTTGCAAAAAATATCGCACAAATGACCACCCTAAAATTGCTTTGGCATTCAAATGCCCTTAATTTTGATACCTACTTGTATTTTAAAGTTCTAACGGCGTATTTTTTTATCGATGATTTGTATATTTTGATTACTTCAAAAAACCCTCAAAATGAATACAGTGCAAACCAGTTTCATCATCAAATATGACATGCAATGTTTAACTTTAAGCAAAGCCATGTGAATATTTTTATTTTTGGATGTTTAGATTTTGAGATCATACCTCTGATCATATCTCATATATCTGAATCCTCTTCCTCAGACTCAAGCGTGGAGAGCGTGAGCGTTGGCGGCAGTTGCGTGTCGTCCACTGCACTTGAGTGTATGAGAGTGGCAGCGGGCTGGCTGAGCGCGGCGGGGCGTGCGCCTGCGCAGGCGCTACTCGCGGCCAGGTAAGCTCTACTCGCACCATCTCGCCTAAAACATATTACATAACACCCAACAGTCACATACGTAGTCATGATCCCACACTAGGATTCCCTGGTGTGGTGGGTATCAGGAACTACGAGTACTATGGTACCATAACACTCTGACTTGGAACAAATATTTGCAGATCTTACAAACATTTGTCCCGCAGCAGGAATCGAACCCGCAACCTCGCGCATCTCAGCTGGCTACTCGACCGCCGCGCCACAGAGGTCGTCAAATTTTACTTTACTTCAGGTATTTTTTTTAGTTACATTTTACTTAAATTTTTGGCCTTCATTGTTAGGGCTCCGCCGGCCAAGCAGTCGCTACAAGCCTTCAAGGACTACCTGCGCTCGCGCTCCATGCAAGCCTCGCCGCTTATGGTGAGGATACCTCTTACTACTACTAGGTACTTCGTGTCACCGGGTCAACTGGGCCAAAATCGTCTCGAAAGATGTACTATGCAAACATTATCAAGGCAATTTTACTAAAGTAACTTTGTTATGATATGTTGGTGGAAGCACCAACAGGTTTCGTTTCGACCCTAATCGAGGGTCTTCGAGGGGGGGGGGGGCGAGGGGGTTGTTGGTGCTTCCACCAACATATCGGTACGTGAAAATTTCCCGTTTTTACAAAATGAATTATCAAGGCAAGTTCAATAAAAGCGTCTAAAATTAATGAATTTACAATGTTTCAGAAAGCAAAACACATTTTGAACCGTTCAGACAGTACTAACAGAAGAACTAGCAAACTGGGGAAAGTGTAAGTGTTTTAATATATTATCGAGTTTAAGTGATTGAACTTGCTACAAATCCTCAAAGACTCGTTTGATTCGAAACTTGTTGGTGCTTCACAGAAAATACTCATTTAACTGCTTACTGCATTACTTGCCATATCAGGCAGTTTCGGTTGTTGTTTTTTTTTCTATCGGTTATTCCACCTTCATCATCATTATCATTATCAGCAGTAGCCTTTGGACGTCCACTGTTGGACGAGGCCTCTCCCATAAAATACAATAGGGGATTGCAATAATCACCACGCTCGGCAGATGGATTGGTGATCGCAGTATTCGTATTGAGTACTCAGGTGAATGCTTCAGCCCATTCATCCTTAGTCGGCTTTCACGATATCCATGGGAGGAGATAGAGGGGTATTTTTTTAGGCCAGACACACCATGCCAAGATTCCTACCATCCAACCAAACTTCCCGTATTTATACTAATAGTGTAAATACGGGAAGTTTGGATGTTTAAATTATGTATGTTAATCAATCAAGGAATCAATATCAATAATATAATATAATCATTTATTGATCCAGAAAAATTTACATTAAGTATAATAATATGGTAACGTAGGTACCATAATTATAATTTTGTACACTAGCTCCCACACTAGGATTCCCTGTGTTGTGGGAAGCTAGGCTCTTCCAGTAGACAAGTGACAGATAGTAGGTAAGTACATAATTGCTTAGATAAAAGAGACAAATAAATTTTTAAATTAGATACATAACATTATTAACATTAGACAGGTAGGTAGTAGGTAAGAAAGTAGGTAACCACTTACTAATAATAGTAGATAACTACTAATGTTAATAAGTGGCCGCAAAAACTTAGTAGGTACCTATCACCTACCCAACCCACGCTACATGAGACATTAGCAAGCTTTAGATAAAGATAATGAATTTTAATAAAGAGATTTATAACCTGAATTAACATAAATAGGCCACTTTTTCCCTTACTTTCCTTCTTTTTCTTTTACTTTGGGGTGTATCCCAGTTATGATGTATTTTGTTGTTTTAGTACAATGATTAATGTTTCAGTATTGAAAAACGCGCCAATAAGATAATGCTGAAGGCATCACAAACGCTGGAACAATCGACTGGATTAGCCATTGGACCGAGGAGATCCGTTGTTGAGTCATGTAAGCAGATTTTCATGTGTTTAAAAATGGTCTTACAGAGACAAACAGAAGCGGGCCCAATACAGAGCCTTGTGGTAGCGTTAACAAAAATCCGAGGTTTCGCATCGTTGACTAAAATACCTTGAAAAGAAAGCAATAATCCTGGATCTGACATATAATCTACATTTAGTATTTTCAAAAATAACTAGTTAAGATAGACACATTAATGACAGTCACTAGGTCAAAGGCTTTACTGTGATCCGTACATCATTTGGATGGAGCGATGGCTCACGGAAGGCGTAGGGTACATTTTGATGAGAGCAGGACATCGAGTTGTGTTTATTATTGGAAGAGGGCTATGTACAGTACAGTGGTGTCCGGCCTAAGAATATACCCCTACAACTCCTTCAAAGTATATTTATTTATTGCTGAATTACATATTTATAAGATATCATAGTTTCTTCCGTGGATTTCGTAGTAGTTGATTACACCAGGAGATGGGCAGCAGTATCCACCAGAGCACTTAACATTTAAGTGGATAGTCTGGTGGCAGAACTTCCCTTTTCAATGGACGACACATTTCCAACCGTTGTTCTCTCAATACCATTACTACGATCACCAATCCCCCCGTTGAATCCTATGGGGGAAGCCTCGTCCAGCAGTGGAAGTCTACAGACTGACGATGGACTAATGTGGGCTGATGATAATCTCGTTTATACAGATTCTGAAGATGCGACCGAGGCTATGGACGAGTGGGAGTGCGAGGTGGCGGGCACGCTGGCGCACGCCCTTTGTCGCATCGCCAGGCACGAGCAGAGACAGCTATTGGGGCTGGTGCCTCTGCAGAGACTACCGGCTTTGCTGTCGGCGGTCATGAAAGACTGCTTCGCATTGCTAGCCGCTGATGTCGAGGTAACACATTATCATCGTGAAAAACTATGAGTAGTTTTGTCACCACACGCATAAATTTCCAACGTAGCTTACTTAGGTAAGTACATAGTTTCTGTCTCGGTGGATGAAGGCGGCTCAAGACCGTTCGTCGTGGTATCCTACGGGGAGGGATCCTGTAGAAGTCTAGCAGTGGACTTCTACAGGATGTGGTGATGTAGGCACATGCTGTATATGGACTCGTCCCGTAATAGGTAAGTTAAATAATACTAAACGTAAATCTGAAGTTGGCGCAGTCGTTAGTCGATAAAATCTTAGCGACTACCAATTTATTAATAGTAGTTTATGAAACTGTTGCATAATAAGGGTTCTTAAAACACGAGTTTTTTTATAGCATCACACGAGTATTTCAAGACCAAATTATGTGCAGTTTCATACACTGCTTTATCTAATCTCATGAAAATTTATTGTAATACCTTCTAGATTTCGATTTTCGATTTCCATGTTCGTTGCAGCTTGGAGAATGTTATGATGGTGTAATATTTTCTTTAGTATCGCTACTGTCGCTTTCAAACATTTTTTTAAAACAAAATCTAATATGGCAATGTAAATTGTGTAAAATTACAGTTTATGTTTGCATTTATTTGTAAACGATTAGCGCCAAAATCCATATAAGCGAGCGTGTTGCGCCGCGTCCACAGATTATGTAGAAAAACTACATTGCAACCTCCTTGGTCCAACTGAAGTTGTATCGTAATAGAAAAAAAGTTATATTATGATACAGTTGTCCATAGAAGAGCTGTATCGTAATGTAATTTTTAAATTTATTTCGATGCATAAAGACTGTCATTTTAGTATTGTTTTTAGTTTTTTAATCTTTATATTTCAGTATGAGAGTAGATAAAATAAATTTTGTAATGTTACAGCGCGCGTGTGCGGCCTCGCGCCGGGCGGCGACGCGGTGTGGTGGCGCAGCTGGTTGCTGGGCGCTGCGCGCGCGTCTTCTGCGCCTGCAGCCCGAGCTGGAACGGGCGCTAGCGCCTGCTCCGCCGAAGCCTTACGTCGACATACTCAGCACTTGTCAGAGAGAAGTATGACAAATTAAATATAAAATGACGACCTCCGTGGCGCGGCTGGCGAATAGCCGGCTAAGAGGCAAGAGGTGTGGGTTCGATTACCGCTGCGGGACAAATGTTTGTATGATCTGCAAATATTTGTTCCGGGTCTGGGTGTTATGGTACCATGATACTCGTAGTTCCTGATACCCACGACACAGGGAATCCTAGTGTGGTATCAGGACTACGTATGTGACTGGTTGGGTGTTATGTTATGTATGAACTAGCTGGTGCCCGCGACTTCGTCTGCGCAGGGTTAGTATTTCGAGTAGCTTATATTAGCGTGGCGTGGAAAAGATCGAATATTTTACTTTTTTGTAGGACTATTTAAGATAAGCATTTCCATAATACATTACGCCAGAATAGCTCGCAGATGGTAGATTTTTTCCTAATTACTTGACACTTATCGTCATATTATGGTCAATTCACACAATATCTTTATAAATTGTAGCCTATGTGTTATTCTGATGTATTTAAGCTATATTTTTGTAAAGTTTCATTAAAATCCATTCAGTAGTTTTTACGTGAAAGAGTAACAAACATCCATCCATCCATCCTTACAAACTTTCGCGTTTATAATATTATATAGTAGGATAATATAATATAATATAAATGCTGGACATTTCACACAACATTATCTAGCCCCAAGCTAAGCAGAGCTTGTGTTATGGGTACTAGATAACTGATATACTTAATATTATAACATTACATAGATAGATATTTTTTATTATACATAGAAAATACCCAGAACACCCTGAACAAATATCTGCAGATCGTACAAATATTTGTTCCGAGGCGGGAATCGAACCCGCAACCTCCTGCGTCGCACGCGAATCTTCGCCCGCCGCGCCACAGAGGTCGTCAGGCGAGGCTAGTAGGATATAGCCTATATTAATAAACGGAATATGGCCGACGACTTCAGCCGGATCCCAGCCGGCTACTAGCACGCCGCGCCACACAGATCGTCGAGACTATTCAAACGCAGACAAAGTCGTATTCAGCTAGTTGAGTACAAGCATGGAATTGTTTGTTCCAGTGCGTACGCGCGTTAGACGAGTGGCTGGAAGGCATCAAGAACGACAGCGCTGCCGGCGCTGTGGACGGCACCGTGCACCAGCTAGCCGCGGCGGCTTTAGCACACTGCCACGCGCTAGCTGCACATATGCATACGATCGGTAACGTGGGTGCCCGCTGAGTCACGACCAGAGACCTAAGTCTGAGTTTTAACAAGCAATTGACACGGACGTATCGTGTAGTGTAACACTGATCCACCATCGGTATTCAACTTTTATGTAAAACTAGCATCTGCTGCAGTTTTGCTCGCGTGGATCCAGGATTTAAAGAAGCATATTATGTACATTAATCTCTGTGCCTTAATTTGAATTGGTTGAGTAACAAACATCTAAAAATTATCTCATTGTGTTTTTGTTTGTTAATAATGTTTTATAGAGTTATTACTAAATATGATTATGATAACTGGCTAGTGACGTAGGCAAGCGTCACTCCAGGCATAGAAGACCTTGTTGGTTAAGGCAATAACTATTTTTTTTGTAAAGATTTTGAAACTAGCTCCCTCTTCTTGGTGATGATTTTTCAGTTCAGCTCATCATTTCGGCGCCTACCTGAAGGCAAAATCGCATATGAAAGTATTTTAGATTGCTTAAAACTTATTTGCTATTATTTTTATGATTACTGACTCCCGTATTTCCAATCAAGCATATAACCTGCTCAAGTTAAATATAATATAAAAATATACTGTGCAGGTCCCGCGTTGTTTTCGGAGCCGTCGTATGCGCGAGCCGTCAGCCAGCTGTCGGGCGCGCACGACCGCGACGCCGTCATGTTAGCTGTTTACATGCGTAAGTTACTATTATTTATTTATTTATTTTATTAATATGTTAGGGTGTGGTAGCTTTAATTGACGTAGAAACTATCGATCGACGTCGACTACCATCGATCGATGCCTTGTGGTGTGGTAACACCCTTGTTACTTCTTAGCTGTGGAATAAAGTTTTGTTTATTTCTAAAGCAAACAAATGGTATGCAAAAAATTGCCTTTTATACAGTGTGACTTAGCAGAAAGAATATTCCAGCTGTGTCACCGTCTCTTAGTGTCGTCGTCCCGTTTTGTCGAAATTTAATGTCAAATTATATCGATTCAGAGATCCATATTTGCAGCCCAGATGTGACAGAGCATGGGCTCCCGTTGGCTCTCATTGAATGTGGGACCCAAAAAATTAAATGATGTACGTTGATTCCAGGTAAGGTGTTGGCGCAACTGAATTTGGCGCTGCGTAACAAAAGCGAGCAGTACCCGGACGCGTTGAAGGCGATATTCCTCCTCAACAACACTCTTTACATCATACAAGTACGTGTTCATCACACTTTTCTTAAGTTCCTTAACGATTTATACGACTTTTAGGGGTGGTATTGACTTGTAGGGGTTTTAGTGGATGTAGTAGTTTTTAAGAGTTGAATGACGGGGAGTTTTCTGAGGCGGTGTGGTGATTTTTTGGGATTTATAGGAACTTTTAGGGGGTTTTTAGGGTTTCAAGCGTTTGCAGGGCTTTTTAGGGACTTTGAACCGATTTTTAGGGGTTCATAGGGAGAAATTCATAGGGTTTATCCGCGGACGTCCTTCGTGGTGCGGCGGGCGAGCAGCTAGCTGAAATGCGAGAGGTGCAGATTTGATTTCCGCTGCGGTATAAATGTTTGCATGATCTAGAAACGTTTATTCAGAGTGGGTGTTGTGGTACCATGCGTACTCGTAGTTCCTGATGCCTACGACGAAGGGAATCCTTGTGTGGGATCAGGACTATGTATACTTTTTGGTGTTATTTTTATGTTATTATGGGGTTTAAGGGTTATAGAGGCTTGCAAAGTTCGGTTGTCCACTGGTTGTAGTTAGACATAGTATAGTACCGTGCGCGATAACAGTCTATAACATTTACAAAAGTAAACTATAGGGTATGTAAGGTGTATATAAGATTTATATAAGGTATAGGCTGCACTTAGTGCTATACGGATGGTCCGTACGGACGTCTGTTGTCCGGAGCTATCGTATAGAAATCAATTATTGCGTTTAGTAGTGCACGGCCCGCGGAGCGTCCGTCCATCCGGTCGAGGATCCTCCGTCGTGCGCGGCCGTGCTCCATACGCCCGTATCCGGACGCACTAGGCATCTAATCTACGCGTTTAGTGCTGTGCGGACTATATTCTGCTATACTGCTGCTGTTTGCGACTATACTCGTCCGAACAGTATGATGGTCCATGGAGCACTAAATGGTCAACCGTACCGAGGATCCGTACTGCGGAGCTCCGTACGGACCATCCGTATAGCACTAAATGCAGCCATAAGGTTATATTCGTGTTCTCAGGGTCTACAGCGCAGCGGTTTGTTGGATGTGCTAACACTGGCGGAGCCGGAATGCGAAAAGAATTACCGCGATATGATACAGGAGCACAAAAATGCCTATTCTCAAAGGTAAGTATGCACTGATGACGATTCTGTCCTTTGCACGACTAATGTCCAAAATACAAAATGTCCAACTAGGATTAAGTGCTGTACTGTGACGTAACACACAAATTGACAAGTTCTTACTATATGAGCTTAGTCGGTAAAAAGTTCGTTGAGATATTATTATTATTTATTTTTACACTAGGTACTTAACAAGCATACGGCCTACCTTATGGAAAGTAGTTACCGTAGCCTATGGAAACCTGCAACACTAGAGGCATCAAACGCGCGCTGCCGACCCTGAGACATAAAGATGAAAAGTCTCATGTGCCTGTAATTTCACCGGCACCCGTACCCTTCAAACCGAAACACAGCAATGCGAGCATTACTGCTTGACGGTAGAAATAGGTGCAGTGGTAGTACTTCCCCGGACGAGCTCTTTCACAAGAAGTTCTACTACTAGATAGGGGCGAATATCGGAACACCGCGAGGTCTCAGTTCGAGGCGAACTACTGGTTATTAATATTCAAATAATCTCATGGTGTTTCATTAACTGTTTATAGCTGGAACAAAATAATAGCTCACCTCGTGTTGGACGAGGCGCTCCCAGCCAAACTGCGGGACAAGGACCGACAGATGCTTAAGGACAAGTTTGCGGTAAGCCACATACTTGGATAAGTTTCACGACTTGAGTCGTGCGAAAAAAATAGGTCTTAGTTACGCCCTGGCCGGGCCAAACATGGGTCGAGTTATGGCCTCGAAAGCCAAATATGCATTTTGTATTGTTACAAAGTTTAAGTCACTCCAAGTCATGTTGTAGTTAAGACTTTTGGCCGATAATTTTACACTGTTGAAAGTGTCAAGGTACTCATATTTTAACATGACGTGTCATTTAACGTGAGTTTCCTTCTTCCATGGTTTCGTTCAATTTTTCGCCATATATATACATATATGATATATGTAGATAGATAGCAATTATCGATGTGCAATGCCTAATAATTTCATATCATCATTACCATCATCAGCCGCTAGGCGTCCACTGCTGAATAAGACCTCCCCCGCGGAATGTAATATGTTTGGATGAAATGGACACACAATTTGCAAACTGAGGCCCAATTCTCCCCTCTGGGCGGTAGAGACCAACGGGGCGATTGCGTTAGCAAATGGTGATGGGGAACGTAGCTATGTGTATCATTTACAGCGTTTTAGGCTGTCGCAAAAATTATGAAACGTAAACTTTTTTACTTATTTATTTCTTTTTAAGTTTATACAATTTTGGATAGCGCTGGGACTCTCCAAAAAATCCCTATAGCTACATTTCCATCGCCATTTGGCAGCGCAACTCTTAGATAAGTATGCATGGATATATTATGGTATGGTGTGACTGAGAAAATGCAATCTAATTTTGTTGACCTTATGTTTTTGACTTAGAGCGGTTTCGCACTACGTACGATCCGAATGTGTACGGACTGTGAACGGTCCGGAGTAGACGTAGGACTATTTCTATGGTAGTTTATGCACTAGATCCGGCTTCCGTCATCCGATTTCTTCATATATCGAACTGCTAAGGAGTGGAACTCGCTGTCGTCGTATGTCTTTCCTGAAAACTATAATTTGGGTCTTTTCAAGGCAAGAGTGAATAGGTGCCTTCTAAACCTTCATGCTCCATCGTCGGCTGCATCAGCACTTACGACGAGGGTCTATAATAGTAAAAAAAAAATAAAAAAATTCACGTATACGGATTGGACGTAGTGCGAAACCGCTTTTATTGTTATTATTTCATTTTTGACATTATTTTATATTATTATTCTGTTTCTTTTTTTTGTTTCATACTGTATCTTTAATTAATTTTATTGGTATATAAACCGTGTTAATGAATTAATTAAAATAAATAAATAAATGTGTCAGTCGTTCAACCGCGAGTGGGACGAGTGTACGCGTCTGCAGCGCGGCTACAGCGTGCCGGACGCGGAGCTGCGCGAGGCGCTGAAGCGCGACAACAAGCAGGCCATCCTACCGCGATACTCTGCCTTCCACGAGCAGTGCGCGCCGCTGCCCTTCTCCAAGAACATGGACAAGTACGTCAAGTACACGCCGGTGCAGGTCAGTCACACGCTATTTTTTAGTTCTGGACCACGTTTACTCGCGGGCGCTTAAAATTATGACGTAATATCCAAGTTTTCACGTTCTAAAAGCACGTGCGTCTACCGACGTCTACCTCACCCGCACCCGCCGCCGCGCCCCTACGTGATTAAGGTGATTGCTCTCGCATGTGGCGCGAAATTCAAATTTTATTGTGTTTATTGTAAATCACAGCTAATCAACACTTCTTGAGATAGAGAAAACAGATTTTGCGAAAACTAGGAGACCTAGCACACATGTTTTAATTGATAGTATCTCATAAATGTCATTAGTTAAGCTACGCATACCTTTAAACCAAAAAAACACTGTAAAAATCATTGAAGAGTATTCGTAGCTGAAGTAATGATCTATATGTGAAACTATAAACTAAAACATGTGTGTTAGGTCTCCTAGTTTTCGCAAAATCAGTTTTTACTATCTCAAGAAGTGTTGATGAGCTGTAATGAGCAAAAACGCAATAAAATTTGAATTTCGCGCCACATGCGAGAGCAATCACCTTAAGCACTTAACCTATGTAGGCACATAGCACAGAGGACCACTTCTCTTATTAATTTTGAAACTACTCTGAAAGTTGACCGAATTTCAGACTGAATTGTGAATTAACAGAAAGTTAGTATTCTGCTCCCTCATAATAACAATTTAGTCTACTTTCGATTCACGGTGACTACCATTAGAGCAGGATAGTTGTACATATAATTGGAATGAGTAAAGAGAGGCTCTATTTAAGATACAATTATTAAAAAACTTTTAATCGTTCAAGTTTCAGTCACATTTCGATATAATCACACTACCGTCTTGTATTTGAAGTTAAGAGCTTGTCAAGATGAGGCGATTTACGCGCGACTGCATGTGGACGGAATGTATGAAGCTCTAGTATTTCACAATCGCGCGAGTTGAATCGCGCGTAAAACGCCTCATCTGGACAAGCTCTAAGAGAATACCATTTCTGACATTTAAGACTGACGGAAATGAAAGATGGACGAACTCTTATACTAGGATCTTTTCTACTGCACGCCCTGTCAGTAATATTGCAAACATACCCCTCATTTGTATGAGGGGTATGTTTGCAATATTACTGACAGGCTATTTGAACTTACATGCCCGAGACTCACGTAATTGATTTTATTTCAGATCTCTACGCAACTGGACGGATATTTCGATGAGGCTGCTTGAATATGGAACAATTACATTTATTATTACAAGCCAACGTCCTACTGCAGGGCAAAGACTCCCTACCTTCATTCGACTCTTCTCTATTGAGTGCCTTTGTTGGCCAGTCCCATGAGGGACGAGCTAGACTCTATGAATAGGAGCCTAGCTCGTCTCTCCATCTTCATTTTTAATAACATTTATAGTGAGAAAAAAATATTGTAAGTATTATCAGTTTATTATTATTCTATGGCATAAATTATTTAATTTTATTATTGTACCATTTATTAAATAAGTTCTCTTTAATAAAACAGTAAGTACAGAGATCAGAATTTGTTTTATTATAAACAGTAATAACATAACGCTCAACAGTCACACACAGTCCAGCCCCCTATTCCCAACCTGAAAGTCACTCGGTGACTAACGTTTCACAAGTAAAATTACCACTAATTGCTCAAAATTAACATTAAGAATTGTCAAATTAATGGTCATGTTACTCATTTATTTATTTTATCTACTTGTCAAACGTTTGACAAGTCACAGGTCACAGTTTTGGTAATGTTTACGTCGCAAACTATATTTATATTCAAACTTTATTATGATTATATTATATTAAAGGACTTTATAAAAATCTATCAAAGTTAAACGAAAAAATTGCCATACCTTACTATTCAATAGTGTCAAACAGGTATATTAAAAGTAATGCTTGAATGTAAATACATAACGTTTATAATTAATATTATAAGTATTTAAAATACATATAAATGTATCTTGTTGAATGCACAAAGCACTACCAGATATTACATTTTACCCGACTACAGCAAAGCAAAAGAAGGGTTATAATATATAAATCGTGGCATTGGAGTCACGAGGCAAGGCAAGAACAAGAGTAGCTATTGAGTTGTGTTAGCTTGTCGTCCTTGGCGGGTTTTCTTTGATTTCTTCTTTTTCTTTGGCCACTGAAACAAACATATCATGATATATCAACACTTCTTAGCTGGAGAAAATATTACACTACAAACAAAAATATAATAATAACAAAAGTGGTTTTCTGTGACAGGACACAGAAAGCTCTCACTGATCTACACATCCCAGCAAATAAACTACAGAATAATATTTCATGCAAATATATTTTTATCTACTACCCCAATGACGGAACACGTTGAAGTAATCGTGTACAAGTCATTTGGACACTTAGCTTATGTATTTGAAAAAAGTAAGTTTATCAAAACTGAAAACTGATTATCTCAACAGGATGAACAGATTTTTATCAAGCGTTCTGAAACAGTCCTTTGTTATGATTTTAAAACAGACAGACATCGACCGCCCCGTCAAACTCATAATAACACCCCTCTTTTTCGCTGGGGGTTAAAAAGCAAATTTTTTAGACTTTATTCATACCCATTTTGTGAAAAAAGGAAAAACATTGCCAAAATGCAAAAATATCAAATGGCCAAATAGCAACCAGTGCAAAAGCTTGGATAAAATACCAACTGCCCGTGGTGGGGGTCGTTGTCGGAAGTGTATAGTAAAAAACAGCTTCGCTCGCCGTAAGTGACGTATGACAATTTATTCTACTAATGCTTCGCTCGCCGTTGGTGACTTATGACAATTTATTCTACTAATGCTTCGCTCGCCGTTGGTGACATATGACAATTTGTTTTACTAATGCTTCGCTCGCCTTTAGTAACGTATGACAATTTATTTTACTAATGCTTCGCTCGCCGTTAAGTGACGTATGACAATTTATTCTACTAATGCTTCGCTCGCCGTTTCTGACGTATGACAATTTATTTTACTAATGCTTCGCTCGCCGTTAAGTGACGTATGACAATTTATTCTACTAATGCTTCGCTCGCCGTTTCTGACGTATGACAATTTATTTTACTAATGCCTCGCTCGCCGTTGGCGACGTATGACAATTTGTTTTACTACTGCTTCGCTCGCCTTTAGTGACTTATGACAATTTATTTTACTAATGCTTCGCTCGCCATAAATGACGCAAGACAATTTATTTACCAAAAACTTAACCGCAGGTCAAGGTAGATAATGAAGTAATCAATCATGAAAACACATTCCCGACTGACCCCAAACAACTATTTGCAAATGCAAATATTTCACCTAATGCCGATACGGGCATCGAACCCACGACTTTGCCAAACTCGCCATGGGCACCAACTTAGAAGGTAGTGCAGCAACAGAGATACTCACTGACACTAGGGGAACTTTTGTCAAAATCATAGGCATACATAAACGCTAACATAACATCAGAATGCAATCTACAAGAATTGAATTACTAGCAATATTTATTTATAATATAAAGTTACAGTGAGTAACAGTGTTACTCGTTTGGCTGTAACTCGTTGGGAACCCTCCTAAATAACAGCATGTATGACTTTTAGCATATGTATGATATTTATAGCGAAAAAAGTTATTTTTATTTGGCGAATAAAAATTTAATTAAAAAGTTTATTATACTATAAGTATGTTTGTTACGGTCATAATCCATACATCTGCTTTTGAAACTTTCATATGGCCAAGCGGTTACATCTGGGGTACGTTTACGGCAGTTATTCAGGGTAAAATTTAAACTGATTTAAACTCAAATATGCTTAGACTTAGACTCCGGGAAGCGGAAAATTAGACCGGCTAAAATTTAAACTACCTCGTTTATGGACGTCCGCTGATATAAGTTTTCGCATGCTAGGATAAACTTTAGCGAAAGTTTTCGCCTGCTGTTAAATTCATAGATGAAGTGTCAGATTGACGTAACTGCTACGCAATTTTTGTTTTCATAAAAGTCAAGCTTTGTTAAAATAATCTTAGTTATGTGCATAAAGTTAAAGAAGAACACGAAGTTATTACGTAAAAAGAAAAGAATTTACATGAGCAGTATAACTCCGTTCACTGAGTGTATTTTTTATCTGAGAAAAGTAAGCTGGCTTACCTAAACGTACCCTAGCATACAACTAGGACGTGGCCAACGTAGCGTGATAATGCATTCGTCACCTTGAGAGATTGGTTTTAAAGTCTCTTCTCCGTTCTTATTGATTGCACTCTGATTCATATAATATCAGCTTCTATCTACAACTACACACAACAATCAGTAACATAGTTCGGATATCCCACTACACTAGGCTTTTTAGTGGGTATCAGAAACTATGACCCCCAATTAATGAATATGAATCACCCAAACCAGGAATAAATACTTGCAGATCATACAAATATTTGTTTATATGCGGGTGTCGAACCCGCAGGGCTATTCTCTATGTCGTGACAGGTTTGCAATAGACGTAAATTGTGCGATCATTGGAGGGTTCCCAACGAGTAACACCCAAACGAGTAACACTGTTACTCGTTGGGAATTTTTGTCCCATCGAGTAACACTAAGGCCTGGGTGTAACTCGTTGAAAAAAAAATCCTAACGAGTAACAGTGTTACTCGATAGGAAAAAAGTTCCTAACGAGTCACACTAATATATTTGTCTTTGTAACGCTGAAATAAATTTACACTTGGATTCTTTTATTCATTGCTGTCAAACTTTTGTATGAGGACGTTTGACAGCTATGATCGCACAACTTATGCCAGTTGCAAAACAAGTTGCGAGATAGAGAATACGAATTTCTACCGAGGCCAATAGTTCCCATTGTTTATAAAATCATCATCAAGCAAGGGCGGGTCCAAGAGGCCTCCTCCTCCCCCAAACTATAAAAAGAAACCCAATATGTTGTTTAATTGCATGATAAATTAGTACTAAACACGAAGAATGTGCATTTTTCACTTGATTTTTTAAAATTAATCCGTTCCCGTTAAGTATCATAATTTGTTATTAGTTATTTATTTTCCTGAATCAATAAATTACCCATCTACTTATAAATCTTCTTAAATTGAAGCTTTACATAAGTCTTGTCACTCTTTGTGTGTATCCAGTGGTAAGAGATGACAATACTTCGTTGAATTTACTTGAATTTTGAATAGGGTTAATCAGGCTAATTAAGTAAAGTTGACTCTTAGAACCAGATTCTGGACCCGCCCTTGCCAAGACCTCAGATTTGATCTTATCAACATTATCTTCTATCAGATTCTATACATCACCAATATGAATGGAATTAATTTAGAATCCCACTTCTGTGCTCTGAGTTTAAACCTTCTACCTTGCTCAGAGTGCCGCCCGTTCGCGCAGCGCCGTCCGACTATTGAAAGAAAAACAACACACACAGATCAGATTGAGTTACAATTCCGAAATGAGACAATATTACCTCATTTTCAAAAACTTCTGATGTCCTTCTCCGTCGGAGGCGCACACAAATTTACAAACATAGGCCTTACCACAAAACGTACGCGTCGAAAGTTAAAAATGACATAAAAAAAGTCCAGAGGCCCAAGCACGAATATCCAACGTTACCGAGACGCTAGCGAGACTATCGTAAACGTCAAATATTAACCAATCAACTAATAATCGTTAGTCGTTTTTTGTTATATGTATAAAATATTGGCTATTATGAATCGATAGGTAGTAATTAGTGTAAACTATTCAATAAATGAATATGCATTTCCTGTCTGACTTGTCTAAGTGCCTAGAATTGTGCCAAAAGATAAATAAATGAATTGTATTGAACTTACAAATATTTGAATATATATTAATATATTTATACATTATGTCATTGGCTAATATTTTACATTATGCGATCGCGTCGGTAGTTATTCGTGTGACCCCACTGAGGTAAAGGCAGACTCAACCTCGAAATCAGCAAAAAGTAGTACATTTGAACGTCACGTGTGACGTAATGTCAATTAGATTACATTCTATGGCTATTTAAAGGATTTTCCTTTAGTCAAAAAATCACTTTATATAATTTTGTTGCACGTAGCTACGTAGTAAGATACGTGGTATCCATCGCGTATTAGTGTTGCTCAATATTTTTAGTGACATGTTTTTTTGAAGAATAAGCTATAAATGACCAAGTTCACGAACACAAACGGGCGGGTACCGTAACCATCGGTAAAAGTGACAGATAATGTAAGAAAATCTATCAAAAAAATTGGAGCCCAAATGTGTTGGTGAACAGTAGTCTGGGTTAGTATATTCATTTTTTTTTGTATATTTCGAAGAATCCACAGAAAATCCAGAAATTTAATTGTGCGGCGCGGATACGTCACTTATTATCCAGTTTTCGGCTTAATTTGCTTTTCTTATTTGCAGGTTGGCAAGTATTTTTATTGTCTGCGTCATAAAACGTATTTGGAATCCAAATCAGACCCGACCCTCAATTACAGTAGCAAATGACAATGGGGAACGCGAAAATAGGGATCGTTTTGGCAGCCTTAGCGCTATCTAAATCTTATGAAACTTGAATAGAGGAAATTTCTTGACCAAAGTTTACCTCCTTTTAAGTTTCAAATGCTGTAATTGAGGGTCGGATCTGACTTGGATTTCAAATATGTTTTATGACTCAGACAATTAAAATACTTGCCTAGCTGTAAATAAGAAAAGCAAATTAAGCAGATTTTAGCACGCAAAAAGGGCCCATCGGCGGCCTAGTTGCGGAAAAAAGTCTGCGCTACAAGTAAGCTACTGTAATTTGGGGGCTGTGGCCTTAAGTCTCATTTTACGGCTTGTTAACTTTAGACCTAGTAATGTGGTAAGGTCAATTTATTGTGTTGTTTACGTGAAACAAGCGCATTATGGACAGACGGACTGATTTATTTACTTTCACTGGCTGCCCTAACGAAAGACCAAGTAAGTGACATTCATGTAGGTACCACTTTTTACCCGAAGTGGACTGGTCACTGTTTTTAACTCTGGTGTTCTTCCAACAGTGTCTTCATTGACTTTGATATTGACCGTGCTTTGTCTAACAGATTTGTATGAAAACTTTACCAATACCCTTTACTCAATTAATCTGTGCTTAAAAAATATATTACTTTTTATATATAATATAGTATTTCTCACCTGGTTACTTACTTTGTTTTTCACTAGAACAGCCTCATTTTCTAGAACTTGTATTTAAATGTAATGTGACATGTAAACTCTGGAGAGTTGGGGGAATTGAATTGACAAGACAATTGACTCAAAAAAAAATGCTGCATGTTTTTTTAATCTTGGCGGAAAAAATATGTCAGTTACTTACATTTATGAAAGTTAATGTTCTACAACAATAAATGTTAATCACAGTAGTTATTTTAAGCTTAAACTAGTTTATTTAGAAGAAATTAGATACTTCAGACTAGATGTAAGTGCCGATTTGGGAAATACTTATTACTACATTAATGACACTCATTTGGGGCCTAAGTCTGACAAAGGCCTTATATAGGCTGAAACTAACGCACCACGGGTCTAGATATTAGTGTACTGATCATTTTGTACAAAGTTTCATGGAATTTGAAGAAATATTAGCCAAATTCGCGTGCAAAAGGGCTTAAGCGCCCTCTTACTTTCTTGACTTGCGATCTCCTAGCATGCTAAGCAAGCAACTAGCAGCACCTCGTTATACATGCTAGCAACTCGCACTTGCCAGTTATCTGGCATGCTTTTGTGCGAGTTACAGGCATGCGTGTCACACTCATCTAATTCATATTTTCCCGCCAAGATAAAGAAACCACGTGATTCGATGGATTGTATCAGTTCGGTTAGTACCTGGATGGCTTGCGGCGGGTGGCGCGCCCTGGCTAGTGCCGCCGCGGCTGCCGTCTTCTTGTCTTCTCGCACTTGGCTCTTGTACGGCGTGAAGCACAGCGGCAGAATCGACCTGTGCCTGAACATTTAAGAAGGCGTAATATGTGATTTTGCCCAACAAAATCGATCCAGAACTCAGTATCTACGGGTTCTAAGAGTTAAATATTTTGGAATATCAAAATTTTATATTTTTGCATTTATTGTGTAAAGTTGAAAACACGATATGTAAAAAAAACCTCGATAGTTTTATTTAATGAAAAATCCTTGTTTCGCACACGTTTTGAAAATAAATTGAAGATGATGAAATTAAATGAGATGAAAATTAAGATAAATTTTACTACAACAAGTAGGTAATAACTATTTATTCTTATGCTAAAATCAGTTTTTTGATAAACTTTTTATTTTCGCCATAATAAACAAAGAAACTTCATTTCTGTGCACGACACTCGCTAGCGCGAGCGAGACGGCGCGCGGGTTATCGCGTGCGTTAAAGAGGGAGCCTAAATTGTAGTAGAGTGCGTGCCCTCTTAATGTGAGACATTAGGGTAGTGCTATCAGTGGCGAATGGTGAATCACACTATATATTATAAATGCGAAAGTTAGTGAGTATGTTTGTTACTTCTTTACGTTCAAACGGCTGAACGGATTTGAGTGAAACTTGGAATGGAGATACCTTATACCCTGGATTAACACATAGGCTACTTTTCATCATCATCAATTTTCATCATTGTTCACACGGGTGAAACCGCGGGGCGCAGCTAGTATTCCATAAAGCGAAGCAGAAAAAACTTATCTAGCTAGATATGTTTATATATATGGTTTTTTTTTTTTTGTTTTTTTCGTTGAATTTTTTATTTAGCTAAATTAAAAACGTCCAACGAGTAAATTAAAATCATGGGACAACAAATCCCATACTACACCTATTACTATACCACACAACTACTTTACTAATATCTTTAATTTCATTTATAATTCGACTAAACCAATTACAGGCGAACAAACATCATCGCGACTCGATCTGGACTTTTGGCGAAGAAAAACACCGTGAGAAAACCGAGCGTCATTGATATCAAATCAAAAATGAACTAGAACAATGACTTACTTGTGATAAGGCAGCAACACTAGCCCAAGTTCCGGCGGTATCTTTGCAAAGATCGCGTCTTCGGCATCTGACATATTGATGTTGTCCGTGCGCAAGCTGAGGGTCTGAGCGCGGCCACTAAGCAGTACGCCTTTCGTCGTGTAGAGCATAGCGTTGATGCCGTGGCACGACTGAAACATGATTCATTAGACGGGTAGGCTGTGACATACAGGCCATACAGACTGACGGATATTAAGGACCATTGTTTTTTTTTAAATACGGGAAGTTTGTGATCCTTAAATACTACCAGTCAATCATTATTAGCCATGGATGTATTTATACAGCGGAAGATAGTTTTATTATACAGCAGATAATTATATTATTCAGTGGGAGATAGTAATTTTATGCAGCGTGAGATACTTATATTATTCAGCGGGAGATACTAATATTATTCAGCGCGAGTTAATTATATTATTCAGCGGGAGTTCGTAATTTTATGCAGCGGGAGATAGTTATATTAGACGGCATGAGATAATTATATTATCCAGCGCCAGATAGTTGGTACATAGATAGATTATGACCTCGATTAAAAAATAGACTGTTTTTTGTTTCAGTATAAAGCGAGCGAAGCCGCCGACAGACTCAAGTAAATAATAACACTTACGTCATGAGCCAGCACATATTGGCCCGGCATTAGGAAGCGTAGCTGGTTGCAGGCAGTGTGTAGCGCGTCAGCGACCGCGCCGCTATGGTCGCCGTGTCGCTCAATGAACTGGTCGCTGCTCATGGCATCCACTAGTATTATATTGCCGCTTTCATGGTCCACACGTACTGGAGAATAGGTAAAAACTCTTAAGTAACATAACACCCAATAGTCACATACGTAGTCTTGATCCCACACTAGGATTTCCTGTGTCGTGGGTATCAGGAACTACGAGTACCTACCATGGTACCACAAAACCCAGATACGGAACAAATATTTGCAGTTCATACAAACATTTTCCCCGCAGCGGGAATCGAACCCGCAACCTCTCGCATCTCAGTCGGCTACTCGCCCGCCGCGCCACTGAGGTCTTGGAAACTATTTTTGGGTATAAGGTATGCAAAGTAACGGAAGCGTATTACAACTGCAATACTTCGTAGGGCACGTCCATCTAGGACGCGTCCTACGCGGCATGGCACTTCACCCGCTACCCTGACATAACGTGGCTGTTATATTACCGCCACCCATAACCCTTCAAACCGGAATACAGCAATACTTATATTACTGCTTGGCGGCAGAAATAGAATAAGGTAGTAGTGTAGGGTGGTAGTAATAAACGAACTGCATAAACAATGTTTTATACTATACATAGTTAATTTAATTCTATTGGTGTAATTAAATTTGTAATTTGTTGGAAAAAATATTTGAAACTTTATCTATTTATAACCTTAGCATCTTTACCATATTTTTATGCAAATAAATAAATAATTGATCATGCAAACATATTTTGTCATTAAAATGAACATACCGTTCATGAGTCCTGCGGACTCGCGCAGCATCAGCGAGAGAGCCAGCGACCGGATCTTGCCCGCAGATTGCTTGGTGCCGCCCAACTCTGGCTGGTACTCCACTATTGGCTCCAGTAATACTTCTTTCGTACCTTTCTGCAATTTAAATAGTTTTTTTGTACAAAATATATTTCAAGAAAAGCTTTTATGTAATTAGTAATCCTAATGATAATGCTATTAGTATTCGGACCTATGAGCTAATTAAAATGAACCCAAAGATGGCCAGCCTACTATTTTACCCAGGAGTTCCGTTGTCCATCGTCTGGCTCCATCAGATCAGTTTGCTGTCTTACATAACCATGCACTAATTGTTATTGGAACTACACACTCAAAGTAAGGTAAAGTTTCAAGTCAATCGGTAGACGGGAAGTGGATACAAATGAAATTACAAGATTTTATAGTTGGACAGTAGTATAAGAAGGAAATATGTGTAGTCAAAATAAATAAACAAAATTTTTTGAACGAGCGAAGCTAATTTCATTGTTCGATAAATAGGAACCTGCTAGCTATTATTGTAAAAGCTTGTTTTAAAAGTACCTATACTATACTTTTATACTATATTATGTTTTTTATTTTAATTTGGTGTGCAATGAAGAGTTTATCCATGTATATTTCTCTGATATTATCAGTCAACTTACCCTAACTTTATGAGAAGAGTGCACAATCAGGTCAAAAGTCACATTAGAAGTTGTGTTCCTCACTTGCCATTTCTTGAACGACCTCGGTGGAGGTGTTTCGAACAGAGTACCTGAAATAAAGTTTTTTCTATAATTCATTTCACAAACAAAATATTGACCTGTGTAAGAAAAATCGTGACGGTATCATACTGCACTAGGTGCTGGATTACGGCCGATACACTCAAGTATGCGAGAGTCAGTGGGAGCTTTATCGACTCATAGATGAATAGATGAACTCCGTGGCGCGGCGACGACGGGCGAGTAGCAGACTGGGAAGCAAGAGATGCGGGTTCGATTCCCGCTGAGGGACAAATGTTAGCATGATCTGCAAATATTTGTTCCGGGTCTGGGTATTGTGGTACCATGGTACTCGTAGTTTCTTGATACCAGGAAATCCTGGTGTGGGATCAGGGCTATGTATGCGATTGTTGGGTGTTATGTTATGTCAAATACATATAAGTGAAAATTATTTTGATAACGCACCTTTGCACGCACAGTTGTTCACTCCAATAATCTTATCAATAGCCTCTTTGGACAAAGCAGTCTTATCTAACGTCTCATGGTTATAGTTTAAATCTCCAGATTTACCCTTTGGAGAATTCTTCTTCCTATCGCGGTAAAGTTGATTAGTTTCATTGTTCATTGCTTTTAGCGTCTCACGTGTTTCAATGCGCTCAAATTCGTTTGGTTCTACTATTTCAGTTTGCGACTTTACTGGTTGGTCTAATTCGTTCGCTGTACCAGATATACCAATATTTTCTACTGATTGATGTTCCTTTTCTACTATTAGAAATTCTCCTGTTTCTGTATCTAAGTCTTCTTCTAATTGAGAATTTACTACTAGTTCAGAATCATTTATATCTGATTCTTCTTCAGAGTCGGTTACATTGGTTGCTGTGAAATGGAAAAGATTTAAATCTTCTATTTCATTGCTATCGAAATAGTCTGAGCTGTCAGAAGTGTAGCAAATCGAGAGTTTCCTAGATCTGTTACTTTCAGTAAGATCTGTTCCATTTGTGTTAGCGAAATCCAATCCGCGTGGCATTGTTCGTTCTGGATTAGCGACCCTGGAAGCATTCGTAGTATCGAGTGTAATATGTTGACTGTCAATCAATACATCTTCTGTTTCAGAAAGATGTTCTTCATTTATTTTTGAGAAATGTAAAATTTCTAACGTTTCAGTTTCATCCATATTGTCACTGGTTTCTTCATGTAAAATAATTTTTACTTGGCAAGTTTCTATTGTGCTATCGTTTCCGTTTGTTGTAGACTGCCCCATTTCAGGGTTTGTTAAATCTATTTCGGTTTTAATTTCTACAGCCTGTCTTTTTGTTTTTTTCGTTCTGGTTGGGTGTGGTTGGTTCGTTTCTTCGCAGCTTGAATACGACAAAGACATCGAACGACGAATGTGCCTTTTGGTTCGTTCTGATATTTTTTCTTTATGTTCTATTGATCGACTATTGGAACAGGCCACTGTTTTTGAGATATTCGTTTTCCTAGCATATGGCGACGTCAATTTTGGATGACGAGTATATTTTTTTGTCCGCTGTAATTCAGTGTCTGGTCGACCAGTTTCGGAGTCTGAAGACATTGGACGAATGTATCTCTTCGTACGTTCTGATATATCGCCCTCTGATTGGTCAGTCTCTGAATTAAATGAACGGAGAAAGTATCGTTTCGTTCGCTCTGATAATTCTGTAGATTTACTTGTGTCTTTAGTGTTTAGAGATGTTGCAGAATTTGTTGATAGAGATTCTTTTCTTTTGGTCGTAATTTCGTTCAAGTTTGTTACCGAGTTTGAACGGAGTATCTTATAAATTATGTCTGTATTTGAAAAAATGTTTGCAGGGAGAGACTTTCTCCTCTGACCTTTTTTGGATATTTTATAAAACGAGTTCGAAACGAGTGATTTTCCATTGGTTTTCCATTTTGTTTTGTTTGTTTTTGGTTGAACATTTTCTTTTGTGTTTGAGCGCACTGAGAGTCGTCGGGATCTCCTGAAGCCAACAGTATTTTCTGTCGAGATGTCTTTTGCATTAGTTTTAGCTATTTCCTTTTCGTTTGTGTGCGAGTCATAACTGTCTTCTGCGTTTAAGCGCGAAAAGAGGCGCTGACTTTTTCTTAGGCCAACATTTTCTGTTTTGATTTGTACTATGTTTGTTTTCGGACTGTGCATTTTTGAATTTGAGGACGTTGAAATACGGCGTGAGAATTCTAAGTAATCAGAATCATCACTGGCATCGACATCACGACTTCTATTTGGGGTGGTATTATCTGTATTTCTGATTGATTTGATTGTTTTTCTACTATTTTCTTCTTTCACGTATGTTTGTTTAGTTTTAGGTTTTTTTTCAATTGTAACCGGTTTCGCTTTGCTCCTCGAACGAAGCCCATACGTGCATGATAGAATTCCTTTTTGTTTCTTCTTGGTACTCTTGGGTTGGTTTGCGCAAGGTACAGCGACGCCGTCATCGAACCCTGCAATAGGTTCTACGCTGTCAGGCTCACTGAAACTTATTTCGAATTCAGGATCACTAAAACTGAGGGTTCTCTTGCTATTTCTGGGACTAGAGTCAAAGTTCGATTGTCTAAGGCACGGCTTCAGGGGGTTTTTCTCTTTGTTACTAGGCTCTTCACTCGTAGCGTTCCTGCAGCTTGATTTTCTGGTATTGTGATTGGTGCAGTTAGACTCATCTTTAGTGATAACTTCATTGGAGTTTAGATTGTTGATATTATTGATGTCACTTATCTCAGTCTTAATTCTAGTAGAACCAAGGTCGCTGAACACACTGATGTTATTCCCCCTCTTTGCATTGAAAGTCATCGTTCTGTCAGAGTTGCGGCAGATTGGCTCATCACTGTCAGATTCATCGCCAAAGAGATCACTAAGGCTCATCTTTGCTGTGTTCCCCGTGACACCATTGGTTGTTGTAATCTTATTCGTTCTTACGTTTCTGATACCGCGATTGCTTTCTGTAGCAGGTTTATCGAAACTCAGAGTCTCGGTCTTGATGGGTTTAGTGGAAATAGTCTCGTTGAAACTTAGTCTTCTAACACCTGGCTCTCTAGTAGGCTTAATGTGTTTGCTGGAAACATCATGAATCATAAGCCTTCCTGGGCTTGAACTATTACTCCCAGGACTTAACTGGTTACTATCGGATCTTTCGACGGAGATATAGCTTGTTGGTTCTTGAAACTTGCAATAGTCGTGCTCCATTTCGCTTAATTTTCGAAGCCCAGTTTTTCTTGGTCTCGGATTTTCAGGATCAAACATGCAATAACCGTGATCTTTAGACATCTGTTCGCTTAGTTTAATGGCTCTTCCGTTACTGCTAGGCTCAGTGGCTGTTTGGTTTGAAATTGGCTTTATGCCGCTGTCTGTTGCTTGGCTACTATTAGCCTCGGCTTCACAAATGCTGAGTTTTCTCATGGCAGACGCAGAACGTAGTTTTCTGGCGCTGATCTTGGGTGGGCTGGGATCAGAGCTTGGCTTTTTGATACATATTTTGAGAGGACTCTTGATCGGGCTAACTCCACTGGTCTTCTTGATGGCGATGGGTTCATTGACTTCAGCAATTTCAATGGCGTCGGTTTTGATCATGTTTTGCATTCTCTCTGGCTTGAGAGGAATTAGCTGTTTAGGAATTACTTCACTGGTTTCCTCAGCAGTGATAGGTGAATTCACCATAGTAACATCGGTGTTATTGGTTCCAGTCGCGCTTCGCTTTCTAGTTTGCTTGAGGGTGCTATTGGTAGGAGTAACTTTAATAATATTTTGCTCATTAAAAAGTCCAGTAATATTGTAGGTCTTGGCTTTAGAGATACTAAGCGTTCTTACAGCACCTGTGTATGGCTTGTTGGGACTCAGATTCTTAGTACAAACTTTAAAGGTCTTCTGGCTGCTAACGTCACATATGGTGCCACTTGTCATAGGTTCATTTAAGCATGCCTCACTAGGCTCACTTGCCTTTCCTTCAGACATGTTTGGTTTGACAGGTGCTCTGTAGAGCTTGACAGATTCAAGCTTTTTTGGACCAACATGTACAGTGCTCATAGGTTCGTTAGAACAGAGCATAGGTTTACTAGTCTTGGCTTCAGACATGTTTGGCTTGATAAATTTAGCCTCTTTGTTTGTTTCTAAGAAGCTTAGTTCAGCATCTTTTTTTGTCTTGAATAATATAGGAGCCGCATCTTCGTTCGACTCAAACAATCTTAGATCAGCGTCTTTGTTCGTCTTGAATAATCTGTTCCATGGTTTGTCGGTGTTGGGTATGTCACAGTCAGATTTTCTAGTGTTGTTGCAATATTCGCTGATCCTTAGTTTTGCATTGTCAGATTCGCTATCACAACTGTCACTGGTGTCATTGCTATAGCTTGGTTTACTGATAAATGTATTTTTACCGGCCTTGTCAGTTCTATGGATTAAATCTCTGTTGATGCTATAGCTTGATTTACTGGTATAATTGCTGTGGTTTGGTATCTTTGTCTCAGGTAAAATACAGACTTCACTAGTATTGTTATAGCTTGACTCACTGATAGTGTTACTATAGCTTGGTCCTGCTTCACAGGTGTCATTGCTGTAGTTTGGTGCACTGGAGGCTTGGAAAGGTTGCGGGGTGGTATCATAAACATTGTCATTGATCATAAGTCGGTCTGGTTCGCCGTCGGATTCATTGCTGAGTTCGCCGGTGAATTCATCAATGTCAGATTCATTGTTGGGTTCGCCAGTGCATTCATCAATATCAGATTCATTGTTGGGTTCGCTAGAGCATTTATCAATAACAGGTTCCTTATCAGGTTTGTCTATGCAATCAGCAATCACCAGTCTGTCCGGTTTGCTTTTTGGTTCCTCGTCATCTATCTGCAGTCTATCATAATCTTCATCACTGCTGACTGCTAAATCGTCATCTAGATATTCGAAGCGAGGGGCGATGGGTTCTTCGATTACTTGGGGCGTCGAGGTGGGTTTTAAAGGAGCAGTTGTTTGGCTAGGCGTCTGTGTTTTATGTTGTCCGGATAATCTGAATAAAAAATATTTTTATTAATATTTTAAGGATTCCATATGTGTCAAACTTTGTCAACTTTGAGAAATAATTATTAACTTATTCAAGTTTGCCATTTTCGATGTAGATTTTCATTATTAAATTACCTTCTCAGTTGCCAAAACAAACGTATGGGGAACTGGGAGTAAAAGTTAGGTAATTCCTGAAAATTTGCGTAACGGTAACAAAATACGATTTTTACACAGGAATTATAATAAATATTGAGCGTTTTTAGATGTAGTCGCTATAATGGCGATTATGAAGCATTGCCACGCTCTCTTCTAATCCCGCACAGATTCACAAACTTACGGTGCAAACCTGTGTCGCAGCAGATGTCTATAAGCTCTGTAGGTGCGCTGTGTCGCGCAATCTTTCTGAACCTCGAACTCGTTTCCTAGCACTATGACATTCTTCAAATCTCCCTCTGTTGACAAACGAGTAACATTATAATGAGTTGCAGAACTAAACTGTTTGTGCTAATTGAACAAAAAATTCTGTCGAATTAATAAAAGCCAAATGGGCGAGAACCGTACAGTTTTTCGTCATGTCCGTGTGATACACCTAGATTGCTTCTTCTCAATGTCGCATCTATCACTCACTGGCATGCGATGTGTGATAATAACAGAAATTTGTTTTTTTTTGTTTTTTGTATGCATTTTTACAAGCTCATTGTGAGACAATTTTTTTCAGTGACATACATACGGTGCCTGCTCTCACTCAATGTCTATCTGTGCATAACATTTACAATGACTGGCAATAACAATGACAATTACAAAAAAGGGTATCAGAGAGGTCTTATCAAAAGATTATAAATGGTCAGTACCTCAAGAGCAGTTGAGCAGTAGGTCATATGTTCGATTTTATAACCGGATGACCTACTGGTCAACTAAGTTGAGCTATAGAGCGTAATATGTAATACAAACGCAACTGCTCAACAAGTTGAGCAATGTTGTTGAGCAATGTTGTTGAGCAGTGGGGAAGAATCAGTCTCATTCTATCCTGTAGGATAGTAGGATAGCGTTGTTGCCTATACATACGAGGGAGTACTAACCTGGGCTTATAACCTCGACGACTGACACGGAAATCTTCCAACTTCGTTCAGTTTGCTGCAAGCAATGCAGCGAGTTTTCACTCGCTATGAATGAGGCGCCGTTGTCGATGGCATACTGCGCAAGTTCACGGTGGATTTCAGTCAGCGGAAGGACGGATACTGAGTCTTCATCTAAAACAAAGAAGTGGTCAGTTTTGAGTTCTGATTGTTCATCTATACAAACGCACTAACATAGCCGTTGAATACATTACCCTTCCTATATAAAGTAGTATGGCAAAAACTAAATTTCGCCTCAATACATAATATGTGATAAAAGAAAGCGTTGGCCCAGTTAGCAGTGGAGAAAGCTATGGCGGCGATGAGCTCACCACTAGTCACTTCTATATCGTTACGATTGTGTGACCCACAGTAAAGAGGCCTATTGAGGCTCTACCTATTGTGTTCATGTATATGTGTATCTGGCCTGGGTAGCATGGTCTGTCTAAGGCGTATGTATCTAAATATAAGTGTCAGTGTCAGTTCATGTATATGCTTACGTGGTATAATGAATTTGCAAGGATGCTTCGCGCAGGGCTCCGGTACCGCACACGCCTTTAGTATGCTGAAGTTGCTCTCCATCTCCTCTGGATAGTCTATGATTGGCAAATCTCGTACATCCACCTAAGAATACTTTTGTTGATTATCTATGTAGATTTTATACATTAGCGAAACGCCCACGACTGCGTGCGCGTTTTCTATACAAACTTCAAACCCATTGTTTTTGCAAAATCCTTTTGTAATCCACACCTTATCGATAACAATTGTAGGTAATGGTAAAAATCTCAAAACAACTGATGATGTAAAATATCCTGTTTGTTCTGGGTTTGAGATCATTTTAATATTTATATTATTTTTGTAAGAAACTATACTGTCGTCTAGCGTGAATAGAATAAATACAACAATTTTCCACTTACATCTATCAGATTTTTCTTATGCTGCAACTCAAAGGCATAATTCTTTGTTTCAAGTGGTATTTGAGCGGCCAGCGTGTAGTTTAGTGGTAGCGACTGAATCTCGTTTGTTTTCATTTTGAATTCTGCTTCGTACACTTTCTCTATGATGGGTTTGGGGCGCAGCGCGCGGATGCAGTCACCGTTAATCCATGCCTGCTTCGCCCATTTTATGTATTCTTTCTGCTCCTTTATATATAATGCTTGGATTTCCTAGAAATGAGAGATTTTAATAAATTATCATTATCTTTGCTTTATTAACTTAAACCTATTGGTCTTGGGTTGTTGGGCTAGGCCTTCTAAGTGGGGATGTCAAGATCTGGATGGGCGTTCTGCTGTGGGGTGTATTATGAATTGTGTCTTAGTGCTAACCCCACCTCCTCAAATGGAGAATGCCTGGGTTGATATTTAACATTGTTGAAGTATATCTGAAGGTGTTGCGCTTGAGAGCAGAATCCAAGTAGCTTTGGCAAACCTGAGGGAAGGCCTATATCCAGCAATGAACATCTGTCAGATGATGATTAACAAATAGTGCACTAACCTCAAAAACATGGTAATCCTTCTGGCTTGGTTGTGGGCAATCTCTCAAATGCATGTTATCTTGCTTAGCTGCGAGCACCCTAAGGCCATGCTGGTGCTGCTGTCTGCTCAGGGTGGAGAGCTGGGGGTAGGCCGGTACGGGGTGCAGTCCGGGAATGAACATGTCATTTCTATTACGATGGTTCTGAAAGCAAAAACACATAATAAGAAGAGTGCTAGATATTAATGTGAAGGACATTGGAGAAGGGTAAGCCAAAGTAAAGATATTGTGTGAATTCACCTTCACATTCACCTTCATGGCTAAAAAAGGAGTGAGTATTGAGATGATGGCTCATAGAGGCAATAGTCAATCGTATTTTAGTAGTAAAAATTCAGACTATACAAGTCAAGTTTACACAAAGTAGGGTGATTTATTATAGCTTATTATACTTAGCTATTAACAAGTGATAAATTATAATTCATAAAAAAAAAACAAAAAAAGCAATTATTACATTCAAAAAATTAACATTAACAATAAAAAAACCAGTCAAGTGCGAGTTGGACTCGTGTGGAGGGTTTCGTACAAGTATACATATATATATATATATATATATATATACATTAAAACATGCCTTGTTCCCCCAAAGGACAGACAGAGCCTCAAAGGGCCTCTTTTCCCGTGGGTTGCACAGTCAAAATCTGGATATACCTTAAAATTATGTGACATTTAGGTACTTATCACATGCTTTCCTGCCAGTAACTTTGTCCACCCAAATAGCTTAAAACCTTGCCTAAGAACCAAGCTATCTTACGGTGAAAACCGCATTAAAATCCATTCAGTAGTTTTGGAGTAACAAAGAGAAAAGAAACACTCTTTTATAAGTACTTAGTAGGTAATTACACTCAGGGGGCTTAGTACGGGTTTTGATAGTTTTCGAAACTATATGAAGTTTTGTTTCCATCCATACATTTACTGACAGCGTCCTTCGTTTTCTTCTCGTTTTTGCTAGGGGCGCTGCAAGCAAATGTATGGAAGGAAACGAAACTTCATATAGTTTCCAAAACTATCAAAACCCGTACTAAAGCCTAGAACAAAATCCCCAAATGGAACAGCATAAAAACGTTATTTCAAGATGCTTACATTTCCACTGTTTGTTCCGAATGGATCTTGTGGACTCCACCAGGGTTTCACCCTGATATACTCCCTTTCACAGAAGGGTGCATAATATTGATTGCGGAGAATGCGCTTTATCACAGAGTTCTTTATATCCTCCTCCTTTATAAGAGGGCCACTTCTCCCACTCCTGCAATAATCAAATTAAGAACATAATATTATAAAAAAAACATCATCTCAATTCAATACAAGTAATTGATCAGATTGTAGAGAAGTACTAGTTTTTTTCATAAAGCCCTTTCTAAACAGGCCAGTTTCACGGCAATATGGTTTATGAGCA
Organism: Epirrita christyi; assembly: GCA_951392215.1. NCBI lineage: Eukaryota > Metazoa > Arthropoda > Insecta > Lepidoptera > Geometridae > Epirrita > Epirrita christyi. Next base: position 16,261,843 of record OX595838.1, on the reverse strand, counting down.
CCTTATCAATTATAAAAGAAAATCATCCTTAATGACTGTCATAATAAAGCAAAATAAGTTGATTTAGAACTCTTTCAGCTATTTACAAAGCTCCAAGGCCTTACCATGAGCTCTTATAGCGATTCAGTAAAAAATACTGGTTCGTCGTTGACATTATTGAATAATTGCTGCGGACATCACGGAACCGATATTTTGTACTGATTATTGATCAAGAATTATGTTGCAAGATTTACCAGTCTCTTGCAAATAAAATAATAATAATATAATAAATGCTGGACATTTGACACAACATTATCTAGCAAAATCAACAATAACTTTTAAGGGAATGCAAAAATGGGTTGGGGTGTAGATAAGGGGGCGCTGAGGAAAAAAGACTCTGACAAAATATCGCAAAAAAAAAGACTTAGAAGAATCTCGCTCAAATTTTGCCCCCTTATCTACTCCCCAACGTAGTGGGTCATGGTAATGTTAAAGGTATTTTTTTGTCAAAAATTCGGCAGAGTCCTGTGGTCCCGTAGGTATAATAACACAACATAAAAAGGACTCTGACAAATTTTTTGGAAAAATGGAAAAAAGACAGAAGAAATTTAGAGTTTTTTTTTTTTTTTTGCTTTTTTTTTATTTATTTTTTTCCTATAATGTAGCATTTTTTTCAGCCATCAATTAATGTTAAACGCATTTTCTTTATACGACTTACCGTTATTGAGATATTAACACTGAAATATGTTTAAAGTCTCCACACAGAAAAAAGTTATATGACACATAATTATGACAAACAGCAACTCTATACGATACGCAAATAAAAAAACAGGTTTTTTTTTTGCCAAAAATTCGTCAGAGTCCTGCGCCCCCGTAAGTCAAATAGCACCGACTTCTGGGACTCTGACAAAATTTTGATGATAAAATTATTTTTTTTGCGTTTTTTTCTAGTTTTTTTTTCCTATCATGTAGGGTTTTTGTCAGCCATCAATTAATGATACAATCATTTTCTTCGTACGACACACCGTTATTGAGATATTATCACATAAATATGTTAAAATTCGTCGCACGTAAAAAAGTCATATGACATACAATTATGAAAAACGGCAACTCTATACGATACGCAAATAAAAAAACAGGTTTTTTTTTTGCCAAAAATTCGGCAGAGTCCTGCGCCCCCGTAAGTCAAATAGCACCGACTTCTGGGACTCTGACAAAATTTTGATGATAAAATTATTTTTTTTGCGTTTTTTTCTAGTTTTTTTTTCCTATCATGTAGGGTTTTTGTCAGCCATCAATTAATGATACAATCATTTTCTTCGTACGACACACCGTTATTGAGATATTATCACATAAATATGTTAAAATTCGTCGCACGTAAAAAAGTCATATGACATACAATTATGAAAAACGGCAACTCTATACGATACGCAAATAAAAAAACAGGTTTTTTTTTTGCCAAAAATTCGGCAGAGTCCTGCGCCCCCGTAAGTCAAATAGCACCGACTTCTGGGACTCTGACAAAATTTTGATGATAAAATTATTTTTTTTTGCGTTTTTTTCTAGTTTTTTTTTGCCTATCTGGTAGGGTTTTTGTCAGCCATCAATTAATGATACAATCATTTTCTTCGTACGACACACCGTTATTGAGATATTACCACTGAAATATGTTTAAAGTCTCCACACAGAAAAAAGTTATATGACACATAATATATGATCAAACGAACTTGCAAAGTGAAGTTCGATCGATATTATATGAGTACGCTTCATTCGAAGTTATAAAACATGGTAGTATCATTCTATGCTACTGGCAACTTCGCACATTTAAAAAGAAAAATAAAATAAAGTCCGGCTTGACATTTCCTTCCTGCGGTGTGGCCTGTGACAGCTCGTCATTCATTTTAGAGAAGAACCACAAAATTTTTCTTTGGGTAGTGGGTGGGAGGGTGTATATAACTTCGAATGAAGCGTACTCATATAATATCGATCGAACTTCACTTTGCAAGTTCGTTTGATCATATATTATAATTCGTCGCTTCATTCTTCAGTTATAAAACATGGTAGATGTTTAGAGATGAAAATTTTGTAAAAGTAAAAGAAAGGAAATTTGAATTTGAATAATTTATTACTGACAGATTTTTTAACTTAATCATAAGTATCTTAGTAACAAACTCAAAAACGAAACAATTCTAATTATAATCATTATTAAATACTATGAATACCTATTTCACATAATTTACTAATTTATGTTACTAATCACAATCAATCACTGAATGATTAGGTAATAATACCGACCTTGCAAAGTTACCCTCGACTACTATTGGTCGATGGTAAAATTTTGCAAACGACTGGGACGTACTAGTCCAACCAGCCGCTTTCCTAATCGTATCCATCGAGAGACCAGATGCGCGCGCCGCGGACGTGGAAGCGTGCCGCGTGCTGTGCGCGCTGAACGTTGACACGTCCACGCCGCTCGCACCCAGCACCTGCTTTATCCATCTACTGATGGACTGAGCAGTTGCTGGCTTATGTGGTCGCTTGTAGGTTAATATCATGTGACTCGTCTCAGATCTGATATTTTTTGTGACATGTATGTAGTCTTCAACTATAGTAGCGGGACATATTGCTCTATTTTCATGAAAATAAGGTAAAATTAGTACTGGTTGTTCACGACCGACACCAGATGTTTTGATCACATCAGAAATACCTATCTTTACGCCAGTGGAATTAATTAAAATATTTTCTAATTTTATCAGGGAGAGTGTTTGCACTCTATGTCCAGTGCTTAATGCCAAAAGAACAACCAACTTTTTCGTGATTTTTTCTAAAGGTAGGTTTCTATTGGGTATCCAATCCGCGACATAGTTTAAAACTACCTGAGGATCCCAGGTAGACGTATATTTCGGCAAAGCTGGTCTTAGCTTGTAAACCCCTTTCAGGAGGCGTTTAACCTGGTCATCAGAGGTTATGTTACTTCCTAGCAGTAAAGAAAGAGCTGAACGATGACTGTTCAAAGATCCGTAAGCAGCCCCATTGTTAAATTGTTCAGTAAGGAATAACATTATGTTTGAAAGTGAACATTCATAAGGATTTTGATTACGAATACAACAGAACTGCCACCACAGTTTATAGGTCCCATTGTACTGAAGCAGAGTGTTTTTGGAAAGCGAAGCCATTAATAGGTCGAGTGAAAGGCTTGGTGATCCTCTTGCTTCAAAGGCAGCCCGGAGAGCACTGCTGCAGCCAGGGTAAACGGTCTCGGCGATGGAGGAGTCCTGGAATAGGACAAAGAATTCGAGGTAAAATATATAATATCCGACCGAATCAGACTTTTAAGCAGGGGGAACCAGGGCTGAGACGGCCAATTAGGAAATATTAGGATACCTTCAGCCTCATCCATAATAATTTTCTTTATGCATTTCAAGACCAGTGTAAACGGCGGAAAAGCATAGAAGTACATCTTATTCCAGCTTATAGTAAATGCGTCAACTGTTACAGCATCTGGATCTGGCCTCCACGAAACGTAGGTTTCACATTTGGCGTTGGTGCGAGAAGCGAAAAGATCTATTTCTGGTTCGCCAAAAGCTGTTACTACTGTCTGGTATTCCGAGACAGAAAGATACCATTCAATATCAGGGTTAACTTTTCTAGACTCCTGATCTGCTTCTACATTGTCTTTTGTATTAATATATGAAGCGAATAGCCAGATATTTCGCTTTTCGCACCATTGCCAAATGGTTCTTGTCAGGTCTGTAAGGTGAGGGAATTGGATCCCTCCCATCCTATTGATGTAACTTAAAGCAGTTGTATTATCAACCCGCAACAAAATACTACAATTATCATGTTCGCGAGCAAAACATTTTAAACCGAGAAAAACAGCAAGTAACTCTAAATAGTTGATATGGAAATCTTGTTCACTATCTTTCCATCCACCGTTTACGCGCTTGTTATTACAGTATGCGCCCCATCCTGTTCTAGACGCATCAGTAAAAATTTCTAGGACAAAATGAGGGGTTTCCAGAGGGAATTTTGTGGAATTAATATTTACTAACCACCATTTCAAATCTGGTAGTAAAGAAGCAGGAGGTTTGAATTTAGCTTCATAAGACTGATGTTTTGTAAGAGCTAAATATTTTTGTCTCTCTAACTCTTTAGTGTAGAGCCAACCGTACTTTACAGCTGGGCAAGCTGAAGTAAGGACCCCTAGCAAGTGGGCTAATTCCCTAATAGTACAAACTTTTAATCGCGAAAAATTCTGTACCAATTGTAGTATTTTTTGCCGCTTATCTAATGGCAGTGAGATTGACATATCGACAGAGTTGTAAATAAATCCTAAAAACTTGCAACATTGTTGAGGGTATAAGCAACTTTTATCGAAATTGACCACAAAGCCTAAGCAGTTAAGTAACTTAAGAGTTTCAGTAACATTTCTTTGGCACTCCTCGAAACTGTCACCTAGACAGAGCCAATCGTCGAGATATATTACAGATTTAAATCCGCGATGTCTCATATAGCCTACAACTTCTATCATTATCTTTGTGAAAGTTCGAGGAGCCGAACAAAGCCCATATGGCATGGCACTAAACTGATATGTAGTTTTGTTAAATTGAAATCTTAAATACTTACGATCGGACTTAGCTACAGGAACAAGTAAGTACGACTCTTTAAGATCGATGGTCGCCATGAATCCATGGTTAGGTATCATTTTCGATGCCGTTCTATGGTCTTCCATTTTGAAATGGGCATTAGAAACGAATTTATTTAACTGCTTAAGGTTTAGTATGAATCTATGACCCCCATTAGGTTTTGGTGCTAAAAAAATATTTGATACAAATTGATCTTTTTGAGGTTTACATACTGAAATGGCACCTAAGTCTGTTAGGTTCTGTATAGCTAACCTCATTTCATTCTTTTCTTTGATTGAAAGAGAATTATTATTATTATAATGACAACTTTGTTCGACCTTACGATTAAAAGGTATCCTATAACTGAATCAGATCCAAAATAACTTTATTATAAGTTATACCAATCCAGCAATTATAATAAAATTGTAATCTGCCAGCATGTACCTGCGTTACTGTTTCGTAGGGGCATGTTTGTTGTAGGTCGACGTGTTCGTCGAAGGCCGCGTGGACTGCCCCGACGTCGTTGGTTGCGCTCGACGATACGGTTGTTGCGTTGTCGCCCTGTATGCTGACCGCCCCCCCCTTCTCGATGGCGGGTAACGAGGGGGCCCCGACCAGTTTCCCTGGTTATGAAAACGGCCAGCTGACGACTGAGTACCCGAAGAAGAAGGCTTCGGATTAGGAGTCTTTTTGATCTGCAACCCTTGTTTTTCAATCGCCTTTGATGCCTTAATTTTTTCAGGCAATTTACTACCAAAGAGAGTTTCATCTCTTTCTTGGTCCTGTATTAATGTAAGAAACGCCTTCTCTAATCCTGGAGTGATGAGCTTCGTTCTCACTTGAGATTCAGTATAGTGGATGTCCGTTAGTATGCGGCAGCCGTCAGATAATATTTTTACGGCTTGTATCTTATCATCGCTGGTCAAAAGCAGACTCATTGCTTTGTTGATTGCTGATATGCCTAGACCCAGCTGGTCTTGTTTGGTCTGCATCTTCTTATCTCTGTTCCTCACTATATCAGAGACGGCAGCGGATATTTCCGCGTTTAATGTGGGTGCTTTCAGCAGTTTGCAATTACTGGGAATAGAATAGTTTTTTAAAAGCTGTTCTTTTACTTCCTTCTGCATCCCTTTTTTGAGGATTGGTAGCCAAAGTTGGGCCAGCTTGTCATGAATATCAGGGCCATAAACTGGAAGGTCATCTGAAGCATCACCCAAAGCCTGTAATAACTCCGGATCAAGTTCAGGTACTGGTTCAGTAGCCTCTTGCGGGGGCGCTGAGGCCTCGTCTGATATCGTGAGGGGAGCCGGCACAGGTGGTGTTCCACCATCGATCTGGTTGCGTTCTTCTGTCAATTGCGTTCCGTTATCTGAACAACGAGAAAAAAATTTTTGAGGGTAGTTGAAAATAAAATATTTTCGAAATTAATTTCTCAAGAAAATAAAACGGTTTGCCTTTTCGTAAGAATTAAAACCTTCGTGTTGACCCGCAGTCGAACCTCCAGGCAATTTTTAAGCATCATGCTAACCCATCGTGATAACCCGCAGTTAATCCTCCAGGGAAGCTTACAGATGCTGATATTTTAATTGGCATGAGACAATAATCACTTCACTTAGGTATTAGGATTGCAAAGACTTACCTGGGTTTTCATCGGAATCAGATGATGACGAATACACAATCACGCGACGCCTTTTAGCAGTATTTTGCTTACGAAGTTTTTTGATCTTTTTTGAATAATATTCTAACTTTTCTTCGGCGTTACGTTTCGGCATTTTTTCCAACTTTTGCTTTGCAGTTAAAGTGTGTGCTTGTTGCCGCGCACAAAATGAGAATGACGAGCTGTCACAGGCCACACCGCAGGAAGGAAATGTCAAGCCGGACTTTATTTTATTTTTCTTTTTAAATGTGCGAAGTTGCCAGTAGCATAGAATGATACTACCATGTTTTATAACTGAAGAATGAAGCGACGAATTATAATTATGACAAACAGCAACTCTATACGATACGCAAATAAAAAAAACAGGTTTTTTTTTGCCAAAAATTCGGCAGAGTCCTGCGCCCCCGTAAGTCACGATAATGATAATGAAGTCGTAAGCACGACTTCATTATCATTATTATTATATTTTTATTTATGAAAAATAATGTATTCCATCTTTCCCTTCATACTTAACCCGGCTTAGGACGGTCAAAATTACGACCAACATGTACAATCGTGCGTGACAGCATTATTAATCCACTTTACTAACTGTACTTACTTTTTTAATAATTACTATAAACAATGTTAATCTTGATAGATAGATATTCTATTGCACATGAAAGAAGTACAAAGGTTGGTTGTGTGCTGAAAGTTTGATTTCTAAATATTGGTATATTTTAAATAATAGTTTTAGCACAGTCGTAATTTGGGCGTATTTAAAAGGTGGAATCATCATTATGTACAATGATTTATTGGCTAACAAATTGGCTTCGCTAACAACAAACATAAAACTCTTAACAGTTCGTTTACCACATAACAATAAAATAAATAGGTATTTGGTACACGCTCTGTTAAACTGTAAAAAAATATATTTACAACAACAACAACAATCAAATAAAATATACAAACGTGAACAAGCATTGAAATAAAACAAAATATAAAATGTATGCAATGAATGATAAAAGGTTGCACAAAAGTTGTGTATTTTTTTTATTTCAATGTAAGTTTACCTGAATTAAGTTATTTACAACGATAGTAAAAATCAAATAAAAGCATCATCATCATCAGCCTGTAGAAGTCCACTTCTAGACATAGGCCTCCCCCTTAGAATGCCACGACGAAAGCCATGCATGAGTGAGATATTCAGCGCCTTGGTCAATTTGGACTACAAAGGATGAGTGGACACGCTTTAGAAGTCCACTGCTAAACATAGGCCTCCCCCTTAGAATGCCACGACGAAAACCATGTATGGGTGATTAAATTATTTACAACGATAAAAAAACAAATAAAAGCATCATCATCATTAGCCTATAGAAGTCCACTGCTAGACATAGGCCTCCCCTTAGAATGCCACGACGAAAACCATGCATGGGTGAGCTACTCAGCGTCTTCGACAATTTGGACTACAACGGCAGTTGGTTTGCCTGATGCCGTGCTTTCCCAATCCGGGATAAACTCTATGAATATCCCGGAGGAGGCGTCGAAAGCGAGCGGCATCGCTAGGTAATTTTTTCAAAATGTTACTACGATACATGAACTCACCCATGTACCATTTTAATTTCCTGTCACTGCGGCAGGTGCGACAGTGACGTTTCAGCTCCAGCCACTGACGCTCCATTGTATTTGTGTGAACTACCACCGATACATTAGGAGTGCCAGGAACTGGAACGCCTAAAGATGGGTCAACCGGGATTATGACGTTACCTCCCACAAAGTTCTGGCTGTGATTAACAGTCGCGTGTCCACTCATCCCTAGGCGTAAATCAACCCCTGCATATGATCGGTGCATGTCCGACATTATAAAAGTGTTTTGTTGCACGTTTGCTGCTATGATCCCATCTAAAGTTGAGCGATTTTTATTAGGGATCAGCTCAACGTGCAATCTTTTAGTAAGTCGGCTCATGCACCCAAACGACCATGTTTGACGTCGCAGAAGCCTACCACGGTGATATTTGCGCGTATAAAGGTGCGTTTCGTCGACTTCGACAACGTCATTAGCACCGCCGATCATATCACGGTAGTGACCTTCTGACACCTCACACACCTCTCTCAGAAAATGATATATTTGTATAGCAGTTTTTTTGGAAACCCCTACGTCTTTTGCGGCTTGTGTGACCTTGTCCTTGCGGAAGAAATGGAGGATAAGCCTCAGGGTTTCCAAAAAACCAATGCGACTCCGTTCGCGTTTCCTATGCTGTTGATTTAGTAGGAGTAAAGTAGCTGCCATTCTACTAACTTTATAAAGGTATTTGGCATTTATTTATGTCACGCGTGCAGAAGTCAAAATATTAGTTTTTTTGTCTTCTGACAATGAGAGTTCCCGATAAACTGGTATATTTATCGGCGCGCCTGAATCATAAAACTCGGTCATTGAAAAAAATTATCAAAACATCATCGTTGTACTTTGGCTGCAATCACCGTGCGCCAGGCGTATGAAAAATATAAAAGGCGGCGCAACAACGCCCGGCATTCATTCAGTCATTGGCAGCGGTCGAGGCAACAGGTCCGGAATAAAAGGCGGTACAACAAGAGGCGGCGCATGTTCAACCATCGGCAGCGAACAAGTCGATACCTTCGGCTTTCTTCGGCACGTGCTTCTCCAGCGGTCGAGATGTTAACTAGAAGCCGATTCCGGAGCAGCCATCTTGTTTTTTTTACACATTTAATAAATGTAAAAGTTTTAATTTTGTTTGGCTCTATCAGGTCCTCGCGTCGATTTGTTAGCCGTTCGTCCTGCATGCAGTTAGTCCAATTCGCGGTTTGTCCAATACGCAGTCAGTCCTAAAATCAGGCCGAACTGCCAATTCACTTGGTAGCAGTTGGTCCAAATCGGAGTTCGTCATATTTGCAGTTTGACATACCGGCAGCCCACCCCAAGCCCAGTCCGTCTCATACGCAACTCATAAGTAATAAAGTAGAAACAAAAAACCTTCCTAAGCAACTACAAGTGACAGGATGAACCCGTATACAATTTTGAGCTGTGTTTAAAGCAATACGTTTTATCAAACACTGTTAAACCACTCATTTAGAACATAAAGCTATAAGATCAGCAAAATTCACTAATGTGCTGCTTGGGAAGTGTCGTTATAAGAAAACTCTTGGAAACGACTTGGAATAACTGCACGTAGGACGAACGGCTAACAAATCCTCGCGTCGGTGCTATTTGACTTACGAACGACTTACTTAAAAAAAAACCTGTTTTTTTATTTGCGTATCGTATAGAGTTGCCGTTTTTCATAATTATGTGTCATATGACTTTTTTACGTGCGACGAATTTTAACATATTTCAGTGAAAATATCTCAATAACGGTGTGTCGTACGAAGAAAATAAATTTATCATTAATTGATGGCTGACAAAAACCCTACATGATAGGAAAAAAAAAACTAGAAAAAAACGCAAAAAAATATTTTTATTATCAAAATTTTGTCAGAGTCCCAAAAGTCGTGTTATTTAACTTACGGGGGCGCAGGACTCTGCCGAATTTTTGGCAAAAAAAAAAACCTTTTTTTTATTTGCGTATCGTATAGAGTTGCTGTTTGTCATAATTATGTGTCATATAACTTTTTTCTCTGTGGAGACTTTAAACATAATTCAGTGGTAATTCAAATTCAAATTCAAATTCATTTATTTCATAATTTATAACCTAACAGTTTTGATACCAACGCGTTATAAACAGTGTCACATTAATAATTAAATTATACACATTGTATTGTTATTACAGCACTACCAAGGTAAGTACCTCCATTAATCCAGTAATATCTCAATAACGGTGTGTCGTACGAAGAAAATGATTTTATCATTAATTGATGGCTGACAAAAACCCTACATGATAGGAAAAAAAAAACTAGAAAAAAACGCAAAAAAAATAATTTTATCATCAAAATTTTGTCAGAGTCCCAGAAGTCGGTGCTATTTGACTTACGGGGGCGCAGGACTCTGCCGAATTTTTGGCAAAAAAAAAAACCTGTTTTTTTATTTGCGTATCGTATAGAGTTGCCGTTTTTCATAATTGTATGTGTTATGACTTTTTTACGTGCGACGAATTTTAACATATTTATGTGATAATATCTCAATAACGGTGTGTCGTACGAAGAAAATGATTGTATCATTAATTGATGGCTGACAAAAACCCTACATGATAGGAAAAAAAAACTAGAAAAAAACGCAAAAAAAATAATTTTATCATCAAAATTTTGTCAGAGTCCCAGAAGTCGGTGCTATTTGACTTACGGGGGCGCAGGACTCTGCCGAATTTTGGGCAAAAAAAAAACCTGTTTTTTTATTTGCGTATCGTATAGAGTTGCCGTTTTTCATAATTGTATGTCATATGACTTTTTTACGTGCGACGAATTTTAACATATTTATGTGATAATATCTCAATAACGGTGTGTCGTACGAAGAAAATGATTGTATCATTAATTGATGGCTGACAAAAACCCTACATGATAGGAAAAAAAAACTAGAAAAAAACGCAAAAAAAATAATTTTATCATCAAAATTTTGTCAGAGTCCCAGAAGTCGGTGCTATTTGACTTACGGGGGCGCAGGACTCTGCCGAATTTTTGGCAAAAAAAAAAAACCTTTTTTTTATTTGCGTATCGTATAGAGTTGCCGTTTTTCATAATTGTATGTCATATGACTTTTTTACGTGCGACGAATTTTAACATATTTATGTGATAATATCTCAATAACGGTGTGTCGTACGAAGAAAATGATTGTATCATTAATTGATGGCTTACAAAAACCCTACATGATAGGAAAAAAAAAACTAAAAAAAAACGCAAAAAAATATTTTTATTATCAAAATTTTGTCAGAGTCCCAAAAGTCGTGCTATTTAACTTACGGGCGCAGGACTCTGCCGAATTTTTGGCAAAAAAAAAAAACCTTTTTTTTATTTGCGTATCGTATAGAGTTGCTGTTTGTCATAATTATGTGTCAGAAGACTTTTTTACGAGCGACGAATTTTAACATATTTCAGTGGTAATATCTCAATAAAAGTAAGTCTGACGAAGAAAGTGCATTTAACATTAATTGATGGTTGAAGAAAACTCTACACGATAAGCGAAAAAAAATATAAAAAAAGCAAAAAAAAAATTTTTCGTCAAAATTTGGCAGTCTTTTTTCCTCAGCGCCCCCTTATCGACACTCCGACCCAAAAATGTACTTACCAATCAATTATCATGGGTTTCGACCAATCAAAATCCATTCTAGGGTTTGTATTTAGCTTTTCAAAGAGACTGGCTATTCAATGTTGGGTTGAGGTTGTTTCGCTTCGTCTAGGCTTTATTAGAACACTGAAAATAACAGAACCAAGCAGAACTACGGTTACGAAGCGGTGGCGGCGACTGGGTAGGTCTAATGGATATTTTGTTTTTTGGCCGGGGCGGCCCGCTAGTCAATCCACTGTGCTGTGCTAAGGGCAGGCAAGGCCGAGCCGAGTAAGCCAGCCCACGGCTTTATTTCTTTAACAATATGATTCTCAGATTAATAACTTTACACTTTAGAGCTAATTAGAACTATTTAGAACAGATAATGTGTGTGTGGTATAAAATTGAACACACATTTTTTATAATCTATGTTATGTACTGTCTAGGCACTGTCAAACTGTGTTGAACTTGTCAAAGTAATTATATTGTTATTTTTTTCTCCCTTTTAGACAGGCTAAAGTGTTAAGACCATACCACCTGATCTTACGTAGGGATGTCTTTCGTTTTTATGAATATTATAATGGTAATGTCAAGTCGTCAGTCTCAGTCAAGTCATGCTTTACACAGGAAGTTGGTGGATGGAGGCGGCTCAAGACCGTTTGTCGTGGCATTCTAGGGGGAGGCCTATGCCCAACAGTGGACTTTGACGACCTCTGTTGGCGCGGCGGGAGAGTATCCAGCTGAGATGGAAGGGGTTGCGGGTTCGATTCACGCTGCGGGACAAATGTTTGTATGATCTGCAAATGTTTGTTCCGTGTTATGGTACCATGATACTCGTAGTTCCTGATACCCACGCACGGCACAGGGATGGATTCATTCCCACTAGTCCCTTTTGGCAGTCCCTTTAAAGGTACTAATGGGACTTTTTTTTCCCACTAGTTCCTTTGAAACAATCAAAGGGACTAGTTGGAAAAAAAGTCCCATTAGTACCTTTAACCCATGCTGGGCAGGGGGATAGAAAAGAGGGTTTGCGCTGCACGTAGCATAGGCTACATTTTACTACGGTAGGTACATCGTTTACTGACTTCAACCGGAAAGGGTTTTACAGTCCCTGTTTAACAATGGGATTGTTAATAACTGGTAGTTCGCTCCGAACTACCACTAGTGTGGGATCAAGACTACGTTATGTGACTGTTGGGTGTTATGTTACTTCTACAGGCTGATGATGATGATTATTAGCTAAACTAATTTATGTACTTACCCGAAGTTGTTGGGTAATTTTCGTTGGTATAAGATATTTTGTCCTGCCTGCTAAATAAACCATTTAGGGTGTGTTTACTGGAAGAAAGCGTTAGCGAAGTTGGTCGTGAAAGCAATGGCAGCGATTGCACCACTTGCCACGATATATATACCTACCTGCGACTTTGCAACCCACGGTGAAAAGAGGCTTCTTGAGGCTCTGCCTACCCCTTTGGGTAAAAAGGCGTGTGCTTGTAGTTGTTTCAGCATCCAGGATTGGGTACATTGACATACTCCTTAATAGGAGGGTTCCCAACGAGTAACACTGTTACTCTTTGGGAATTTTTGTCCCAACGAGTAACACCCTGGGAGTGGTGTTACTCGATTACTATGATTGGGTGTAAAACGTTTTGATTTTAAGAAAATATAATTTTCAATAACAATTTAAAATTACCTTTAAAAATTGATGTTGACACTTATTGTTATATTTGTATGGTTATTTAAATTATTAGGAGAGCAAAAAAAACCACTTAACCACTTATATATTTTGGGAATGTAATGTATCTACCTACAAGGATATAAGTACAACTAGGTACATGGTAAACCATGGTACGCTCAAGATAAGATGTGGAATTACAATGTTTTTATATAGTAGGTAATTATTACCTGTAAGAACGAGTGGTGTACTTATCTGCAATTCCACATGCCCCTTCATCGACCATGAGTAAATGTTCTTGTTTGGGTGCATTTCTGAGCCAGTGAGCTGGATTTAGGCTTCCTCGTCGAACCCCGAAATCCATTTCGTTGGTCAGTCAGTGGTCAGGTTCACGCGGTCACCAAACACGTGGGTACGTCCTAAGTGCCTACTGTACTACCTACTTAGCTGAATTGAACGATGCGCACGCCAGTGTAGGTAGATGCCTAGATACCTGCCAAAGAGGATGTAATACATATGGTAATACTACGTAATAATACCTAGGTAGGTAGGTACTTGCATTTCACTGTAGGTAGATAAAACTTACTTACCAAGCAAATTTCACGGGTCAGTTAACTGCGTAATGCAAACCCGAAAGTTATTGAATAGGAAACAGGGATCCAATAAAAAGCTGTCAAACCCAAAATACAGGACACGACAGGTGACTTGGATGCGTACCTACGTAATCTTTACTCTCGCGTTCCCATTCCCGCATGACATGGGGCTTGGATATTTTAATGTACCTACCTACCTATAGGTAAAGACGTAGTACCTACCTACTTATTGCTGTCCCGCCCCTGCGACTTCGTCAGGTAGGTAATATTCATGAGCTGTAGGTACGCATTGAAATAATATATTATAATATTACTAGCATGTAGGTACAGACTGTTCGACCTTTAAGTAAGTATAGTTTTACCTTAGTATATACCGGGCGTCCCACGGATATGCCACATGGAGGGAAAGTACCTTGAATATTGTAGATGGAATATTTTACTGAAAGAAGACATTATTTGAATTTAAAAAAACAATTTAAACTGCATTCATAGATATTTAAATAATTACATGGTTGAACCGGGAATCGAACCCGTTATACGAGAAAAATAATCACCTGTAGCGTTATAATACCGATCGAAAGGCTTTATCATAGGATTATATTTTGCTAAATAACATGGTGTCAGAAATAAATAAATAATAATAATAATTAATTAATAATCTATCGAGACCTGTTATGTTATACGAACCTGTTTGGGTAGTTTGGTAGGTAACCTATATCAACTTTAGGTAGGTAGGTACCTACCTTACATTACTATTTCATCACAGGTTTAGGGCCTCGTTCACGATCTTCAAGTAAAGTGTTGATTAGTTACTTCCTAAGTAGCGCTAACCAGCAAGTACAAGTGTCGATTAACTTTTATCAGTTTCACAAAAGAAAATTGAGTTCTGATTAGCAACTCGGTGGTTAGCTGAATGATTTACAAAATCATTCAAATTTCAATCTGACCTTTCAACAGTGTTGCCAACTGGGTACTCGTAAAAAGTGCTAAGTTGCTGTAAAAAATATGCTAAAAATGTGCTAAAATTGTGCTAAACATGAATAAAAAATGCCAAATGTAGTTAAACTTTCATTTATATTCCAATAAACAAAGTAAAAGGTAGGTAAGATAAAAGATAAGAAAAATAGCAACATTTTTGTGCTTTTTTAGGCCAAATCTGACGTATAAAATGGCATTTAAAGTGTTTACCGCCAAACGATTGCGGAGCTTAGTTTTTACCAAACTCATCTGACTGCAAACGCGTTCAACTTCGGCGTAATGCGGTAACGACAAAATAGATGTTGCTAACTTAGCTAAATCTTCAAAAGAATTGTTTCCGGCTTCATCTTTGTATTCCATGACTTCAGTCCAAAATAATACAGTTGTAGATGTGCAGTCCCAATTTACGTGAATTTAGCGATTTGCGATTAACAATGATATATCAAGCCAAATTAAACTGTAACTGCTCGAATTAAAAGTTTGTTTTGCCCTTCATTCAGATTAGTGGTTAATAATTATTAGTAATGGTTATTCGATTATTAAAATGTAGTGAACCACTAATCAGTCATTCGAATATTGGCATTAGCGTTACTGGTTTAGTCTAAAAATGTGCTAAAAAATGTGCTATATACTAAACGAGAAATAAATGTGCTAAACTGATACAAAATATGCCAAATTTAGCATCAAAAGTGCTAAATTGGCATCACTGCCTTTCAATAGACGCTGTCATCAACGACAAATATCAGCAGTCACACGTCACGGTTGTCAGATTTGCGCGGTGCGGGTAATTTTTTGATAGGCGGAATCTGGCAAAAGGAATATATTCATCAAGTTCGGCAAAATAATTTACACGAACATCTCGGAATTGTTTGTCTTGATGATTTTTCTAATTCCTCTATTTGATGATCAATTAAATCAAATAAATCCATTTCTAACACTTTCAAATAGGTTTTTTCGAAACAGTTTGATACTATCTACACAAAACCAGACGAAACTTGACTTTACTCGTCAATTAGACGGGCTAACTACAGACATGAATATCCTTCGAGCACTTCGGTACTTACCTACGTATAGGTATATCTACGACATTGCAGTTCCAAAAATGCTTCCGACCTCTCTATAGCGTCTCTTTGTCTTCAAAACATCAATTATCGACAGCATTAGTCAATGTCTTTCCTTTAACGATTGTGAAACATTTCAATGGAATTTCACAATGCGTGATCGCAAAAACTTATCACATAGGTACTTAGGTAGCAGTCACACTCAGAGAAAGTAGGTAGGTACCTACTTTCCGGTCTGTCTTATAAAAAATGCTTAAACGAGACATTAGGTGTTGATTAACTAATGCATGCTCTAAGTCGCTAAAGTGTACTTTATCGGGTGGTGTTTCATAAACGAATTTTATCTGTACGCTAACTAAAGTGTTGCTATAGTGCATTTGCTTCCAACTTGCTTCCAACCTATGCCAACAATTTATGAATTTTTCATTCGGAATCTACCGGTTATAAGAAACCGTCACTTTTTGATAGAAAGCCCTCTATTTTGACCGACTTGACTTTGACATCTGAGGGACAGACTGACACGGGTGTTTGTTTTATGTTTATTCCGCCAAGGTTTTATGCAGTTTCGTGTTTCTCAACGTCTTATCTTGGATTGAATCACTGGGGATTTTGTTTCAAAATTGAATCTAATTGTCAATAGCTTTCTAATAGCCCTACTTAGTAACAACTAGGTACTTTGGGGTCTATACTTGTAAGCAAAAAGGATGTTTTATAGTTAAAAAAAATTAATATGTACATAAATAAAGTTAAATTGTTTTTGTACACAGCAAAAAACACTTGCCTAATTACTGAAAGAATGTTACAACTAATATAAGTTCCTCATACAAAATACACAAGAAACAGTCGAGCTATCTGAAGATCGTTGCAAACGATCTATAGATAGCTCATTTGACCCAGATCAGTACATATTTTCGTATTTTGACATGGGTGCAGTCAAAGCAGCCTATTATCAACGGGAAGTTTCTGATAGCAGAGAACTCCTTCATTCACTGCCTGTTCTTCAATAGCATCAGGCATTTTTATAAAGGTCGTAGAATGCCGCGCAAGAGCCCGCGCTGCTCTGCCTTATATACGGGAGTTGCGCGGGACAGCCCGTGGTGGTCACCGGCATCTTCTTGAACCTAAAACATAAATAGGTAAACCTGTAGGTACTTATATACTGTGAGCAAGCAATTGACAAAAATTTAATGAATCTTGGAAAGACTTACCTCGCATCGCCCCCAATATCTTATTGCTGTAAGGACTTGGAGCTCTAGTGATGTCTTGGCTCCCCTCCGGTCCTACTCCAAGTCAGAACGCACGACGTTTATTATAAAATTTGCTGTTTCTTTAGTGAAACTGTACCGCCGGCGAAAATATTCTTCTCTTAGTAGAAATGGGTCCAAAATTTGTCTATACACTTTCCTATTCCGTGGTGGTAGACTGATTTTCCATGTCTCAATATAATTGCCTCAATCGCTTGAATAGCAATTTCTTCACACAACAAACAAAGAAAATTTATAGATGAAAAACTAAGAACATCTGACAGACAGCAGACAGAAGTCGGCCATTTTTGTGGCATTTGTCATGTTATTGCACCGATAAAGTATGGTCCTTCCTACTCTAACTTAGTGTCAAGATAATGTGAGGATAAAGCACACTTTAGCGCTAAAATACGTTTATGAAACACCATAAATAGCCTGTCGATATTATCAAGACATAATGTCTACTCTAACTTTTTATAAGACAGACCGTATGACGTTAGGGCGAGCAGGAAGATTTTGACAAATCGTATAGTAAACGTATCGTATTTACTACCTTTACGTAGGGTGGCGATAGTTGGCAGCACGAAGCATCTTCTACCGACTATCGTGAATTCGAGATAGTTACGAGAGTGACGTCATTCTGCGTAAATAGGGGTGGGGGCGCATTTGATTAAAAACTAAGAAAATTGAATGATAATTGAACGAATAGTTCATCCAAAAAGGTTCATGTTTGACGTAGTGATTTATATTCTCTTTGATTTCGTTTATTTGACGTTATTGAGTTGTGTTTTGGTCAAGGCAAGGAACATAATTACTCTTGCTTTGTGAATTTTGTGATGAATATAAAAATGAGAACGAGCCAACTGCAGTAACTAACAATGCTGGAACACCTTCACCGGGACTAAGCAACCAACCCCCGTCGTCTCCCACCGAGGAACAATGGAAGCCTCCACCAAAGAAAAGAAAGAAGAGCAGCGATTTTGGCAGAGTTGTTTGTTGAAAGCGACAGGAGTGCTAAAAAGATCATGCCGACTGCGGCAGCGTGATGAGGAATTGAGGATAAGAGATTTTGAACTGCGTGAAAGAATGTGACAGCAAGATGAAGAGCTACAAGCTCAGTGGCTGGAGTGCATGCAAGAATGAGTGTTATTAGGAGACTTTGAAAGACAATAAAGAAAGAACCTCATGGAAAACAGTGATAGTGTATATCGTGAGATACTAGATTTTTGTTGTGAGGTATTTTGATAGGCAATAAAGTAAACTTTTCATTGAGTACATAAGTGGTTTTTATTTACAACTTTACGTAAGTTTTACAGTAGGGCGAGCAGGAAGATAAGCACTATAGGGGCGCTGAATCAAATGCCATACAAAATGCTTACGTTAACGATACGAATACATTTTCGCAAGTTGTTCCTGCTGACCCCACAGAACATTTCCTGTAGTGCAATTTTTGAAAACGTCAGTAAAATTGCAAATAATCCCTGATTTCCAAATAGACTTTTTCTGCTCTTTCGAAGGGAGACGTCGTCCTATTTTATTTTATTTCAATTTCTAGTGTTTTTTTGAGTTATATCGTGTAATTTTGGTGGCATTTTAACCGGTGTAGCTTATAAAGAGCACATGGTAGTGAATTTAAATAAAATAAGTGTATTGCGTGTCTTTTCGAAGGGGTGGAAATTGTCCAGGAACATTTTAGTAAACTACTGCCATCGGGACAATCAAGGACTGAAGCAAATTGAAACCAAGGAACTTATCTTGATTGAAACTCATTGGTGACAGACATTCTTACGATATCAATACGAGTGCCTCCTCCTGTACATTTCCTGAAAAACGGTTATTTGCGGCCTTTTTAATGATATTTAGTTATTTCAAAAATCGCAACCCAGCTACTTTATATTATCATAAATGCGAAAGTTCAATTTGTTAGTTACCTACTAGGTACTTTTACTTACTAATTTGGATGAAATTTTGTAATCGAATTAGACACTAGTTATTATGAATAAAATTGAGATTAAAAATCGAGTTTGTAACGTCTACCACGATCCACGAAACCAAGAATCTATCTTCCAATTTACGTAACATTTACCTTACTCGGGCGAACAATATATTATCTAGTCAAAGCCCCCAGATAAACTGGATAAAATAATCAAATTCTAACTTTCACGTGAACATCTGAATAAACGCCCACAGAAATGACGACTCGCAGAACAGAAACATAATTTTCAATGTAGGTATCTAACTATTCACGCCAGCCCCAGTTCTAGTTTTCTTTACCTTTTGTCTGTCCATACAAAGCAGAAAATGGGCAGCATTCAGGCTTAAAGCAGATTACTGGGTGGGTACCTATCTACCGGACGCCTACCGGACCGGTACTAACTCCCGCGCAAGGTCCAATCTACCCGCACGTGCGATTCGCCATTCAAAATATGTGTGTGCGTACATTCGAGCCAGTTGACAGGCAAACCCAATACTGGATTAGCCAATGCTACCTATATTGTTGCCTTCACCAATAAATTAAAATTTTATTAAATTTTGCTCTTGCGTTTACTGTTGCCCTAGCCAGCATTGAATAAAATGCCAGCAGCATTTACAGTTTGCAGTCTATGCTAGGCTGCGCGCCGGTAGACAGCAACAACCTGCTATCTAAGTGGCTGTGGCCCTACAGGGAACCCAATCATGGAACTGTCGAAACGTCCGTCGGACCGACGGACAGACGGCCGCTGCGTAAGAACGCCTTTCTTTTTCGCGTGTCCGCGTCAATTGGCAATTTTCGACATCTGAATTGTACGTGGATATGCAAATGGAAGCACGCGGGGATGCCACGTTCCGCTGAGTCATAGGGTTAACAATTATTCTAAATAGTTTTGCTGCTAAAGGTACAGAGAACCGAGACTTGTATGCGTTTAAAGGTAGGCTTGACTTTTAAAATATAGAAAAAGAGGAACTTGAAAATTTAATTTTTAAGATTTTATCTGCTATGGTACGATTAAGCTATTAGTAAATAAATACTAAGTTAACGTTCTAAGTACTTACATAGATTAGTTCGTGGCTGCTGGTAAGCTCATACTTATAACTTTTTCATAAAACTCCACAACTTACTAGGTAAGCTTAGTCATACTTTGGGGCGAAGTTTTTACTCTGCGGAAAGTAATAAAACCTTTTAAAATTTTTAGCTCTCTATTTGCTGTGCTCGAAACAGCAGACGTTGCGTCATAGAGACCAGAGACTCCTCTGAAGAGGCATACCTACACATAACATAACACTCAACAGTCCCATACATAGTCCTGATCCCACAATAGGATTTCCTGTGTCGTGGATATCAGGTACTACGAATATCATGGTGTTGTGGTAATAGCACCAGACAAGGAACTTTATATATTTGCAGATTATTCAAACATTTCTCCCGCAACAGGAATTGAACCTGTACCTCTCGCATGTCAGACGGTTAAAGCTAAGGCGGTTGATTTTAATGTTGCAGTTTCAAATAAACATGGAAAATATTGTCAAAGATGTGAATGATCATATTATATATTTTCCAGGCCTATAGGTGTAGCCAATAATTACTTATAGGGCTTTGAAATCATACATTGACTTGATGTAGCTCGTTAATTATGCATATACATATAAATTTTTGGAGGAGGAGAGTCCATTGTGAGCGCCTGTGGTTCGTACCCATGACTGGGAGGTACCGGAAGTCATGGGTACGAGCCACTGGGCTTTTTAGAGGTCAAACAAAAGCAGGATAAAACAAGTTTATAAGGTAGACAATGTAAGCAAAGGAATCATTAAATTGTTTGCGTCTATGGAATTACAGCCTTGCAGCAGGAACGTTCTGATAGGTTCCTTCCTAACTGTTTTCCACCGAAATCTTTTATTACATTTTTTGATCCAAATAAGTATTTTAAATAACTGTGTACTCATATTTTTTTAGGTTGGTTGGTAGAGGGGAAAGAGTGTCATAGGTGCAAGTCATACTACCCTATTTAAATGAAGTAACAGCACCCTTTCTGTTAAATCCAACCGGGGTTCTCATAAAATCTCCGTTCCGAATAAAATCGTATTCATGCCACCTTTATTCCATTTTAAACACATCCCAGTGTCACCGAGTGTGACACGCCAATACATTTATTGGTTGTAGAAGTTTGCCATGTCGTCCCTGAAGACGGCATATATGTGCGACGATGTTGGAAAGCTTCTCCATTCCGACACTTCAGTTACCCCTTGTGGTACTATGATTTTGAAATTGTTCTGTTCACAATTTTTTTATTGGTTGTCTAGGAAGGTTCGCTCTGCTATCTATGGGAATTCATTTTATTATTTTATGGGAATTCAGTTATTTAATTCAACTGATAGTAACCAAAGTAGTGCCTAGTTTTGAGGAAAAAAACGATTTCCACATTATTTATTATAATAAGACAACGCAACAACGCTTCTACGGTAGCTACGAATGCAGCTAATCCTACAATTCTAACTAAAGGTTACGTTAAAAATGTAAATAAAAAGGCACCATCAATTGATGTGATCCCATTACATTTTGAGATCCTGTCAACCATAATAACGGTAGTGATAATACAGTGTGATAGTTTAAAGGCCACAGTACACCGGCTGCGTACTACGTACTACGGCGTAGAGACGCGCGTGTCTACGTTACGTGCTGCATACGCATCCGGTGTGCTTTGGCCTTTAATCTAGCCATCAATGCGAATGCGTGAAATCAGCTCAATTCTATAAGAGATAGATATGACCTGAATTGAGACTGGTTGCTTTTTACCGTAGATATCTATGAGTAGTCTGTGCTTTATATACCGATACCAAACGAGCGTATGCTTGTATTTACAATACTTTAAAATTATCTACTAAGCAGTAAACTAGCAAGGAATCTACTGAATTCCTAAATCATTATAGAGCTGTCACCATTTAATTTCTCAAGAGGACGGTCGGAAATTCGACAAATTTGTCCCCCTGTCGTGTTCCAGGGTCCTTTGGGAGCCATCGGTGCAGTGTTACTGATTAACTGGGTACGTGAAGACATCTACTCTGAGGAGGTCTCAAATTCAATATCAGATTGTTGTGGTCTTTGGTTATCATATAATCTTGACGTAGTTTTCCTTTTGGAAACACGATTCATGAATGCTTATGACTATCAAACCCTTTAACTTTAAGACTTAAGACTTTAGCGTAATGTTTGTCTTTGAACAAAACGACCCCGGCTTCCACGTTTGCAGATGCCATAAATCTTATATAACAAGGACTTGATAGTTGAGTATTAGAAAATGGTACACCGGGCATTATCGGATTTGAAGAACACGAAAAGGGCGGAGTTTCAGGTGATGTAGCAACTTGTAACCGCGAATTTTAGAGATTCTAGCACATCCTAAATGTGCTGTGTCTACTACATATGCCCGTTTTGATGTGTCAGCTTATTTGGGGTTTGGAGAAGAAATATGCTTAAAAAACAATTATTACTTATTTAAAAATGTGAAAGTTTGAATGTTTGTTTCTTATTCAATCACGCCCCGTAATGTCTGAACCAATTTAGGTGTAGTGCACAGACTGATTATAACCTAGATTTAGTAGAATTTTACTATATATCCCGCAAACGAAGCCAATATATCTGCCAGTTCAGTGACTAAGGCGCAGGCCAGACAGAAGAGACGTAAGACGAGGACGCGTCGCGAGCAGAGCAGAGGTAAAAGCGTTACGCCTGCGCCCCGTCTTTTCTGTTTATTTTGCGTCGCAACGCTTCTATACACTTTGTATGAAAAGCACGCGGAAGAGACATTTGTCTGCGCCCCGTCCTCGTCTTACGTCTCTTCTGTCTGGCCTGCGCCTTAGGGAGCCTTGAGTCTGTATTTATCAAGCAATTGACGCGGATGAATAGTGTAGCGTAACACAAATTTTGTATGGAGACACAAAGTTTATGTTTGTGTAAGTATCTCAATTTCCATACAAAGATTACACGCCACTATACGTCCGTGTCAATTGCAGGAAACACAGATTACAGTCTCTGGATGAATTGACTGCAATAACACAGCTAAAACGTTATTCATTTTACAATTACACAAACCCGGACATGTTTTACATCCCCTACAATTTATTTTTATTCCCATTTGAGCCCGTGTATCGCTAGGCGCACGTCACATCGATAAGTACGCTACGTGGAGTTGGCTATCTATCACGATGTACCCGTACAAACTGCTAGTAATCTATGGCACAGTGCAATGTGCCGTGCCTGAGCGATGGCTCGATCGAATAACGAAATAGTGCCCTATATCAAACGCCACGTTATTGAGTGCTACGTATCGGAGACATCGTGGTCGGGAGTACACCGTTTTGTCACACCCAACGGGTTAGGGATGCGGGTTTTGGAACCGGAAACAAAGAGATCCGTAGAAGAACCAAGATCACCAACATAGCTCTAAGAAATTAGTAAGTTGTAGTGGCAATGGGCAGGCCATCATTTATCTCGCAGAACCGCCAACCGTTGGGGAATAAAGGTTAGCGAGTGGCGACCATGAACCAGACAACGCAGTGTAGAATGTCGCTCTCGATGCCTCGATGGACTGATGCCATTTTAAATATTGCAGGAAGTCGGTGGATGGAGGTGGCTCAAGTGCGGGGTTCGTGCTATTATGGGGAGGCTTATGTGACATTACACTCAATAGTCACATACGTAGTCATGATCCCACACATAGGATTTCCTGTGTCGTAGGTATCAGGTACCACGAGTACCATGGTACCATAACACCTAGACTCGGAACAAATATTTGCAGATCATACAAACATTTAACCGCAGTGGGAATCAAACCCGCAACCTCTTGGATCTCAGCCGGCTGCTCGTCCGCTACGTCACCGAGGTCGCCAGCAGTGGACTTCTACAGGCTGATAATGATGAATTTTGGTAGAGTAATTTGATGCAAAACGTAGCACGGTAGATACCGCATCTTCCGTGTTATTTATTTATTTATTTATCAAACAAAGTGATTACAAAAAATTTGGTTAGTAATGTCTTAAAACCTAAGTTAGGTTTGTCTAGACACTAGGTTCTCGATGAATTAAGTTTTTATTTTAAAATACGTCCAAAACACGAGCAATTTTAACAAACAAATGCATGAAATATTTTAAATACCTACATAACAATAAACTAGCTAGCAAACGCACACAAAAGCGAAACAATCGCAGAGTGGATAGTATTCCCGTGCAGTCACTTATAACCGGTTGCAGCTAGGTGCGCACTCAATAGGCGTGGATGTGTGCGCTTGCGCTACAAAGATGCTCCATTTTAAGCCATAGTCTTTACATGATATTCAAGAAATATTTTTTTAAAATGTGTTTAATATTTCTTTGAGTTATTTTATAGAGTTGTTACGTGCTACGGTTGTGCTACGGCGTAGCTTCTAATGAGTTTGGGTGGATCTTACGCAATAATAGCACCAAATCCATGCGCAATGATTTCAAACATAAAATACACAAGTTTTTTCACAAATGTATGTGAATGTACGGAACCCTGTCAGAAGTGATAGATTCAACCTTGGCAGCTATATTTTCGCTGAGATCGACATTAATATGCCAACTCTCGATCACTGGCACCACCATCTATCAAGGATGCGGAACAGAATACGTTGTTCTTTACCAAATAGAATGTTCCATGAGACTGACTTCCTTGAAATTGGAACTATTTTTAAAGTCTAAGAAATATGTTAATATTTTAAAGATGGCAGGGATTCGGTGGATGGAGGTGGCTCCTTCACCATGGAATTTTATATGGGTGATGATGATGATGATGATGATGACATGTAGATAATTTTAGTACCATAGTTCTCGAGTGTCGACAATGAACCGGACAACGCAGTGTATGACCGCCGATAAACCGATGACATTGTAGTGATTTCAAGAAGTAGGTGGATGGAGGTGGCACAAGGTTGTTCCTCGTGATGTTCTATAAGGGAGGCCTATGATCAGCAGTAGACGTCTACAAGTTGAAGATTGCACCAACCGATATTTTGGATATTGTCATTTACTAAACGACAATATCCAAAATTTCGAGAAATCCAATATCGAGGTATTCGCTAGAACATTTTCAAGAGCTCGTGAATCGGAACCATCTGCGGTTACGGTACTCGTCCTCTTCATACCTTTGCTTCAGATGTCTGTGATTAAATTACGCTAATAAATATTTTTGTTCTTAACTGTGTATATATTCATAACTAAACCTCGCTTTCAAAGTTGTAGATAGTATTTTAGTCCAGCCAACGAAAGGTATGGAATACCTTTGATTATGAAACTTTGCAGTATACTAAACCAAAGTATGCAGACAAAAAAAACAACATTTTTTATTGGTAGTTAGGCATAAACATAAAAAACACCACGTGTCCAAAATATCAAACGTAATGTGTATGTTTTTTATACTACTAGGCAAGCAAACAAGCATATGATCCACCTGATGAAAAGTAGTAAGTTTGTTAGTAGTAGAACTTCTTGTGAATGAGTTCGTCCGGGGAAGTACTACCACCGCACCTATTTCTGCCGCCAAGCAGTAATGATCGCATTGCTGTGTTTCGGTTTGAAGGGTACGGGTGCCGGTGAAATGACAGGCACATAAGACTTTTCATCTTTATGTCTCAGGGTCGGCAGCGCGTTTGTGATGCCTCTGGTGTTGCAGGCGTCCATAGGCTACGGTAACTACTTTCCATCAGGTGGGCCGTATGCTTGTTTGCTTGCCAAGTAGTATAAAAAAACCGTAGCCTATGGACGCCTGCAACACCAGAGGCATAACACGTACGCTGCTGACCCTAAGACATGATGATTTAAAGTCTCATGTGCCTGTAATTTCACCGGCACCCGTACCCTTCAAACTGAAACATATAGCAATGCGAGTACTACAGCTTGGCTTCAGAAATACCAATTTCTGGGGTTACTTCCCCGGACGAACTCTTTCACAAGAAGTTTTAATAATAACAAACGTATGTAAAAACGTAACGTAATATAAACGTGTATCTACGTATGTGTACGTACTTTATCATTCTGCTAAGTTTAATTAACAGAGGTATTATGCCAGGGTTTCAATCCAAAATAATTCCTTATTATAATTGTACTAGAAATGCCCTTTATAAGATAACTTATGTAAACAAAGTTCATTGTCTCCAAACCTTGCTAACCAATAACAACAATTACTAAATCACTTATCATCCTATTTAGTCCGATCCAGTAACAAAGGCACTGAGGCAGCCCCTAGGGTCCATCAATCTCGGCGGACTGTCCAAGCTGTCATAACTCTGGGCTATTTGATTAATTTCGAGACCCCGCCAAACTAGCGTGGTGAGCCTCCATGGCGAGATGTGCGATGATATTATAGCAGGGCTATAATTAACCTCCCTCTCTGTTCTTAAGAGATCGATTCAAAGGGTATAGAATTTTCAGCTATAGTAACCTTTTCTAGATCAATGTGAATTGACTACTTAGTTTCTTGATATATTACCTTCTAGATCACTTTCATATAGAAAGATATCGTTAGGTAGCTGTCCATTAGCAATATGATGCTGGTAGAAAGGGTACTACTGAACGTAGGTTTTCGTTTTCTTCATAAAGCCATGACAGTCTTGAGCCGCCTCCAACACTTCCTACGACTTTTATCAATGTCATTATAGCCTTTAACGTTTTTAATTTAGGGACATATACAACCCTACTTTTAACTGAGAGAGTAAATGGACAACTATTGAAAAATATTGAACATCACAGCACATACTTATTTCATACTATTTTATTTTATTATTACACTTTCACGCTCTTTAATATACAGTCCATCCAAAGGTTGCCTGAAAGAGATCACTCTTAGCGATGCCGCCCATTGTACCACTTCGAAATAATTTGTATTTTCTTATTTATTTATTTATTTTTATTTATTTATATTGTATGATATCTATAAGTTATTTATTTTAAGGTGAATACAATAAAGATTAGTCTATCTAACTATCTAATACTACATCATGATTTATAAAAGTTAATTGTTAGAAAAAAACAAAAACCGACTTCTTTCATCTCTTCTTTTTTTTTTCTTCTTTTTTTTTTTTATTTATATATTTCAAAAAGCGCTGAATCAATTTCGATAAAAATTATATGGAACCACCTGAACTACCAAACAAAAAAGAATCATCCAAATCAATTCATAATTAGCGGAGTAATTGCGTAACAAACATACAAAAAATATATAGTCGAATTGAGAACCTCCTCCTTTTTTTGAAGTCTTTTGATAATATCGTAGGCAAAGCTGAATAAAGAGCGTATCCGCGCTGTCTTGGTGGTGAAGGCCTTAAGCAGCAAACTAAGGGGACTTATTGTTTTCGCAAGCTGATTTATCATTCCAAGTCGTTAACAAGACGCGTCTCGGACATCTGATCGACCCAAAAACTAACAAGCCAACTCCTCGTACGTAGCTGAGCGGTAGGCAGTCATGAACGTTTCATAAAAACAGTAATATTAAATGATACCTACCTAAATATTTCTGAATATCAAGAAAAAAGGCTCCAGGCTAAGTTTCAGTAAAAAATATTTTCCTTTGAAACCTTTGTAAAAGATAATCTTAAACTGGATGTTTGGACAATCTTAAAAACAATTGGAAAATCTAGAAAGAGTACTACAAAGTAGAATTTAGGAGTTGCTTAAAGATTCGCAGAATTCATGTTGTTCAAGATGGAAGCAAAGTCTCTATAGGTACCGTTATGTAAATAATTGACCAATTGAAACCCTTTGAAATCCAACCACCATTAGCGTAAATAGGTAGGTATTACAATAATCAAACAAACACCAACTCAAAATTAAATAGTTTTAGTTCCAACTTGAAACAAAAGTTGGTGAATGTAAATAATAACCGACCGCAAACCACAGAATATAATACACAGGAATCCACAGTTAGAAAGGACCACAAATGTCATATTTGTGGAAAGGACGGTCAGCGACAAAAGAATCAATAAAATAATCTAAAAAAATGAACTAGAACTTCAGACTTTGTTCCAGTCCAACTGACTAAACTAAAGTGATCGGAACGAGGAAAAATGACGTTATAGAAATTTTTAACCTAGCTTTTAATGTGTTAACTAATAAAAGTCACTAAAAGGATCAGTAAGCCCTGAAAGCCTCGCCACATCAAACGCGGTCCGGCTGCAGTGCGGTTGGTATGACGTGTGACAGCCGTAGCTGAGTAACAGTCAGACCGCAGCGAGACGATCCCTTTAATGTTAACTGGCTTTTGTCGTGGACTGTAAGCAAATTCACTGTAGACATTGGGAATTACATTAGAGTTTCACCTGCGCCGTGACCGCGACAAAGTGCGAAGTTGTAGCGCTGGATACAAACTATTTTATAGTTTAGGAGCAGTTTTTCTCTACATTCGGAATAGGGTTGTCAGTAACAAGTTTACTAGTTTTAAAAAGAGTCTGTGAAGTTTAGTGTCACGCGTCTCTGTATTAGGTTACCTGTCGCTAAATAGACGTAGGCAGTAGAGTAAATAGAGCTTGCATTGACATAGTGTTTTAAGCGTTCTCACTATGAGAATATGGTTGCCAGATGCTCTTTCTTCCCAACCTAAGTTGAAACGATCGAAATAAAACTAGTGAAACACAGTGACAGTGATAGCCGACAAAAGGGATGTATTGTACCTACGAGAAAAAAAATGCATCCGAATTGAGAACCTCCTCTTTTTTTGAAGTCGGTTTTTAAAGAGATAGCGTGCAGCATTTGTCGATACATACTTATATGTATTGTATTCAGTATATCAGTTATCTAGTACCCATAACACAAGCTCTGCTTAGCTTGTGGCTAGATAATGTTGTATGAAATGTCGAGCATTATTTATTTATATCAGGGCTGCAAGTACGTAGGACTCGATTCGATAAATTTGACATTGAAATTCGACAAAACGGGACCATGTAGAGGTAATTGTCCCGTTTTGTCGAATTTTAATATCAAAATCGAATCGAGTCCTACGTACTTGCACCGCTGTTACGATAGACGGTCTTATTGATGGAACAATATTTGCAAACAACCTGATCTTAAATACTTTAAAAACATTTGAATTCTACTCTTTAACACTAAAAGCTTTCACAGTCAGTGTTTTTGATAGCAATCTGGCTAACAGCCCATTTAAAAAAGATTATTTAAATTAGGCGATAAAACAGAACCGAATTCCGGCGAGTGTGTCGAACAAGTATGGTTCCCAAATTGAATATTTATACTTGAACCACTGCCGCGGGCGAGGGTACATGCACAACACAGAAAACAAACAGTAAAGATGCTTGCTGGGATAAACTCTCCAACCCTTCAACGCACACCACGCGTGGCTCTGCGTCTGGCTACGTGCTACATTCTTATTAGCCACTGAGCTCGATTATTCATTTATAATTTATTTATTTATTGCTGGATGGCGCTAATGGGCGCTAGGTGCTCCTAATGCCTACGCTAGGTGGCATTTTTAACCGACTTCAAAAAACGGAGGAGGTTCTCAATTCGACTGTATGTTTTTATTTTTTGTATGTTTGTTACGCGATTACTCTGCCAACTGTGAATTGATTTTGATAATATTTTTTGCTTTGGTAGATCATATAGAGGTAAATATATAAATATAAATTTTATTGAAACTCAATCAGCGCTTTTTGAATGAAATCGGGTTTCGTTTTATTTAAAAAAAAAAATAGGTACTTAATATTATTAGAGTTTCATACATCTACAGGAAATAACGGGATCCTTATAGGATTACTTTCCTGTCTGTCTGCCTGCCTGTCTGTTTGTCTGTTTGCCTGGCTAAACCAGACTAGATGCCCAAAGTGTGCTTTGCGAGAGAAAATAATGCATACATCACAGTGTCCGTACTGCTTGGCACCTATATTGTGGAACAGTTACTAGTATTTAACCTGTGGCGAGGGTAGATGGAAATCGGCCGCGCAGGTGTTGGTATATTGTTTCGAGAATATTGAATTTTGCCACACTTATTTTACATCTCGAATTAGACGGTTCGACGTGGCGGCCTGCGCATTTGAATAATGTACTGCGGTGTGTTATAAGTATATAGGTAGGACAGTTCTAGCCTTCAGGAACTATGGCTACATCTGGCTAAACACACAAAGGTTCTTGACTTGATGTTCAAAAGCCAGCATAAGCTATAGGGAATTTTTTCGTGTCACTGTACTTGGTCTTTATTGGTTGATATAAATTTGGAAACTGTCAGTTGATGAACATTATTCCTCCCGTGATCACGGCGCATGCAACTGTACCGAAATATCGGGAAATAAATTGAATCACAAATCATGATAATCCCCCGATTTTAGTGAAAATTCTGGTCAAAGAATCATATTTATTACATTTCGTTCTCTTTCTCTGATGTCAAAACTTGAATGAGTGTAAAAACTTCTTACAACTTTTGAACTGAACTTCTTTTCCTCATGAACTCAGGTGGTACTTTCATTTAAGGCTAATTAATTGTGTTCTGTCTTTAAGTAGGGCAAAAAAGGGTTGGCATTAAGAAGACGGACAATGTTGTTGCAACTGAGCCCCGTCTACAATGATTTATTACGTGTTGTTGTTGTGTATACACAGATAAATGCTAGCAATGGTAGCTAAAGAATTCGCTGCTTCTGAATCTTTGTTAGTTTTCCGTGAAAATCCCATTTTTAATTTTCTCTAATACTATTAATGTGAAGTTTGGATGACTTTGATGAAAGGAAATAATAAGCAATGGAGATGCTTGTAGTGGGTTAACTCCATTACTACACTCGAGAGCAATGAATCCGGGTCACTTAAAGAATGTTAAAAATCTCGGAAACTAAAAATGATAGATTAATGCAATAAATTGTATTTAATAGACAATGTAATACTCCTTAAATGAAGGTAAAAAAAATATGAGTCACCATACATTTTATTAACACAAAATTACATAAAGAAAAAAACTGCTGATCTCTCCTTAAAACAAAAATAGGAAACATGAAATTTTTGAACTTTATTACGATTTTCTTGAATTTTAATACTTCGTATTGCCTCCTCGTGCTTCCATTACTGCGTTTACGCAGAAAAAAAACAACAAAAAAAACAGAAATCAAACAATGATAAATGACAGATTACAAACAAAAGCAAAACCAAATGCTGTAATTTCGTAGTTCCATCTTCGAAAGTGGCCCTTTTTCAAATTTGATTTTTTTATGATATAACTTTACAATAACTAAGAAGTTTTAATACCTTCATTTAAGGAGTATTACATTGTCTATTAAATACAATTTATTGCATTAACCTAGCATTTTTAGTTTCCGAGATTTTTAGGATTCTTTAAGTGACCCGGATTCATTGCTCTCGAGTGTAGTAATAACCTATGTATCTTATAAACTAACAGTTAACTAGTTTGCCCCTAACTGAGATATTCGATTTTGATATTTACCCCTATCTCAATGAATAAGTATATTATATAAACTTATTTCTTACTAATTTCATGGCGTTTGGATCAACGGTTCGAAAGTAATCATCGAACAAACAACCATCAAAAATAAATACCCACCCACATACATAGATAACTACCCATATACGATATACGTACGGACTTCAACACAAATAGTTCTCTTCACTTCGCTCGTTTGTCCTGTCAAACGGATTTTAAAAATCAAATATATTTTGTTTTTGATTTTGCGTAGTGATTTTCGATTGCGATTTCAACACAACTCTGCTTTATAAAAATAGAGACACACAAGCTAAAGTAAGTATTCATATAATATATGTAATACAATATTATGCACCTATATGAATTTAATAATGTATCTCTAATAATATAATTAAACCGGACTTGTTGGGCAATTTTCGTTGATATAAGACTTGTCCTGGCTGCTAGCTTATTTAGGAGTTTAGTTATTACTGGTTGAAAGCGTTAGCTGAGTTGGTCGTGGAAAGCAATGGCGGCGATAAGCTCACCACTAGTCACGTCTATATTCTTGTGATTTTGCAAACCACGGTGAAAAGAGGCTTTTTGAGGCTCTGCCTCGCGTGCCTATGGCATGTGTTTTTGTGTGTACCTATGTATATATAATATAATATTATTCTTCCTACGCAGCCGTTTAAACTAAGGGGTAACCCCTAAACCCGTAAAAACCGAGCGAGTTAAAAAGGTAACAGATCCATAGAGGGGCAAGGGCCGTTATTGTGAGGGTTGTAATACCGTTTAAGATGTTATGATTAATGTCCTTCTTGATGTGTCTGGCTCGGACAATCAATCTTGCTCGCTTTTTTTATTTAAAGTATTTCAAAGTGTGTTACTTCAGGTAATTTTTCATATAAAATGATTTAATAAATTGACTGTCTGAGATGGGAGCTTACGTTTCGATTCTCTAGTAAGAGGGTCATCGTTTCTTTATGATCAAAATTTTTACAAAATAACCTTTTTCATTTGATATATTTGATGTGCCTCTGTCTCCGAAGTCTAGACAGGTCATGGATATGGTACGTAGTATAAACAATTCCTTGAGACAGGTATGATAGACAAACCTATTTGTTTGTAATATGGTATTGTGATTGACAGATAGGTAATAGATCTATTGGGTACCTGAATTTAATATTTTGTTACTGTAAAAAAATATACAGACATAAAAATAAAATAAAAGAAATAAAAAACTTTTGTTATGGTTTCAAGTGTACTTAAGCCACACGTATGGAGAGCGTTAAATTTTAATGTGACCCAAAAAGTCTATTTTGGTGGAACTCGAACCCGCATCTCTTATGGGCAAAACCACTAACATAACCACTAACATGGTCAAAGTATTGCTTATTAGAGGCGAAAATGGACGGAACGTACTTTTTGGGTCACTTTACACATTTTTCAGCAACTCCTTGCTCCGAGGCACCACACAGGCGCTTTTAAACTAGTGGTAAGACGGACCATTTTTGTAAGCCAAGCTGTGTTTGTTGCCCGATTCTTCTAGGCTTGGTCGCGTTGGAACAGGAGTAATTTTAGTTTATAAGACGTTTCAAAATGATCCTAGTGATTTCAATGAATAAAATTCTTTTTGAGTTTGACTTTTACCAATATAAAACGAACATCTTACAGTTTATGCACGTGTCAAAAACTAATAAAACCCCCTAGCCTCTTCTTTTCTAATATTCTTTTATTCTACTAGTTCTAATACTTAGACATACCTAACTAGCATAACATAATACTACGAATTTAAATTTCGGAAAAAGTGGCTGAAAATCAAAAAGGGACGATTTTGAAATAATTTACCTACGGATTGGAACCCTCACGAGTGCGAGTTTTGCAATTGTCCGTTTCATTCTCTTGGTTCTTCCTGTTTCGTTTTATCAGGGAAACTTAAAAGATATGGAAACCAGCAAAACCTAGTCAGTCAACCAGTAAACCTAGATTGTTTATCAAGATTTCCCAGTACCGATACCGTCGAGTGTCAAAGGTGTACATCTACAGATAGCGCACGCTCGTGAGTGAGGAAGGAGCGGTGACAACACTTCACCCGGACTGCTGGATTACCTAGTCCGAGAAATAGGAATAGTGGATAGGGCAAAATAATTTATATTGTATTTTTTTATGTATTTTAATATGCAATTTTATATACACCGGCTTCTCTGTAAAAATAGTCTACTCTAGTCTAGTACTCTAGTCTAGTAATAGTATTTATTTAACATTTTTGTATAACATTATGTCTTTGACTGTACTAGAATCGACAAAATAGAAAGTAGGTGAGTTGGGGAACGAATATAATTTAATAAATAAGGAAGTAGGGGAGTAGCACTAGTGCTACTTACGTACTTCTCTTTATGCGTGCCCCGATACCACTGAGATAAATACCTACGTCCCCCCACGCTCCCGTGCTTGTCTGTTTTTGATGAGTGAGTCGTTCCCCAACTCGCTCAACAAAAACTCGCCCACGTTTGTAACACTGTATTTATGCATTTTGCATGCGGTTTTGATCCATGCTAAGACCAACTTTACTGTATCAGCGCAGCTTAATTTATAAGCCGCTGCTATAAAATACCACATCCAGAGAGTAGCTATAGCTTGTTGTAGAATCTCGATGCAACCGATTATAACAACCGTCATAGGACTATTCAGCCACAGGACACAAATCTATCAACAGTCTAGCGCAGTGTGGTGGATTACGATGCATCATAAATACAAAAAGTTTTGCCTGGTGCTGGTTGAAAGTCAACAGCAGTTTAATTACCGTGATAGGTACTTTTAGATAGTTCCATTGATGGTACCATCTTATCCTCAGACAACACGAAACTCTGTTTTCCGTTATGCGTTCTGCATCACTTTTTATGCGCCGCGCAACCCTCTG
The DNA here is from genome assembly GCA_951392215.1 of Epirrita christyi. Classification (NCBI taxonomy): domain Eukaryota; kingdom Metazoa; phylum Arthropoda; class Insecta; order Lepidoptera; family Geometridae; genus Epirrita; species Epirrita christyi. The sequence continues at coordinate 16,227,525 of OX595838.1, read as the reverse complement.
GCTTTTTGATATTTATTTTATAAGTAAAATAGATATGTATTTTACTAAAATAACTTTCGTGAATTATATCCTTCATTTTATAAAACGGGAAACCTGTTGATGCTTCTACCAACATATCGGTACGTAAAAAAAACCGGTTTTATAAAATTAATGATATCATGTATTTTCATGTCCATGGACTAATTTGTCTCAGCAACCGTCCGGTACTCGATACTACGCTGGCACTGGCGAGTCACTTACGTAATCCACCCTTCGGCTCTCGCTGATGCTGACACACCAGATTTTAATTGCATACGTGAACTATAAATAGTTAGTGGCTGGTTAATACAAGCATTGTTCTCATCCTTGTTCATCAGCGTGTTCTGGTTCTACCAGTGAACAACTTGAGGGTATGGCGGCTTTGGGACCAATGCCAAGAGCACCAGCGTGATGCAAGAATTCAAAACAAGCTTTGATGAAGAATATTCCTTTGAATCGTTTATATTATCGCTGGTCAATATCAACTGTCATCTCGATGTATATAATAATAAATCATAACTTCTTCATTTAAAAAACCGACTTCCGCCATTGTATTCGACTAAATATTTGGATAAAAAAAATGATGAAAGAACCATAGTGGTGAAAGGATTATGATACTTTTTGAATGCAAATGCTTGGTTTGTTGCTGAAAATTTCAAAATTGCCATATGTATGCCTACAATATTTGAGGAGTTCCCTCAATTCCTCATGGATTCCATGATCAGAACTGGATTCTGAAAAAAATGGGACCAATCTGGAAGTATATCTATTCAAATAAAAAAAGAATTTTCCAAATTGGTTCATAAACGCCGGAGATTGCGGTAACAAACATAAAAAAAAAAAAGAAATACAACCGAATTGAGAACCTCCTCCTTTTTTTGGGAAGTCGGTTAAAAACAGCCATGCACGAAAAATTAAAAAACTAAAAATAAAATACTAAAAACGTTTAAAAACCTAAATGAGAATTTATGTAATGCTTATTTAAACAATTATTAATAAGTAAATGTTACTATATAGTATTTGAGTTTTTAGATGACACGTTGTAAAACTATGGCAACTTGTGATTTAAATTTTAATTTGATTTTTGTATTTACATTAGGTAACTTTGTACTATTTTGAAATTTGCATGCTAGATAAGCTATTTTACTAATAAAATCCTGTAAGTATCTTGTATATTTTTCTTTATCTTAATTTTTAAATGATTTCCTAATGATTTTCCAACCTGGTGGGTAGATACAAATGTTTTATGCTGGCACTTTACTTGGTGTATATTCGCAAATGTTTGAGTTATTTTGCCGAGAAAAACAATATTATGTACCGATAGATGAGTCTATCGGTCATGAGTGGTTGATTTAACCTTGGAAAAATCCTTTCGGTACGCAAACATTTGCGAATATACACCAAGTGAAGTGCCAGCATAGCATAATGTCAAATCTGCATATTTTTAACCGACTTCCCAAAAAAGGAGGAGGTTCTCAATTCGGTTGTAATTTTTTTATTTTTGTTACCGCATATCTCCGGCGTTTATGAACCGATTTGGAAAATTCTTTTTTTATTTGAATAGATATACTTCCAGATTGTTCCCATTTTTTTCAGAATCCAGTTCTGATGATGGGATCCATGAGGAATTGAGGGAACTCCTCAAATATTGTAGGCATACATATGGCGTTTTTGATATTTTCAGCAACAAACCAAGCATTTGCATTCAGAAAGTAATATAATCCTTTCACCACTCTGGTTCTTTCATCATTTTTTTTTCATCTAAAATTATTTAGTTGAAAACAATGGCGGAAGTCAGTTTTTTAATTGAAAAGTTATCTGTTAGGAATTGCATTGGCCTAGAGGTAGCCTGTTTATAAATGGTTTTTATCAGTGGTTGTTCCAAACAGTTGATAGTTCCATAGAAACAGGTTGGTTTCCATTCCAGGCTTCATTATTGTATGCATTTGTTGGACAGGAATCAGTATTCAAGTCACGGGCACTCTAGGCGTTTGGCGCGGACGACGGCGACGGCGAGTGCATTCGTTTTAGCATAAAGTTTCTTTACTTTGCATGGGCTCTGCAAACAGGTTTTTTTTTTGACAAAAAGTGTATCCATCTTAATTTATTTTTAATCCAAGCAAGCAGTAGTTGTTGTTACACTATACAGGGCGTCCCACGTATATGCCACATGGAGAGAAAATACGTTAAATATTGTAGATGGAACATTTTACTGAAAGAAGACATTATTTGAATTTTTAAAAACAATTTAAACTGAATTTATAGATATTTAAATAATTGCATGGTTGAACCGGGAATCGAACCCGTTACACGAGAAAAATAATCACCTGTAGCTTTATCATACCGATCAAAAGGTTTCATCATAAGGATTATTTTTTGCTAAATAACATAGTGTCAGAAATAAAAGGAAGACCAAGAATTTTAACATTTGATGTGAAATTTTGTTCAGAAAAATTAAAAGCTGACATTGCCGTAAGGACATACAACTGACATTATCATAAGTACCTTTTACTAATAAATGTACGCACTTGAAAAGTACGCATTATTTCCCTATTAATAATTTAGGTGCATGATAAAATTATAAAGAGATATGTAATTAGTAGGTATCTGGTTGTATGCAATAAATCGAGGCGTATCCTGAGTAAAAATTTAGTTTACAAGAACCAGTATGAAAGTGTCCACGAGCTACAAGCAGAAGTTTTTCTAAATATCCACCACAACAAGTTCAAAAAATCGACAGGGAGCGAAATAATCAAAAGAGTGCGACTTTGTATTCAACAGGAAGGGACTCGTTTTGAACATTTGTTAAATTGATTAATTTTGTATTCAAAATGTTAAAATTCATGGTCTTACCTTTATTTCTGACACTATGTTATTTAGCAAAAAATAATCCTTATGATGAAACCTTTCGATCGGTATGATAAAGCTACAGGTTGATTATTTTTCTCGTGTAACGAGTTTGATTCCCGGTTCAACCATGTAATTATTTAAATATCTATGAATGCAGTTTAAATTATTTTTTAAATTAAAATAATGTCTTCTTTCAGTAAAATGTTCTATCTACAATATTCAAGGTACTTTCCCTCCATGTGGCATATCCGTGGGACAACCTGTATTATTTTTTTGGAATAGTCTGTTTTGCTTTTCACAACTTTCCAAAATATTAAGTAATAATAATGTTTGGGTGATATAAAACAAGCTTAAGTGATCTTTAAAAAAATCGATCTTTTTCAGCGCTACCAACAGTCGTTGAATACTAGAAAATACGAAACACAGTTCAACAAGTCGCGCGACAAAAGTGCTGATAGCATTGCCAAAAACGCTCGTTTGCAAAGCCATAACAATAACAAGACAAGGCAAGTTTTCTCTTTTAAAGAATCTTCTTCAGTAAGAACTTAAGTAGTGAGATGTGCCTCTGACATACAAATTAGTTTTAAGAGGTGTATGGACCTATTTGTAAGAATTTTGCAAGCCTTATGCTAATAACTAGTGTCTCACCCTGAACTGAGACCTCGCGATTTATTTAGTATTTAGTATATATATATATATACATATTTAAAATATCCATATATAATAAATATTTATATATTTTCATACCTATTAAATTGAAATTCATTGTTTTATGTATTTTTCCCTGTATTTAAGTCCCAAAAAGAAAAAAATAAAAAATATGCCAAATTGTGGGATTACTGGAAGTACTATGAAGTTTTTTTACATTATTTGCTATAACCAAAAACCACAAAGTCAAGTAGAATGACTAGGAGGCTCTATGTCTACAGTACCAACTTTTTTATAATCTAGCTGCTGTCTCTTAATTCATCGAAGTCAGTGGAAAATAATTGGAGTACCTATAACCCTTACTGGCCCCCTATTTGATGGAATTTATTTCCTGTGTTGAAAAATAAGCATACCTATTGGAAATAAATCAAAGGTAAGGTTCTCTGAGAATCGAAAATAATACTAAAATTCTATAGAAACAACATTTTAAACAAGTCATATGGGTATATAGATAAATTCACTTTAATTAAATAACAACAATAAAAATAACACGCAACAATTGAACTTTATAAGCCAAAATATAGCATTTTATGCTAGTCTCAACAACAATTATAGCCTTGGAGAAGCGACACCATTGTTTCTTTAACGAGTAAAAAACACGGTCACCGCTATATTACGGTCATCATACGATAATCTCCTCTTAGAAGGCAAAACAGTATAGTCAAAAAAGGAACCTAGATATTTGATATTAAGCTGATGAGAGCTCACAGTGGAAGCTAGTTGGTTTTAGAAAGCACTTAGTGGCCGCTGATTAGTCAAGGTAACTACTGCTTTGAGAGGACCGAAGAACCGATAGTAAGTTAACAGTAAGTGAGAAGCTCGTTGATGCTGCAGGGTTTGTCACAGCACTCGCTCACGACGAGCTGACGCTTGCCTCGCTGGCCAGCCATGCCCCTGGCCTTGTTTGGAACCATCCATGGCCAGTCCATGTGCATGTCTTGTTCTTTGTAGTATGGTGACGAGAGTATTGCATCTGTGGGAGAATAGATAAAGAAGGATTTTAGAATTAAGAGTGATGTGGTTCCATTAAATTGAACTTAAGCAAACTATCACAGCAATAATGTCACCATGTGGACATAGGCTTCATAGAATCCACAACAGCCTTGAGTCGCCTCTATCCAACGGCTTCCTGCGATCTTTATAATGTCGTTAGTCCATCGAGAGGAGTATGTTTGTGTGGTTTGTAGCAATGATGTAGTTTTGTAGACAGACGTAGAAATGTATTTGTATTGTGCAATAAGCAAAAAAGTATTAAGACCAGCATTAACTGTGTTAAACTTGTTCAGAAGAAGATGATTGATGAAGTGCTTCCAGCACTTGGTTAACTCAAAAAATTGAGATGACGAGTTGCCCTCGTGACGGAATTGGTTGATGCACCATCATTTCAATTTCTGTTGGGTTTTGTCGTACCAGTTCGAAATTGTTTAAAATAATAATAGTTAAAGAAACTTACTGTACATCCCAGCATCAGAGCGCTTGTTGCTGCTGGGGACTTCATCAAAGCAGAGTAGTGCCAATGCCCTAGCCAGGGTCCTCCCACAGTAGGTCTGGGTGGGGTCTTGGTTTGGGGCTAGGCCCCCAATGTGGGCAGAACACATAGCTGCTACCAGAAGGACGAAAAGGAAGGAAAACTGTTGGGGATTCATCTGCAAGAGAGTTGTTTCTACTGTATTTGGGATAGCAACAAAACAGATAGTGGTAGAAAGAAATTAGCAAAGAGGATACAAGAAGAAAAGCCTTCTTCCTCAGAGTAAATGGTGCAAGAGAATAAATAATTTGAATAGTGTAATAAAGCTTACCTTTGTGAGAAAGTTACTTCTTCACACCTTGAACGAGTGTGATGAAAATCGGGAACGCTCCCCGTTTTATACCTTGGGTTTTGTATTAATATTCAATAACATGTCAATTCCACATGCTTACCTTAATGAATCTTGACTCATCTTGGAAAGAAGACACTTGCAAATTACGCCTCCGCTCAAATAAGATTTTAATCGTTAGATAAAACGCCATGATGACCGAGGGGTATAAGGCCCTTTTTTACCTATAAGATTGAGGCCGTAGGATTTCTGTCTGTAGCTTCATGTGCTCCGTTTACCATGCATTTATTTGTATGAAAGTTCGTGATAGCAGGATGGTTCTTTGCTATGTTTGTGGGCATTGGTGCAGCCGTTTCTTAGCTCTCAACACTGTTTTTGAAGAGATCTCGGCCATGAATGCAAAATGGCTCAAAATGTCCAGATTCAATGACTTCAGACTGGAGTTAAGACGGACATAGGGTCACCAAGGTATACTGGTTGAAGCTAGATGAGTTTGAGCTTCTCGAAATTTCTTACGCCCTCTATGTATACTCAGTGGAAAATCGTTGGGAAGGGTTAAACTAATCAGGCATGTTAATAAACATACCTGATTGGCTTCGCCCATTACCAGAATGTCAAACTAAAACATGTATATGTTACTAGCTGCGCCCCGCGGTTCCACCCGTGTAAGTCTCGATCCGGTAAGAATATCGGGATAAAAATAACCTATTATGTTAATTCAGGGTACAAGCTATTTTCATTCCAAATTTCATCCAAATCGCTCCAGCTGTTTTAGCGTGAAGGAGTAACAAACATACTCACGAACTATCGCATTTATAATATAATAATAATAATATAGTATTAGTGGGATTAGTGAGTATTGCTGATACAGTATTCAAAAAAAAGTATTACGTGAACCCCGGTGAACTCAAGTTATTTTTCACAATACTGTCTTGAATATAAGTACTTAAAAAAAAATATTTGTTATGTTTTTTCGTATAATTTTTTTATAGAATTTTTATAATCTTGAATAACCTCGTATTGCTTATAAAGTGTTATCATTAAGATAAAGATAATAAAGAAAGAAAAAAGTAAAAAAGAAAATAAATAAATTTGATACGAAAACAAAACAAAACAAGCAAACAGAACAGAAATAGAATAGGAAGGACATACAATTAAGTATTAAACTAAATGAAAAAGTGAAATGTCCCACACACTCACTCTGTCCCACTCCAACCTTACAATAATAAACAAACAAAAAACAAATTATTGTTGTATATAATCATGGATAGTGACTTTTCAACGTCAAATAGGATGAAGCCAACCGAAGCATCAGAAGCGACACGCTGTCACCCGCGGGCGACGCCCTGGCGCCAGGCATACTTCATTTGTTATTTTCCACATCGCTGTACGATATGCCTGATATCACCAACCCACAAACGGGCGGTTATCTGTACCTATTGATATGACAGATAGGTAAGAGCTTGTCCAGATGAGGCGTTTTACGCGCGATTCGAGACGCGCGATTGCGAAATAGAGCTTCATACATTCCGTCCACATGCAGTCGCACGTTTTGCCGCTAATAAATTCAAACGCGCGAGTCAAATCGCGCGTAAATCGCCTCATCTGGACAAGCTCTATGTGTTTTCAAAAGCTTCACTAATGTTTGATTTCACCAACAAATAAACAGGCGGTTAAGCCTGACCAATGCTTTTTGACAGGTGTTATCAAAGTTTATCTGTCACCTTAACCAGTGGTTACAGTAACCGCCGGTTATTTGTTCGTGAAATTGGACGTAAACAGCCTAGTTTAACCGTTCGTTTAATGTTTGTGAACGAGACCTTAATAGACTGGGTATGACGTCTTTTAATAAATAGATTGTTTCAGGGAATTTCCTCTGGTTCACGATTCTTGTGCTGAGAGATCAAAGAGCCGCTTTATTCGCATGTTCAGTGCCTAATGAAGTGTTTCTGAAAGATTCTGTGAAGGAATGCCGACTGAGATTGAAAAAAACTGATTCATTGCTTAATTTTATTCCCATTTAAGATTTAACACACGAGTAGACTTCCGATGTTAGAAAATCAAATTCTTTCAGAGGAAAAAGACGATTTAGGCTCATGCAACTAAGTAAAGCTATACGTAGGGTGGGCATAGTGGGCAAGTAGGTATATTAGTAGTAGGACGACCTCTGTGGCGCAGCGGGCGAGTAGCCGGATTAGATAAGATAAGATAAGATAATATTTTATTTGTAACTCTAACACTAAACATGATATAAAATTGAAGATTCCACGACACAGGGAATCCTGGTGTGGGATCAGGACTATGTATGTAACTGTTGGGTGCTATGTTATATTTAAGTTGGTGAATAGCGATTATGCCTTAGGATAAGTTATGTGCCGACTTTTTCTCGAATACTATGTCAATAGGCCCAAGTTAATAAATTAAATTCAATTAAACAATTTACATTAAAAAAAATTGTGTCAGGTTTAAGTAAATTTTTTATACCGAGGACCATAATAATAAGAGGCATCTGTAGCTGCCTTTCTAATAGAACCAATAAAATGATTCTTCTACTTTCCAAGCAAACCGATGTCAGAACATGACGTAGCTCTAACGGGTGACAGGTTATTTTCCACCCGAGTGAACGTTCTGCTGTAAATCTTTATTGCTTTAGAGCTTTTGAATATGTTTTTAAATACAAACTTAGGCTTATATATTACGTACAACTTGCTCCCAATCCCATCCCACTTCATAATTAATATCATAATTATACGAATGTATGAATGAATGTTTCTATATTTGTATGTTTGTTACTCAAATCACGCTTTAATTTTCTGCACCGATTTCATTTAAATCTGGCACACAGATAAAACTATGACCTGCATCCATATTCTCTAACTAAAAGTGACTCGGTGACTAACGTTTGACAAGTAAAATGATCATCAATTCACAATTCATTTCATTCATTTGAGAAATGTCGCGAGCGGACTGCTATTTCGACCTAAATGAGCTTAAGTTTATACTTGAAAACATCTTTGAATATCATCGGTTGCGTGCCCTCTGGAAATAGATCAGAACCAGAGTTTTTTTTTCGAAAAGAGCCTCTTTAGAAAAAATCCTGTATGTGCCTGTTGAGCACCTTTTCACTATTCTACTTCTGTTTTGTTTGCTTGTTATTGTTTTGTTTTCGTATCAAATACATGTATTTTCTTTCTTTTCTTTCTTTCTTTCAATTTGTTTGTCGGTATGACATCAAGGTTCATTATTGTGACTTTACTATCATTTTATGTTCAAATACAAAATATACTAAAATTAACTTATTTACAGTAAAACTACTAAACTAGATAGATTATTATGACAAACTTGAATAAAATCATGTTAACGTAACAGATTCCACTCCAAGACAACCAAACAGGTAAAATTTATACTATTTCAGCATCACTAGCCAGAACTGGCGTCTCGACAAAAAATACTGTTTCGCCAGGGTGAGTAGAATAGCCTAAAAAAATCATAAAAATATTTTGTACCAATCAGTTGATCGTTACTTTAGCTACTTGTCAAGGTGTGATGACATGGTGATCACTGAGGGTGCCCGAGGACTAGGAGATGCATTGGACGTGTAGTTGGGTGAAGTTTCTAACAGCAAGATGAGACTAGTCAAAGTCGCGGGTCCTACCAGGATTAATGTAGGCTAAGTATCTCTGGACCGTTGTAAATGGCCCGAGCTAAGATGCTTATATCCAGCAGTTAGTCAAGTCACAGCGCGAATTATGATAACGATAATCGTCTACCATCATCATCATCATCATTATAGAGTATTTTTGAGCCTATAGGGCCTATAAAATTTTACCACAGTATCGGGGCCCCACCTAAAACTACTTGCCGACTCCTGCTATAGGCCATCGTAAATTAAAGGTCCATTTCATCATAATCATCCTGTGGAAGTACACTGCTAGTCGTATGCACAGTTTTACAATCCAGTAAAACTGTGACGTAGGCAGCCCTCTCCCATAATGCCACGACGACAGGTATTGAGCCATCGCCATCCACCGACTTCCTGCAACCTATAAAAGGTTGTCGGATCATTGTTTCCTGCACTCCCTGCTGTATTGCCCTGATCGCCATATGTGAACCATTAATTCTTCAACGGTTGTTGGCCCAAAGGTCAATATAATCACAGCAAAAGCTATTAAAATTTTAAATAGACGGTGACGATGGCACAATGCCTATTTAAATTAAGTCCGTAAATAACGCAAGTTCGGATGGTATCGTCTCCCCGGGGTGCCGTTCGGTGGTGTATTTACACAGCCTGATTAAAAACAGATACGCCACGATACGATAACAATACGCAGGACTTGTCCGGGGTACAGTAGAATATAAAAAGTCTCAAAAAGCAAAACTATTTATCCATACAATGGCCTTATCGGCTTACATCAGGTGGGCCACATGACAGATCCATCATTGGCGCACATAAGAAACAAATCAAAAAATAAAAATGCTTTATTTGAAAACGACAGCCTATTCAAACTAAACGTTGCAGCTTTTAATTAATACAAGTAATTCATAATTCCACCGACAGACAATTTTTTGTTAAGGAAAAGTCAATCACCATTTTTCTTTGTAATTTACTTTTCCATGAACCGTATAGGCTTCTATTCAAAAAATGTTTACTGTCAATTGTTCTATATTGATCATGTACACAACATTTCATGGATGTTGATAAAATAATAGCCAAAATAGAAGCAAACTACGTTCACGAACAAGTACACCAGTAACCTCTTCTTAAGCAATTCCTGAGAAAAAGAGACTTACGGGTAGACAGGCAGACGTACAGACAGACAGACATAAAGAAGGACTACAAAGTGATACTATAATGGTCCCTTTTTTTCCTGTTGAGTTACGTACGGAAACCTAAAAGTACGGTTTCAGTTCAAAACTGACGTGAAAATTTACAAAATAGATGCATACCTAATTTTGACAAGTTAGGCTAGGAATCTGGAGCCAAATTAAGCATTTAGCTTCCTATTAAAATTTTACAAATCGCTTGATTGCAAAATTTTATTCATGTTATTCCTGTTAAACCGGAAAGTTCTCGAAGTTGTCCCGAAGAATTTCAATAAATGTCGGTGTTGTAATTAATTTGATTGTTAGCGGTGCTTAATTAAATTGAAAACCTCGATAATGACACTGTTTCTAATATAAACAAGCTGATTGAAAATACGAATAAATAACTCTTACAATTAAAATTAAGCCGTGTATTCACTATGCGACATATTTTGTCATTATTATATGGCGTTATATTTGTTATTTACATTGGGTGCATGCCCATCTTAATAATACATCAAATAATACATCTTCTTCGACAGCCACTTCTGGACGAGGCCTCCCCCATAAAATACAATGGGGGGAATTGCCATTATCACCACACTTGGCAGGCGGATTGGTGATCATATGGCAGGATTCATGTCGAGTACTCAGGCGGATGCTGCTGCCCATCCCCTAATGTAATCCCTTAGTCAGCTTTTACGACATCCACGGGAGGAAAAAGAGGGGTCTATTCTTAGGCCAGACACGCCATGGCACCGCTTATGAATCTGGAACTACTGATTTTACTGCGGCTTGCACTAGTATCTTCTAGAGATTTTAAGATAATGAGTCCTGAGGCCCAATTCTCTAATTATTTTAAAACTACACTGAAAGTTGACCGAATCGAGACTGCATTGTGAATTGACCGAATGTTGGTAGATATTATGCTCCCTCATAAATAACAATTTAGTCTGCTTTCAATTCACGATGACTACCATTAGAGTAGAATAGTTATATATACATAATACATAATTGGAAAGAGTAAACATAGACTCCATCTACTTAAACTAAAATTATCGAAAACACTTTGTGTCGTTCAAGTTTTGGTCACATTTCAATATAATCACATTACAGTGATATTTTAAGTTTAGATAATACCATTTCTGACATTTAAGACATCAACACATGATCGAAACATGATCCGAACTCTATTTTAACTATTTTTTAGTCTGAGAATTGGGCCTCTGGTTAAAGCCAGATCGAGCCTGTTAGTTAACTATAATGTTCTAAAGCTTACAGAAAATAAATCTAAAAGTTACAAAACGTTTAAAGTAATAACGAGCAGAAAGTAGTTAGCATATTACGTCTGGTTAATAATTGTATCAGGGCGGGCGGTGGCAATTTGCATCGCTGATGAACCTCCGGCCAAGATGTTTTTCACAACTTAGCAAGCTCGAGCTTGTGTACAACAGAGATTACTTACATATTTTACTTATTTTAAGTAGCAAAAGGACGAGCGCTGGAGATAGAGACATATTTTATTTATTTGTGGAACTACAATGTATCTAGTCAGTGGAACTACTCATTGAGAATGAACCACAACTTTCAGTGTTCATTTTTGTATCTGTCCATGTAATATCTTGTTCCAAAATAAATTAATTTAAAAACTTTATAAAAGTTTTAGCACAGTTTTCTTTTCTTTCGTGATTGTTCTGATGAGGCTTTTATTTGTTCCATTTATCCATCGGTATTATAAATTATTATGTAAATTGAACGTTGAACGTTGACGTTTGAACAAATAAGAACAAAAAATGCTACGAAACCTCTACGAAACTACTTATTGTAGCGGGCTCGTAGCACAGCGACACTTTAAATTCCCTGTCTAAATTTAATCCATAAAGTTAATATCTAGAGTCTGGCCAGCGAGAGAACCGAACCGCCAAATTGTGAACTAATGTTGTGATTAAGACCATATTTAGTAACATATTAATTTTCTTTCTGTCGTAATTTTGAATTTAAAACTAAAGAAATAGTAACAGTTGTAATAAAATCAAAGCGTAACAGACGCGCTATTGTTTTGCCCGCTAAACAAAAAAAGTAATTAAGCACAGCAGCACCCTCCAATTCCACGACGGGTCTCTCGCTGAACAGATTCTAGTGAATTTTATTTTATTAGAAGTAAGACTTATGTAATCAAAATTTAACGAAAGTGTTAAACTGAAATTCTTCGCTCTTGTACTCTCAGCTTAGCTCCGAGATTTCTGCATTCAATGACAGTAGCAGGAGATTTCTTGTCGTAATTAAGTGGCTCCAGCAGCACCAGGGCCGTGTTTTGAGCGTGCTATTTACACAAATTAGTAATTCAAATCCACGCGAAATGCTTTTGATTTACGTCCAGGCGTGAACTTTGTACTATGTAAGATGCTTGTGGACTAGAGCCCAATTAAAACAATCTGTTTGTTGTTACAGCATTCGATGTAAAGTATTGTTCTACAGTACTCCGTACTCCACCCCAAATACCTTACTCTATGCTACTTACAATTTTATAATGATGTGGATATTTCTAGGCTAAAATTTAACCTAGAAATATTAGAACTAGTGGAATACTGGACTCACTTAGGACTGAGTCTACTGCATCGGAATTAAGTTTTTGTTTGCAATTCTTCGTAAGTATTCAATCTTTATTTAAAAGCGCAAACAACAATGTTAAACATCAAAACAAAATCAGTATCTAAACAGAACTTTTTTTTTATCATATCACCCTGACCCGGGACAAATACTTGCAGATCATACAACCATTTGACCTGCAGCGGGAATCGAACCCACAACCTTTCGCATCTCAGCCGGCCACTCGCCAGCCACACACAAAGGTCGTCAGAAACTTAAAAATCGAACTTTAATTCCAATGAGACACATTATGAGAATAATAAAACAGATCAATACATCGGAATCAGACTCGCTGAGGAAGCGGCTCGTGATTAGCGCCGCAAGTTTGTCTACATTCCCGCCACGTGTTGATAATCAAGAAACTTGGCCGGCGACGTCAGACGTGACACCCATTCAGCCAATATGGCACGTGACGACACATAGATCAGATTATGTAGACGCGACACCACGCGACGCACAGACGAAGATTGAACGCCTACAGCAGGAAATGGATTTAGCTTGTATGAAAGAAGTTCTTTCAGGTTTAGTCAAAAGTCGGAACACGTAGTTTCCGAAAACATGGATTTAGCTGCCGAAATAGTCAAGAGCTGAAATACTATGATAGGAGTTACCATTTATAATCACACAAGGAAAACAATCATTTCATTTTAAAAAGGATTTTGTCAGTAAAACTTTTCTAAATGACATCAGTTTCAGTATTCATCTGTAGGTCAATTTAAGTTCATTAAACAGCTTTTGCAACTGTCTGTTCAGACACAGTAGGAACCTACTAGCCTAATTAAACTTGCCAGCTATCCACACAATTATAAAAATTGAGAACACTTTTTGTCTTATCTAAGCCGATGGACGATATTAAATAATCTATGTCATTTGAAACATAAGAACCGGCCAAAATGCATTATAACTTTGAGATTGACGCATGCGTTGGTACATAATGTGATTTATTAGTTAAATCTTCGACCGTTTCCAAGTTAAGCCCTTTGGAGTATTTGAGCACAGTTTGTGAAGAGGACTTTATTCTGGCCAATGTTGTCTTAGGCACTACTTGTTGTATTTACGTAGGAGGCTTTTGAGGCATAGATGTCTCGTAATTGTGATCTTGATTACTACGAGTTGTAAAGATCAACTTGCTACGACGCGTAGCATTTCGTAGCATTTCGTAGCGAAGTGTGCGCGTAGCAGACTACGAAATAAAACGGTGTGAGCTTGTTTCCACAGCAATCAAAGCTCTACAGTTTGTTTTGACCACTAAGAAATAATACATTTTTTGAAAAATGTATTTTTCATAACAATATTATTAAATTAGTGATCAGAACCGTGAGCCCAATTACTGCCAGGCTACTATTATTCATCGAGGAGTACCGTTGTCTACCTTTCGTCTCCATCATCACATCAGCTCGCCGTCACCATAATATTGTATTGTCATCTGAACTTGACAGGTATGAAAAATTTCAGCTCAATCGGTTAAAGATAACTGATTTAAAATTCATTTGCAAGAATTATGATAAATGAATATGAATATGAATATAATTCCACCCGGACAAACATACATACATTGCAAGTAAAATGAAGGTTTTAAAAACGTTTATAAATTGTACTGCCCCGTTTTTTATAGGCGTCTTAAGAAAACTGTAGCTTATCGGCCATCACTTGCAAAATCTGTTGTAGTTTCAACAGGATACTCTTCTGGTCTATTTTACTTGGAAGTAATGATGTTTTTGAAAACATCAGTGTTGACAAATGTAATTTAAGTTGTGTTTAAGGTTCAGAACTCAAAGGGACAGGACCCTAAAGGAAGGATTACTAAGTCTACGCTGTCAGTCTGTCCGGGGGTCTGTCACAGATGTATATCCCGGAGGTAGCCAGCTGAAATTTTAATAGATTTTGTATTGTTGTGACATGAATCTTGACTTACCAAAAGTGGTGTCCCCGTACAAAAGTACGATTAAAGGGTGTCCTTATTGAAGAGTAGGTACGACTTATTTTCCAGATTTCAAAAAGGTTGTACCTTCATATAATAATAGCTTGATTATGTCAACCTCTTTGACGACCTCTGTGGTGCGGCGGGTGAGTAGCCGGCTGAGATACGAGAGGTTACAATTTTGATTCCCGCTGTGAGACAAATATTTGTATAATCTGCAAATTATTTTGTTCTGGGTCTGCGTGTTATGGTACCATGGTACTCGTTTCTGATACTCACGACACAGGGAATCCTAGTGTGGGATCATGAGTACGTATGTGACTGCTGGGTGTTATATTATGTTATGTTATGAACACAAAAAACAAGATATATATAAAAAAGTTAGCCTGCTAGGTAAATAACGATCAGTTTTGAATCATACTAGTTTCATGGAGTCTTCAGTGTGTGAGTCTGACTCACACTTAGCTAATTTTTCTTTTAGGTGATTATTGAACAAAGTGGAATGGAGCTTATAATGTTATATCAAACAATAAAATCGCTACGATGGATACCAACCTTTATACCGAAATAAAATTATGAATTCAATTAATTTTCCTCTCATCCAAAAACACCCTAAGAGTGCTCACATAACATTATGAACACAGAGCCGTGTTCACCGCGAAACCAATATTCAACTTCAAAGGCTACTGTTTGTTTCGTTTCATTCAACCAATTAGAATTAACGCTTTGTTACTTGATACGCCCTTTGAAGACTCACTGATTTTGAAGTACCTTAGGATATTTTGTTACAGTTTAATTTTGAACTGCAAAATTAACACAGATGCTGATGCAAATTATTTTATAGTGTCCACCTATATTACCCTATAAGTATAGCTTTTTATTTAGCTCTGGTAAGACCGATAATGAGTCGAACCCAAAACTAGGTACACTGTGACCCAGTGGGAACAGTAAGCCCAGTCATACTATAACCTGTCAAATGAATTTTAATATTGCAAAGATTCTTGGATAATATACCTACCAACTTCCCGTCAAGTTTGTTGTTGTATGGATGAGATATACTTAACTTTTTACAACTTTTTTAACAATATTCGTCGTACGAAGACGGACGTTCTTTGAGTTCTAATATTTTGTTTAAATATTATTATGTATAATATAATTTAAATATTTTCTCATTCATTGACTGGTAATACGCGATTAGCCGGTTGAGACGCGACAGTTGCGAGTTCGATTCCAGCTGCAAGACAAATGTTTGCATGATCTGCAAATATTTGTTTCGGTTCTGGTGTTGTAGTACCAGAGTATTCGTAGTTCCTGATACCCACAGCACAAGGAATCCTGGTGTGCGATCAAGACTACGTATGTGACTGTAGAGTATTATGTTATTTTATATTGCTCTTGGATGCTGATCTTTGCATAGGGTCATTTAAGTCTACAGTATGTTTGTAAATAAAACTTCATTCCCAGCGAGAGAAGAGTCCATTATCGAGTATCAATATAAAGTCCATTGCAGTAGAACTGAGCCGACCGATGTCAGCGCCATATTCAAGGCACGTCCGCACCGATCAGACGCCGTGATTCCAGATGGACCGTCTGTTATAACTGTTTAATACACTTCCCGTATATAAATGTAAAGAGAATTTATTGCAAATATTATGTAATTTATATATACAATTTTTTTTATACTAGGAAAGCAAACAAGCATACGGCCCCCACCTGTTAGAAAGTAGTTATACCGTAACCTATATGGACGGCTGCAACACCAGAGGCATCACACGCGCGCTACCAACCCTAAGACATAAAGATGAAAAGTCTAATGTACTTGTAATTTCACCGGCATCCGTACCCTTCAAACCAAAACAAAGCAATGCGAGCACTACTGCTTGGCGGCAGAAATGGTTACGGTTGTAGTACTTCCCCGGACGAACTCTTTCACAAGATGTTCTATTACTAACAAAACTCAAACTTCAATCATTATTTTATTTATAATCATACTTCATGAATCAGAGGGGGGAAAAGTTTATGTTTTGTTAACTTTGAGTTTGATAATCATAATCAGTCTATAGAATCCCAGTGTTGGACTGGACATAAGCCATAGAAGGCCACAACGAACGGTCTTGAACCGCCTTCATACAACGAATTCCATCAAATTTCATTCCTGAACGGTTTTCGATTCTGTGAGCTTTATTGGTCTATCCATTGCCAATTAATTTAACTTGCGCTAACTAGGGAACGCATTTGTCCAGCAGTGGACTTCTGCAGGTTGATGATGATGATGGTGAGTATTGTTTTAATACTACTAAAAGAACTACAAGAAGAGAAATAAAATAAAATGGGGTGAAACGATAAGCACTCATAAACATGTATCACAATCCTGCATAGTAGTGCCTAGCCGAGTTGATCTCGTATCAAACCATTGAAATAAACCTCCGTGGCGCAGTGGGCGAGTAACCAGTTGAGACACAAGAGGTCCGAGTTCGATTCCCACTGCGGGACAAATGTTTGTATGATCTGCAAATATTTTGTTCCAGGTCTGGGTACTGTGGTACCAGGGTACCTACACGTAGATTCTGATACCCACGACACAGGGAATCCTAGTGTGGGATCAGCCCACATGAGTGAATGCAACAATGGGGATAATTAAAATAGAGATATGGCGAATTCATGAATTTAAATTTGTTGGACTCTTCATTCATAAATGACCCTGAAACTATATTTGCTTGACAATGTGTGTGTGTAATGTGTAACGTATTTAAATTTTGTTGAAATGTTTTTTTACTGTACTATTATGTATATGTGACCTGCCTAGTGTAAACCAACCATACTACCAACAATGGACAATACACACACAGCAATCTTATGAAACTTGTATAGGGGTTTCTTGACCTAAATTTTGCTCCTTTCAAGTTTCAAAAGATTTGGACAGCGATTGGATTTTTGGATTTGGCTGCCAAAATTATTAATTTATTAATTTATTTAGCCTTGTAGCAATGGTTGTACACCAACCATTGCTACAAGGCTAAATAAATTATATATGATAGCGCTAAGGCTGCCAAAATTATCCCTATTGTTGCGTTCCCTTGCCATTTGCTATTAGGGGGCAGGACTATATATGTAAATGTTGGGTGTTATGTTATATAAAATGAGAAAAAAAATAGTTCTGGCGCGTGTAGCCTATGAGCTTGCCCAACAGATTCGGCACCTTCCGCCTTAACCTGTCAGACTTGTTCAATTCAGATCAGCGACCGATTATCGCCTACCATACTTTTTATCTGAATGTGTAGCAGCCCTATAAGCTTTCGGCACTCAGGGCTGTCTGGCAGTTGTAAGACCGTTGAGTTATTTCCATTGCGCACGTAACCCGCCAGATGTGGTGTCTCTTTCCGTCACCGCCTTCGTTACTTGTCCACTAACAAAATCAACGACAAATTTAGCATTAATATTTTTCACCAGATCCCAACGAACATTTCATACCCATCGATTGCAAAAAAAAATTGCCGTGGAAGTTGAAAAGTATTGTTATTTCCGGTCAAAATTGACATCCACTTCCAGCAGCGGCGGCGCGGCGTCGCCATTTTATCTATAGTAAGTTCAAAAACTCGTGACCGATGGGCAATAAAACTCTAGAGCGGTGTGGCAGATATGTTTAACTCACTCGCACTCGTTTCTTTTAAAGTGATAGTGCTATAACGCCTATAGTGTTAGTCCATACTCGTTTCGATGAAATGTTATAACATAATTTTATTTTATCGACCCTTTCATTAAGTTCAGTAATTTTTAAATTACTTTAAATAAATACAGAATACAGACATAAATAATCAAATAAAAACAGACCTACTTTTTAACTATTACTCATTATTTAATCTAAATCTATCATCGCTGTCGCTTCCATCGTCAGCCAAATTGATAACGAATCGGTCACATTAATAAGCTTTAATAGAATTGAAGTTATCGTGGCTTGGTATCATTTTAGAAAAATTACGACTATACACCACGTACTTTACTATTCTCCTGCTGACGTTTCGTTAATAAGCTTTGTTCAAATCTTCATCTTGTAAGGCATGTTTATAAAAAAATTCCCAGTCATCTGTCAATTGCTACAGACTTCAAACATAACCAAAGCTGAACTATCGATAATCACTATCGCATGTGCCCAACACTAGTAATCAACACCATCGCCCACGAGTGTTTGAACGTACTATACCCAATTTGAATCAGCAAGGTAGAGTATTTTAACCGAAACCATTGTGCTGTTTTTTTTAAATGTGTAGCAGCCCTGTAACCCCTCCGTTCGGCTAGGATGTCCGGCAGTTGAAAGCGCCGAGTGTGGGTATTTCCGGCCGTAAGCAGCCAGATGTGGCGCCCCCTTCCGGCAGAGCCGTCAAACTTGTAGACTTGGCGGTTCCCCTGTTTTCGGGTGCACGCAGATTTTATTTCCGTCGATGAAATTTAAATTTTACGTTTTCAAGCTTCCGCGGAATTTTAATGCATTGCAGTGTTTTGAAAATTCCCACGTAATTTAAATATTTTGCCTTGAACGTGGTATGTTTTCAGACTTAATACTGATTGAAATAAATCAAATGAATTGAAAAACAAACAAATTAGCTCGAGAAGTTATTACTACAGGCTGATTGGTAAATCTCTTCCTTAAAAGGGGTTAAAAATAACATAACATAACACATAACACCAACAGTCACATACATGGTCCTAAACCCACACTAGGATTCCCTGTGTCGTGGGTATCAAGAACTACGAGTACCATGGTACCACAACAACCAGAACCGGAACCAATTGCAGATTGTGCAAACATTTGTCCTGTGGCGGTAATCAAACCCGCACTTCTAGCATCGCAGCTGGTTTCTCGCCCACTACGCCACGGCGGTCATCAATACGTCGTCAGTTTATACATACATAGATTATAATTTGTAACAAGTTTGACCCCTTGGTCTAGTAATTGTACAAGATAAACTGGGCTTAGCCTCATGTACTCTCCCTCAATGAGTTTGGAAAGCATTTTTTATTTAACATTTAATTCTGTCATCGTAAAAATACTGCTAAAATATTTCTTCCAAAACTGATATCCTAATAAGAATTCCTAACAAGTATTAATAAAATCCCGGGCCCGTCCAAAGTTCCGGTTGATCGCGGGGCTTATTTAAATCTGCAGATTATCGCTTCCTCCCCATTTATTACCCGATCCCTATCTTATCCGGGATCAATGGCGAAATCCCAAAAAGGTGAACTCACTTAAGCCACAGTGGGGAGAAAGCAGAAGGATATGTTCAAGATCTATTATATCATGGTCCTTATCTACCGATACACATTTTATACGATCACATCAAAAGAGCCCAAACACGTTTATTCTATTGCAAATTATTTAGGGGTTCAGTTGAACATATTCCAATTCTATCATCAGATCTGCTATTGCATAAAGATATATATCGTAAAACACCCAACATAAACAAAAATAATAAAAAAACTCAATTTCGAAGACCTACAAAACGACACCACATAGAAGTTTTCAGTTGAGGAATCTACATGTAAAATTTCAAGTGTCTACTAACGATTTCTGAAATTCAAGTAATTTTGGTTTTAAATTAAAACCCCTTTCTGGAGCGTGAATTTCCGAAATTCCTTTCTTAAAACACTCTCCTTTTAATCTGTAGATCCAGCGGCTTAGGCTGTACGTTGTCAGTCAAATGGAATGTTTTGTTAGCAAAAGCCATTATTTATGCAACCTGTTTGGCATGTTTTTTCCTTTCGCCAGAAGTGAAACCTAGGTCATATGTTAGAGGACTATTATGAGAAATCATTAACAAAAAAACATGTATATCAACCGTAACCGAACCAGGATGAGGAGCGTACTAGATTGTTATTGTCTATTTTTTTCAGACCTTGTTTTTTTATCATCATCATATCACCGGTTACGACTTGGTTCTTTCTGTTATTGACTTCTCATATATACCTCTAACATATATGACCTAGATTTGAATACTGGCGAAAAGAAAAAAAACAAACCAGCAATGTATGGGCAAAGTTTCATTGGCTTTTCGAACTCCAAACTAATTTATTTATTAAGTTGGTAAATCTACTGTGACTTGGTTGCACTGTGTACAAAGTAAACATGACAATGTGGTAAATGACTGGTAATATTTTTAGATTTACAAATTTGCATAAAGCATTTGAGTCGGAGTATCATAACGACTTTAATCAGCATAATAGGAGCATTTAGAAGTCGAAAATAATTTGGACACGGGCCTGATACCTAATAAAATGTTTATTGTGCTATTAAATATTATTACAGAATTATTCTTGTTTGTCCATAAAAGTGTAATATCTAGCGTTTTTACCATTGTTTGTACATGAATTACTTAAAGCTCGCATAGCTGTTTAATACGGAATATTCGAACCGAGTGATTGAAACTGTTTAAAGGTTTTGTGTAAAGTTCGACTGCCCGCAGTCGTAGCACTTTCTTAAGTACTTACGAAAATTTACATTATCGTACTTGGTTGATCCTTACTATACCCTGATTTTTAATTCAAGACAATTTTTGTTAGCAAACAAATGTCAAGATATGCCACTGTGAGTATAAGTGTCATGATTGTGTAGCATACGTGTAAATTCTCATATGACACACATATATGACACTTATACACACAGTGGCATATCTTGACATTTGTTTGTTTACAAAAATTTACTGTAAAATTAAAAATCAGGGTATAGATTGTTCACTTGTCAAATATTTAGGACGATCAAAAACAATACGATTTTTTCGACACTAGTACACTGATGTAACCAAATACCTACTTATGCTACCAAGGAAGCATAGTATTTTTCAATTGAAAACTGTCTCCAAATCTTTGCTTGAGTCTCAATTTACGCTTGGGCACAGTTCTGGAATACAGGCGCCAGACTGGGATCGAACGCGTCTCTGCGGATTAATATTGCAGCATTTGCAGCAACAGCCGACAGGAGGCGCACAGCGGGGCCAAATTGAAAATTGCTTCAACTACACGTTTGTAGACAAATTGTTGATGCCGTTACGCACGTGTGCTAGATATAGATGGTTGGGAGAAAGAGATATATATCTCTAGATAGGTAGGTTTTTTGTGAGGTTTTATTTCGACATTTCTGTTTGTAGGTTTTTAATTTATATACCTATCTATATTATGATGAATTTATTATACTGTAATTTTATTACAATGATTTGATAAGCACCTACTTATCTTACCAATATATTTGCATGCCGAAATTGGTCAAGCATGGCTAGATTTACCATACTATTTGTTACCTTTTATTATGTACTCATGTTTGTAACTGAATAAATTATTATGATTATGATTATAGAATGTGATCTCCCTTGTTTCGTTTTATTTTATTCATTCCTTTATATTGTACCTACTGTGCGTAAATTTGACAAAACCAAGTGTGGTGTTTTACAGCACCGTATCTTTCATTTTCTTTCGTATTTATTATTATTAATTTTATTCTATTAGTAGCTTTTTGCGATGTAACTCTAACCAGTGAAACTACTTTATAGCTTATAATAAGGTTAACACTGTTGGAAAGCTTGGTTCTTTGGCAGTGGGGGTTTGATTGTTTCGTATGAGTTCAGAAATAAACACTTCTAAGAGTCTTAGCTGTGGGCAATTATAGGCTGATAATTATGAATTCTTCCACTACCTTAAGACGCTATAGGTTCACAAAATGCCTTTAATGAGCTCTAGAATATTAAATTTTTTGATGAGTTCTTATAGTGTACTAAAGGAAAAAAAAAATCGTATTTTTAAGCTTTTTACAAAACCAAGTTTTTTAACTAGTGAAATCATAAATTCAGTACACAATTTGAATAACTCCACTCGATAAAAAAATAAACAAAGATACCTCCTTTTTAACCTCTTTAAAATTGAAATCTAATTTTAGACTAACTTCTAACACGTTTTAGTTTTTGGAACATTTGGTAACTTATAAGTTATAAATTGGGTTAGTGAATTCATCAACAAAATCTAACAAAACTTTAAAAGGAAACATTATTATTACATTATTTTATACAAAACTGGTATCAGAGCGTGCGTTTGCTTTCTTTAGTTCATACAAAAATTTTCTTTGAACCTATAGCATCTTAAAAACAACACATTTAATTAAATACATGTATACAACTTTATGTTACAGCATGTTTTCTTTGAGAATAAGGAAAACAAGTAGTTATCGATATCATAATCAGGATATAAAATCTATAGCATTTTTATGGCTTTGTCATAAAAGGTTCTCTTCAGATCTGTGACTAATGAGGGCGGCTCGTTGCTGGCCCTAATTGCCGCGGCGATTAAGCGCACTTCATTTCAAATGCACGGTGTGCCGCCTGCGACTGCCGGCCACAGGGACGGAGCTAGGGTATAGGGCACTTACCACCACTACATGACTGCAGGGACGTAGCTAGGGTAAGGGCACTTATCTACATCACGTGACCGCAGGGACGTAGCTAGGGTATGGGCACTTATCTACATCACGTGACTGGTAGCCACAGGAACGTAGCTAGGGGCATTTAAACTCATCATCATCATCACCAGCCTTTTTACGTCCACTGCTGGACGAATGGACAATGGGGGGATTTGCCATAATCACCACGCTTGGCAGGTGAATTGGTGATCGCAGTTTAGTGTAATGGTGGCACTTCACTTGGCGTATTTGCGTAAATGTTTGCATTATTTTGCCAAGACAAACAACATTGTATACTGATGGAGTCATGGTTGATTTTGCCTTGGATAAGTAACGCAAACATTTGCGAATATACACCAAGTGAAGTTGCACCTTTAAGTAGATGCTGCAGCCCATCCCCTGGTGTAGTTCCTTAGTAAGCTTTTAATACATCTACGGGAGGAGTCAGAAGGGTCTATTCTTCGGCACGGTTAACACTAAAAACTATCATCATCATCATCATCACCAGCCTGTTTACGTCCACGGCAGGCGGATTGGTGATAAGTACTCAGATGGATGCTGCTGCCCATTCCTTGGTGTAGTTCCCTCGGTAAGGCTTTCACTACATCTACGGAAGGAGAAGGTGGGGTTCTTAGATCCAAACAAACATACGGCACTAAAATTATTGACATATTATTGCCAGCTAGGTATATACGGGCTAGCAGGGGCATGCTAGATTCAGGGACGTAGCTAGAGGTAGGGAACTTACAACTTCTAATGCTATTATGAATAAGATTACATTGAATTATCAGATCTTGATTTGTTAGATTAGTTACGTTAACTTGGCAGATTTCTGACAAGAATTGATCAATATCTGCGTCTAATTGATGTATTTCAAGACGACATATTTACCAATGTCACCAGTACTAAGAATATTAAGGCAGTTACATGACTGGTAAGCATTTATTACATTTTTTGCATTTTTTACCGACTTCACAAAAAGGAGGAGGTTCTCAATTCGGTTGTTTTTTTTTGGTTTTTATGTTTGTTACCTCATATCTCCGGCGTTTATGAACCGATTTGGAAAATTATTTTTTTATTTGAATAGATATACCTACTTCCAGATTAGTCCAGAATCCAGTTCTGATGATGGAATCCATGAGGAATTGAGGGAACTCCTAAAAATTGTAGGCATACATATGGCGATTTTGATATTTTCAGCAACAAACCAAGCATTTGCATTCAGAAAGTATCCTAATCTTTTCACCACTATGGTTCTTTCATCATTTTTTTTTCATCCAAATATTTAGTCGAATACAATGGCGGAAGTCGGTTTTTTAAATGAAAAGTTATTAAATGAAAAGTTATTGCAGATGTTATTGTGACAAGTGAACTAATTGTAGGGAGTTTTTCACAAACCAGCCATTATATCAGTGAATTGCGACATTAAGCCTTGTGTCAAAGCAATTCACGTCCGGCACATCACTGCTATAATACGCCAAATGACCACCACTTCTGAAACCAACGTATTTTAACAGACGGACCTCGATTTTAAAATTGATTTTTCGAGTTTTGCCGAACGCAATGCTGGTGGGAATAATTCTAAAATAATATCGAATGACACGATACAAGAAGTCTCATATGCCTTACTCTAGAAAGAAAGAAAGAAAGAAAATAAATTTATTTGACACGAAAACAAAATAATAACAAGCATACAGAACAGAAGTAAAATAGATAGGACCTAGAACTACCTGAGTATTGATTCATATATTAAAAAGTGGAATGTCCCACGCACTCTCTGTCCCACTCACCGTCAACCGTCCAAAATGGCATTCAGCTCAGCATAATGCAGAGTAAGTATCATTCTACCTACTCAGCGCTGATTTTCAGCTGACACCAAGCAGTGGCGTCACCTACGCCTGAATCCCGCACTGCCTACGAAGTTCAATGGTGTGAAATAAATACGTTATAATATTATAATTATATTATTATGTTATGTTCAAAAAATGCCTAACTGTGAAATATGCTAATAACATAAAAATACTTATATTATAAGTAGGTAACAAAAAGATAAATCCAACCCCTTCTTCATTCTACACCATGCACCTTTTCTCAAACAGCAAGACCAACCAGGTATACAGGACATTCCGACGGATTAGATGACCTCTGTGGCGCAGCGGGCTAGTAGCCCAGCCGAGATGCGTGAGGTTGCGGATTCGATTCCCACTCCGGTACAAATGTTTATATGATCTGCAAATATTTGTCCCGGTTCTGGGTGTTAAGGTACCATGGTACTCTTAGTTCTTGATACCCATGACACAGGAAATCTCGTTTATTCTAATCTTTCCTACCAACAGTTCGATAGTCTAACTGTTTGGGCAAAATTATTCCAAACTGTTAGCCTGACAGATTTTAGTGTGGGATCAGGACTACGTATGTGTCTGTTGGGTGATGATGCGTCTAGCAAATTCCATGTCTAAATTTAATTTAAACTCTGTGTTTGTCCGAGAACCGAATAATTACGCAAAGTTCTGAGTGCATCCCGAAGACAGACAAACCCAGCGGCAGGTATTTGTGTTGGGTGTCAAGTGCCACTTGCCTCTGAAACTTTTCTCATAATAAACTTCGCTCACTTGAACTACTGTTAGGTACTGTTTTAATTGTAAGTGCTAAGTGCACAAGACCGGGTGTCCGGAGATTTGTTTCTAGAATTGAAAATAACTTTTCATTTAAAAAACCGACTTCCGCCATTGTATACGACTAAAAATTTGGATGTAAATAAAATGATGAAAGAACCATAGTGGTGAAAGGATTATAATACTTTTTGAATGCAAATGGTTGGTTTGTTGCTGAAAATATCAAAATCGCCATATGTATGCCTACAATATTTGAGGAGTTCCCTCAATTCCTCATGGATTCCATCATCAGAACTGGATTCTGATAAAAATGAGACCAATCTGGAAGTATATCTATTCAAATAAAAAAAGAATTTTCCAAATCGGTTCATAAACGCCGGAGATATGCGGTAACAAACATTAAAAAAAAAAAACAACCGAATTGAGAACCTCCTCCTTTTTTGGGAAGTCGGTTAAAAAAACATCTTCTTCATCAGCGGATAGTCATTCACTGCTGGATGAGGCCTCCCCCAAAGCATGCATAGCGTGCAATGGGGGGATTTACCATATTCACCAATCTGGGCAGGCGGATTGGTGATCGCAGTTTGGTGATTAGTACTCTGGTGGATGGTACTGCCCATCGCCTAGTGTAGTCCCTTAGTCACCTTTTACCGACATCCATGCGAAGAGCTGAGAGCTGATTCTATGTTTTGACAAGCAATTGACACGGTGTAGTGTACACGGATTTTTGTATGGAAAATTAGGTTCAGCGAGTGTACGCTAGGGGCGCTCATCGGTGTCGGTATACAAAAATCCACACTACACTACACCAGACGTCCGTGTCAATTGTACAAAATACTTAGAATCAGCTCTATGGAGAGGTCTATTCTCAGGCCGGACCCACCACGGAATTACGGACAGCCAACTTATGGGTTTACTTTACACCCTATGACTAGGTTGAGACGAATCCGAAGATACTTATCAAAATCCAGAAAGTCGTTTAGGCTACAGGAGGGACACAAAGGAACAGACATACATATACCCGAAAACAGATCCCTGCTGGGCAGTTGGGTAAAAACAGAACAAAATTAAATTGGCCAATCGAATTCGTACTTCACAAAGAGAATTGATACCGATTCAGATCGGCTCAGCAATTAGGCCTTTGCAATTAGTTCATTTGCAGCGTGAAGGAAACCAGGCTCATTGCGATCATTCATCTTATAGTGATTGCCGGCGGTTATGCTTGCATTTTGAAATAAAATTGAAGAGAACTATTTAGATTTGTATAAATTTAAATGCGACCCAACATATCGGAACCATCAGGACTAGAACGCTTTGAAATGACGATGCGTTGGCAATTTTGTTAGTCCGAGATGACGCTGGCGATGAAAATCTTTGTTGGTTAAAATCAACTTTTAGGTCTCGTTTAAATTTAATCTTATCAATAAGTGTGGCTGACGCAGGACAACGGACGCCATATTTTTGCTTCGCCAACTTTGCGACAAATACAAACATGCTCACAAGAACTTGCATATGGTGATTGATAATCTTGAGAAGGCGTAGGTACGACAGAATACCCCGTGAGGTACTGTGGTGAACTCTGAAACAGAAAAGAGTACCTAGGACGTATGTGCAGCTTGTACGGGCTATGTACAGTCAAACCTTAGTTAGTAGTAGAACTTCTTGTGACAGAGTTTGTCCGAGGAAGTACTACCACCGTACCTATTTCTGCCGCCAAGCAGTAGTGCTCGCATTGCTGTGTTTCGGTTCGAAGGGTACGGGTGCCGGTGAAATTATAGGCACATCTTTCATCTTTGTCTTAGGGTTGGGTGCGCGTGTGATGCCTCTGATGTTGCAGGCGTCCATAGGCTACGGTTACTACTTTCCCTCAGGTGGGCCGTATGCTTGTTAGCTTGCCAAGTAATATAAAAAAAAAAAAAAAAACAAGATGACATGAGTAAAAAGGAGTGAATACCGAAATGACGGCTGAAATACAGGAATGGAAGAAGAAAACATGCTGTGCCAACCTTAATTAATTGAATAAGGGAAAAAATTCATGACTTATACCTAAGTGTGGCTTACGCTCTTAATGTTTTTCGAGAGTACAGCTTTAAGTCTCAGGAGATTTACTAAATGATAATTAGAGTCCAAAAGAAATAAAAATGCAAAGTATTTCATTCAAGTTCCATTACGATTTCAAGACCTATCTCATTAAAATAAAAACTGAAACATAAAAATAAATTGAATTAAAACCGATACTGTAAGTGGTCAATTAGGTCTTGGTTTGAATTTGCGGCTTCAGAAAACTAGCAATTTATCCCGGGGATACCATGGGAATACATCTTTTAAAGGAGAAAATAACTGAAAACAGAATTTAATCTTTAAAGAGACACAAATACTTAACTAAGAACACATTTTTAAAAAAATACTTAAGATTCTTTGCTCTGTAATACAGAGCCCAAAATGCTGATTATTATGCACAGAACTTTGTTTTTGGGTACTTGTCTTTTTAAACTTATGTCTGTACCCAAATAAATTTCTCAAGAAGTCCATCATTTATCGTCTATGCTTCAGCACTGCATGGTTATTTTTGGCAAAACATATGTTTTTCTGTTTTTTTTTCTTTTACCGGTTAATAGGTACGTCTGATAAAATTCCCAAGTAAATATTTGCTACCCGGTTATTTCTGATGGCCTGTGTCTATAGCTGAATGGGTATTCCCATATCGTCGGTGCTGGAGCCAATCAGGCCAAATGTTTTCTGCGGCCGTATCGGGACCCGGGCGGGCCCTTATTTCCTGTACAGTTACCGTGGGCCCTACCGTTGGTATATCCCAACTAGATTTTAAGACTAAGACTTAAACGTCTTGAAAAAAAGATTCTGCTTTTCCGATTAACTTTTCTGAAGCTTAGAGCAAATACTTGACAGCTTAATAAATGTTCTTCGGAATTTTAGGATTTTAATGACTTTTGGAGTAACGAAGGTCCTAAAGGAAGTTCATTACGACATCACCAATCACAATCGCTACGTGCATTATTTCTCTCATATATTATATAATACGATCGCCAGTCCTGAAATTTCGTGCCGTAGCATCACCCTTCAGCCTCACACCAACTTAACTGTTACTTAAAGATGCTGTGCATTCTTGGTAGTTACACTTCACACTGATAAAAGGTTAGAGCCCTCCTAACGTTGTAAAACCCTACTGTTCTAGTTAAGTGGCACTTGGTAGGGCCTACTAACCGCAACGTCTTCGTTTCTGTAACCCGCGTCATCTTTGATATTACTGCGGCTCATATTGTGCCCTCATCTCGCCCTCCCAATAAAACGTTTTGTATCGGGAATTGAATTGCTCTTTTTCCACTCTCATGAAATTTTATAGTTGAGGATCGAAAGTAGCGTGGAACAGTTTCGTGCAATAGGGTTTTTAACTGCAGTGAATGTTTTAAATTTACTTGATTGTATGACAGTGTTTTCATTCCACAATTTTACATTTCTTTTTGTATCAAACAAGAGATTTATGTCATAACTTTTTAAGTATCTGTCTAAGGTAAATTTATGGGCTATTCCCAAAACATGAACCAATCCCCTAGCAATATTCTCAACCTAAACTTGTACCTTGTCGCGAATAAAACGAAAAAATATAGCTCCACTACGCTGGCCTGTCAATAAAAATGTTATATAACCCATTCTTGAAATAGAGGCGTTAAATATACAAAAGAAACGATATAAAGTGATATAGCTGCTCTATTCGAGGTCTCAGTTTACGGCGCTCTCGTAAAATTGTTATAGCGGCAGGTAGGTAGGTAGGTTCAAGCGATGTTTAAAGGTCCCGTACGAATAAAACAGAGGTAAATATATTGGGTTTTTATTGGATCATAGCTTCATATTCTACTTTATTGTTTTAAGTGAAAACTGTGGACATTCAGCAGGTACAGCTTTGAAATTGAGAATATTGCGAGCGTGGCGACAAGTGCCCACGCCTGTGACGCGAAGTTTCACTGTTTCAAGGTTATAATTTGCGCTTTTATGAAGACTTACGAAGAATCTGAACCTCCACTTCTAAAATAAACAAGGCTAAGAAAAAATACAGGCATCGATTCTTGAAAAAAAAAACCTAATACAACATTAAACCTTTATCAGAGAACTTATATTATATTATTTATAATAAATAATTTATTAAATGTTCTAGTAAAATGGTTTGAAAAGTGTTATGAACAGTTTCGCAAAAGTATAAATATTTTAAGTTATTTCACAGCGCTTGGTAAAGTATATCAAAGTATATATCAACCATCCGAGTACTTGACGGCATTTATCAAATGAGATATAAAATGAGAGCGTCTTGACGTTCCGCGTCCAACCTGAAAAAAATATAATTAATATAAATATTATTTAATTGATACCAAATGAAAGGGCATACTCACAAAAAGTTGTGATTCAAATAAATGTTTAAAAACAGCAAATGCTGGAATCAAAATGTTGTAGAGGAAAGCAAAGTCAAAGTCAAAAAGAACTTTATTCATTGAAATCACAAGGATCAATTTGAATCGTCTTATAAGCTAAAATTACTCCTGTTCCAACGCGACCAAGCCTAGAAGAATCAGGCAACAAACTCGGCTTGGCTTACATAAATGGTCCGTCTTACCACTAGGTGAGAAGCGCCTGTGTGGTGCCTCGGAGCAAAAAAGCGAAATCGATAATCGATAAACGATTCAATAAATAAATAATTAGTTTTCTAGTTTTAACTTGAAAAGCCTCCGTCTGTCTACACAAGATACAATAACTTAAATCTACTTTTATATACATTATTTATTTATATTGTCACGGGTATTTATCGCATGTAACCTTATTATTTATTATTCCCGACGTTTTGAATAAGGTTCAATTCGTTTATATAAATGAATTTTTCGATTATTTTAAAATTCTTTTACAATTCTAATTCACTATAAAATATTTTATATTTCTTATTAAATACTAAAGTATTGAAACCCCCATCCCCATTAACATATTCAATTTTTATTTAATAATGTTAATGTAATTTACATATTAAACGGGGTTTTAACAGTATTTAAGTTAAAGGCCTTTAATATAAAATTGTTTACTACACCAACTCACCAAATACTGCTCCTACCTTAAAGTTCTACAGTAGGTAGTTCTTTCATACTGCAGGCAGGTAAACTTTGGAATGCATTACTTGTTTGTATCCGACATGCTAATTTCTCCCTATTTTCAAAAGCATTGTCACTCAACATTATCTGTCATCACTCTGTACACATCATTTTGACGTTCTTTTATTATCATCAACGCCATTCATTATGTATTATATTACCTCTGTAGCGGGCGAAGGTTTGCCTGCGACGCAGGAGGTTGCGGGTTCGATTCCCGCTTCGGAACAAATATTTGTACATTCTGCAGATATTTGTTCAGGGTGTTCTAAGTATTTTTCTATGTATAATAAAAAATATCTATCTATGTAATGTATTGTATTAAGTATATCAGTTATCTAGTACCCATAACACAAGCTCTGCTTAGCTTGGGGCTAGATAATGTTGTGTGAAATGTCCAGCATTTATTTATTTATTTATTTTTATTATTGTATGTATATAGCAATATAATTATGTAGGTATATAACTGTGTGTCTTATATTATACTGGTAGGATATATATTTATTATTTTGTTTTTTAATAATCAATTTGTTTTATTGTAGGTACTTGGCATTGTGATTATTACTAAGATGTACGGCCCCCGTCCTTATTTGTTAAATAGTTTCTGGCCATCCAAAGGTTGTCTGGAAGAGATCGCTCTTGAGCGATAAGAATAATCTGTCTATCTATCTATCTATCACCAAGTCTGTAGTGAGCCTATTAAAAGTTACGCTTTCATCATTCTATCATTCACCCTCATAACAGACCTTCGATATACACAAGTTTATTTAATTTCTTCCATCAAACAAGGTATAAACACAAAGTGGTCTGAGATAGTTCTATTCTCTTGGATCAGCATCTACCTATTAGTTGAATGCGCGATAGTTCAGAAGTGGTGGCAAGTTCAACAAACGTGGGAAACCGACAATCTCAGCGCAATCTCCAAGCTATCCTATGTTTGCAAGATAATAACAAAAGATTATTGTACCTAGGTACTTACTTCTGTCAGCGATCAGACTATAGAAGATAAGTTTATATAATGAAGTTTGATTTTGCCTTACACACACACACACACACTTGCACAAATCAAGTCACATAATAATAAAAAAATCAATGCATTATTATAATTATGTCCGTTTAATTGAACGAGCGAAGCGACTTCTCCGAGTCAACTTCGGTGAATTAGCATTTGTATGTACGTATATATGTGTGTGTGGGTGTGAGTGAAGGGGTGTGTATATGTATGTATGTGTGTACGTATGTATGTATGTTAGTCTGAGCATAACTTTTGAAGCAATATCCGATCTTCATGAAAGTCTAGGTAGATAGAAAATATTAGTACCATTTTGGAGGTATGTTATGACCTATATTGATCAGGGGGTTGTTGAGATATTGGGGTCTAAGGAATTGGGGTTAAGAAAAAA
The DNA here is from genome assembly GCA_951392215.1 of Epirrita christyi. Taxonomy (NCBI): domain Eukaryota; kingdom Metazoa; phylum Arthropoda; class Insecta; order Lepidoptera; family Geometridae; genus Epirrita; species Epirrita christyi. The sequence continues at coordinate 16,195,160 of OX595838.1, read as the reverse complement.
AACAATCAGATGATGTGGGGTGTGCATCAAAGGAATTTAGTTGCACATTTTAGAATTATTTTTAGTTTTATTTTAGAATTTTTAGTTTTTGGGTTATAAGCAAAAATATAAAAAAGAAACCAAAACTAAAGTACTTCCACTAATCCCACAATGCTGAAAATTGGCATGTGAGACTTTTGTGAGCTTTTGTGAGCATAGTGAAAAGTTCAAAATTTAAAAGTTTCGAGATTTATACCCTACTAAATAAAAAACCAGGTTAGCATCCATTGTTCAGACGATCGTTAATGTATACATTACCATCCAAATTGCAAAGATTTCAACCCATAGGCCAATATTTGGCATCGACTATCGTCTCGCTAGCGTTTCGATACCGTTAGATATTCGTGCTTACCCAACGATCTATATATATTACATATTATATTTCTATTAACATGTCTCGTGCTTACTCCACAGTACCTAACGTAAAATCGGAAATCAAAGTTAAATCGGAGTTAGCCCTCCTTACGTATGTATATGTACCTAAGTATGTTTGGGTTTTGTAGCACCCTATAATAATTGAGAGGACTTTGCGAATATGGCGTGTTTAACACAAACATGCAAAAACGAAAATCTGAATTTCAATATTGGATACGCACCGGCTGACACCAGCATGGTGGTGGAAAAAGTTGCGTTGAATTAATTGGGTAAACTTATTTTTAGCTAAATATTTTCTGCGATAGGCTACTGAAACCTACAAAGTTTTTATTCAGCCAGTAGACTGCTGGACAAGGCCTCCAGCTGTTTTGAATTCTTGGTGGCACTCAAATGGATGCTGTTGTCCATCTCCTGGGGAATCCCTTAGTTTCATTATTGCCGAGACCACTACGGCCCCGAGACCACCACGGCTAAAAGTGCCTTTCTTTATTCATATTTATTTATTACTGCATATACCTACATATAGTGCATAATATAATAGCTTAGCTAAAGTTACCGGGTCCAAATATTGTACGACATTATAAAGTTAAAAGGTATGATAATCCACGACCAATACTCCAAAATATGGCATACAAATATCAGGCTGTCTTAGGTACAATATAATATGCTACGCATTATCAACACGTGATGATTTTTCACGGTCTGATATTAAACACCATGTATTACAAAACTACCAGTAGGTAGCTGTCTGACCAATGAGCGGGCTGGGGATTAGATATGTTTTCGGTCATGGGCATACTTTTCACAAGGGGTTACGAAAAACTGGCTGAAAAATACAGCTTGTACATTATCATTATCATAATTATTAATTATCACAATTTGTCAATTTTGTGCAACCGATATTGAACAGCATAATAATGCCCACCATGATATTTTGTGCCACAGGCTTCCAATGTTCATGGTGTTTAACGGCCAAGCAGTATCTGGCTAATTCTAGCTGTACAATATCATCTTAGTTGATATTGTACTTTATTCATCACTAGACATGAACATCAATTCACATTTGAACTTTTCCCAGACATTTTCCAACGCATTTGCCAATTCAAAATCTTATTAAAACCTGAACTAAATATTTAAATTAAACAGACTAATCTTCGAAATATTTCGTCGATGAAGTATGCCGGCATTTATCGGGAAGTTGTAAAACTCCGTCGATTCGAGCCGGTTCCTCACATTTTGGCCTTTCACGGCATTTACAAAGAAAGCAGACTACCGGCAGCTCCCGGCGTAAGCTCACTTTACTATGCTTTGCTTTAAAAACTTCATGGCAATCTCTAGGAGAAAGCAAAATGTTCTAAAATATTGTATTGACGTGGAATGTTTTGACTGTGGTAATTCATATAGCTCGTAGAACTGACAACCGTTGGGGAATAAAGGTTCTCGAGTGGCAACTACAAACCGAGGTAGACGCGGTAGAGGAAAGCCCTCCACTCGATGGACTAAAGACATAATAAACGTCGCGGGGAGTCGGTGGATGGAGGCAGCTTAAGTCCGTTTGTCGTAGCATTCTATAGGGGGGAGGCCTATGCCCAGCAGTGGACTTCTACAAGCTGATGATGATGATGATGAATACATAAATAATCTCCACGCGGCTTAGTGCCAGTCAGCGCCAGCCAGCCGCTGGTAACCTGCTTTACCATGAGTGAATGCGCCCTTTAACTTGGCGATATTGGAATAATTCACATAGATCGAATATTTAATATTCGGGAATCCTTTTACTTTTGAGGTTTATTATAATGGCTGGTAATGTGGCGGTCTAATTTTATGTACCACCTTCCTAACTATATAGTCCTGATCTAATAAATCAATGCTTGGTAACTGAATTCGAATAGTCACTTCCATCTGTAGGTTGTCTGGAAGAAATCGCTAAAAGTGATAAGACCACTTATTGTGTATTTGGTTATATAGTTTCGTTTTTATGCCGTGGTATATCCGGCCTCCTTTGTTTTTCCCGTAGATGTCATAAAAGCTAACTAAGCGATTACACCAGGGAATGGGTAGCAGAATCCACCAACTCAAGACCTATCCGTCTGCTAAGCGTGGTGATTATGGCAAATCTTCTAATAGCATTCTATGGGGGAGGCCTCGTCCAGGCAGTGGACGTCTGACGGCTGATGATGATGATGAGTTTCATTTTTGTATATCTGTGTGTTATAACTGCTGTTAAAAACTACGCTTTAAGAGTGCGCTCCGAAAATATAATATGTATGAATCGCCTTTTAGACGCATATACTAACGCAATAAGATTGGATATCGCACGACCGTATCTTGCACACAAGTAAAGTCTCAACTCTTATTTAATTTATTATGAGAATACTAATTAGTCTAGGTAAATTTTGGTTTAGTCACGGATAATAAACGATATTTTCCTTCGGTGTGTATTTATTTTGGATATGTGACTGAAGTTGTTTCCAAGAAATTTAAAAAAAACTAGTTTAAAGGTATAACTTTCAAAAAAATAAAGTATCGAGTAAATGTCTGCCAATTGTGTTTCTGGCTTGGTCACGGATATAAAAAAGTTTGAAAAATCACGTATATCAGTTATTATATTGATGTGTTAACTGATTTACTCACAATAACTAGGCAAATCAGCATTATGTCCCTTAATAAGTAGTTATGTAGGTAGTACGTACGCTTGGTATATCAATCTCTGGCTAAGCAGCCGAACAGAAAAAATTTAAAAGTGGCAAAGGTAACGGTCGTCGTTATCAGCTAATAAGATTCCCACTACTGGGAGTCTGGGACTCGGGTTATTCTCAGAGAACCCTACCGTACTTGCAAAATGTTTACGCGCTCTAAGTGAAACGCATTACCCGTTTGGGTGTAGGTAATGTTTCAGTGCCTGCAATTCCACATTTCGCTTGTTTATTTTTTGCCGTAATGGTAGTTTATGTACGACATGAGAATAATAATGTCACGGTACAATGCTACCATTTTACTCCGTGTAGCACCTAGACCAAGACCATACCTTGTAAAATTTACGTACACCTCCAGCCATTTTTTAACCGACTTTCCAAAAAGGACGAGGATCTCAATTCGGTTGTATTTTTTTTTTATGTTTGTTACCTCATATCTCCGGCGTTTATGAACCGATTTGGAAAATTCTTCTTTAATTTAAATAGATATACTTCTAGATTGGTCCCATTTTTTTCAGAATCCAGTTCTGATGATGGAATCCATGAGGAATTGAGGCAACTCATCAAATATTGTAGGCATACATATGGTGATTTTGATATTTTTAGCAACAAACCAAGCATTTGCATTTAGAAAGTATCATAATCCTTTCACCACTATGGTTCTTTCATCATTTTTTTTTCATCCAAATATTAAGTCGAATACAATGGCGGAAGTCGGTTTTTTAAATGAAAAGTTATCTTATCTTACAGATCTCTCTCCATCCAAAGGTTGTCTGGAAGAAATCACTCTGAGCGATAAAATCATCCATTGTACTTTTAATTATTCTGTGGCGCGGCAGGCGAGGAGGGTTCGATTCCCGCAGCGGGACAAATGTTTGTATGATCTGCAAATATTTGGTCCGGGTCTGGGTGTTATGGTACCATGGTACTCGTAGTTCATGATACCCACGACACAGGGAATCTTAGTGTGGGATCATGACTACGTATGTGACTGTTGGGTGTTATGTTATGTTATGATATGCTATTTGGTAAAAAAAAAAAAAAAGATTAAATATTTGTATTCCAAATATTTAATAAATAAAGAAAGCGGACTAGACTAGATGAGACAGGCCAGAGACAGGAAAACATGGAAAGAAATTGGGGAGGCCTACGCCATCGGGCGACTACAACCTGACTGCGAATTAAGATTAAGATAAAAAAAAAAAAATATTTTATTTATTCCAAATACTTTTCTGTATTTAGCGATCAAGATGCGTGAAGAAGAACAGGTTTACCAGAGAGGTACTTGAATACTGGCCTCACGATAGTTTTATTATTTATATTACGTGCAGAGACTATTTACTTCAGTCAGGAAAATAAAGAAGTTGAGCGATCTATAGTTTAGTTTTTTTTTGGGGCGTCTTAACACTGCTAGTCTATTAGTTGTATTGCTATTAGTTGTTTAGTGACTCCGGTAGCGGTAGGTCGTATGTACTAATCGAACACCTCAAGCCTATAACGCGACTGTCTTGACGGAACTATAGTTTCTACTTCGAAAGTGTCCTACGTTCCCATTAAACGCAAATACATTTAAAAGGTCGAACCACACTTCAATCAGGTGCACAGCATTGCACTGTTGCCTGTTCATTCTAAAATCGTATTGTGCGTTTACAGGTGTATTTAGGTTTGATATCAAATACTGCATTTATTTAATTAGTGTTATAAAAAGTGATAATAACAAAAAACTACAAAAAAATAAAAAAAACTATAAATCTCATCACAAGCTCGGGAAGGTTTCATTTAGCATATAAATATAAATAAACCCTTTTCTTCACTGAAGTGAGGTGAAAAATTAAGTTTTTTGCTCGGCAGCAAAGTTATTTTGCGTCTCGTACCTTTGGTATCCTCGCTACGCTCAGTATTCAATACAAGTACTCGCGCCAAATAATAACTTTGCAGCCTTAATAACAAATTAGCTATTAATCCACTTTGCATGCATTGAATTCACGTTGTTATTGGAGAATTGGATACCTTTGAGTTATGCTACGTTGCATTAACTCTGAATGTTGATGGTTTTCTGAATTGGAAGAAAGGAGTTATTTCTGTCGGAAAGCCCTGAAAAACATCAAAAGAATAACATTGAAAGATGGAAGAACAGATAAGTTTAGACGACGTGTTGTCGAAGTTCAGTATCTTCGGCCGATACCACATGAAGTTAGTGTGTTTTTTGTATCTTCTGTTTGCGTCCGACGCTCTTTTCTGCTCAAACTATATTTTCACTGCTGAGATAAGTAGGTACAGGTAAGCGTTTAAAGCTTTTTAGGTTTTTTTAAGTTTTTAAGGTTTGGTATGCGGCCATTCTTCTTATCTTATAGATCTCTCTATATCCATAGGTTGCCTGGAAGAAATCGCTTCTAAGCGATAAGCCCGACCAGTGTACCTAATTGTACCTAGTATTTTAATTATCATGTTAAGTTTTGTGTATTTGAATTATCTTAAGGTGGTTTATCTTGTGGTCTTTATAAAGCATTTTCTATTCTATTCTATTCTTTTAGGGTTTTTGGGCTTGTTACTTGTTAATTCTGAGAGCTATGTCGGTGATCTTGGTTCTTTTACGACACGACATACGACAAAACAACCTAACAGTCACATACACAGCCCTGCCTGGTCCCTCACTAGGATTTCCTACGGCATCTACAGATTTTTTATTTTTTTTTATATTATATTATTTATGTCTAATGGCTGATGAAGATACAGCCTTATGAAATTAACAGATTTCTTCTAAAACTATTATAATGTCTTCAAAAACAAGGTCGACAACTGGCTACGAAAAGACAATTCAGAACTTAAAAAAAGTGACTCAAAATTAAATATTCCTCACTGAGTTGATGTAGACATATCAGCGAAAGCTGCTCGTCTATAAATAAATAAATAAATTATTTCATGCCCCGTTTTTTTTGCAGTTTTTTTACGTGGGGATAAAGATTTATATTTATTTTACATACACAGATACATAAAATTACACCTGTTTCCCGGAGGGGAAAAAAAAAAAAAAAAAAAAAAAAACCACGGAAAAAGAAGACCACGGATTTCCATTTGCTACGATCCTGACATACCTCTTTTCTTTCATTCACACTCATTAAATTCATCAAACATTTGCGTCGGTTTTGGGTACTTTTGACCTTGTTTATTTTATATATGAAATTTAGTTTAAAATACTTGTTTTAGACACGCCTGCTAGATAATACGCGTTTTAGAACGCGTACATCTAGTGTGTTTTGTTATCTATCTATGTAACAAGTGTTAGTTACACATGCTACAATGACAATAGCCTGTCACGAATGAACCATGACCGTCATGAATCTTAAATATTCAAATGAGCCATAACCTTGGTAAATTATCTGCCTTTTTAGTCCTCCTTGTCGTATCACTGGTTCTTTGCTGGTTCAGGATGTTTATACATAATAGGGTCCTTTGACCTTTGGTGGAACTCTCTAAGGCGTGTTTTATGCTTATACGAGGGACGTGTTATTTTATTAGCAGGACTTATTCATAGTCCTGATCCCACACTAGGATTCCCTGTATCGTAGGTATCAGGAACTACGAGTGCACCCAGACCCCGAACAAATATTTGCAGATTATGCAATAATTTGTCCCGCAGCGGGAATCCAACCCGAAAACCTCTCGCATCTCACTCGCTTGCCACGCCACAGAGGTCGTCATTGTCAGTAATTTTCTTTTTTCAGATGCAATGATGACACGTTTGAGAACTTTTCCTGCAGTGTTCGCACCAACTCCTCATGCACAGAATGGATCTACGAAGACCCACGCAGCTTTGTAGCTGAAGTGAGTACGTTTCTGAGGCAATTTTTTTTATTTAGTTTCTAGAATAATTTAAAATCTATCTATATATATAAAAGAAAGTCGTGTTAGTTACACTATTTAAAACTCAAGAACGGCTGAACCGATTCGGTTGAAAATTGGTGGGGAGGTAGCTTAGAACCAGGAGAAGGACATAGAATAAAAATTTAATTAAAAATCCTGAATTAGAAATTCATATTCTCGAACATTGAGACAAAGTGAAAGAAGATTATAATAATATATTTTTTGATGCTGAGAATACCAGGCGCTCATGGCAGGGTAGAAAATGGATGCATACGCGAAAAAGTGGTCTTAATTTGTTAAAAAAAAGTCAATTAGGACAAATACAGTATATGTACCGGTACCACCGGGACCACCGGGAAAGTCAAAGTCAAAAGACAGATGGTTTTGATACTCAGAATACCAGGCGCTCATGGCAGGGTAGAAAGTGGATTCCTACGCCAAAAAGTTGTATTAACTTTTCAAAAATATGTCAATTAGGCCAAATACCGGGATCACGCGAACGAAGTCGCGCGCGGGCAGCTAGTTAATAATAAAACATCTTTTCTATTAATCTAACAAATTGATACTCCTGTTTGTTAAAAAAATTAAATAATTTTCGTTGGTATAAGATTTTGCCTGGCTGCTGGATTATTTAGGAGTGTGTTATTACTGGCCGAGTTGGTCGTGGAAAGCAATGGTGGCAATGAGCTCACCACTTGTAACGTCTATATTACTGCGACTAAACAACCCCAACCACACCACGGTGGTTTTACCCACGGTAAAAAGATAACTTTTGAGGCTCTACCTACCTCTTCGGGAGAAGGCATCTGTTTATGTATGTACTGGAGAGGACTATGCTACTACAAGATGGGTTATCCCTGTGAACAAAGACGTAACTTTTAACATGTTTGCGTTTGGAAACTCCTGAAAAGTTCGTGCTTTTTGGATTAAATAATTTTCTGTCTATGTGTAATATTTTTACGTACGTTTTATTTTAGTTTCAGATAGCTTGTGAAGAGTGGAAGAGGACACTTGTCGGCACGATGCACAGTTTAGGCTATATGGTGGGATTGCTGTATATTGGACCACTGTCAGACAGGTACATAATATCTACTAAATCATAGTGCTGAAAGACCATGAAACAAACAATATACAACGTGACCAAACACATTGCGAGCGAAGTCTTTGTAATAACTTGCAAAATTGTTGTCGTCTGCCCGGATGACTAGCCTTTAGCTGTAGCTTCATCAGTTAGCTGCGAACGTACGAACTGCATATGCAGCGACACTAAGCTAGTGCCTCAATTTGAGGTGCCCACTGCAAACTTTCATCATTATTAAGCCCTAAGAAAATAGTAGAATTTACAAGATCTGTGTGGCTACTCTTGACGCTCTACTCCAATCCTAATTCAGGATTTAGTGCCTTTTGTCGTCAGAGAGTACTAGATTTCTTGGTCATTTGGTACTCTTGAATTCAATACTAGCGAATAATTTGGAATGAAGATTGGTGGAATTTTCTGGAACTAAGTGAAATCGATTTTCTGTCTCTGTTGTTCTTCACGAGTCAACACGCGTGCTCTATCTCAATTTCAAACTCGATTTGGTTCAAGAGTGCCAAACAAGCGTTATTAGGATTGTACCTGGATTTAGATTAGAACTGTTTTCAAGAGTAGCCCTGCAGGTGTCGTCTTATTTATTTTAATATTAGTTGGATAATGTTTTACAATTGGCAATGTGAATTTGATGCATTTAGTTTTTTAGCATTAAGTAAAATATTAATTCCTGTGAGCCACTCAAGAACTCACAATAGTGAATCATTTACATCGTCGTAATTAGCTGTAGATCTGTCAACTTTGAAAGTTAAAGAAGTATCGTCAGCAAACAGAACTAAGTCACATGTCTTTCATAACGTCTGGAATAACGTTGCATGATTATTGTATTGTCACGGGTATTTATCACGTGTTACCGTATTATTTATTATTCCCGACGATTGGCTATTGAGACCAAAAGGTACCCAAATTTCAACCGTGAAGACGGTTTTAGACTCTCTTCGTCGTGAAATCCTATCATTGCGCATCATCCTATCATTATTTATATTTGTGCGCGTTGCGATGTGTCATCTCAGTGCGTAGATACGGTTAGTGTGGTGTGTCGGACTATGAATACGTCATTTCTAATTCTGAAGACCAAGTGAGGGTAGTTTCTGCAGCTGCCACCACTTCTCGACGGTAGTTCCATGTACTCCAGTCAGCCCGCGACCATGATTGCTGTAACGCATTCGAAACGTCGGGAATAATAAATAATAAGGTAACACGCGATAAATACCCGTGACAATTTTATAAATATGTGTTCTAATCGCGAGAGTTTAAAAAATACTAACGTTGCATGAATGCTCCTTTCGGCTTCTAGGTGCTCACTAAGAAAGGATTTTACGTTTGATTCTCTCACAGGATAGGACGAAAGAACACGATAGTCCTGACAAGTATGGCCGGTGGGGTCGTCGGCCTCGCCAGGAGCTTCACCACTTGGTACTGGCTCTACATCGCGCTGGAGTTTTTGGAGGCAGCCATCGGGAACGCCTGCTCTCCTGGTTTTATTCTCAGTAAGTAAACTATTATTTACAGCAGCCTAAATCTCACTGCTGGGTACCGGACGCTCTCATCTAGTTAGAGTATGACAATAACAATTAATTTAAAAAACCGACTACCGCCATTGTATTCGACTAAATATCTGGATGAAAAAAAAAAATATGAAAATAACATAGCGGTGAAAGGGTTATGATGTTGCTGAAAATATCAAAATCGCTATATGTATGCCTACAATATTTGAGGAGTTCCCTCATGGATTCCATCATAAGAACTGGATTCAGAAAAAAATAGGACCAATCTGGGAGTATATCTATTCAAATAAAAAAGAATTATCCAAATCGGTTTATAAACGACGGAGATATGAGGTGACAAACAAAAATAAAAAAAATACAACCGTATTGAGAAACTCCTCCTTTTTGTGAAGTCGGTTGAAAAGATCATATTCTACGACCCAGTTTGAATCATGATCATTCCTCGAGTTTTTGACTCGCTATTACTTAGCTAGATTATGCCGGTTTCTTTACCTACAACTTTTTAGGGTTCCGTACCCAAACAGTAAAAAAACGGGACCCTTATAGAATGACTTTGCTGTGCGTCTAGCTGTCTGTTTGTCTATCAAGACTCTTTTTCTCAGGAACGGCTCAAGGTATCAAACTTGTAATGTATACTGATACCAACAACACCCAGACCCGGAACTAATATTTACAGATCATGTCAACATTTGTCCCGCGGCGGGAATCGACCCGCAACTCTATCGTCTCAGGCACTCGCCCGCCGCGCCACCGAGGTCATTCTGCATTGGACGATATTAAAACCTATTTTTGCCGTCAGCCATTTTTGTCGAGGGGTGCAGGGTGCACACTTACGATCTCAAAAAAATTATCACGATCCTTTGATCAACTTCAACTCTAAATTCTGTTTTTTCTGATGAACATGGCCCTAAAAGTATGCTGATGGTGAAGCAAAGTGTCTGTTTTTAACCGACTTCACAAAAAGGAGGAGGTTCTCAAATCGTTTTTTTTTTTATATTTGTCATAATCATAATTTGTCCATCATCAGAACTGGATTCTGAAAAAAATGGGAACACTCTGGAAGTATATCTATTCAAATAAAAAAATATTTTTTCAATTTCGATTTGATTTATCTCGTTTTATTTGAATAGATATACTTCCAGAGTATTCCCATTTTTTTCAGAATCCAGTTCTGATGATGGAATCCATGACGAATTGAGGGAACTCCTCAAATATTGTAGGCATACATATAGCGATTTTGATATTTTCAGCAACAAATCAACCATTTGCATTCAGAAAGTATCATAACCCTTTCACCACTATGGTTTTTTCATCCAGATATTTAGTCGAATAAAATGGCGGAAGTCTGTTTTTTAAATGAAAAGTTATAATAGTAAAATATCGTATTCTCAGGTATCGAAATAGTATCAACAAAGAAACGAGTCAACTACCAATGCCTATGTGACATAGGATACGTGCTCGGCAACATGCTACTGCCACTTGTTGCGTGGTCCGTGCCTTACTGGAGGAACTACCTGCGAGTCATCTACACACCAGCCCTTCTCTTCTTCTTTTATACGTACCTTATTGACGAAAGCCCACGGTGGCTTCTCTCAAGAGGTAAAAAAAACGAAGCAGTTGCTATAGTGCAGAAAATGGCAAATACGAACAAGGTTAAACTTGATCACGGAGAACTAGCTAAATTGCTGGCTGTTGAAAGGAAAGAGAAAGGGTTAAACTTAATCAGCTTGCTGAAACAGACGTTCAGATACCAAGCGATGCGGAAACGATTCCTCATATGCATCGTTTGGTGGACGACTTGTACCTTTGTGAGTTACGGGCTGAAGATAAACTCAGTTTCCTTACAAGGTAACAAGTACATAAACTACATGATTATGTCGGCCATGCAGCTACCTGGAAATGTCATGACAATGTATATCTTGACGAACTACAAGAGGAGGAATCCACTGATTGTCTCATTCTTCTTCGGTGGTGTACTGTGTTTTATCCAGCCGTTTTTGCCAACTCGTAAGTTTTATCAATAACCTTTTATTTTTATGATTATATATTAGTGCCTTTTTTCTCCGGCTGTGGTTTTCTCTTTTTGACTTTTGAGCAAACGGGCTGCATTAGATAGGTACATCATGTGGACTTAGTGGCCATTACGTAGCTAACACATAATTTCAAATTTTGTGCCCAGAATATTCCATTGTACCGTTTATTGGTGCTTTGTTACGCTTGCTTCAGGTAACAAACCAGCTATCTTTGTATTCCTACTAATCTACAGTCTGAATAATCCCCGTGGTGAATGAAATAAACAGTTTTGACTTTGATGTCGCGCAGCGGGCTGCGGAGAAAGCTGTGCTAGGAGTTTCACTACGTGATAGAATCCGATATCAGGAAATCCAAAGAAGAACCAAGGTCACCGACATAGCTCTAGGAATTAGCAAGTTAAAGTGGTAATGGGCAGGTCATATGGCTCGCAGAACTGATAACCGTTAGGGAATAAAGGTTCCCGAGTGGCTACCAGAAACCGGATGACGTGGTAGAGGAAGGTCCTCCACTTAATGGACTAAAGACATTATAAATGTTGCAGGAAGTCGGTGGATGGAGGCGGTTCAAGACTGTTCGTCGTGGCATTCTAACGAAGAGGCCTATGTCCAGCAGTGGGCTTTTACATGCTGATGATGATGATGATGATGATGATGACGATAATGATGATGACTTTGATTAGGATATGACTGTATTATGGTGTAAACATTCCAGACCTCCCATGGCTCTCCGTGATGGTATACATGGTCAGTAAAGTTATCTGCTCCTTCTACTTCGGCATCACGTACATGTACACGTCGGAACTATTTCCCACGTACACGCGGAACTCCATGCATGCTTTGTGCTCGTCGCTGGGAAGGATTGGTTCTATCATCGCTCCTCAGACGCCTCTGTTGGTTAGAGACATTTTGCTTAAAACCGTATAATCGTTTCAGCCTTTAATTTCCACTGTTGTCTAAGACCTTCTCTTGACTAGCGAAAGAAAATGGCCTCAGCCAACCAAACTGACCCAATAGTGATAACTGCATGTCCACAAGCCTTTGAACATTTGATTAAGTCATAACTGTTTATTCCGTCACTATTTCTTTCCACACCGTTCCTAAAAGTAAATTTTTTTTATACTACTTGGCAAGAAAACAAGCATACGGCCCACCTGATGGAAAGCAGTTACCGTAGCCTATGGACGCCTGTAACACCAGAGGCATCACACGCACGCTGCCGACCCTGAGACATAAAGATGAAAAGTCTCATGTGCCTGTAATTTCACCGGCACCCGTACCCTTCAAACCAAAACACAGCAATGCGAACACTACTGCTTGGCGGCAGAAATAGGTACGGTGGTAGTACTTCCCCGGGCGAACTCTTTCACAAGAAGTTCTATTACTAATCTACTACTATAGACTTATAGAGACACTGATACAGGTGCACGTTAGGTATCAGAATTTGAGCTGGAGATTGCAAGGGACGGAACTAAAATAATAATTGTGATAAATTTAAGACCAAATGTTGCCTTTTCAGATGGTTTACTGGCCAGGCCTCCCCTCAATAGTTTTCGGCAGCATGTCATTCATAGCTGTAGCCATCACATTCCTGGCTCCTGACACCGCAAACAACCCTCTCCCAGATACAATACGCCAAGCCGCAGCCATTGGAACCAAAGTAAAGGGAATCGACAATATTGCCATGACCCAGGATATACAAACCATAGATAAGCAGAATGTATTACCTAAAGATCCTAAGCTAGGTATAGATAATCTATATTTTATCAAGGTGTGATTTAGATTAAGATTTAAGAAGATTTATTATTTTATACTTTATATTATTTGTGTTGATGACTTATCTAAGTACATGGTACTATGTCTATGGATAAATAAATAAATACAATACAATACAATATAGGTTAGAAGATAGAATTAACTATTATGTGAATTTTTGCTCTAAATAACAAAGAACTACGGAATGCACATGTTATTAAAATGAATGTAACTTAGCGGTAACAAGATACAGAGGTAATTCCTAATTAATACAACAGCCACGCACAGCGGGGCTATTGCTATTGAAAAATAATAGGCGTTTTCTAAACGGCAAAAGCAAGCGTTGAATAATTTTATAGTAATGATCTTGATGGACAGCGACACTGATAAAGATCCACTAGCTGCTGCAGAAATCACCCAAGAGTCGAGTAACACACGAAAAAGCATTCACCAAGTCCAACTAAAAAGTTTTAAAAAAAATTACCGCCTGTTTTTGGCGACCCTATAGACATAAAGATGAAAAATCTCATGTGCCTGTAATTTCACCGGCACCCGTATCCTTCAAACCGAAACAAAACAATGCGAGCACTACAGCTGCTTCGCGGCAGAAATTGCTACGGTGGTAGTACTTCCCCAGACGAGCTCTTTCACAAGCAGTTCAACTACTAACAAATGATAATGTAAGTGTAATATATGAAGTCTTTGTTTCAATTCTTGAGGTTTCTGAACTGATAACGTATCTGCAAGTATCTTACTAGGTATTTGTTTCACAAAAAAACACTAGTACGGAATAAGGTGGTCTACCATTTTTACTTTTGAAACTATCATGGTTATTACCATAATTATAACTAGAAACGGGATATTTACCATGATTTAGAGGATGCAAATCGAGTCTGTGATCTTTTTGAACGTAAAAATATTTACCATGATTTCCGATTTTTATCGGGGATTAATAAAGCTCAAAAATCATGGTAAATATCCCGTTTTTAGTGATAGTACCACCCCACCAGTGGTGATATACTATTTTAACGTTCAAAAAGATCACAAACTCGATGTGCATCCTCTATTCGGCCTCCATTTTAACAATTAACTATTTGGATATTGGTTCTTATTTTATGATCTCATCATAATTCAGAATTATTCACGGACCTCTTTTTTTGAGGTCCGTGGAATTATTTGAGAAAAACGCGTAGGTATGTAATGTATATACGAATATTTAATTTGCTACGCCTTAAAGATATACCCCCCCACAAGGCCTCAACAAATAATAAAAATTATTATATGCTATTAATGATATTATATTTTACTTTTAGTGTTATAATTATTTTTATTTTTTGAAGGTTTTAATATTAATTATTTTATGAATGGCTTTTATCAAAGTGTATTTAATTAATGTTGTGTGAAATAAATGCTGGACGCATTTATTTATTTATTTAATGAGTATTTTAATTATAAAAACAGCATGTTTTCTTTCTCTAAAAACAAGAAATTGCTTTTTATCGACGTTTTTTTTTGTGTTTTGCACCTTAAGTCTACCTATAACTTTGTACTTTTATAATGATTTTGTATGTTTTGTTTTTATTCCTCTTAGGCATGTAACCTGCATTTACCCAGTTTTTAAGGTCATTGTTTGAATGTTGCACACATGACGGCAAAATGTTTGAGACTAAAATTTATACTTCTCATCTAAGTATGTTATGTACTAGACTTTCATTCTAATCATATAAATAGTTAATTCAGTCCAGTTCAGTTTTTTATTTATAAAAAAAAGTCTTACACGCCAATAAAGTTAATACAATTCAATATTTGATGTCAAATTTAAAGACAAAATATTGTATCTTATGGGTAAATAAATAAGTAATTATTAACAATTTTAAAATAAATATATATAAGTTAGGTACTAAGAACCTATTATTATAATTGAATTTATGGTAACAAAGGTACTAGTGGGACAAATCGGTACCAATTGTACCATCAATGGTACTACTCAATGGTACATCTGGGACGGAGGGAATTTTGCTACGTAATGTAGTTTTTATTGATGTATTTATTCATAAGTGGGATCAATATCAACAGCGACAGTGAATTTATTCGCGAGAAATTCATCCAGTGTGTAATATATAGTACCTATGCATGACCCAGTAAAAGGTTTTTTAACTTACTTATGAAATATATTAAATAATTCAAGAATTTAATTGTTGTTCACCAGTGGTTTTTTACTCATAGCTTAGTAAAACGAATGACACTCAAAAAAACGATTTATTCCCACTAGTTCCTTTTGGCAGTTCGTTTAAAGGAACTAATGGAACATTTTTTTCCCACTAGTTCCTTTGAAATAATCAATGGAACTGGTGGGACACCAATAAATGTAATTTTGTCCCTTTAACCCTGGAAACTCTAAAATCAACTGTGCAGCCACTTGGAAGATAGATAAGAAAATGAAACCTCTATAATTATCTGTTCAATAATGACATCAAAATCTCCTTACACAAACAATCATTATTTCAAGTCTGTCATTGAAACTGTGAAAGATTTTTGAATTCATTGCGTAGTTGTAATTAAAATGGATTTAGAATAAAATGATATATAAATAATTGGAAGGGCATTCAATTCCCTTCCAACCGGAACATCGGGTCTTTATTCTCTTATTTTATTGTAGTCATCAATATTATAAACATCAGATATATGAAAATGCCAATTCACATTGGTGTTGTCAAAGTCAATAAACGATTTACCGTGGTAAAAAGTAGCCTATGCTACGTGCTGCGCAAACCCACTTTTCCTATCCCCCAGCCTTGCATGGGTTAAAGGAACTAATGGGAAATTTTTCCACTAGTTCCATTATTTCAAAGGAACTAGTGGGAAAAAACTGTCCCATTAGTTTCTTTAAAGGAACTGTCAAAAACTAGTGGGAATAAATAAAAAAAACACTGCTATTGTATAAATAGGCCATTTAGAGATGGTATAGCGTACAAAATGAGCTACTTACACGAGGTCAAATTTAAAGTTTTACCTGATACGTGTTAAGACTTTGATAGTAATAGTGTTTGTTCTATATATACAAAATATAATATCTAAGTAATGACTTTAAGAAACTAATACATATTTTTGGGACTGTTCTAAATTGTTAGGGCTTGATCTGCACCCTTACAAAATGACTTGTAAATTAATCTAAAAATAGCAACAAAGTAAGTGGTGAATTTATCTTCAGATACGTTATTGTCAATGTCCGCCGGTGTATGACCGACTTAACGAAGGTCACGACCTTCCGATGATCTGCTAATGGACTATTAAGAGGTGATTACCGGTAGGGCAGTTACGCCCTTTGTACGCGAACGAAGTTAACTTCTATTTTGGCTATTACTTCATCAAACTCCATTATGATAAGTATATTAATATATACACCTGCGGTGCGTCAGTTTTTTAAATTAGTATTTTTATATTTATTATACTATGGTAACCATACAATTTTATAAGAAACTCATGCACCACGGATCTAGATTTGTATTAGATAGATAGAAAATTGTTTATTGCACATAAAAAAAGAAGTACAAAGGCGAACTTAATGCTAAGAAGCATTCTCTTCCAGATAACCTTGGTGTATTGTAGACAAAAATATGCGTCGGTAGTGCACAGATAATAATGCCTAAGATATTAAATAAACTAATATATAATAAATATATATATAAATAATATTATTATATATACCGTTTATAATAATTACAGATAGAAAAGTAAACATACTTAAATAAAAATAAATAAATAAATTGCTCTTTATTCGATCTTACTGAGGAAAATTATTGTAGATTCTAGACCTGAACACCTCCACTGAAGAGGCATCACAAAAATTGGGAGGGAGATGATTCCAGAGACGAATTATATAAGTACTTTATATTAGTAACTAATATATATATATATATAGTGTAACTATATATATATATATATATAGTAACTATATTTATATATATAGTAACTATATTTATATATATATAGTAACTATATATATTATAGTAGTACTTTGTTTTAGTGTACTTATCATGTGTTAGAAGCAAACTTCGTTCGCGTGCAAGAGAGCGTAAGCGCCCATTTGCTAGCTAGCGGTGACCTCCTCTTAACAGTGTAGTTTGATGTGCATCTACCGGAAATTAAAAAACTTTATCAAACTAAAAACCTCTTAACCTCATCATCATTATCATCATCAGCCTATAGAAGTCCACTGCTGGACATAAGCCTTAATTCCCCTTAGATTGCCACGACAAACGGTCTTGAGCCGCCTCCATCCACCGGCTTCCTGCCCTAACCTATTTCTCCAAAATGCCTCCAGCATTTATCACCAACAGTGCCAGACTCAATCTAATTTAGGCCAAAATTAGGACAATATAACATAACATAACACCTAACAGTCACATAAATAGTCCTAATCTTACACTAGGATACACTAGGATTCCCTGTGTCGTGGGTATCCGGAACTACGAGTACCATGGTACCCTAACACCCAGACCCGGAACAAATATTTGTAGATTATACAAACATTTGTCCCGCAGCGGGAATCGAACCCGCAACCTCTTGCATCTCAGCCAGCTACTCGCCCGCCGCGCCACAGAGGTCGTCACCAGGAGCTATAACCGTATTCACAAATGCTGTTACCAAATTATGATGGGTTAATGTGGTGTGTCCGGCCCCTCCATCACCTCCCGAGGATTTAGTAAAAGCCTTACTAAGGGATTACACCAGGAGATGGGCAGCAGCATCTACCTGAGTACTTAACACTTAATTGCGATCACCAATCCACCTGCCAAGCGTGGTGATTACGGCAAATCACCCCCATTTAATGCAATGGGGGAGATTTATCCAGCAGTGGTTACGCAGGCTGGTGATGAATGTATTTTTTAGTGACTTGATAGGCTGAAATCAAAAGCAAATTTAGTAATTAGCTTGAATTAGCAAGTTTTAGTGGCAATGGGCAAGTCATAATAGCTCTAAGAACTGATAACCGTTGGGGAATAAAGGTTCTCGTGTGGCGACCACAAACCGGACGATGCGGTAGAGGAAGGCCCTCCACTCGATGTACTAAAAACATTATAAACGTCGCGGGAAGTCGGTGGATGGAGGCGGCTCAAGACCGTGCGTCGTGGCATTCTAAGGGGGAGGCCCATGTCCAGCTGTGGACTTATATAGGCTGATAATGAAAAAAAAAAGTATTTATTATAGCAAAACAAATTATAACAACACATCTTATGGATACACAATTTGTTATGCTGAGACAATAATATCAGGAAAGAGTTATTGGCGGTTTCCTCACTAGGCTAAGCCTGTATCGAGCGAGCCAAGAACGAGAAGATGAATGATGATGATGGATGATAAACTGAAGCTTGAATCAAGCAGTTTATTATTCATTTGTGCAGTTGTATGAATGACCGATATCGCAATGACAATGAATATAGCTTACTGCTAGTTGTTCTGTGACTCCTTTGCAATGGATCGCATCCGACAATCGCGCACCTCAAGACCATTCCATGACTTTGCCTTGGCAACACCACTACAGTTAAAATTTAAAAGTGTTTTATGTTCCCACTAAACGAAAATGTATCTTTTTTTTGTTTAGAGTCGAGTTTTGTCTAAACTTTAATGCGTCTCTAGTAAAGTGTTTGTGCCTTTTTATTAAAAAGTTGTGTTGTTGGTTGGAATTTAACTTTACTGTACGTAGTTTATTAAGAGAATTTAAAATGCGATTAAAAAAAGTGTATTATAAGTAATAAAATTTTGCTTTTGAGGATTACTTCGTAGCATTTATACTTTTGAAGATTAACGGAAGTCGGTAGCTCATATGAATTTAAATAAATCGTTAATTTGAACTGTTCATGGGAAATCCCTGAAAATACACAAAACTTTTTCGCTTAAACATGGAAAAACAGATAAGTTTAGACGATGTGTTTTCGAAGTTCAGCATCTTCGGTCGGTACCACGTCAAGCTGATGGCGTTTTTGGGCCTTGCGTTTGCGTCGAACGCTCTTTACTCGTCAAACTATATTTTTGCCGCCGAGGCAAATGTATACAGGTGAGTTTTTTAAACAGGTTTTTTTTTTGTAAAATATTTTGAATAGTTTCCTCCTTCCTATTGTTGTTAATTTTCATAATTTTTATTCAAAAATTTTCTGTGGTTCTTTTTTGGAGTTCCTTACCCAAAGGGTGCCAATGGGATCCTATAACTGAGTGTATTCTATCAAAATATCACAGTTTATTTTATTTTTTATTTTTTTATGTGTTGTTTGGCAAGAACCTTAAAAAAGAATCATTTAGAATTAAAATTATGGTAAATCCCCTCCATTTTATTTTATGGGAGAGGCTACGTCCAGCTTTGAACGTCTAAAGGCTGCTGTCGATGATATGAGAGTCACTGTAAAACTAAACTGATCGATATTGTACCCTTAGCTTTACTGAAA
The DNA here is from genome assembly GCA_951392215.1 of Epirrita christyi. Lineage (NCBI taxonomy): Eukaryota > Metazoa > Arthropoda > Insecta > Lepidoptera > Geometridae > Epirrita > Epirrita christyi. Next base: position 16,175,360 of record OX595838.1, on the reverse strand, counting down.
ACGCACTCCTTTAAGAATAATTTACTAAGTAGTAACTAAGTACCTAATAAAGTCCACATACAACAAAATTTACCTTATATGTATGTTGCCGTGCGATGGCCAAGTCATTTTCAACCGACTTCAAAAACGGAGGAGGTTTGCAAATCGACAGAACGTTTTTTTCAGGCTTCTATCTTTATCCACAACGAAGTTACAGGGGGGTCGAAAATGTCGTGAATGGCTTCGGGAAAATATGGTACGGCTGTGCCTTTGCTGGACTGAAAGCTGATTCTTAGGTTTTGCAAACAATTGACACGAACGTTTGGTGTAGTGTAACATAGACTTTTGTATGGAAAATGAGGTTCACAGAGTGTACGCTAGGGGTGCTCATCGGTGTCGCCATACAAAATCCTTGTTACACTACACCAAATGTCCGTGTCAATTGTTTGCAAAAAACTTAGAATCAGAGTCTCAAAACGTTGATAACTATTATGAATTCTGTGACATTAGGAAAATATCACTTTGTTACTGTGTCTCGACGGTACCGCTACTATTTATCATGGAATTGAATTACTGGTTTATTATTTAACTGGGTTATTAACGTTTAAATTGTGACTGTGATTAAAAAAAACTGTTTTTGAGACGCAACGCTGCTATTTATACTTACAACTTATATAAAAATAAACGTTTAGATGATAAACATACTTTCTTGATACTTCTACCACAGAAAGATATTCAAGAGACTCTCTTCAGGGGGAAAAACTAGATAAAAATACGGGTCATAGACTTGCAAGTGCTGAACTAGTATTTGATAGAAAGGTTTGATTTGTAATGCATAACAAAATTTTATAAAAAAACAATGGTGAAGCAGAGTGGCTTGGACGATGTGCTGTCCAAGTTCAGTATTTTCGGGCGGTACCACTTTATATTGATTGTGTTGTTTGGCTTTGCATATGCGTCTAATATTTTCAATTCATCGAATTATATCTTCGCTGCTGAGGAAATTGGATACAGGTGAGCTTATAAAAAAGATCAAAGATCGAAATTTTGTAAATAGCATCATTAAATGGATCCATAACTCTAATTAACACATAAAATAGCTAAAAAAGTAACACCCTTTCAAGCCTAAAATCATCACAATATATTAGGGCCCATTATGACAACTGAGAAAGACGATATAATGTTACTTTGAATTAGATTAACGTAACAATAAAACAAGTCAAAGTCAAAGTCAAAAGAATTTTATTCATTGAAATCACAAGGATCATTTTGAATCGGAAAAAGGAAGGAAAATAAAGTTTCAAGGAAATAGTAATTACCTTATTTGGTTAACAATGTACTTATGTTTTCTTAGCGCATTATTCAATGTGACAGAACATAATTCAAGTATTATTTTCAAGCGAATCCCAAAATAACATTGCACGAAATTTTGATTTACTACGCAACGCCCTAATAACAGTTATGTCCTTTTTTATTATAGTGATGTTACCAAGTGATCGCTGATCAGCTGATTCAGCAACTCCATTTGATTCCAAGTAATAATTTATTGAGTTATATTAACATAATTGTAATAATCGGCTATTTGAACTTTGCATTTCAAAATGATCTTTGTGATTTCAATGAATAAAATTCTTTTGATTTGATTTGATTTGTATTCTGGACTTTTATTGCGACTATAATCAATCAACATTTTTTTTAAGAGAGTAGCATCTTCTTGTAGAAGGATTAAAAGCAGATCATTTATAAATTTTACTTGGAATATGAATTTTGAAGAATGATGAGAGTCATGTCATTATATGAAACTCTTTTTGGTAGGTGAATTGGGAGTAAAACTAGAGTTCGAGACATGTACACACAAAACAAACAGACAAACAAACGATATAAATATAAAATGTAGACTCGTAAATTAAAATAAGAAAAATACATAACTATTTGCAACAACAACATAACTTAAAATCAAAGTTCCTTGTTTTGTGCTAGTTTTGCAATAATTTTACCTTCGCCTTTGGATGAGAAGGCGGATAGGCCACCTCCTACTCATCTTACTCTCACCAGACTATGTGTCAAGAGTGTGTGTAAATAATCAAACAATCCTCTCATTATGGATTACTCATTTTAGATGCATGATATCAATGTCAAGGCTTTTCTCAAACAGGCCTATGCATCTTGAAATTTAATAATACGGAAGGTGATTAGTGATTCACAACATCAGCCTACAAATCCATTGTGAATTCCAAGCATTGTAGCTCTCACTACTGACCAGGCTTCTTCTTCTAGGCTTGATCGCGTTGGAACAGGAGTAATTTTAGTTTATAAGACGATTCAAAATGATCCTTGTGATTTCAATGAATAAAATTCTTTTTGACTTTTTTTTACTTTTGACCAGACCTACTCTAGACTAAAGAGAGTAAACAGGCTGTAATTTACCATTTTGTTCTATGTTGCTGCTCTGACGACAACAGATATTCACAGCATATGGCTAAATCCTAAATCCTCGACCTATCTCTGACCTATCTTAACATAATTTTTTTTTAATTGTAATCGTAGATTTGTATTTTACCTAAGTAAATGAAGTACGGCTTGTGCCGTGGTATGGCTCAGTCTAAGAATAGACCCCAACTTCTCCCCCCCTGGAAGTCGTAATAGCCGACTAAGGGATTACATCAGGCGATGGGCAGCAGCATGCATCCGAGTACTTATAACACCAATCCGCCTGCCAAGCATGGTGATTATGGCAAATCCCCCAAATATATTCATTCAAGCATAGTCCAGCAGTGGGCGTAAATGGCTGATAAAGAAATCAAGTACAAACATTAAAATAAAAACTCTTCAATAAAAGAACCATTCTGTATAACATTATCATCAATCACTAAAATAAATATTAAAATTGAAAATGTTAATTTGTTTCGTGTGCATGTGGTTTCTTATAAGTGCATAAATTCTCCTTTTTGCAAGTTATCCAAGAAAAAACCAGTAGCATTACCATTAAAATAAGAGTAGTAGATCCTACTAGAATTTTAAGAGGGATCCACGTGACCTTCTTTTTTGAAACAGTGCGACGAATTGCGCGTGAGGTCAAGAGTTATCAAGTCTCTTGGCTTCCTTGTTCCTGACCCCTTACTGTCCCACATACCTACTGATGGTACGAGGGTATCAGTTAATTGTCAAATTTGACGGCATGTGTGTGGTGTTAGTAGATAATAGATAACCTATCCAACGTTTTTTTTTAAAAGGGCCGTGCCAATTGAACATCTTTAATTGTCATCTATTCTTCCTCTTTCACTGTTCCCGCTTTACTAGCTCTCTCAGTGATTTTAAGGAAGGTCACTCTATCCTGGGGCGTTTCTTCATCTAACTGGATATTCTTAAAAACTTTGTCATTTGTGTCCACGATGTTGGAGGGGGATCTTCTAATGTGTCAATGTTGTGCATTGTTTACCATTAAAAATAACACAAAGCGGTAAATGATTTTCAAACTATGATCTTATCGCTAATAGCTTTATCTTCTAGACAACCTTACATTGGACAGGCCTATGATGATTTAATAGCTACTCATCAGGTTACAGATATTCAGATATTTTTCATTTAGTTAATTACTTACCTAATACTTAATTGTATGTCCTACCTATTCTACTTCTGTTCTGTTTGCATGTTATTGTTTTAATTAATTGATTCAAGCGCGACTTTGCGGAAATCCATTCTACAGTATAAAATAGACGAACAAATATATAGTAACAATTATTGTTTTGTTTTCGTATCAAATAAATTTATTTTCTCTCTTTCTTCTTTAGATATTGTACTCGGGAAGTCGTTAGCAGCATATTCTCATTAGTATTTTAATATCATTATTTTTTTATTTTTTTTTCATTACCTGCTTTTACCCAACGAACTCAACTTGATTTTGACTCTACATTAAGATGATTTACTAGCTATTCGAATTGTGTTGATAATTGTTTATCCGTGACTAAAGCTACATTAGTGACAATAGATCGTGATGTCACTGGCAATTTATTCCAAATGGGACGTTTTTTATTGAGGGTATTGTGTTTGCCACTATTAATATTCTAATAAACCACCGAGCAGCCGTGGTATGTCCGGCCTAAGAATCCCCTCCTTCTTAATCTTTTGTGCATGTAGTAAAAGCTGACTAAGGGATTACAGCAGGGAATGGGCAGCAACAACCATCTGAGTACTTAAAACCAATACTGTGTTCACCAACCCGCCTGCCAAGCGTGATGATTATGGCAAATCCAGCGGTAAATAGGCTGATAAAGAAACCACTGAGTGAAAAACTCAAGAGATGCATCAACCTTATCATAATCTGATGATTATGATACCACCAGCCTGTAGAAGGCTATTGCTGGACAAAGGCAATCCCATAGAATACCACGACGAACGGTCTTGAAATGCATCTATCTTCCTGCAATCTTAAATTCATCGAGAGGGGTCTACCTACACAGTGTGTCATCCGTTTTGTGCGTGCCACTCGGCGTTTAACCTCGGTATAGTTAGCTTTGGTATATTTATTCAGCTGTTAGTTATTGAGAAAGAAAAAGGAGAGAGACGGCAAACCAAAGCATAAAATATACCGACTCTAACTTTTATAAGTCAACTTTATAAAAAGGACGGTACAACTCAATCTTAGTTTTTGTTCCTGCCCATCATCGTCAGTCAGAAGACGTAAGAAAGAACGTGCTCAGGATAACGGTTTTGAGCCTCCTAAAGGTAAATTAGCAAGTTGAAGTGGCTATGGGCAGGTCATACATTTAGCTCGAAGAACTGATAACCGTTGGGGAATAAAGGTTCTCGAGTGGCGACCACAAACAGGATGACGCGGTAGAGGAAGGCCCTCCTCAATGGACTAAAGACATTATAAACGTCGCAGAAAGTCGGTGGAAGGAGGCGGCTCAAGACCGTTCGTCTTGGCATTCTAAGGGGGAGGCCTTTTTCCAGCAGTGGACTTCTACAGGCTGATGATGATGATGATGATGATGAAAGTCCTAATCTACCGTGCATTACAGATACCAACGCGTTGAGTTTGGTTCATGCGTTAAAGCTACGTGGTCATAGATATAATAGCAGACAGTCATTGACTCAATGCAATTCACATCTTGTTTATGTAGAATTTATTTTTATATACTAGTGTCCGTCTACGGATAGGTTTGCGTTGGCATTGGGATTAAACTTCGTTTTGATCTAGGTGTTAGTGTATAGGTGAACCATATAAGTATGATTAAGAAAGTTATAGAGGAGGGAAAGAGCGGCCGTAGCCGACCAAATAACACCCAACAGTCACATACGCAGTCCTGATCCTACACTAGGATTCCCTGTGTCGCGGGTATCAGGAACTACGAGTACCATGTTACTATAACAACGACGACCAACTAACATTTGTCCCGCAGCGGGAATCGAAATTGTAACCTCTCGCATCTCGCTACTTGTCCGCTGCGCCACAGAGGTCGTCAACAACCAGTAACCTGGATGCAAACCATAAAAAAAACATAAAGCTGACCAACACAACAAACTGAGACAACCCATAATCGTGCGATGTAGTAGGACTGACACCACATAACTTGGGAGAAAGAAAAATAAGTCATCAGACCATAGTCAAAATGGCCATTATAATAAAACTGGTTTTGTTATGGTCAACCTTTTCAACATCTGTGATAAGCCAGAATAGTCCGCTAGAGTGGAAGGGATGATAGTCACTGCCAAAATGTAAAAAAAAAAAAATGACTTTATTGACAAATAGCGTAAGGGTGATACCATAGAAAAAGGAGATACGACTGCATCTGTCAAAATGACAAAAAAAACAAATATTTCAAAATTGTTCTTTTTTTTAAATCTAGTTCAAAGTCTAGGAATACTTACTTCTTTTTTGTGCTCGCAAATCTGGAGGTTAACAGAATAAAAATAAATAAACAAAATATTGTGATAACAAAACAAAAGGCCAATTAACTCTCAAGATGTTGCTGGTAATCTTACAAGGAAGGATGGGAGATGATGACGGTCACGGTCGTGTGAAGTTGATACAATGATAAGATAACAATCCGACATGCATAATATCGTCATGCATCTCAACTATACAAGATGTGAATCACATTGGGTCAATGTCTGTCTCAATGCGTTGTTGTTTGAAAGATATGACTTTCAAGATTTCGATTCTATTCTCTTTTCGTCTTATTAACCGACTTCAAAAATAGAGGAGGCTTCGAGCAACACGGACTTCCTGCCGCGGGCCGGAAGGGAGTAGCCTTAGCGATATATTAACATTCAAATAGTTCTGTCATTTTTGCGGGGGGAAATGTGCACACAAGCGCAATTCCGCATATACACATCCAAATAAAATACTGTAATGACTGTAACTTACACTAACAAACCTTGCACACCTCAGAATAAGAACAAACTAGCAATTAGTTTTATTAAACGCATATGCCTACTTTAGCTGTAGTTTGACAGAAGGGAACGCTGCGAATGGCTACTCCCTTCCGTGTTGCTCGAAGAGAAGAGATTCTCAATTCGACTGTATGTTTAATAATAATAAGCATTTATTGAGGAACAGCAAAAATATAGAATCATGTGTACAGTTTGAAACGATGATGCCTGTAGAAGTATGAAACCTGTGTTACGCGATTACTCCGCCAATTAGGAATTGATTTTGATGTTAATTTTTTTTGCTTCGTAGGTCATACTTCAGAGGTATATCAATTTTAACGAAACTGATTATCGCTTTTAAAAGAATTTTTTAAAGAATTAGTTTTTTTATATTACTTTTTATTGCAAACAAGATCCTCTTATAGAATAATCTAAGAATTTTGTTTCTAAAGATAAACTTTTGGTAGCATAGTAGAATAAGTTTACAATAATAAACAAAAACATGACATTTACCTGGCGATATGTATAATTTATTTTTATTTTTGAAAACATGTTCTGTTCTTGTTTTGGCGTGCTAAAAGTGGATTAGTTACGCAGGCTGTGACCAATTGACATATAAATTAAGTTTATTTTTTATTCCGGGTTTTCTTGTTTTGAACATACAAAAGAGATACTTAATGAACGAGCCATAGCCATGTCTAAATATGTGTCTAATTAGCTGTCACCTGCAATACAATACAATTTATTCATAAAACCGATTTACATGTCAAAATATCGACGGCGTATTAGGGCCGGTTTCCACTGGGGCGGAGAGGAGAGAAGACGAGAGGAGATGTGTTTGAATAAACCAATCCGATTTCGTTATTTCCTTTTCGTTTTTACCTGTCAAGCCTGCCAGCCAATAACCTGCCAGCTTTGATCTCGTCCCCTCTCCTCTCCGCCCTGGTGGAAACCGGCCATTAGGCTCTGCTATAGTGGTTTGGCTCTATCTGTATACCTACCTACGAAACATCAAAATAGGAAAAATTTAATAAATAATATTCTTTTCATCCCATCTATTCGAAAAGGACGACTTGGTTCGCCTTTAAGTGCACCCAAAGGTGGTGTTTTCTGTATGAAGCTTCTATAAGTGCGCCGCAGTTATCTTTGCCGCGCACTTTTTAAATTTGGAACATATCGAACTCAAATAAGTGCGCCGCAATTATCTTTTCCGCGCACTTTTTGAATTTGGAACATCTTGAAAAGAATCAAACACAAATAAGGGCGCCGCAATTATCTTTGCCGCGCCCTTTTTAAATTTGGATCATCTTAGTGTTCAGCGCCAAAGAAGGCGAACGCAAATATTGTTTAAATAAATACTGGCTGGTACGACGGCCCATAGTCGCGCCACCGGCTGAATAAAAAAAAAACAAATTAGAAACGCGCGAACTACGGCCCGCGATTTCGTAATTTTTAACCGACTTTACAAAAAGGTCTCAATTCGGTTGTATTTTTTTTTAATGTTTGTAACCTCATATCTCCGGCGTTTATGAACCGATTTGGAAAATTCTTTTTTTATTTGAATAGATATACTTCCAGATTGGTCCCATTTTTTTTTTCAGAATCCAGTTCTGATGATGGAATCCATGAGGAATTGAGGGAACTCCTCAAATATTGTAGGCATACATATGGCGATTTTGATATATTCAGCAACAAACCAAGCATTTGCATTCAGAAAGTATCATAATCCTTTCACCACTATGGTTCTTTCATATTTTTTTTTTCATCCAATTATTTAGTCGAATACAATGGCGGAAGTCTGTTTTTTAAATGATAAGTTATTCACGGATTATTAGAAATTCATGGTTTTGTTTTGAAATAAAATATGAGGCGCCTTTTAATTTCTCATACTGGGTGATGAAAAGTAGAGTGTAACACTCGGGCGCAAAATATATTTTTGGCTCGGGCAACGTTCTTTGAATCCTTCGCTACGTTCGGGATTCTACTAAAGAATCCCTCGCTATGCTCCGGATTCTACTCTAGAATCCCTCACTTCGCTTTGAATTCAAAAAATCGCCCTCGCCGTAAAAATATTGTTTTGCTCCCTTATGATACAATCTAGTATTTTCTGCTCTTTCGAAGGGAGACGTCGTCCTTTTTTATTTTATTTAAATTTTTTGTGTTTTTTTTTAGTTATATCGTGTAATTTTGGTGGCATTTTAACCGGTGTAGCCTAGAAAGAGCACCTGGTAGTGAATTTAAATAAAATAAGTGTATTCCGTTGCGTGTCTGTAAGGTGTAAGGGGTGGAAATTGTCCAGGAACATTTTAGTAAACTGCTGATCGATTTACTACAACATGACTTGACAGAGGACTTGACGACTGGGCATTGCTTGATAATTATCTATGCTACTTGACATTGGCAAAATTGAGAATACCCACAGATCCCAATAAAATAATAATAATAATAATAGCCAAATTTGAAGCAACCTTCGTTCGCGTTCAAAAGGGCGTAAGCACCCGTTTGCTAGCTACCGTTGACCTTCTCTTAACTATGAACTATGCGTTAACAAGTATCGCACGTGTTTCCCAAGCATTCAATTGTCTTTCAATTCTATGGAATTATTTATCTTTGCCATTATACGTTATTTTCTACAAGCTCATCTGAATCTGTGTGAATGTTTAACAATTGTACACTCACTAGATGTCCACCCACTACTTCCTGAGCGCGTAGATAGGTACCTATCTACTACCTAGTGTATACCTATTTAAGGCTTAGAGTATTTACCGGATGGAGATGGCAAAGGTAGGCAAACCCCTCTGCCAACAGCAGCCTCTGCCTAAGCGTTGTATTATTTATTTATTTATTTTACTTTAACTAGAACGGCATACAGTTACCAATTACACTAATTAATGGGGACACACAATAAAATAATATTAAACAATTGAATTTATTTTCACACTAAAATACAATAAAAATAACATAGTCAAAACAACAGAATAATAATAAAAAAAGGTAAAAATGTGTACAAAAACTGTATAAAAGTTGTTTGTATGATAGCTTTTCTTTGCGTGTGCGTTTATAGAGACGTCAACTTTTTCCATGCATCAGTGTGCGTGAGTAAGTAAACGTGTGCTGTACGTGTTTACCTCGCCTCCCTCAAAAAGTGGTAGAAATAATTTAATACTAGAAGTTACTCTTGACACCTCCATTCCAGTAAAGGTCCTGTATTCGTGTCAGATCGGCATTGTTAAACTTATTTCTAAACATCCTACAAAGTAAACGAATCAAACCCGAGTATAATAACATAATTAAGTTACATAGTTTAGTTCTATTGTAATTATATGAGGATTTGAAGTTATCGTGGCTTGGTATAATTTTAGAAACGTCAGCAGGAGAATAGTAAAGTACGTGGTGTATATTAGTGGTAATTTTTTCTAATATGAGGAGTTGATTCGATATATTCCCACCCACCCTAGACCACACAGGAAATGTTCACCCAAATTTTCTCTAGTTTGGAAATGTAATATAGCTATCCTCCACAGTACAGTGTGCTCTGAAATAATGACTGAACGAGTAAATTGATTATAAGAAAAAATTACCTTAGGGATAACAGCATAATATTTTTTTCTTTGTTTACAAAAAAAATCTACGATTAAAAATCATATTATAGAATCGGGTACTTTCATGAAATTCAATTAAAACGTAGGTTAATATCAACTTGAATGACCATTAAGAAAGCTTACATCCACACTTATTTTTTCTTATAAAGGCGTGAATACACCTCGATTGTGATTGAATGTAAATAATTTATCTAATTTATGAACAAAATCAGAAGTACATGTCAGCCGGCTACTTGCCCGGGTCATCAATATTGCACCTAGATATCAGTGTTATTTCTTTTTCAGATGCAATGATGATACCTTCGAAAACAGTACTTGTAGAGCCATAAACTCCTCATGCACAGAATGGGTCTACGATGACCCACACAGCTTTGTAGCAGAAGTAAGTTAGATATCCGATGCATAAAATATTATCATAACTAACCTGAACCACTTGGCCATTTGTTATGCCTATGAATACTTCCCCCCATTTTTCCCGTAGATGTTAGATAAGCTAACTGATTATACTAGATAGCAGATGGCAGCAGCATCCATCTGAATACTTAACACCAGTACTGCGATCACTAATCCATCTGCGAAGCCTATGGCACATCTTCACATTTAATTCTAAGAGGGAGGCCTCGTCCAGCATTTGATGTATATTTATCGGTTGATGATAATGATTATACTTAAGCTAATTAACAAGATTTGATAATTGTCTAGCAGTGTTGCGCTTTGGATGAGCAGACAAGCCATAGGATCTACAGTATCTGAAAGGGAAAGAAAGCTTAGTTACTTCGGTTTTTATGTTTACAAGCCTTTATTTAACTTGCCATGTTTGTATGTTTGTTTGTTAAGGTGAAGGTGAAGGGTTCATCTAGGCTTGGTCACGTTGGAACAGGAGTAATTTTAGTTCATAAGACGATTCAAAATGATCCTTTTGATTTCAATGAATAAAATTCTTTTGATTTGATTTGATTTTGAAATCTTGAAACTGAATTTTGAACAGTTCCACCCAACCTATTGAGCTGAAATTTTGCATACCTGTCAAATACGGATTACAGTATAATGGTGACAACGAGCTGAACTGATGATGGAGATGGATGGTGGACAACGGAACTCATCGATGACCAACAGTAGCCTGGCGTTTGGGGTTATTTTAATCAGCTCACGATCCAGATCACTATTTTCATAAAGGGTTTGAAAAATAATTTCGAAAAAGTTATTACTAAGCTTTTTATTTTGTTTACAGTTTCAGCTAGCATGTCAACAGTGGAAGAGGACGCTAGTTGGCACGACTCACAGTTTGGGTTACATGGTGGGATTACTCTTCGTTGGACCACTATCAGACAAGTAAGTTCATAATAGTTATCTATATAATTATGATTCAGTAATGCAGGGCTACTCTTGAAAACTGTTAAAATCCCAATCCAGTTTAAATCCTAATAACGCTTGTTTGGCACTCTTGAACCAAATCGAGTATGAAATTGAGATCGAGCACGCGATTGACTTTGCATGTTGACTCGTGGAAAAACAAAGTCATAATCGCGTCAAGAGTAGCAAAAAATCGAAAGGAAAGTCGATTTCACTTAGTTCCATAAAATTCCACCAATCTCCATTCCAAATTCTGCGCTAGTATTGAATTCAAGAGTACCAAATGACACTAAATCCTGAACTAGGATTGGAATAGAGCGTAAAGAATAGCCGCGCAGGAAGCTCTTTGACCGTCCATCGCACAAGCAATTTAGGTGTGCCTATTTAGTTATAATCCATAATGTGCGTGTTTTGTATTATGAGTGTAAGGGAGAACCTTACAAATTATGGAATGGTTGATGTGTCAATTAAGCCATGATGCTATTTGCTAAATGGCTAAATAAGCCAGGATCACAGTGTTTCCTAAATATGACATGCGTCGTTTACTGCCCGTAATATAGCGTTGACCGCGATTAAAAACCTAATGTCAAATAAATAGCATTTACTGCTTTCTCCGCTATATTACAACCGTCATATGACGTCTCGCTAATAACAAAACACTTGCCTTTCCCTTGTTTCGTAGCATTCAATTAAATTTACTTTGCAGGTTATCATTAGTAGAATAGTTGATAATAATTCATAATTCCCTAACAACTATTTTGTAAAAGAATAACTACCTACGATTTTTTTATACATGCTTTGACGTTGTACAAGTTAAATTGCTAAGTATCATAAAAACAAATTCAACTACGAACCTCATTAAAAAAATGGTTTATCCTATCTAAGTTGCAGGTTCAGAAATATTATCCATCCAGTACATGAATCCTCACACTCGTCATGCCACCTCGTTCCAGTTATTTCATATAACTCTGACTACAGCGACTATGGATTCTATGACCCTGGACATAACTCTTAGCTTAATCAATAATTTAAAATAAAACAGTTGGTTATGAACTTTTAATTTTAAATGAACTGCAGAAGAGTCATTCAATAATGTCAATAACAATTTTTTTTAAATAGGATCCCAAATTTTTAGCCATCATGGATTGTACTACCTACCACCTACATTAGGTATGGCGTTCTATGAAACATTACCACAAAACGCCTGTAGGTAATTACATAAGACAGTGAAGTGATGCTGATGAATGTACCTACCTACAAAACTCACTCGGAGTTTTGTGTTATTTTAGGTAGGCACCTAAGAAGTAGATGAATAAGTTAGTAATAGTGATATGCATGTTTATTTCTATATAAATAAATATATTTGATAATCTTAATCAGTTTGATTCTCTAACAGAATAGGACGAAAGAAAACGCTAGTCTTAACAGGTCTGGCTGGCGGGGTCATCGGCCTCGCCAGGAGCTTCGCCCCCTGGTACTGGCTCTACATTGCGTTGGAGTTCCTGGAGTCAGCTATCGGGGACATCTGCTCTCCTGCTTATATTCTCAGTAAGTATAATAGCGGATTCTCTAAACTAAGTATGAATGTGAGATGACTATCATATTCTACGACGAGAAATCAGTCTGGATTAGGAGCTTTCTTCGAATGTTTAGCTCAACAAACACGATCCTCGGATCAGAATGTATAGTTTAATTGGATTGTAGAAGAAACTTACAGAACACTATGATCTGATTATCATCATGCCCTTAAAATGACAAAAATCTAGCTATTCTACTAACAAGTAAACTTTTTAATTTTCCCAGACATCGAAATAGTAGCAACAAAGAAGCGAGTCATCTACTACAACCTATGTTCCCTTGGATACGTGGTCGGTTCCTTGTTGCTGCCACTTGCTGCGTGGGCCGTGCCTTACTGGAGGAACTACCTGCGAGTAATATACACACCAGCCCTTCTCTTCTTCTTTTATACGTACCTGATTGACGAAAGTCCTCGTTGGCTTCTCACAAAGGGAAAAAAGAATGAAGCAGTTGCTATAGTCCAGAAAATAGCAGATAAGAACAAGGTGAAACTAGACCATGGAGCGTTGGATAAATTTTTGACTGTTGAAAGGGAGGAGAAAGGAGTGGACCTAGTCAGCTTACTGAAGATGACATTTGGATCCCAAGCGTTACTGAAACGATTCCTCATATGCATCGTTTGGTGGACGACGTCTACCTTTGTGGGTTACGGGCTGATGATAAACTCAGTGTCCTTACAAGGGAACAAGTACATTAATTACGCGATGGTGTCGATCATAGACCTGCCTGGAAATTTCATGATAATGTACATCCTGACGCACTACAAGAGGAGGAATCCACTGATTGTCTCGTTCTTCTGTGGCGCTGTTCTGTGTTTTATCCAGCCGTTTTTGCCTACTAGTAAGTTTTATAGATATTCTTTCATCTTCATCGTTATATCCTTTGTCTTTGTTTCTTCGGCTGTTCCTTTTGACTTCCGAGAGAAAGAATGGGCTTTAGTTGGTAGGTGGACCCCCAATGTCTCTCAATGTGGTAGTCACTAAGCCCTAACCTACTTCCATATTTTTATATCCAGGATATAAACCAATAAGCGGTGGATAAAGCTATTCACCTTTAATTGGTGTACGCATGTTTTCGTCGTTCTTTCGTATTCAAATGATAGTATTACTAATCTTCAACCTGAGCAATCCCCGTGATTTAAATAAACAGTTTTGATTTAAGCACAAAATATATCCTAATGTTTGTATTGTAATGTCAACATTTCAGATCTCCCATGGCTCTCCGTGATGGTATACATGGTCAGCAAACTGATGTGCTCCTTTTACTTCGGCATTACGTACATGTACACTTCGGAACTGTTCCCTACGTACACGCGGAACTCCATGCATGCTCTGTGCTCATCGCTGGGAAGGGTCGGCTCTATCATCGCTCCTCAGACGCCTTTGTTGGTAAGAGATTATAAGTTTTACTCAAAACCTCATCGTGTTCTAGCCTTTAACGTTTCAGTTGTTGAGACTCCTAGTCTTAGCTAGCGAAAGGGAATGGTTTTCAGTCTATCCTATTGACCCAATAGTGATTATTGAATGTCCACAAACTTTTGAACATTCGTTTCCAAGTCATGACCGTTTATTTCGTTAATGTTTTCCTACACTGGTCCTGCAAATACATTTTGTATTGGAAAAACTCATGGAATTTCAACCATAAAGGTGCAAGGTTTAAGTGTGCTTACTTTCAGGGTTTGAGTCAGAGAGCTTTATATTGGAAGGTGCGGTAGATTTAAACCAAACGTTGTCTTTGCAGATGGTCTACTGGCCCGGCCTCCCGTCAATAGTTTTCGGCAGCATGTCGTTCATTGCTGGAGCCATCACTTTCCTAGCTCCTGACTCCGCAGACGCCTCCCTCCCAGACACAGTACGCCAAGCTGAAGCCGTTGGTACCAAAAAGAAGGAAAACGACAATATTGCTATGACCCAGGATATACAAACTATATTTACGCAGAATGGAGTAACTAAAGATCCTAAGCTAGGTGTAGATAATCCCGCTATGACGCAAGAAACTGAAGGGAACGATAGGATAAAAAATAGTTGACAATTCAATTAAAGAAATTAGAAAACACTTTTACAGAGAGGAATAAAGTGAACCTACCTTATTGGTAGAAACTAACATTATTTTAAGACTGAAATATACAATGTAACTTATAACTTTTGTTTATGTATTCCGAGAGAAACCCTTGGTGGCTTAAGTACACAGCACGCTGGTAGTTATCCTAAATATGCTGATCCGTGGATTTTTGATGTTTAAAATATTTACAATATGTATCTTGCAACAAAGGTGCTTAACCTTGAGGTTACCGATGGGCGCTTACGTTTTTGTACGCGAACAAAGTTTGGTTCTATTTTGGCTATTATTTCATTAAACACCATGAAACTTTGTATACATGATCAGGGTGGTTATTCGCCATGACCTAAGAGATTCCTTGCCAATAACGTGTGACGTCATAACGTGTTCTAAACGCAAACGTGGTTCCTAAACACGTTATTTTGACAACTCGTAACTGCCTCGTCTTTCTCGTTTATAAATCTGACATTGGCATACAGAATACGATTTATCGATGATTCCACGCAGATATCGTAACTAGCCCACGTTATGTTACGTTTGGTCATAGCGAATAAGGGGGCAGTACACTAAAATCTAGCCGCGTACGTCAGTTTAAAAAAAAAGATTTTTTTAAATTTATGATTTGCTAACCATATAATTTTATAAGAAACCAACGCACCACGGCTCTTGATGTTAGTATACTAATCATGTGTACAAAGTTTCATGGAGTTTGAAGAAATAACAGCCAAATTAGAAGCAAACTTCGTTCGCGTGCAAAAGGGCGTAAGTGCCTTTTTGTTAGCTACCATTAAGACCGTGTGATTAGTGACCTTCTATTAAGTGTTGTTCCATATTTTTGGCTTAAAATATCCTCATCTGGTCTTATATTTGTTAGCAAATTATGTACACGGCAGATTATCTGAAAGTATAAAACGCGTAGGCGTTGCAATGTGTGAAGTGACCTTTCGGTTTACTCCTATTTTTACATGCTCAAACTCTATTTTTTTATAAAACAAATAAAACAAATTAAAATACAAACAGATGATTCGTCTCGCATGTGGCGCGAAATTCAAATTTTATTGTGTTTTTTGTAAATCACAATTAAATGTATGTAAATCATAATAAATTTGTGCTCATCAACACTTCTTGAGATAGAGAAAACAAATTTTGCGAAAACTAGGAGACCTAGCACACATGTTTTCATTGATAGTATCTCATAAATGTCATTAGTTAAGCTACGAATATCTTTAAACCAAAAAAACATTGTAAAAATCATTGAAGAATATTCGTAGCTGAAGTAATTATCTATATGTGAAACTATAAACTAAAACATGTGTGTTAGGTCTCCTAGTTTTCGCAAAATCATTTTTTACTATCTCAAGAAGTGTTGATAAGCTGTAATGAGCAAAAACGCAATAAAATTTGAATTTCGCGCCACATGCAAGACGAATCACCTTAAGATAATTAAGTTAGATTACAAGTCCATCGACATTCAATATTCGTATATTATTCGTGCATTACATCGCCTAGGTAGAATATCTGGGAACAAACTATGATATCGGACGCATTCCCGGCACGTTTGATTCGATCGAACGAGGACGGGCTATATTGAATCGAGTCTCCGCAAGCCCATTTATGCTCTATGGCACGACATAAGACAAGAAACTGATTGATCGATGGATTATAACTTTACTATTCACCATAATTACGAAGAACACAAAAAAGACTTACAAAGTTTCAAATCTGAGGTACAATGAGCGATCTTATCGCTTAAGAGTGATCTCTTACAGGTTAAGATTAATATACAGCCTGCAGCGCACCACCTTTAAGCTAGCCTTCCGAGATGGGCTGCAGACCGCAACCGCAGGCGACACTGCGGCTGGCGGCTGCGGTCGACCGCAGTGCTGCCTGCGGTCACGGTTGCTTCTATTCCAAGCGCGGCGGCATGCCGTGGCTGCACAATGCATATAACCATGCCTCAGTCACTCCTGTACCTTCATGTGTGTACATTATACGTGTGAACTCTGCGGTTCGCGTCACTACTTGCGCTGCAGTATTGCCGCGCTTGGAATCAATTTCATAGAGATTCATATAGAAACCAGTGGTGTCGCTTGTAGTTTGCGGTTGCAGTTTGCGATCTGCAGCCCATCTCGGAAGAGTATCTTAGCACAACACACGCAGAGCGTAGGTGCGGGTCGGACGCGGGTCAACAGTGGAGAATTTAGTATCACATTAATCTGCAAGACCCCCTCCAGAGTAATAGTTGCAATAATTAGCAATTTAATTAGATCTGCGATGCAGGATATAATATTTTAGAATTGAGTTTATTCATGTTAATTAGCCAAGGCCAACTTAATTACCTCAACTGATAGAAATATTACTATAGATTAATATTTATGCCAATATAATAATATAACACTCTCCAACTTCGATAGTTCAGGAAATATAAATTAGGATTTTGTTTAGAAGAGTAAGCAATGTCTTCTTTAGAAAGTGGCACTGAAAGTGATTTTACCTATAGCTGTATAGCCACTCAAATAGAGTTAAAGATCATTAGATGCTTAGATGTTAAATTTACGTGAACTGCTGAAGCGTATGTCAGGATTTCACTCAAAAGACTGAAGTTCGTTAAAAAAATACAGAAGAACAATATTTGCATGTGAAACGTATCAAAAAATAAATGTAGAGTAAAATAAACTTAAAAAAGGTAGAATTTAATTTGAGAACGAGTCTAAAGTTTACTTTTGGTACACAAAAAATAAACATTCTAAATTCAAAATTGCATTCTATTTTTTGACATTCAATTGTCATTCGGTATTTGAATGAAATATAGAGACCACAAAAATTTGTTTAATTTTTTGAACACGTGGTTCGTCGTGACGTTATGTGAGAACAAATCTATGTAGCAATAAATCGTGTCGGTAAGTGTGACAAAAGTGTTGATGTCGGGCAGCGTGCCGGGCGGTGACTACGACGCTTATTGCACTTTGTTTGTGCTTCAATAAACAATAGACGCTTTTGGGTTTGTCGTTTTAGTTTTGGTCATACCTAAATGAAACAAGTGTGCAACCATGGTTTTGATTGCATTTTTATCTTTACTGAAACTGTAATTTGTAGTTTGGTAAATAGGCGTATGTTATTTTCAGAAAGTGAAAGTTAGACTTATGGCGAACATTAAATTTAAATGTGACCCAAAAATTCCACCAGCGGCTTCGAACCTGAACTATTTAGATGTTGAATGGGGATTCATTATTCACGTGTGGACCGCAAAAAAAGACCAAAATAGTAGGTAGCATTCGTTTTTTGAAGTTTATTATAGCTGAACAAAAGCTTGGTTTGTATATATAACGGGTCAAAATTCAAAGAAATTGCATAAGCATAGAGCTTAAAAGTTTGCTGGAAGAACATTCATTTTAAAATTAAACTTACCTTTGCACATGTCCTACTATTCTGACTTTTGTTTGTGTTTATTTGAGTACAAAAAGTAATAAATGATGTTTCAGAGCAGGCCTGATTTGAAGAAAACATCTAAATATCTACTCAACAAGAGGTTTAAGTTGTACCTAATTGTATAAATGGGCTCTTGAAGTATCAAATCAGTCTTTCATCGCTGTAAGACAACTTCACACATGCAGTCGACTAGCAGTACATGTAATTTCTTAAATAATTCATCTCTCATGCGATCTTGCAAAAAGAACAGCGCGAACCAATACGTGCCGATACGGTTTCTATGCTCGATTGAGTGGTTTGTGCCAGTGTCAGTGGTTAGCGAGTCATGCCCAGAATACGTGTGCCGTATTAGTCAGCGAATAGATAATAGCAGACGAGAAAAACATGTCATCAACCTACGTTACTCTAACAGTCCCATTTTATGGCTCCTCTACACAATCGGCGATGATCGTTGATAGTGGGATCGTCGAGTAATCGTGCGTTATTGGCACGATCATTGTACAAGCATCCACACGATCGTCTGCAGTAGTTGTCCAACGGCAAGCGTACAAGATGGACGTGGAATGTGTTGCTGCTGCAACCATTTATTTGATGGCGGTATACAACCAATAAGTCAACGTCGATGATCGGCGATCGTGTGGGCAGTTCAACGCAACGCGCGGCGATTTTATTGATGCGTGCCCAAAAAACTGGCAAATCACTGATCGCAGGCGATCATAGACGATAATCGGTGAGTACAGGCGAGTAAGCCCTCTACACGATCGAGCTCACTCGTAATCGTGAGCACGAAATTTTAGTTTATAAGACGATTCACAATGATCCTTATGATTTTAATGAATAAAATTATTTTGAATTGATTTGAATTATCAGTCAACGAGTAGTAGGTCTGAGCCAGAAAACCTACCTGTCGATACGTAGTGATTTAAACTGGCTTCAGTTCCATTTACAATAATAACTAAAAAATTCCACTGAGACATAGGATAGAGCTGACTTTGATAGCTCGGTCATCTGAAAATAGTGTCTAATTCGCTTGGTCGCTGACAATGTAGCTAACCCGAATCCTCTACGCCATTACTGGCATGAGGCGGCGTGCAACGTATTCACCTAACGTTACTCAGCTCATGAGTTTAGGTATACAGCAAAGGTACACAATTATCGACATGTATTGGTAGAACTCGTAGGAAAGTGCAGCTGTCTCGCTGACACTGACCAAACGTGAAACTGGTCAAATTGACTCACGATGGATGTAGGGACTACTTCTAATTGGAATCCTACTTCAACTAATACATATGTGTAAGAAAATCTATAATCAGACGTTGAACACAAATAAATGGTGAGGCGATATTGTAAGAGCATTGAGCAGAATGTCTGGACGAAGGAATGCAACGCGCGTTCACGAAGGTGTATTTTTTTAATTGACAAAGTGACAAACGAACTAATCATGCATATTATCATATTTAATAATTACTAGCTGCCCGCGCGTGACTTCATTCGCGTGGTCCCGGTGTTCCCGGTGGTCCCGGTACATTTAGACTTTTCCTTGATAATTATGAACACAACAAAACCAAAATCAAATAAATCTGCCCAGCCGTTCTAGAGTTTTAGCGAGATAAACGAGACAATTGAGAAGTCAGTGCATAGATTGTGTACAATTGAGAAGTCAGTGCATGGAGGCGGCTCAATACCGTTTGTCGTGGCATTCTAAGGGGGAGGCCTATGCCCAGCAGTGGTCTTCTATAGGATGATGATGATGATGATGAATCAGAAATTGAAAGTTATTTTTGTTGATACGGTCCAACTCAACAAAATACCTCCAATTATTCACACGGACGCGAACATGTAAAGTTAATTCCCCGGGTTTGTTGCAGGGGTATTACAAGCCGTTTTAATTTACCCCGTCTTGTTCGTTGGGACCATACCATAGGGAATACTGCATAGAACTGAAACTCCGAACGTAAAAGTAATGTGTCAGGACCGTATAGCAAGAAATTTGTAAGCTTAATCTTATCCTATCTATATTTATTCAGGATGGTTGTTCAAAGTGTTCTGGGTATTTTTCTATGTATAATAAAAAATATCTATCTATGAAATGTATCTATAGTACCCATAACACAAGCTCTGCGCTTAGCTTGGGGCTAGATAATGTTGTGTGAAATGTCCAGCATTTATTTTTTATCCTCATGAAACCGGGGAGTGAGATAAATAATATACTTATTCAAATTGTACACTACACTAACGTTCAAAATTATACAAACGTGGGCTTCAAAGCTTTACTCTTGCCAGTAATACTTGACACATCAGCAGACAAGCGGCATATTCATGGATACCTTGCAAGATCGAAATAGTGTGGGTAGCGCTTAAGCCACTTTGATTAGAAGAGTTACGTTTCTATTATATTGTCACGAGTATTTAACGCGAGTTACCTTATTTAAAAAAAAATACCCGTGACAATATTAATAAATACGTGTTCTAATCGCGAGAGTTTAAAAAAAACTAGTTACGTTTCTGTACGCTAGTATTATTACCTATTCAATGCTGGGACACAGGTGGAGGATGTAAGGCTAACATTTTAATTAAAACCAGGCTGTTTTTTGAATTTTAATTTTAAAAAGTTGTTGGAATCGTCCTTGTTCTGAAATGGATATCATCTACTGCAGTAATTATACAAAGTGTTCGGTAAATTTTCATCCGCGTCAGAGTGTAAAGATCTTTTGTCAAACTCAACTAAGAGTATGTAAATAGATTTCAAATAATTATTATTGTTTTATATTTGTGTAGTTTGATAAGCCACTCACCAGAATTAAAAACATTTTTGGTCATTGATTTTTAAAAATGTTGGGTAACCTAATTCACACAAGACAAATTTGGTGAATATTCCATAGGAAGTCGTTTTATATATATTTTTTCACGACCTCTGTGGCGCGGAGGGCGTATAGCCGGCTGAGATGCAAGATCATACAAATGTTCTGCAAATATTTGTGCCGGTTCTAGGTGTTATGGTATCATGGTACTTGTAGTTCTTGATACTCACGACAGGGAATCCTAGTGTGAGATCAAGACTACGTATGTGACTGTTGGGTGTTATGTTATGTTATATAAAACTTTGCCGAAATGGTTTTATGAATAAATTTATTTTGCATGAAAATTTGACACTGTTACTGGTGCGTGCGTGAAAAAGGGCATTATAAAAAGAAGCATAAAAATTTAGTTTTATGCCATGTATTTACTCGGTAACTTTTTTTTGTTTGCAACACTGATCGCCTGACCAAGATAATGTTGAGCAAGCTGAGACATGAAATTTGAAAAGTATGCGAAAAATAGAAAATACTTTTTCATCCCATCTATTCGAAAAGGACGACTTGGTTCGCCTTTAAGTGTACCCAAAGGTGGTGTTTTCTGTATGAAACTTCTATAAGTGCGCCGCAATTATCTTTGCCGCGCACTTTTTGAATTTCGAACATATCGAACCCAAATAAGTGCGCCGCAATGAACTTTGCGGCGCACTTTTTGAATTTGGAACATCTTAGTGTTTGAACAAAAATATTGTTTGAATAAATACTGGCTGGTATACGACCGCCCATAGTCGCGCCCCGCGCCGGCTGAATAAAAAAAACAAATGAAAAACGCGTTTTCATAAAATTTCACGGATTGTTAGAAATTCATCGTTTTGTTTTGAAACTAGTGGTACGTCCCGAACTGAGACCTCGCGATGACACCATAATCAGCCCGACTATTTAAGTACCTAAGTCATAACCTAAGTCATAACATATTTTCCATTTTTTTTTTAAATCATCTCGAGGTAATTTCCTACACATCATCGAAATAACCTTTAAATAGGACTAAGCAACGGGCGTAATACTACATACCTGTAAGTATATCAAGTATCTGACGAATCAATTGATAACATCCTTTTGACGAAACATAGAACTCCAACATCATTCAAATTCCTAGAAATGGGAGGTCAACAGTGGATTTTATATTGTTTTATGGAGTACAAGTTTCTAAATTCTTCAATTTCAGACTTTTTCCTGTATTTGTGTCACAAAAGCTACCAGCATACCAAATTTCAGCATTGTGGGATTGCTGGAAGTACCCTAGAATTTTCGTTTTTTACATTTTTGTTTTTCCCTAATATCTCAAAAACGATATTGTCTAAATACTTATTAAAAACAGTTTTGAAATGTCCAACTAAAGCGCTTTCATTAGACATCCCACTTGATCTGACTGTCTCACTTTTATTTTTTTTACCCCAACGGATATACCTTACCTACAAATTGTACCAATACTATCTACCCCTATACTAAATTTCATGAAGATCGAATTAACGGTTAGGAAGTTTTCATCGGACAAACATACATACATACATACATACAAACGCCGATTCTTCCAACTTGACTCAGAGAACTCGCTTCGCTCGTTCAATAAAATATGAGGTGCCTTTTATTTTCACATAGTGGGTGATGAAAAGTAGAGTGTAACACTCGGGCGCAAAATATATTTTTGGTTCGGGCGACGTACTTTGAATCCCTCGCTACGTTCGGGATTCAAAAAAGCGCCCTCGCCTTAAAAATATTATTTTGCTCTCTTATGATACAATCTACTATTTCATACCATGTAAATATGTAGTAGCAAATTGTGCTCATATTGCCAATCTTGTTGTTTATATTTCTCACTAGATTGGCAGATGAAAGAGTTGATCCCACTTAGGGGTATGAATAGCCTACTGGCGCGTGAAAACAGCTATAAAATCTTGGCAGCAGGTTTTGTGAGCTTCAGCCTCTTTGGCTGTGTCTTATACAATCATATTTGTACGGAGGCATTTTGTGTAGGTTTTGAGTAAAAATAAACAAGTTATAGAATGTATTTTTGATAGTTTTTTTTAAAACATTTGTGTACTAAAATTACCAATAATATCTCCAGAACACAACAACAACAACAGAATCAAAAAAGCATCAAACACAGAACTAGTACAGAGTAGTTTCAACAACAAAAAGAGCATTCAAAAACACCATTCATTTTTGTCACTGACTGTGCAGGAGGGTTCCTGCATGACCTTACTTATCATCAGCAAATTTTAGACTTCCACCATATAATGCAACGGGGGAATTTGCCATAATTACCACGCTTATTAGGCCGATTGGTGATCGCAGTATTGGTGTTGATTACTCAGGTGACTGCTGCTGTCTACCCCCTGGTACCCCTTAGTCGGTTTTTACGACATCACGGAAGAAGACGGAGGGGTCTATTCGTAGGCCAGATACACCACAGCACAAAACTGACAAACAAAGTAGTATTATTTAACTTAAAATTTAAACAAACATGTATCCAACCCATTCAGAATATGTTGACATGTGTAATGTTTTGTTATAGAATAGGTTTCTCTGTAAGCGCATATGGCTCAGCTCTATCCGAGGTTCGCCATGCGTTTTTTCCATCGTATCATTGCAGAGGGTAAACAATAAGTGCAGAAAACAATGCATTTTTATGCACATTGCGTTTTATGTGTATTTTTTTCATATCCCTTTTGTAATAACAGTATGAGAAATTAAAAAAAAAGTTGAGTAAAAATTTATGTGTGCAATGCTACGTTCCTTTAGCTCATGATTTTTTGAAAAAACGAGGTCAGTAAATACTTTGAAACCACATTAAAAACTTAGTAGTTAAAAAGCAAGCTGCAAAAGAAACCCAAGCGGGTCCCTGAACTAAAGGTGACCAAAATAGATCAAGTACCAATCAAGTAAGAGTGATGTTGATTTAAAAAAGGACTAAAAGTTTAACGTCATCTTTTAAAGCTCAATAACCCGTCCCATTCAAATTTGAAACGAACAACACTTTAATTAAATTCACTCTTCCTTTTATCTCATCGAATTCAAATCCATTATCAGACAGCACCCAATAAAAATCTGCCATCCATTTAAAACAGAATGCCATTAAATAAAGTGTAAACCGTAGCCGATCCCACATAAACCTTTATTCTAGCAAAATTAAGTGAAAATGAACTGCAATTAGCTAAATTGCCGAAAGCTCTAATGCGAGTCCGAAAAAACCTCCCCCACATCCCCTTTTCAACCCCCTTCGAGAGACAATTGGTGGGAATTGCCAGTTGAAATGGATTCGTTCATTCAACAACCATGTAAGAATAACTTAAAGTAGCGCAATTTTATGATTTCGTAAACAAGACGAACGAGAAATTAGAATTCAGAGTAAACGAACGGTTTATTTCGAATCTTTGCTACTTACTTTAATTTGAAACGAAAATATCTTAAATGGCTGTGGTGAGTCCAGCCTATGAATAAATCCCCCCCATCTCCTCCCGTGAATGTCATAAAAACCGACTAAGGGATAAAATCAGGGGATGTACTCAACATGAATAATGCAATCCTCCTGCGAAGCGTTATGACTAGACATTACCTAGTTTACATTACATTACTTAGCTATGACCCCCATTGTATTGTATGATAAAGGCCTTGTCCAGCAGTGGACTCCTGCCTGATGATCATGAGCTATTATATTAATTACAATTATCACAAGTAAAAAACTGTATCCGTATTTCCATAAACTTGAAACTGAATAAGCGCGTAAGTCATGCATCTGTGTGCGTTAACGAGTCGGACTTTCTGAGCAATGGTGAATCTCTGTTACTCCCTCTACTTTGTAGTAAAGCAGTGAGTATGCCCTGAAATTATTCATGCAAATTTCTCCAATGATAGGTACGGTGCACTTTACTGCAAAATCACGGCTGCCAGCCAAAAATTCAATTCACAAATTTGCATATTATCGGAACTCATTTTAGTTTATCTGCCCGCGTTAACGATGTGTTGATTAAATAAATTAATGGCACGGAATTGATTGATTGATTGCCGTGTTGGTTTTTGGAAAAATGCTTTAAATAAAATAGGGCTTCTAAATTAATTTTAATTTGTGCATACAATAATTATTACGCGTGTTTATCAGAAAAGTGCTGAACAAAAGCATCGGCATACACTTATAATATGTTTTTAACCGACTTCACAAAAAGAAGGAGGTTCTCAATTCGTTTTTTTTTATGTTTGTTACCTCATATCTCCGTCGTTTATAAACCGATGTGGAAAATTATTTTTTTATTTAAATTATAATAATAAATGCTGGATAATAATAATAATAATTTGAATGGATTATACTTCCAGATTGGTCCAATTTTTTTCAGAATCCAGTTCTGATGATGGAATACATGATTAATTGAGGGAACTTCTCAAATATTGTAGGCATACATATAGCGATTTTGATATTTTCAGCAACAAATCTAGCATTTGCATTCAGAAAGTATTATAACCCTTTAACCACTATGGTTTTTTCATCATTTTCTTTTCATCCAGATATTTGGTCGAATACAATGGTGGAAGTCTGTTTTTTAAATTAAAAGTTATTATAATTACTTATAGGAATCATCATCATCAGCCTGTAGAAGTCCACTGCTGGACAAAGGCCTCCCCCTTAGAATGGCAAGACGAACGGTCTTCAGCCGCTTCCATCCACCGACTTCTTGCGACGTTTATAATGTCTTTATTACATCGAGTGGAGGGCCTTCTTCTACCACGTCGCGTCGTCATGTTTGTAGTCGCCACTCGAGAACCTTTATACCCCAACGGTTATCAGTTCTTCGAGCTATATGACCTGAACATTGCTATTTTATAGGAATAGTAACACCGTAATTAACTAACAATAGGTGTAGTCAGCCAAATTCACGATTTTCATTCAAAAAGCCTCCAACTACAATGACTAATTAAGTACGTAAGATACAAACTCATTACTAAAACTGTAAATCCGAATCGGCATTGAATCAAACCCTGATCCGGAACTATCTGCCCATATTTAAAATTCGTTAGCCCAAAGCTTTAATCCGATTTAGTTTAGCGTTGGCAGCGTCTCAAACGGCTTCCGTGTGATTTAGGATGCTGGAGCGCTCGAGCCACGTACGTACGGCACTCGGAGCCAAATGTTTGATCAAACGTTAGAACGATCGCGAGATTACGCTTGATGACTTCAAAAGATAGATTTTATTGCAGCCGCTATAGACTATCGTTTCTCAAGCAATGGTGTTACCGAAGGATGTCGTGGTGAGATAAAAAAAAAACCGGCCAAGTGCGAGTAGAACTCGCGCACGAAGGGTTCTGTACCATTATCTATAAAAACGGCAAAAAACTCGTTTGTTTTATGGGAGCCATTTATCATATTTATTTTATTAGGTGTTTGTTGTTATAGCGGCAACAGAAATACATCATCTGTGAAAATTTCAACTGTCTAACTATCACGGTTCATGATTACAGCCTTGGTGACAGACGGACGGACGGACGGACAGCGGAGCCTTAGTAATAGGGTCCATTTTACCCTTTGGGTACGGAACCCTAAAAAGGGTCACTATGAATTTTTGCATGATCGCCGTTTTTCGTGAAGCTGTTTTAATAAACTCCTAAATAAATTCTGAATTCGCATCTTGCTACGCTTGTTGATGTGTGTTTCTTGTCCAGCTGTTTTTCAATTCTAAAATACATCATTTTCGTGGCTCTTTCCTCTCGCAAGTTTTTCTTGCGCACTTTTAGCTACTCCCACTTCAAAACATTTTTATGGGTCGTTCCGCTTGCCAGTACCTACTACTATGATGTTATCTGCTATTTCAAAAAGATCGAAAATGCTTTATTGCACATCATTATATTCAATTTTATAAATGAGAACTAAAACTAAATTGGGTGGTTTTACCATTTTATAGAGATTGCTACCATAGGTACTATGGTGTACTTATAACATACACACTTACACACACACTGGGTATGTGTACTTATCCAAGGAAATGATTTTGCAAACGTAAACGAAACATGAAACAGACACGAGGCCCAAGCACGAATATCTAACATTACCGCGACGACAATAATAAACGCGAGACGATAATAAACGTCCAATATGTTAACCAATCAACTTAAAAAGATTTCAAGTTACCCCGGTGTCATTGGCCAATATTTGGCATTTGCGATCGTCTTGCTAGCGTCTCGATAACGTTAGTTATTGGTGCTGACCCCAAGGGTCTGTATTAGTCAATTTTTAAAACAGTGTCTGATCAGTTCTGGGTTCGTGCACGTGTCGCTGCACGTAGAAGGTCAAGAAAAGTATGCTTAAATTAAAATACAGTTATACAACTCTTGGCTATAAATCAACCTATAAAGCCTCTTGGTTACACAAAGTGCGTTAAGGCGGCGCGCCGCATTTTGTGGAGGTGAGCCTTGGTGAGCCTTACGAAGCACGGACAAAGCATGACAAAGACGTCGTCTGAGCATTTTGGTAAAAACACAAGCCAGAACCTCAGCAAAACATTTTTATCCCCATTTCAAGATCAGCCCCCTTATTCACTATGACCAAACGTGACATAACGCGGGCTCGTTACGATATCTGCGTGGAATCATCGCTAAATAGCATGGGTGACGTCACACGTTATTGACAAGGAATCTCTTGGGTCATAGTGAATAACCGTCCAGCTTGATTATTATGTCAAAGTCAAAGTCAAAAGAACTTTATTCATTGAAATCACAAGGATCATTTTGAATCGTCTTATAAATTAAAATTACTCCTGTTCCAACGCGACCAAGCCTAGAAGAATCAGGCTTATAAGACAACATTAATATTCTTGAATTCCCATTAGGATATTGCCTTTCAACATCGTGATCTTCCTTCTTACTTCTACTACTAAGTATCTACCTCTGGGAATATAAAAAATCATAAAAATTATGTTAATACAGGTAAATAAATTCAATACTTAGATGACATGTCAACCGGTTTAACTTACGTAGATTATTTTCAAGTATACGACTTATACGTTAATCTACGTAAGTTAAACCGGTTAAAATCTATCTAATTATGAATACCACTTACCAAAGTTTTTATCAAATTCAATACTGTCCTCTGAAGGTGTAGGCATTGTCTCTACCGTGGTTTAAAATACAAATAAATAAGCTAAAACTACCACAATGTAACTCAATATAAAACTATATAATAAATATTTACAATATATTATATACTAGTTGCGCCCCGCGGTTTCACCCGCGTGAATAATGATGAAAATTGATGATGATGATGATGATGACAAGTAGCCTATGTGTTAATCCAGGGCGTAAAGTATCTCCATTCCAAATTTCACTCAAATCCATTCAGTAATTTTTACGTGAAAGAGTAACAAACATCCATCCATACTCACAAACTTTCGCGTTTATAATATTAGTAGGATAATCAAAAATATAATCCTTATAGTTGGAAGTTAATTATTTACCGACGAACTACAACCAGTTTGAACGTGGACACAACAAGATTCTCAATTTTGCTGACCCGAATCCCTCCTCTCCAACATAACACCACTCGACTAAAATCAATCAGGGTGTATAGTTAGCAATATCGACACTACGTTGAATGCTTTGCTGAAAATTATTAGAAAGAAATAATAAATAAATGCTGGACATTTCACACAACATTATCTAGCCCCAAGCTAAGCAGAGCTTCTGTTATGGGTACTAGATAACTGATATACTTAATACAATTCATTTCATAGATAGATATTTTTTTTAAATTACTTTTCTTAGAAAGGTTATAATTTACTGTGTGAGCTTTTCTTTGTTCAATAGGCACCACATGGAATGTCTTGCCCTGTGCAATTATTATTTTAATGGTCACGAGGAAACGACGTAAAATCAACTGGAAACAATAAATAAAATCTTCTAACGCATGAAAATGTTAGCGTTTCACACTGTATAAATAATTATAGTTCTAAATACCTAGTTCTTTAGGTTGGACTTATCCTATGTGACTTTTGGCACAGACGTCTTCAGACAGCATCGTTGAGGCGTTGGCGTCGGTCGTTGTTGCGTGAAGCCGTTGTGGTCATGTCACAAGCCTTGAGCTTCAGCAATATGGATTAATACTGTTCCAATGGTTTCTATCAAGCCACAAACCACTGTTGTGCTTACATTGCCTTTTATTTAAGACTAAATAATAATAAACTTTCAAAAAACATAGAAGATACAAACATCAGCTGTGCAAACAACAAAACTATGGAAATAGGGTCCTCTGAAACCCTCCGCAAAAATTGAATACGGCATAAAGAAAATAAAATATAGCAGACAAAAACAAATATCGGCAGGACAATATCAAGCTGATATCTTTAGAATAATCGAATCGGGGTAAAACTTTGGGGACTCGGGAGGATATGTAAAAACCGATTAGGGAAGCAAACAACAGAGTTGTATGAAAAAGGTTTATTTGCAAGGACCTGCTCCTGAACTCTTGTAAGGATTAGATGGTGTTTAGAACTCTTAGGGCCTTAATATTCGACGCTTGTAAGGTACATAAGTAATTGCAGATTTAGCAGAACCTCGAACCTCCTTTCCCGTTTTTATTTACTTTTTTCTTGTTTTAATGAGTCAATTTGCCCCCTCAAGAGCCTTGTAAAGTATCTCAACATTCTTTATTTACAAATTTTCTCTTTGCAACAATGGAAAAAACACCTCGGAGCATTATAAAAGTCCAAAGTCAACAAAAGAACGGAATAACTATTCCATTCAATTCCCGCTAACGATGTTTTTGTGTCTACAATATTTATTAGCACTATCCCAATTCATTAATGGCACTCGGGAGGGTCCCGCAGCATCCCTATTTTTCTTTCGCACCTCTCCAGAATGTTATATTTACGGCACCAGTGGGTGGAGTGTACACACAAAGTCACAATAGTCAAGAGCAGTAGCTCAACATCTAACAAAAATGCCGCTTTTGGCGAGCGCAGGAAGCGCCGGTTAAAAGTTAGGTTGGAGCAACGATCGCAAAGGCACCACTTAGGTTTGGTCCACGGCTTGGGCCGTTGCCAGATTGGGAAGGATAGGAGAAAAATGGCCCGGTACATTCTGAAAGTACTGAAAAGACTCGTCTGCCCGCGTCAGTGTTAAATCTGGCGTAATTGGATGATATCACCACAGCATTCATTATCATCATCATCATCAGCCTTTAGAAGTCCACTGCTGGATATAGGCCTGCCCCTTTGAATGCCAAACCACATGGTCTTGAGTCGCCTCCATCCACCGACTGCTGGATGGTCTGCAGTCAGTTCATAATACCGCTGGGAAGCACTGGTAAGTACTTTATGAAGATTTTACTTTGAATGTTGGTAATACGGATAGTGCTTAAGTGCACTAGCCAACTACTAACTAACTATAAAGTTAGTTTACGTATATATCTAACCACACAGTGATAAGAACTGATAACAAAGATGATTACAGGATGCAACCCTAACGTCCCCGTAATCAACTTGAAAGTTCGAAACTTCACCGGAAAAGGAGACACCCCCTGGCTTCCGGTCTCCTCTGGTCATTTGCAAGCTATAGGTAGCTAACATAGTTAGCTGTTGGTGTTCATATTGCAAAGGGTATTTTCATATGCTAATAATTGGATAAGTTTTTGAACTCTGATAACCTTTAGCAACATTGGCCACGTATATTTTGGAAGGATACAATCCGCATGCATTGCAATACATTGGAACGTTTAACTTCGAACTGTCATATTTTTAGTGACTTCCATGGCATGGTGGGTGACCAAAGTTTGGAGTTTAGAGAGTGGGTTCGATTTCCACTGCGAGAATCGAAGTCGGGTCTGTGTGTTGTGGTATCATGATACTCATAGTTCCTGATACTCAAGACACAGGAAAATACTAGTGTGACACAAGGACTATTTATGTGATTGTTGAGTGTTATGTTGGATTTTTCATCGAAGGTGTTTATGTTGGCATAATTAGAAATTCCTTTGATTGACCAAGTTCAAGATATTTATTGGTAACAAAAAACAGGTTACATGCCATTTTATATAAGTATCTACCTAGGTACATTGTACACTAAAAATAAATTATAATGATAATAATTCAATTAAAATTGTACATAAAGGTAGACCCATAAACCATTTCTATTTAAAGCACATTTAAAGAATTTTGATATCATCTTGATAACTAATGGTGCAAATGAACATAAATTCAATTCTTTGGATTACACCATGTCACTACTGATTTATTCAAGATCAAATGACATCAAAACTCCTTACTTATCTCACTCAGGATTCCTTCGGTCGCTTCAGGTCACCTGGCTTAGAAATAAATACCTAACTTGGAGTTGCTATACTCACTCCCGCTACGTTACTGTGTTCGTATGTTATGCAATGCTCACTATTTATTTAACAAATAGCCGTCTTAAACGAGTCCATGTGTAAATTGTAGAAACCAAGACATTCATCTGCGCTAGCCTAACCAGTGCTTAGGTACCCTGGGAAAACTGATTTATCTAAGGGTTAGTCTAGTAGTGGTTGTATGATGTATGTAGGGTTTTCGTTTTCACTAAGGGGTATTTTGATATCAAAATCTTAGCTTCTATGTTCGTAGATGTTGGTGGCTGTAGGCAACTTTGTCGTGGCATTTTTCTCTAACAGTTGACTGCTACAAGCTGATGGTAAATTATTCATAAAATTTTATAAGAGAAATCTCCTTTTTCAGTAGATGAACTCACCTCCAGAAACTTGTATAGTACTCATTTATTTCAAGTGGCATATTGCTTTGAGCCATTATATCTACTCTTTCGTTCTTTGAACGGACTTCATAAGGTTGATGTGTTTGTTTTGTGGGTTAGGCTTTAAGATCACGATAAATAAGACGTAAACTTGTGCATTCACCAATAAATAACTTTTTCTGGCAAAGATACGAGACCGAGTGTTTCCGCAACATAAAACCTCAGATAAACATCTTTCTAGAATTAAACTAATTCAATCTCTGTATTGTCTTGCCTTGCTAGACTTGCTAGGCGTGACGCCAACTGTTACGCAGAACAAAAACTGTTTCCATTAATCTGCGAGTAACATTTCATTAGCGAGCTAACTCTAAAGTGAATTTTAATGCAACTTTTCTGTTCGCCGGCGAACCTTCCGTTCTGTTGTTGTGAGCAAAAAGTTTCGGCAAGTTTCGATGTTAGGGTTCCGTAAGGATAAAATCTACAAGATTGCATAATACTTGCTTTTGTAAAAAAACAGGCATATTAATACAAAAGGAATACTTTCTACGTAATGAGGGGTTTTCACGGTCGTTTCAATTCATGCTTTCAGCGTTGAAAATAGATGGTGCTGCTCTGTTACGTAGCTGTCAAGTGTTAAAATAAAGTTAAATGTCTACATCAACAACGTGGATATATTTTAGTTTCGTGGTATTTATTTTTGCTCACATATATAAAAACACCACGAAATCACTAGCGCACTGTCAAGAAGCATACAAAACAGAATATCATGAGGCTATTAGCCACAGATTAGTTAGATAATAGCTTAGTATGCGTACACCTAGCGTAGATAATACATTTGACAATCTTGTCATCTACAGTTGAGTCAGCGCCATCTATCGAACCAATTGGAAGTACTTGATTTTTTTTAATCGAATTTGAAAAGCCCTCTTTATTGAATCCAACCATCAACCAATACTCATAACAAAGCTAACGAAAGAAGTCCGTAATGGTACGGTACTTGGATGAGCAAGTATTACACAATGTTGGTACTTTGTTTGGCTGGTAAAGTTACTAGAGTAGCTCTATATTTACTTTCCCTGTGGATGGTTCTAAAGACAACAGAACCTTCTAAGCAATAGTTTGACTTACGTTTGGTAAATTTTCACCTACACAATCAATGCCTGGATGAAGTGGGGTATGGCGCACTTAGTAATACAAACATGTATAGCTCTATGCAGCGTGCGAGGTCGCAATGTCATGAATTTACCGGGTGCATCTAAAATCCCTTTTTGAATGTAATATCACAGGAAAAACTGTTACACAGGGTTGAATTATATTTGCGCTAACTGGTAAACTCGGACAGTGATAAAAGTGTAAAATTTAATTCAGATAATACAAATTTAATAATAATACAATCGTTACAATTAATAATAAGAAGTAATGTATTGACAAATTAATTTGTAAGTGCTCTAGCTCTTAGAGCTCTCAAAAATATTTAAATATAATAAACAAATAAATTATATTTTCCCTGATAGTATTTAAATTCACTACTATTTATTGGTCTATTTTATAAAAGTAGGTGTATTATGTAGTCGAGTTAAGTAAAAGTTGTATTTTTACTCTGTGCACCACCGTTTCGTTACTGCTTCGCTCGTTACTGTCCATCCACAGGTTGCTTGGAATAAACAGCTTTTTCTTTAGGCAGAGTCTGCCTAGACCACTTTTTGCCTGGGAACCTGAATGTGACAAGTGTCGTACTCAAACATTGAGGAAGTGCAAACCATTTTCTTAAGAGAAAAACATAAGCTAGGTAGTCTTGAAACATCTATTTGAAAGCGGACGAGCCTGTAGTCATATTGCCGTATTTTTCGTTCGAGCGAGGAAACCGCCACTTTGCAGCTAACAAGTAACACGATGCCGACAAACTGCGCTTAAGGTACAGAATAAATTATAGTAAGTACTCCTTAAGGACGAGAATACTTACATTCGTTGAATGGAAACTTTAATAGTTTTTAGTAGAGCTTAATATTTCAACTTGGATAGTTATTTGAGGTGTCTAATGACTTTTTTGTTTAATTCGATATTAAATGGTGAGATTTGTACTTTTTAAGTCGTATTAAACGTATCTCTATTACACTCAACTTCAAAACATTAAAATAGTAGAACTTAAAAGACATTTCAACGATAATTGGTTTGAATAAAATGTGTTATGCACGTTAGAGTACGTTCAGCTTATAAAATGTCGTACAAGGCATTTATTATGTTCTGTCACGACTAAGACCTGTTTGATCCATAATAATATTTCCAATATTACCTTATGGAACCTACCTACGATTAATATACAATAAGTAGGCACGGATTGAATCCAAGATCTGATAATCTGGATTAAACTCATAATTAATCTCGCTGCCATTTGGTAGAGCTATCTTTAGATCATTTGTAATGGTCTTGAGAAAGCTTATCGGTTTCATTTGTATAATTATTTATGTTAATAACATTTTTTGATTAAACTCATGTCCAAGGCATACAAATCTAGAATACATAGGATCAGATAAAGCGTTATTCGAAGCATTTGCTTCTCTGTGGGTGATCCTATTAGTTTTATGGTTTGACGATCTCTGTGGCGCGGCGGGTGAGTAGCTGGCAGAGATGCGAGAGGTTGCGGGATCGATTTCCGCTGCGGGACAAATGTTTGTATGATCTGCAAATATTTGTTCCGGGTCTGGGTGTTAGATACCCATGACACAGGGAATCTTAGAATTGGGTCATGACTACGTATGTGACTGTTGGGTGTTATGTTATGTTGTTTATGTTATTTTGCTTACACTCGTAATTTTATATCTCCCACATTAACATCACCATAAAAAAATCAATAAGTCAATATCTACATAGCAGTAATTCCAGCTGTTACATTAACCAGAATCGCTCTTTTCAATTTTAACTGTTCGCGATAGCGGTATATGCGCTCTTTTACGACGGCATTACTTTTATACGCGACTTGGATCAGTGAGGCACGGAGGATTGAGGGTTGGACTGGTTTTTTTACGTTTTCAGGTGGGATCTCTGTTGTGCGTCTCACTAGCTCAAAATGACAGGGAAACTATGGAGAAAGCCCGGGCACGGCATGTTTTGCAATGGTAACTTAACCAAAATTTGAATCACCACGCTTGGCAATCGGGTATTGGTAATCGCAGTGCATATATACATACATAAACACACGCCTTTTTCCCCGATGGGTTAGGCAGAGCCTCAAAGGGCCTGTTTTCACCATAAGTTGCACAGTAGTAGGAATAAAGACGAAACAAGTGGTGAGCTTATCGCCGCCATTGCTTTTCATGACCAACTCAGCTTTTTTTTTTGCTTTGCTAGCAGACAAGCTTACGGCCCACCAGATGGAAAGCAGTTACCGTAGCCCATGAACGCCTGTAACACTAGAGGCATCACACGCGCGCTGCCGACCCTGAGACATAAAGATGAAAAGTCTCATGTGCCTGTAATTTCACAGGCACCCATACCCTTCAAACCGAAACACAGCAATGCGAACACTACTGCTTGGCGACAGAAATAGGTACGGTGGTAGTACTTCCCCGGACGAACTCTTTCACAAGAAGTTCTACTACTAACAAAAAACACACAAAGACAGACAGCTAACGCTTTCTTCGAGTAATAATACTTTTTCTTTTTTTACACGCTCTTAAATAATCCAGCAGCCATGACAAATCTTATACTAACGAAAATTGCCCAAAAAGTTTGCAATGCACAACAAAATGAACCTGCGGTCTTACCATGCTGGGCAGGCGGGTTGCTAATAGCAGCCATCTGAGTACTTAACATAAATAGATGTGAAGTATTTAGATGGATGCTGTTGCCCATACCTTTGTAAAGCTTACTACATCGGTGAGAGTAGTAGTCTGTGTATTTTACACGTTAACTTTTAAGATTTGTTAGTTTTAAGTTATAATTTTTCTCACTAACATTATTATGCTCATTCTAAACATTTTAATTTTGTGTTTTTACTATGATGGAGAGTCCGGGGAGAGCCACTGTGACCCTGCAACACAGGCTCTTTGAGACCTAGTGCAGGGGACAGCGCTTCTTATGGTACACGATATCATGTTCAATATAACTAAGTACTGAAATTAGTCTAATTTGTACCATATTTTTAAAAGAGTGAATAAATAAATGTTCTTATCTTAATTATCTAAATTATCTTAACTAAAGATTCAGCAAGTTTTACTTACGTAAGCTGTCTCCGGTAATGATTCCTCCAAGTGGAAATAGAACTTGGCATACGCCCGACGTTTCTGTTATGATCATGAATATTGATGCACGAATAATGATGGGTGTCTAATGTGTTCGCATGGATGAACTAAGTTTGTCGTTTGTTTGTGAGGAAATTATTCGTGTGATAATGACTATGTCCTCAAGATTGGTTTATACGCAAAATCAACTTATATATACGACTGGTTTTCCCATGGAAAACATCTAGGGGCAATGCCAGATGCAATAATATTTTGGTACATACTTGCATTCTTTTATAAATGAGATGAAAATTACTAAATTTAATACATTGGTAGCTTATGCTGATGTGTATATCTAAGTGTACTGTTTTATGAAAATGTCTCTGAATCTGTTTTTAAAAGATGTTATTGTTGATCTGTAAAAAATAAGTCAAAATTTGAAAAGCCCTAAAAGAAGCACCGAAAATCGTTTTAAAAAAAAAATTAAATGAAAACGTTGGTAGTACCTTCTTTGCATCCTGTGCTGGGATGTCGTAAATAGTGCTAATAAAGTTCTGCTAGTTTATTCTTTATTATAATATACTCAGTTATTGAGTTGAAGGCTCAGCAGCTACAGTGGATAAAATGCTGGCTAACCAAATGGATTGGCATGCCGTGGTGCATTCGACGCTACATATTCGAAACAGTGCTCAAGAACCATGACCTGTATCTACGTAGAGTCTACTTCAAAATTTATCGTTCCGTGAACCAAAAAATTCTGTAACAGGTACAATTCAGATCAATACTTACTTATACTTAGTTTAGTAACTTCCATTTCAGTTATTCGAAACGTATAGAAACCGAGGCCACGCTGTGGATTAGCTGCACCACTGCTACGAACGTGCTACGAACGTGCAACGAACGTACTACGAACGTGCTATGAACGTGCTACGAAACTGCTACGAACGTGCTACGAACGTGCTATGAACGTGCAACGAGCGTGCTACGAATGTGCTACAAACGTGCTACAAACGTGCTACGAACGTGCTATGAACGTGCTATGAACGTAGTCCCTAAATACTGTGAATTTCACCAGGAATTTTTACAGGAGTCCTTTAACAATCTTTATTCAATATCAGAATGTACATGTTTCATTCAAACCAGGACCAGGAAAAATACGGCGTGATGGATTACGGCCTATTCAGTCTTGATAGTCGAGAGCAAGCGAAATCCTACTATGGCTCAGGATCCTTGAAATCTGAAATGTAAGTTGACTCAAAACGGGATCAAGAAAGAAGAAAGAAAGAAAGAAAATAGTTTATTTGCCCCCAAAAACACAAGGTGACATGACATTTTTAAAAAACAAAATACAAAAAAATTATCACAAAATAAAAACAAAACGTATCTTTTTTGAAAAAAAAAAACTCCAAATGGCGTCATGCATATTGTGTGGGGTCACGTAAGGATGCCATATAAAAAACTCTATCATTAGACTAGACAAGCACTAGATTAAAAAGACCTGTAAAATATTTTTATTTGCTCATAAAATCTTGTTAAACTAAGTAAGAGTTCGATTTATCGTATTTAAATGAAATAAATCTGAAATGCTAATGCAATACAAGTACGATACTGCATTTACTATCCCTTTAGGAAACTGTTCAAAGATCCTTCAACCCTAGATAAGCTCCAAATAGCAAAATATTTAAAAAAAAATAAAAAAGTTTAAGTGTAAGTTTTGTACACATAATAACAGGTTTATCACTTCTTAAAACTAACAACAGATTCAGTTGCTACTTGTTAAAAAAGTTAAACTTGTCTTAAGAATCTCGTCGTTACTAGGGTGTTGGAACAATAAATAAAGAAGAGAAGAAAATGATTGACTTAAATGGCTCAAGATGGTGAGGAATTTACTTCTATCGTCTTTGGATGGACTGTCATTATCAGCTAGCATCCACTGTTGGATGACGCCTCCTCCATAGCATGCATAGCAAACGAATCCTTGCGTGCAATGGGAGGATTTGCCATAATCACCACGCTTGGCAGGCGGAATGGCGATTACAGTTTGGTGTTAAGCACTCAGGTGGATGCTGCTGCTCATTCCCTGACGTAATCCCTTAGTCACCTTTTGCTACATTCACAGGAGGAGTTGGAGGAATCATATTCTGAGGTCGTGACTACCACAGCTCTATACTGGATGGACTGTACCACCACATTTTTAAGTAAGTAACTTTTGACGACCTCTGTGGCTCGGCGGGTGAAGGTTTGCTTGTGACGCAGGAGGTTGCGGGTTAAATTCCCACCTCGGAACAAATATTTGTGCGATCTGCAGATATTTGTTCAGGGTGTTCTGGGTATTTTCTATGTATAATAAAAAATATCTATCTATCTAACGTATTGTATTAGTATATCAGTTATCTAGTACCCATAACACAAGCTCTGCTTATATCTTCTGGGGCCAGATAATGTTGTGAGAAATGTCCAGCATTTATTTATTTTTCATTAGTTCGTGTAAATTTGTTTATTCTTTAAAATGTCTCTTCCAGCTTTCAAATGTAACACTTTACAAATGTTAGTGTGTTGTCTATTTCCATTCAATTAATCTGCTAATGCATGCACTTGCAGCTATCGGCGCGTTCTCTATTTGTGGATGCCTTGAGTCTGAGTTATTTTGACTAGTCGAGTTCTGACTTACAAGTTTCTTGCATACATGGAGCCTTGGACGGAATTCTTTTATAAAACTGCCCATTGTAAAATATGATTAGTTTTAGGTTTTGTTTGTGAAATTGTTTCTTTTATTTTGTATATTATGGTGTGCAATAAATTATTTTCTATCTTTCTACCTACATTCATATAACAGTTCAAATAGAAAGAACTAGTACCTATAGCATAGGCTTAGCCTAGTTTAGGTACTTGAGATTAAGTTTACCAATCTAATAAGTTACTTACATAAAGTACATTGGATTCTATCGTGTCGTAGGTTTTAAGTTTTTTGTGGATACCTACTGTGATAAATAAATAATAATAATAATAATTTTTATTATATTCATTTATTTTCAAACACAGGCTTAACCTGGACCTTTATGAGGCATTACTGAGGCCATATTAGCCAACAGTAATGCCTTATAATAATAATAATTATTATTATCTACACTGGTTATTTCAATATCAGTTATAAGGCCTTTTGAAGACCACCATATTCAACATGGTCACCAGTGATATGACAAAAAGAAGACTTGAATAATAATTTCAGTGAAGCAACGTTGGAGCCCCCAGCATTTCAGCTTGATGACAAAGACTAAACATAACAAGCTTCATGAAATCTTACAATTAGTGTAAGTTCCAACGCCCAAAGGGCTAGTCTAATTGAAAGCAAACAAAGCCAAAGCTGCAAGGCTGCATACCCAATTAGCCACGAGCGTGTCGTGAGACTCGATACGCATGTCATGCTTCGATGGATAGATGAGACAAGTTATTACTTAGATAGTTATTGACAACCTCTGTGGCGCAGTGGGCGAGTAGCCGCCTGAGACGCAAGAGGTTGCGGGTTCAATTCCCGCTGCGGGACAAATGTTTGTATGTTCTGCAAATATTTGTTCCGGGTCTGAGTGTTATGGTACCATGATACTCGTAGTTCCTGATACCCACGACACAGAGAATCCTAGTGTGGGATCAAGACTACGTATGTGACTATTGGGTATTATGTTACTTCTTTTTTTGTCTATTTTTTTCAAACAAAAGAAACTAAACACAAAACTAGTCCATTCTAATCAGATATATTACACTCAGGTATCTTATTTACTACACGTTTTGTTCTTACTAAAAGCTTTCTGTCCACTATTTAATCCCTAAATGGCTATTGTTTTTAATCAAAGGAATACGTGTCTCCTCTGGCGCACATTATCAAAGTAATGCCCTGGAGACAATGAAATACACATTAGTGGACTAATTCACTTAAAATAGAAGCGATCAATAAGAAAAACTGGTGTAAAAGGCTTTAAGCATTTTTATATTATTGGATTACCTAAATAATGGATGCTACACAGCGAGGCCGTCGCTGCTAGCCCGGTGAGTTAGGTGGTTAAAAGCTATCAAGCTATTTAATTATAAGCTATGCTTGTCAGCCTGCTAGTTTTGATGTGTAGCGTTCTTACTAAGGACTATGGGCTTATTAGACTAAAAGCTTTGCCTGCGTTTACTCTAAATTTGGCCTGGCTAGGCTTTCGCTGCTGTAATCTGACGCTTTATGATACAAAGAAATAGGTGAGAGTAGTCACACCAAACGCGGTGTGGTTTGGTATGATAATATGCATCTGACAGCCACCAAATTACCTGCCAAAATGAAGTATAACGAATGTATAATTTACTTGCATTTACCGACCTACCAAATTTCATGTAGATCGAATGAATACTTTCACTGCCTAAGAGCGAGTACACATTAGGCGTTTTGAAGCGCGCGCTTTGGTAACGCGCGTTTTGAGAACCAGTAGTTCTTATCTAGGTGTACACACGCAAGCGCGCGGTTCTGATCAAGCGCGCGTCGAACGCGCGCTTTGAGATTTTCGTTCAAACGCGCGTTGGGAGGGCGTCAGCCGCGCGCTTCGAGATACATGAGCCGCCATTTGTTGTACATTTGAACTCGCGCTTTCGTGTAGAGTGGACGCAATTCACCAAAATGGAGACCGAGCACTTCGATACAGACTTATTTATCGACGAAATCCAAAAGCGCCCAGCTATATGGGACATGGAAAGTCCTGATTATAAAAACAAAATATTATTAATATTATTAAAATATTATATATTATCAATATATGATATATATAATAATAATAATTTAATAATTTGATAATAATAATTTAATATATAATAATTTGATGATATTATATATATATATATAATAATAATAACAAATTATTATTATTATTAAAATATTGTTAGTATGGACGCCCTACTAACGCTCGTAAAACGCCGTGCTAAGCGCGCTGTATGTACGCTATCAACGCGCGGCTAACGCAACGCCTAGCGCCTAATGTGTACTCGCTCTTACTCAAGACTTTTATTATCTACATAACATAGCACCCAACAGTCATATACGTAGTCTTGATCCCACACTAAGATTCCCTGTGTCGTGGGTATCAGGAACTACGAGTACCGTAGTACCATAACACCCAGACCCGGAACAAATATTTGCAGATGATACAAACTTTTGTTCCGCAGCGGGAATTGAACCCGCAACCTCTTGCATCTCAAGCATACTCACCCGCTGCGCCACAGAGGTCGTTTCGCTACGAAAGCAGTGATGATTAAATATTTAACAAGCCCTCCTGTAAACACCCGAGGCATGGTTCGCTATTGTTTTGTATGATACAAAGACCCATAGAAAAGGCAAATAACTTTACGGTCTAACTTGCAGATTTGAGAGCTATTGGCATTGACCATTGGCTATTATTAAAGTCGATTGGCCTTTCATTTCCATAACAATTTATAGCATTTTTATTCTGCCAGTGGTAAATATTTGGAATTAAAACTATCGAATTGGGATTTCATTTTGCAATATTTTAACAAACAAACATTCAATTCTATGAATAATAATTTAATGAATAATTGAACAATATAGCCATTTTCTGATTTTAACAGTAGCGACTTCCAATTATACTACCTTCGTTCCACCGTGGGTAAAATGTCTGGTAAATATTTTCGGTTCACGATGAACCAATAAAGTTCCAAAAGCTACATAATAATTCCCAAACATGTCATAAAGTTGTAGCGCGTTCGAGTAACTTTTAATTGCGTCTCGGCCCTCAAAGCTAACTGTGGGCATAGACTTATGTAATATGTACTTACAATATAAGGTAGAAAGGTAACTTCGTAAATTCTCTTTGCCAATAATTGACCAATGCCATGCACATAGCACGTTGGTTCGAATACGTAGATTTGTTTCGGCCTAGTGGCAGGGATTCTTCTAGGCTTGGTCGCGTTGGAACAGGAGTAATTTTAGTTTATAAGACGATTCAAAATGATTCTTGTGATTTCAATGAATAAAATTCATTTGATTTGGTTTTACGGTTCCGTAGATAAATGGCAAAAAACGGTACCCTTATATTTTAATTCGTCTGTATGTCACAGCCACTTTACTCTATGGGCACTATAGATGAAATTTGGAAAGTAGATGTATTCTATGAATATGCCATAAAATGGTGTAGTAAAATGACGAAAAAATAACATTGTAAATTAAGGATGAACAAAATATCTAGTGCACTTATGCGTGTCTCTTATCGCGTGGTAACTTTGGATAGGTCTTCAAAATAATATAGAGGGTTCAAGATGAATCAATAGTCTTATGAAGTGTGTCATCATCATGATGATGATGCTGATGATGATGACTACGGAATCCTTCATTGTGCGTGGTTCGACACGGAAGTTTTTTTGTTATATATACTCTACCGTTATGGAGTAACTATTAAGGGATCTGTTACCGTATAGTGTCCTCGCTGGTACTTAAACTTGTTTTATGTAGACCTTACTCTACTTAGCTCTGGCAAAATATTTATAACGTTGTATAGTGATGTAATTAACGTAAATATTGCAATAAATCGAGCTCCAGTAGAGTTGGCAGGCCACTTGGTCAAGCAAAATTACTAACTGAAAAGAGTAGGTACCTAATGGAGCTAAAGTAGGCGAAGAGAGAAGCAATCAGGATCAAGTTTTTCCGGAGAAATGGTTTATGAATGAAACAGTTTTGCCGGCCAATAAAAGGCACCCACTAATTTTTATAATAAACTTCCAGAAAGTGCATCTAAACTTCCTGTTCGAAGATTTAAATCCTACGTAAAGAATAATCTAATTGAGGAAGCGTATTACAAACTAGATGACTTTATTAATGATAAAGCCGCGTGGCCTGATGTCGCTCTGCCCCTCGCCTGCTCGTCGTGGCATTCTAAGGGGAAGGCCTATGTCCAGCAGTGGACTTCTACAGGCTGCTGCTGATGATGATAATGGTAACCCAAAATAATTGTAACCTATACGTAAATCGTCTGATGAATTCACCTACGAAAAAACTAGCCGTGAATCTGTTCTTATTCAAT
Source organism: Epirrita christyi (assembly GCA_951392215.1). NCBI lineage: Eukaryota > Metazoa > Arthropoda > Insecta > Lepidoptera > Geometridae > Epirrita > Epirrita christyi. The sequence goes on along the minus strand of OX595838.1, from coordinate 16,132,149 downwards.
CTGTTCCTTATCCAAGCAACTCAATGTTTTTGTTTAGCTGTTAACGAACAGGATTTCCCAAGCCATCAGAGTTAATACTGAATGTGAAACTCCCTAATTGGCCGGCATTCCCATTCTAAATGTGGAATTATTATAATTGTACTGTGGTTTGGGCTTTAGTTAGTGCAAAGCCAATTATTATTAGTATGTTTCCAAAAACCAAGAGAGGCTTATTGCTTAAAAACCAGTCAAACGCGTGTGAAACCGCGTACTGAAGGCTTCTGAAGTCAGTTTTCAGTGTCAATCTACTTAATCTATTTGTTTACCAAACTTCATCGAAATCGGTTTAAAAGTTAAGGCGTGATTGAGTAACAAACATCCAAACATTCAATAATTTGGATGATATACTGAGATGAGAAACCTAGTAATTTAATTATGTAATGATGATCAAATCAAACCAAAACAATTTTATTCATTGAAATCACAAGGATCATTTTGAATAGTTGAGTTAAGTTGCTCGATCTTTATTTTGAGAGTATCATGCTGTGCTATGTCTATTATTGTCAAACTTTTATATTTTTATTTGTACAACTTCATTAGTCCTCGAACCTTCCCAGCTTCTCGGTATGGTTACTTATTTTTGCTGTGCGCACATATGTTTGTTGCGACCAAGATCAAAACTATGATTTTGATATCTCTTTTTTTATTTGTATTTTTGGTTGTAATGTATTTTGTGCGTGTAAATAAATAAATAAATAAATAGTCTTATAAACTAAAATTACTCCTGTTCCAACGCAACTGTTTGAAATACTGTTTGAAAGCCATGGTGTGTCTGGCCTGAGAGTAGACTCCTTCATTTCCTCCCATGTCATAAAAGTTGACTAAGAAATTACACCAGAGGGTGGGCAGAAGTATCCACCTGAGTATTCAGCACGAATACTGCGATCACCAATCCGCCTGCCAAGCGTGGTGATTATGGCAATTCCGCCCATTATTTTTTATGGGGGATGCTTTGTCTAGCAGTGGACGTCTAAAGGCCGTTGATGATGATGATGATAACTAATCTAAATAATGTTTAGGTATTCCCAATTAGCAGTTTAGCCAGTATGGGGTGGGGACACTTGACTCTAACAATTGATCACTTCAAAGCTTCGTATTATGAAACGGATTTCTGTAAGTATCATAAAACTGTTTCAGGAATCCTAGTAATATTTTTGGAAGAACTATTTAACGATATCCCATACAATGGGTTACATGTGCATTGGATGCAATAAAAAACCCAACTTTACATATATTTAGGTAACGTGAAAAATATTTTTTTCTCTAAGATGCGAATGAAAAGAAGGTAAACTTAAACAGCGCTAGAAAAGCTTCACATAAATCCTTACTTTGTAAACGTGAACACTGAACACTATCAAAGTAAAAATAACCCTAAAAGCGTCATTAAAATGTAAAAGTTGGCGCGGCAATGTAAATAAAGTGTCTAGTCCTGTGACACAGCACGATCATTCACAGTAGGCCACTGTAGGTTCACTGCCAAGTTATAATATCTATAAACTATGAAAAACTACTACCTACAATCACCGAATCACATATGTGTTAAGGATGCGTTTAAAGAAAAATTCCAATAGATTTGATTTTTACGTAAGTACATACATATTAAAAATACGCATGGATATTATATTCTAAGGCTTCATTCTTAATTATAATCAAAAACACAAAAGGATAAATTTTTCTCCATAGTTTTTTTTTAATTCACCTCTTATTTTAAACTACTTATATGTGATTTGTTTTAATCATAATGCAAGTTTTTTTGTAAAGAATTTAATAAATACAATCACTTAAAAATTATTGAGGGCTGACACGTAAGGAATATTGTTTAATTTGTAACATTTTACGAGATATGACTTTTCTGAGCAGCGTAGGGTGTTTTTTTTATATGTAGATGTCTGTTTGTTTCAGGCGTAGTCTTAAATCCACCCATACATTAAAATAGTGTCAAAACAACAATCGCCAACTATACACTCTATTGTTTATTTTTACTAATCTACGCTCGACTCGACAATACCACGCCAAAATGTATTTAATCCCATTTTGACGTGATATATTTGACAGAATAATGTCCCAGTTTTTGTTGATCCCTAAACTAACTATCGATGTGCATTTCTGTACTTTCTACACTGTACAATTGTCAGGTTTTCCTTATAGGTCGGATCTGATTCTTTAATTATAAAATGTAAATTCATCGTCCCCTCGACGATCGACGCTCAAAACGTTCATGAAGTGGAAACTTGTCTATGTAATGTCATCAAACTGACGAAATGATTAACAAAGAAACGAAAGTCAACATGCTAATATTTTAAGTTAACTTCTAAGTTGAGTATTCTGTACGTGACTAGTTCGTAGTACCTAATAGTAAGTAACACCAAAAAAAAAAGGTAGATACCATTAGGTAAATACCTGTTTGAAAAATTAGTTTTTGTTTTGCGGAAATGGCTCTAAAAAGGTACGTATAAAGTTGTAATTGAGTCACACTATTACAAACACTAGAACACTATTACAATAACGTAATGTTTAGTAACGTTTGTCTCTTCGGAACATGATAATGTTATGTGGCCTTTTCTACTTAAAGAATAAAAGCTATTGCTAATGTAAGTGTAGGCTCTCGTATATTTGACGATCCCCGTGGCAAGGTGGATGAGTGGCCAGCTAAGATGCAAGAAGATAGGTACGGGTTTGATTCTCGTGAGTTGAATTAATTCTCAATCAACGTCCAGGTACAAATATTGTTAAAACTGGGTGGCGCTGTGAAATAATACAAAATTGTTAAGGGCACGGTGAAATAAAAAATTTGGGTACTCCTATATGTAAACTGCAAACATACCTATGTAGATAATTTCAAATTCCGTATAGGGTAACAAAGTTAATTTATAATAGTCATCATAACAAATTCCCAGATAGAATAATTTAGCAAAATTCACGGAATCCAGCCAGATGGCGCTTTAATAAAATCATATCAATGCTCGCTCAGGTCGTGGAGCTACGAAATATCTGTGAGTGTTTGTTTTAAGGCATTTTGAATTAGTACCTAGAGACAGACAAATAACTGACAGCAAGAAAGGACTGCGACGCGCACTGTTTCCTAATTACTATACTCTTATGTTGGATGGATGTTATGTAGTAATAAAAACCACGTAAAACTTACCATAAAATGGGAAGAAACTGACTCCTGACATATAGCTAACGCTAGTTTAGGAGCCAGCTAGGGCTTCAACCTGCACTGTATATTGTGGTTTGTTTCATTAAAAACTTTTTAATTTACTTTCTTTAATTTACTCTGGTTCATTCATAATCGGTCATCAGGCCCTTTTGAGAGCCACGCCACTTCAAGCTGAATTTGGAACTATATAAGTATAGACAGTAGGTACAGATTTATCATATTCGTGAAATCCTTCGCATCGGTTTCCATGCTCCATGGATCATTAGGCCCGAGACGCGCGAATTTCATTAATTCCGTCTAACGAGATGTGATCAATATCCACATTACCTTGTAATTTAAGATTTGGTGACAAATTGGGAGGAAAATCTGCTTGTGTTGGATATGTTATCATATAAGTATAACTTAAACCAATCCATAGCGTAGGTATCTAGAGTTAAGTTACGATTCTAAGGCGTATGGATTCAAATCGCAGTTCTGAATAAATCGATTTTTCAACTTGAAAAATTTACTCGAATGCAATATTACGTGCTCTCAAACAGTGAAGGAAATAACCGTGCGGAAACTGGCCTACTGTCCTAGACACAAATTGTATGGCTCTTATATTATGTACATCACCATCATCAGCCTGTACAAATAATAAAGCTAGCCTGTAGTAATGTTACTTATTTGCACTTTTTAACCGACTTCCCAAAAAAGGAGGAGGTTCTCAGTACGGTTGCATTTTTTTTTTATGTTTGTTACCTCATATCTCCGATGAACCGATTTGGAAAATTATTTTTTTATTTGAATAGATATACTTCCAGATTGGTCCCATTTTTTTTAGAATCCAGTTCTGATGATGGGATTCATGAGGAATTGAGGGAACTCCTCAAATATTGTAGGCATACATATGGTGATTTTGATATTTTCAGCAACAAACCAAGCATGCAAATTCAAAAAGTATCATAATCCTTTCACCACTATGGTTCTTTCATATTTTTTTTTTCATCCAAATATTTTGTCGAATACAATGGCGGAAGTCGGTTTTTTAAATGAAAAGTTATACCTACATTATATTTATCGAAATTAAATTACTGCACTATTTATTTAAGTTTAGTTCGTGATGTCACTTTATTTCTTTCTTAGAAGTCCACTAATTAACATAGGTCTCCCCCTTAGAATGCCACGACGCACCGCCTCCACTCTCTTGCAATTGGACTCTATTATAATCACAAGACAATTTTTATATCTTGTAAAACTCTTCTAGGTCGCGATTTCCAAACTGCGCAACTAGATTGCTAAACTGCATCAAGTTGAGCAGTTGGTAATACCAACGGTAACTGGTAATTGCTCAACTATGAATAGTTGAGCAGTGGGTTATACCCTCTGATCAACTTCCGGGCTCTTTGTTTTGATATTTTCTATAACCCAAGCGATTTAATTATTTACTTTGAGTACCTATGGTTCATACCTTCAAAGACATGCCTGTTTATTATTATTATTCTGAAGATTAATGAAATATGAAATTGAAATATAGGCCTTCGAGGCGTCATTATTAAATTTTCCTGTCAGGATTGGAAAAGGTAATTTGGAAGTTTTGTGGATTCTTTGAATAACCGGGATATACCTTAAAAGAAATACCAATGATTTGCCTTTTTATAGAATTTCTCTCACCGTATAATTAAATTATAATTAATTAGTCACCTATATCCACCTTATTTGAATGAACGCTGCTAAAACACGACACACAATACAACAACACACAATACAACACACACACAATAACATATTTTTTTTAGATACTATATGCTTTAAATTGTTTCTTAAAGTTTTTTTTATTAATTTTCTGAATGTTGTGCAAATAAATCTAATCTGTTCTATTCTCTATTTCTAACAAAATCGCATGTTTTATACAAAGCAATTTGCTATGGACTAAACAAATAATACAAAATCAAAGTTTTTTTTTTTCAATTTGCCGACTCACACTTCTCGATAAGCTTCAATCACGTAGCACAAACAGTATATCAGTATTCTGGGTGGATATAATGGTTTATTCACACAAAGCTAATTTGGTGAGCGGCCAGTAGCCAGGTACTGCTAATATTTGCTATAAAAGCGATGAGTCATCACTCCTACTACGAGTTCTAGAAAGAAAAGTCGATTTTGATAAAATTTTATGTAGAGTTTTGTTTCTTAAATCACAGTTATCATTTAGAGTTGGTAAATAAATAAATAAATAAGTAAATGCTGGATATTTCACACAACATTATCTAGCCCCAAGCTAAGCAGAGCTTGTGTTATGGGTAACAAGATAACTGACATACTTAATACAATACATTACATAGATAGATATTTTTTATTATACATAGAAAAATACCCAGAACAATTATCTGCATATCGTACAAATATTTGTTCCGAGGCGGGAATCAAACCCGCAACCTTCTACGTCGCAGGCGAACCTTCGCCCGCCGCGCCACAGAGGTCGTCAAGGTAGCTTTGATAACTTAAGTCACAGTATTCCCGTTGCTGCCACTACACTACACCCAGATCCGGAACAAATATTTACAGATCATGCAAACATTTGTCCCGCAGCGGTAATCGAACCCACACCTCTTGCGTCTCAGCCGGCAACTCTCCCGCCACGCCATCGAGGTCGATTGACACGGCAAAGAAGACAGTGGTACAGAGACAAAGTGTTACTTGCTGGTTCTATTCGGTTTCGAAACACATTTGAGCTGAACGGATTTGATTGAAATTTGGAATAGAGATACCAGGGGGTATACCCTGGATTAACAAATAGGTTACTTTTCATCATCATCATCATAAATCTTCATCATTGTTCACGCGGGTGAAATCGCGGGGTGCAGCAAGTTTAATATATAAATGGAAATTGCGTAGAGTTCCTTAGTAAAGTGATCGTGATAAGGCAACTAGTTAGGTACAAGCTCGAACGCTTGTGGTTTATCTAAGTACTTATAATAACATGTAATAGAATACTAAACATGGAATATAATTAAGTATGCTGCTGTCCATAAACTAAAACGATTCTGTGTAACATTTTGCATTTGAGTTAGATGCATGTTTGGAAATAGTAGAAATGAGCTGCCAAGTGAATGTCAGACAGTGGTCTATCATCCATCATACAGGTGAACCAACGGATTTTTCGGTCACTTATTCAAATAACAAAAAAACTAACTAACTCATAAAAGATAGAACATTCTCATCGCTATGGGCAAGAAAAAATACGTAATAAATAACAATTAAACAGTTTCTGGAATCAGAAAGATCAAAGGAACATTTTTTCTACTTGGTGATCTTCTGTCTGTATCTAACGTAAGATTATGTTATCATAACCACCATACCAGTGGGTATTCTAGTACCATAGTACTCGTAGTTCCTGATACCCACATATAAATAATATATGTAATTAAAATATATATGATATATATTTTATTTACTTTTGACTACCTTCCTAAGGTTTTTAAGTTCTCATTTACTATGTATCAGCAACTCCTTGCTCCGAGGCACCACACAGGCGCTTCTCACCTAGTGGTAAGACGGACCATTTATGTAAGCCAAGCCGAGTTTGTTGCCTGATTCTTCTAGGCTTTGTGCGTTGGAACAGGAGTAATTTAATTTTATATAAGACGATTCAAAATGATCCTTGGTGATTTCAATGAATAAAGTTCTTTTTGACTTATTTTTTTTGACCACGACACAGGGAATCCTAGTGTTGGATCAGGACTACGTATGTGACTGTTGGGTGTTATGTTATGTATGTTATGGTATGCAATTAGCAGTTTAGCGAGAAATTAATTATTGATGCTAAGCTAAAACCAAGCATGAATACTAATCCTAATTAAGTACCTATTGAATTTAATTTACTTTAATATTTTAGTATCCTAATTATTATAACCCCTCCGAGGTTTCGTGCTTCGGTTAAATAAATTATCTTGAATCATAAAACCGCATTTATAATTCAGTAGAAAGTGGTATTTAGGAAAGATTAATAAAAAAATGCCGTGGTGTGTCTTACCTAAGAATAGACCCCTCCTCCTCCCGTGGATGTACTAAAAACCTTACAAGGAATTACACCAGGTGATGGGCAGCAACATCTACCTGAGTACTGCGATCACCAATCCACCCGCCAAGCGAAGTGTGTATGACAAATTCAGGCTTCGTCCAGTATTGGACGTAAACAGGGTAGTGGTGATGAGATGTGATGAATAAAAAAAAAGATACTAAAACGATAAGATAATTGGGGAATAAATCCAGAGGTGATCAAGAAACCGGAAGACGCGGTAGATGAAGACTTTCCACTCGATAGATTAAAGACATTATGAACGTCGCAGGAAGTCGGTGGATGGAGGAAGCTCAAGACCGTTCGTCATGGCATTCTAGGGGGAGGGCTATGCCCAGCAGCAGACTTCTTTAGGCTGATGATGATGATTCCGTTGAATGTTTCTTTTTAACCGACTTCACAAAAAGGAGGAGGTTCTCAATTCGGTTGTATTTTTTAGTTTTTTTTGTTTTTTGTTTGTTTGTTACCTCATATCTCCGGCGTTTATGAACCGATTTAGAAAATTCTTTTTTATTTGAATAGATATACTTCCAGATTGGTCCCATTTTTTCAGAATCCAGTTCTGATGATGGGATCCATGAGGAATTGAGGGAACTCCTCAAATATTGTACGCATACATATGGCGATTTTGATATTTTCAGCAAGACACCAAGCATTTGCATTCAGAAAGTATCATAATCCTTTCACCACTATGGTTCTTTCATAAAAAAATTATCATCCAAAATTATTTAGTCGAATACAATGGCGGAAGTCGGTTTTTTAAATGAAAAGTTATTTTGAAGTCTGTTGAAAAGTCATGCGGCTTGAGATAATGTCCCAACTTTAGGTTGGAGGCATAACTAGCGGAAACTACGCAGCGGAATTTCACGCGCGGGGTTCTGCTCCATCTTGGCAAGTAAATGAATATAAAATGTTAGAAATGCACCACAAGCGGTATTATCTGGGCGAATAAAATGCCGAGCTAAAACAGGTATCATGGAACTCCACCGCACAATTTCTCTTAGATGCAGCTAGAACAAAAAAAAATGATTTTACATTCTGAAATATGACAAAATCCAACCAAATACGAGTATCCCATTCTTCCATATTGTCCTCTCCACCCTTAGGTTGTCTGAAAGCTATAAGCAGTAAGACCGCCCATTGTGAATTTAATTTGTTTATTTTTAATTCGTTAAGTTTTGTATTTCTGTATGTTAGAACCTGTTGTTTTGTGCAATGATATGTTATATCAATAATATGATATAATATGTTATGTTATGTATGTTAAAGAGTAAATCTATCTATCTTTCTATGATGAACAGAAACTTTACGGTTGAGTTAATTAAAATGATACAGAGGTAAAAATAAGTTACGATGAGCTCTGAAGCCTACAACGGGATAAAATAAAATAAAATAAAAGGGCATTTATTCACTTATACTAATAATTATCTTAGTTACAGAGGTACAAGTATAACATTAAGGATAAAGGTAGGTAGACAAGGTAGTGCAAGGGATGGTATTTACTTTAGCCAAGTTCAAAACGCTGTCAAAATAGTATACTCATACTACCAACAATGCAGTGATGTTGAACTTTCTGAGTATTGCTGCGATAACCGCTGTTTGCGAGGATAGAGATTCTGGATGCTAAATTATCTCTGGAAATATACCCACAATCTAACCTAGAGTTGTACAATTCATCACACTGAACTAATGAACTATAAAGATTTCCTGAATATACCTGTAATTTAAATAAATAATGTGTTATCCTTCTAAACAACATCACTTTCAGATGTACCTTGTTGGAAGAATAAGACGTCGGATCGGAAGATGGTTGGACTATTCCATTAGTACTTAGCTTGTTTTGTGCGATGGGGCTTCGTGTCCTAATAGTATACAGTCCGAGGCGCGGTGGCACTGTACATGAAAAATTCAAACAATCATTACAGAGAAAGGCTTTCATTAGGCCTGGTGATTAAACGGCTGGGCACTGAAATGTTGACTAGCTACTTCGTGATGGCGGTGTGATTTACCATGTATTCCTATGAGTTTATAATTCTTTCATGGAATTGTTTTGGTTCATTGAACTTTCGAACTAATTGAGGGATCTAGAATTGATGAGGTTTTGTTAGGTATACTGTCTTGCGTGTTTACTGTATAATTATTTACTAGTTTTGTAACCGATTGTAAATTGAACAAAAATGTTGTTGAACTGTGATCTGTGTTTTGATTAGAAATGTCCCCCGATTCCAACGCACTCGATTCGGCTGACTTATATTTACATATACTTATTATATACGACTGGAAAAATAATAGGTACTTACTCTATTTTGTATCATACATCGTCAGCACGAAAGTTTCAATTATTTTTAGATATTAACATATTGGTTAAGCATCATCATCATCATCAGCCTATAGAAGTCCACTGCTGGACATAAGCCTCCCCATTAGAATGCCACGACGAACGGTTCGGTTGGTTTAGCATGTCTACAACGAAATAAGTTCCCAAATCGGGATAATAATATATGTAATTCTGTGTGCTGCCTTAAAAACGTTTTGGCTTGATGCTGTTATTTTTCTGTGTGTGTCAATGAATAAATAAATAAATACCCAAAAACTCGCACAAAAAAAGTGAGAAAAGGTGTACAAAACTTGAAAAGGCTCTGATGATTTCGAAATAATTTAAGGATCATCACCCTCAAGGCACGTGTCTTGCTTAGCACTTGTTCTGCGCATCAAAAAAAAAGAATATATATTTATTTGTATACAGGAGTTACATAAAAAAACTTACTCAAGCAACAAAATGGCTCCGCCTCAGCATGAGTTGGTTGACAAGCAAGCTAGTAACCAACACTGGTCTTCCGTCAGAGCCACTTGTTCACGCTACGGACCAATCACTCACGATCAATAAACATTATATAAAAAACACACTAACATAAAGAAAACTATATATAAGACTAACAATAAAAGAAGAAAGTTATGCTATGATAAAATAGGTAATATGATAGAAATTAAAGTTTTAATTTATTTCTCACAGAACACTTGTGTCACGCCTTAGACTTCATCACTATGCCTTGCCTTGATGACGTTGTTTTTGTGTTTAATTTGATAATATATTATATGTTAAATGTGACATTATATACCATTGGTCTGAGGACGTAGGTACCTGTCGCAAAATCAATGACTAAAATATAACGATGTAAACTCCACACAATTGATTATTACTTAATACATCCTTCATAACTTAGTTTAAAGTTGTACCTTTATTCCACAATGCCAGTTACATAGTTTTAATGTATACCTCCGGCGCAGCAAAGAACTTTGAACTTCGCAGACAAAGCGAGACTCAAGTAAACATAACACTCGTCAACTCGCTAGGTCCTTGAAGTTAACTAAAGTTCCGTATAACCTATTTAACCTCTCGAGTGACGTAAAGCTGTGTTTACACGATTATTTTTATATATAATTATCTCTTTGTGATGCCCGGTAAGTTTTGTATCATTCAAGTCATTGATGCCATGGTAAGAGTTTGATTATTGACATAAATCTTTAAAAGAAAATGCAGCGACTTGTATAATCGGAGTGGCGTATAAACGTCACAGGAAGATGGTGGATAGAGGCGGTATCTTTCGTCGTGGCATTAAAATAATAATAATAAATGCTGGATCATCTCGCACAACATTATCTAGCCCCAAGCTAAGCAGAGCTTGTGTTATGGGTACTAGATAACTGATATACTTAATACAATACATTACATAGATAGATATTTTTATTATACATAGAAAAATACTTAGAACACCCTGAATAAAATATCTGCAGATCGTACAAAAATTTGTTTCGATGCGGGAATCGAACCCGCAACCTCCTGCATCGCAGGCGAACCTTCGCCCGCCGCGCCACAGAGGTCGTCAAAATAAGGGGGAGGCCTATGTCCAGCAGTGGACTTCTACAGGTTGATGATGATGATGGTGTTTATGCAAATAAGGTTTATATTTTATATTTTTGTAATGAAAACATAAGATCATAAATGATTTTTTCTTGCCCGCCCACGTTGTACATAAACAATGAACTTTCCAATAGGCTGATAAATATTACAGCTACAGGCTAATTGATTCTTTGTCGAAATAATTAACAGAACAAATCAAATATTTAGCGTTTTTTTTAATGTGAAACCAGCCTACTCAAGAAAGTTTTAAAATAGGTAATCAAATATCAGAAGGCAAGTTTAACGTCGGCGTTGGCATCGCCCCGAGCGTCGAAAGAAGCGAATTTCTAAGAGATTTTTGCATAAATTGTAGCGTCAGCTTTCAAAATTATATTAGTTATTAGGTGTGTGTTTCGTTAGACTTTACAAACATTTTCTTGATTTATCTTTTTAATAAAAATTGTCCGGGGTATGAACCAATCTCTCTGATCCAAGGAATTAATGATTTGAACCAATATTTTTTTTTTTCCAATGTTATTTATAATGGGCCCTAAATATTATGAGGTATTACCCCTGCCTAAATTACCTCAACCACCATGGCACAGTGGGCGAGTATCCGGCTAAGATTCGAGAGATGCGGGTTCGATTTCCGCAACAGACCAAATGTTTGTATGTGTTGGAAATATTTGTATCAGGTCTGGATGTTGTGTATCATGGTATTCGTAGTTCCTGATACTTACGATACAGGGAATCCTAGTGTAAGATCAGGAACTATGTATGTGACGTTGAGTGTTATGTTATAAATAAAAAAACTACTATTCGCTTATATACATGCACTAATGCCCATATTTTACAGAAAAATACAATAAAGAAAAAAATATAGCACTAACACTACCATCCATGTCACAAGAAGTAGGTATTTAAAGTACCTAATTTGACTTGTAATTTCTTGGTTTCTTTCATTTGGACGTAAATCCAGTGTTATTCATAATTAGGGAAAACTTTTCTATCCAGCATTATAATAAAGTAGACTGAAATAAAAAGGATCATGACAATAAATTGTATTCAACGTATATACACCCATTGCGTGGCTGATTGGTATAACTCCATACCCAGTGAAATTAAAAGCCTTCCGCATAGCAAATTCACAAAAAAAAGGAAGTTGTGGCTGCAAGAAAAGTGTTTTTATAGTGTTAAGGAACTAATTGACAAAAAATGAAATTTTAGATACACAATACACAAATGTCAAAGCTATAATACTAGCTTTGACATTTGTGTATTGTGCGTATAATTTTTATGTGATTGAATATTTTAATAATTTAAAGTCTGACGTAGGTTATATAGGTATATGACATGTGTAATTTTTTTTTGACATTTAAATTCTTATAGGCATACCTAGCTTCATTGATATTATTGTACACCAATCTTGGTAACATAGTGGACATTGTTTTTAATTTTTACCTTACATCTTAATACCATACCTATGTTACACAATAAATGATATTTGATTTGATTTGATTGACTCACTCACTAGCTGATTATCAACGCACAGCCTAAACCGTTATGGCATAACCGCTTTGGCATTATGCCCTCCATTTGTACATTTACTTTTAGTTTTCGCGTGCAATAAAGTAGGTATATACCAACAAACCGTATGCACCCGTAAGTCCTAGAGACCTGAAATAAGGAGGGTACTAACAAAATTACTATTTATGTAAATTGTGGGCACTTTATAAATCTACATTCTTGATACTAAATGCAATTGACATATAGGGTACGGTGTTAAAACAATAGGGACTATATAACGTAACATAATATAACACCCAACAGTCACATATGTAGTCCAGACACTAGGATTCCCTGTTTCGTGGGTATCAGTAATGTGAAATTATTAATTTGTTGTGTTTATTAATGTATTTTAGACTTTTCCTTGATATAACGTGTTTTTTTTTAAATTTATTAATTTGTTAGTACCTGATTGATCTATCTTTAATTAATGTTATTGGTTATGTACCGTTTTAATTAAAGTAAATAAATAAATAAAAAAATAAATCAGGAAATCAAGGCCATCAATTATGATACGTTCATTCTGTATAACTGATTCATTCATTCTGAACTGTATAAAATTGTCATCACTGCCTAACCTATCATAAATTTAGGCACCGAGGCTTACGTATTAGGCAATCATCTAGCTCCCTCATATCGCGGCTCTAATCAAATAACTCCCCATCTAACTCCATCCGATCAGGATTTGATGAGCATCCGGCGCTGACGTCACAACTTCCTAAGGCCAAGTTCACACAGTCGGGTCACGTCACGTTATCAAAGTAATTTACACCGCTCGCATGGTAACTTCATCTAACTTGGCGAAAGTTGCTTGATTAGGCGCGTGACAGGACTGCGACGCGCACTCTCACTAATTATTTCGCCCGTAGTTGTAGACCCGGGTTTAGTTTAAGATCTTAGAGAAAGAATTGTGTCTTTGGATATTAATATCTGTTAATACGCCACTACCACAGCGAACATGATATTTCTAGATCCAGAATCAGACAGATATATGTATAAATATCCCGTAATCAAACTACCAGGGGATGGGCAGCAACATCCGCCTGAGAATTCAACACGAATACAGAGATTGCCAATCTGCGTGCCAAGCAAGGTGATTATTGCGATTCCCCCCATTGTATTTGATGGGGTAGGCCTCGACGCTCAAAGGCTGTTGATAATTATGACTCAAAATATTATATTAGGTTATAACTATATTGTACACCCATAATTACAAAAAAAACACACAAAAAGAGATAAAAAGTTACAAATCAGAGTTAATTGGGTGATCTTATCGCTTAAGAGTGATCTCTTTCAGACAACCTTTGAACAGGATTTATTTAACAAATAAGGACGAAAGCGTACAGCTTAGTAATAATCGCAATCACAAGTAAAATAGAAGAAATTGATATATATTATAATACTTATAATAAATATAATAGTATAATATAATATAATATACATATTTATTTATTTATATAATTACACATATTGACACAATGTGTCCTGTGAGTTAAAGATACAGAAAAAGAAGATGATGAGAAGATGTAAAAAGATTCTAAGAAAAAGAGTGAGTGAGAAACATTTGACTTCAAAGTAGGAATAAACCAGTGTCTCAGAAGCCAGCGTCCATCCTTTACAATATTGTACAAAACCAGTGAATCAGACAATTATAGACACTATAAATCAACAAACCTTTTATTTAAAAAAAAACAAAAACAAATAGATTGCGATTTAAAATTAAAATAAGAACAAAATAAAATTAAGAACTAAAATTGTAGTATTCAATTAAAAATAAACACATAACTATAGACCTAGATTACCTTTATTATTCAAAAATACTCAAAGGTTACTACTTAAAATTAATACCTATTACTGATGTTAAATTTAGTATACAAACTAGTTACTAGTATCAAAGAGTACTTATATAAAGTTGGCATGAAAGAGCTCTTGGTAAAAAGGACAGCGAATTTTCCATTTCAATTTGCTGTATTAAACTTTTTGTGCAAAGTTTTCTGCAACAATAACTCTGTAGGTATTATTAAGGTTCAAGTTGTCACTCTAGGTATAGTTATCATTACTCTGAGGTCAAGAGGTCCTTTGTTCAGGGCTCATCTTTGTTGACGTTTGTAGTTAAAGATCGCGAGCGGTCCTCCGGGCTTTGTTGACGGCTTCAATACAATTGATGTTGATTAACGGAAGTTGTGATTGCAGTTCTCCGTTTAAGATGTCCGCGTCGGGGAATACTAAGCAGGTTTTACTGAGGGTTTGGTATCGTTACGTCCCAAGTTAATTATTCAGAGATAAGTTTTATTGTTAGTTATTTGTCGGTTTTTAAACCTTATTATTAACAATAGTTATTTTCAATACATTTGCTCAAAAAATGCCTTTACGAAGCCTGTATACATTGTTCGAAAGTTAAAAATTACGCACTATACAACGGATCGTGTGGTAAAATAGGTACTCTCACCTAAGTACCTTCTTTGGTACCGTGCGTATCCTTCACGGGTTTTTTTTAATTTCCATAAAAAATTATGTTAAGAATTCCAACAAGGAGTTTCAGATTATGAGGATAAATATGCTGAATGATCGAACCTCTTTGGAAGCGCTTTTGCTCAATACGTTTGTTTCACGTTTATTACTAAAGAGAAAATGAGACGAAAGATTTAGTTCTAATTTTCACCACACGCAGGTGGCGCTATTTGCAGATTCGCGCCATTTTCATATTAGGAACGCCAAAAATTGTTGCAACTTTCCAGAATTGTCCTGTTTTCTCGCAAATGTTTTGAAAAACGTTGCATGACACACGTGCGGTAATTGGTATTTACAAACTCGTGACTACATTCATGGTTACATTCGTCAACTCGTTTGTAAAAAACAACTTACGGCACTAGTATCATAAATAACTATTGCACGTTGATTGATTAATTAATATTATGTAATGAAAGTTTGTATTTTTGTCATAGGTTTATTTGGTTCATGGGCCATCTTTTGCAAACGCCACATTTGGTCCATAATGCATTGCATTGATGTCAAAAACATAAGTCATACTTATTCAGTTTTTAACCGACTTCACAAAAAAGGAAGAGGTTTTCAATTAGGTTGTATTTTTTTTATGTATGTGGTAACAAACATGTTACCTCATATCTCCGTCGTTTATAAACCGATTTGGAAAATTATTTTTTTATTTGAATAGATATACCTCCAGATTGGTCTAATTTTTTTCAGATTCTTTTAAAGCTGTTTTTTTTTTAATACGTTTTCACACATTTTCCACACAATAAACATAAATTAAATGAAACCATAAATAGCTTTATATGCATGAAAAATGCATAAATGCAATTCATAAATGGACAAATGGATGTACATCCATTTATTTGAATGCATACAAAGCCATAATTATTAATAATTATTTAAACGACTTCAAAAAAAGAAGGTTTTCGATTCGGTTGTATGTTTTTTTTTAATGATTGTTTTGATATCTCACCGTTCAAAAATTCCGCTTACTGAGAAATTTCAAAGAATGAAACATGTTTTTATGATAATATTTTTGTTTGTAGATCGTTAATAATTCATGCTCTATAGAGATAAACATCAGTGGCTGTTACCTTAATTTTATGCATACAAATACATATATATAACGATAGCTGGAAAATAAACATGACTAGTGGTGAGCTCATCACCGTCATCGCTTTCCCACGACCAACTAACACTTTCATTCAACACACTCCTAAATAAGCCAGCAGCCAAATCAGAACAAATGTTGTACCAGAGAAAATAGCTCAACCGGTCTGGGTATTGCTTATAAATAACTAAACATGTTCATTAAAATTAGGCCGATTTACTCGTCTTTTGCTTATAGCTAATTAGCTACGTACGAGCTTAATTTCAGGCTTTGTATCTACCCGCTAATTATTAAAATTGCGAACCTCTTTGAACGTTCACATAAGAATGAGGTTGCCAGGTTTCCAATTAAAAATTACTAGTACGTTTAATAACATAATGAGATCATCATCATCATTAGCAAATAAACGTCCACAGCTCACGATAGGTAATTTAATGATATGACGAACGGTCTTGAGTCGCCTCTACCCAGTGACTTTCTGTGACCATTATCATCGTTCTTCCGTTCTTTTGAGTGGTGACCACGACTACACGCAGTGTAGGACAGGCCCCTTTATACCCGAAGGTTATGAATGAATGAACCGTTATTTCAGGAAGTACATTAATGCTTATTATATAAATTTCATAAAAATGAGCATCTCTGACAGACTGTATTTAGTTAGAAACTTGAATACTTATCCATTCTTCGAAATGAAATGATTAAAAACTTACCAGGAGATAGGTTTGAGTTTAAAAGAATAATTTGTAAAGTTTTCAAAGTGTTCTCCGGGAAGAATGTAAATTAGACCTGGAACCGACCGCCGGCAGAAAAACAACATCGTTATGCATTATGGAACTGTCCGATGCGGACTGTGTTCCACTGCACCTTTTCGCCACTAGCAATTATCATCTAGATATATTTTTTGTTATATTTTTGCCTATATTATAGAATTATAAAAACTTAGTTACTGATAGTACCTATTATGAGAAAAATAACGTATGCTTTTACCTATCTTAGTTTAATAGATTGGTTTAGGTTACTTTGCGTAACATTACGTTACATTACCCCGTCGCTTACCAAGAATTTGATACTTGTCGAATAAAATTCGCATATGTATATTCAATCTTTCACTACTTTCAATCATTCATACTTACGAGCATACGTTAGGCAATGGATAAAAGTACTGACGCTTTTAGTTTTATTTTAGTTTTTAGTGTTTAGTCCCCATAGATTACCACGCAGAATAATCTTGAGCCACCTCCATCCACCAACATTGTGCAACCTTAAAATGACGTCAGTGTATTGAGAGCTTTTCTACACTGCGTCGTCCGGTTCGTGGTCGCCACTCAAGAATCTATTCTGGACTTAATTCTACATTGTCGACTCGTTCAACCCTCTAGGTCGTTAGTTTTGCGAGGTTTAAGACCCCTTCAACTTGATAATTCCGAGAGCTATGTCGGTGATCTTGGTTATTTTACTTATGATAATTTAAATAAAGTCATCTAACATTATATTATAATTTTACAATATCTATTTTATGTACATAAATCTCTCTGACTATATATCGACCCATGTTATCATCGTATTTATTTTCTCAGTTTTCTCAATAGTTTTCCTTATTCTTTTATAAAACCGTGAAGCAGTAGCAAAAAAAAAAGATTTGCCTATATTGTGTACGGTGCTGTGGGAATATACCAGCATTCAAAAGGATTCACATCATATTCGTGTAAGTTGAGATATTGACATCGGATTTGCAGGCGCCGAGCCGAGGGCGAAACATTCTCGTTTATTTACCTCGGGATGACGAACCGAGTAACTATTGTGTTGTTGTATATTGTTTTCTGAAGAATTGAGCGGAAAATGGAAAGGAAAATTTTGTTTTTGTAATATTCATTTTGTGTTTTTTATACTTAATTTTCTGTAATGCCTTAGACGTGTCGTAGCTTGTATTTATCTTACAATTAACATCCTCGTAGCTTCTATGCTACGGCGTAGCAATGCATACACGATATTTGGTAGTTACGTTACATCTGTTAGGACCTAAGATGACAACTTACATTCTTATTACAACATAACTGTTCAACCAATATTCACATTTCTCAAAGAGTAGGAAATGGTAGGAAATAACTTCCATTGAGAGGTTACCGGTAGGGCACATGATCACCCATGATTTTTTGTACTCAATAGTTTTTGAACTAAATTGCTATAAGAGCTCATGGAAAGGCCTCTGATGTTCTAATGGGCGACGATGTGAGTAAATGAGAAAAAAACATTACAGAAATAGTTTAATGCTTCTCCGTAGCATATCTTGCAATATGTACTTTCCCTATTTCACCTCCACATAAGGAACCTGAAGTTCCAGCATTAAGATAAGACAAATTGTTCCTTCCTTATTACAAATGGATTTTTAATGTCGGAGATACGTTCTTCTGTCTGATATCTACTCTGTAATTAAATCCACGCAGCTTTTGATTAATTTACTTGAAACATTTTCAAGTATTTTCATTTACGAGTTGAGGGTAGGCACAAATTATGCGGGATTGCTTATTTCATTTATCACTTTTAAGATTTCAGAGTCTTTTTAAAATGGTTTTCTACTTACTAATTGATGTGGATAATCTTGCAAATTGTTTGTACTCAGTCACCAGTGTTATTTCTATAAGTATAACATAACATAACACCCAACAGTCATATACTGAGGTCATATACATGGTCCTGATCCCACATTAGGATATCGTGAGTATCAGGAACTAAGAGTACCATGGTACCACAACATCCAGACCTGGAACAAATAGTAATAATATTAAAAACGTTAATTATCTCTCACAAAAGTCTTATAAGTAGGGTTGAGCACAGATCGGTAGGTAGAACAAAATTGTAGACCTGTTTTGTCAGAGACTGGTGCCTGATCTCAGGCCTACCTATCCAGGTAGACCAATACCTAGTTACTTAGTTGGTTGGGACCAGGTAAACCTATCTAGGGGTTTTATGAATGAATGAATTATTTATTTGCTTAGAATGTAGGTACAGTATAAAACATAGATGATAAATATAATTATAGTTTCCAGTACATTCTGCCGTTAAGCGTGCAAAATTAAAAACCTGTATTGCAGGTCACCAGGTGTTCTCACTCCGCGGATTGTACAAGCGACCTTGCCTTATTCAACCTAGCAGGTTTAGGTAGGCTTGCATTGTCTACAAATATTTGTAGACAATGCAAACATTTGTCCCACTGCCGGATTCAAACACACCTCTTACGTCTCAGCCGGCTGCTCGCCCACTACACCAAGGAGGTCGTCAGATTAACCATTACTGAAATTAATAAACCTTTAGTGACTTTGAGTGCGGCAGTATTGATAATTTCGATTAAAATTGTCCCGCTTCAATAAAATACCTGTTTCTAGAGACCTCTACTTTATAGCACCATTTACCATTAGCAGTTAAACCGATAGCAATAAAGGGCCACTTAGTGCACATAAACTAAACAAATAATGGCGACCATTCAAACAACCGCAAAAAGTTAAGTCGACGAGCGAATAAAAAGGTTTAGTGTACATTTGCAGTTTTATGGTAGAGCCTCTTGGTGCGTCTTTACACTACCCGATACGATATTAGTATCAAATACTATCGGTATTTGATAGATACCATATGTTGAAAATAGATGGCGCTATTTTCAACTTATTGGCACTGTGGATAAGCTGTCAATAGAAAGTTTGACTTGGTGACTTTGACAAATACAACAAAAATGAATCTGAAGAATTTTTGACGGTTGAAATTAAGTCTGAGTCATCTATCGAGCCACATGGAACTACTTTTTTGTGTTTAAATTGAAATTAAAAGGCCCTCATTAGCGGAGCGACCCCGCACGAACGCCCAGGGCAGACCCTGTCTGAAAACCAACGCCGCGCCGTATCTACTTGTAGGTCCGGTGTGGCTCTATGCCCTATTTAGGGACCTATTTATCCCCAAATATAACACGCATGACGCCAGTTAGTCATTATTTTGTTTTTTTATTTTATGAACCTAACTACTGTTGTTTATATTTCGTGAAAATTTTGTTGTATTTTGTTTTTAAAAAAATGTCATGTCACCTTGTGTTTTTTTTTTGGGGCAAATAAACGTATTTTCTTTCTTTCTTTCTTTTATATACCGTTAATTCTACATGAAGTGTTGTAGGTACCATCTAACATTTTCATTACGCGATATAAATTTGGGCGTCAAATCCAATACCTATATACCTTAGTATAGACCGGGTGTCTATCAGACGATAATTTTCAAGTGTCCTAGACTGCGAGTGTACTGATATTTTAAAAGAGTTATCTTGAACAAGAATGAAATAATCGAAAACAAAACAATATCGATATCAGAAAGGACAGCTTCAGAATATTAAAAAAGATAATGATAAAAAAATGTTTATTGCACGGTCTTAAATTTCCACAACAACATTAAAATAATAATAATGGATAATATGCCCTAGGTGTTATCTTAGGATTGAACATTATTTGCAATGTCGTGTGGCCAAGACACAAGGTTAGACATAACTTTGAGTTCCTGTCTCTAACAAAGTATTGACTTGTATGTAGAAGCGAGGACTTCAGCTCTAGTTTGCTCAAGGGGCAATATTGTTTTGCTGATACTAATATCGTATCGGAAGGAGTAAAAACGATTGTAAGGCAGTAAATTTAGGAATTTGGATGTGTGCCCACGGCTTCCGTTCTACATAATTCTTATTGCGTTGGTAACACGGCTTTGGCGTTGTTTATATACTTACCTATCTAGATGTAAATAATGAGCTAGATAATATATAGTCGAAGATGCCATCCGCCTTCCTGATTGTGATACTTGCTTTGGCCAGAATAATTTATAAGAAGAACGCATTGATTTTCTTCTTTGATGTCACTGGTTATTTCATTGTTACTCTGCGTGTGGTAAGAAACTAGCTTGAATAGTATGTGGAATACTTTGCCGGTGGTAACCGGTTAAATATCTTCAATGCAAGTTATAACTGAAACATAATTGGTCTAACCTACCCACGTTTTAGGTACTAGGTGTGTGAATATTAAATCCTGTACCTATGTATGTACAATAGTCATATTTTATTTTATTAAGGCATCACCCGGACTTGTTGGGCAATTTTCGTTTTCGTTATACGATTTGTCCTTGCTGCTGGTTTATTAAGGTGTGTGATATTACTGGAAGAAAACGCTAGCCGAGTTGGTCGTGGAAAGCAATGGCGGCGATGGGCTCACCACTTGTTACGATTGAAAAACCCACGGTGTAAAGAGGCCCTTCAAGGCTCTGCCTACCTCTTCGGGAAAAAAAGGCGTGTGTTTATGTATGTAAGTATATAATAGTATTGAACATCATAACTAAGTCTAGGATTGCTCAGAGTTGTGTTTCTATACATCATTATTTTTAATCTGAGCACCGCTGTCCGGTACTGCTTCGCTCGTTACTGATCATCTAAAGGTTGCCTGGAGAAAATCGCTTTAATCGATAAGGCCGGCCAACCATTGTACTTTTTAATTTCCCTAGTTTTATAATTTAATCATGGTGTACAATACAGTGTTAATCTATTTATTTAACAATCATTGTTAACATCGACAAACTTTACTTTCCACACTTTTAAGTAAATAAGTCACAAAATATAAACAAGAACTAAAATGCTGAGAACTCCTAATTTTAAACAAATAAAATTACTTTATTAGGGTCTACAGAAAGTCACCCTAAACTTTTAACTCAGACCCATTGTATTCAAAGTGAAAGCTCTTTCCTATTAACTTTACGTTTGTTTTAGCAACAAATACAAGCCATCTTTTGTGTTTTACAAAGTATTTTAAGGATAAAATACTCCAAAAATAAGTTTTATTTCGTTTTTAGTAATTTGTCTTTTGTTATAATGCTCCAACGTATTGCAGATTATTGAAACAAAGTTTACACGTTATAATCCAGACATTTGGCGAATGAGAGCTAGACCGAAAAAAGTTTATTTTGCGACACTTTTGCTTTAGCAGGTACGTTACTATCTTTCGATTAATCATCATTTTTAGTGCTCAAGAAGACGTGTGCTAGAGCGAGATAAATAACATACTATGTATGCGAAGATTACGTGATCTAAATATCGTAAATCTTATAACCTATGGTAGTTTGATTCTATACAATTATATGGAAAACTGACAAACACACTAAATTACGTCTAGATTTCATTGACTTGAATTAATTAATGCCCAAATAAGGAGCGAATTACGGTTTGCATGAAGCGGGACAGCGGATACAAGGGTGCAATTTTTTTATGTCTTCGAGTGACTAAACGTCAGTATAACTTTTCATTTAAAAAACCGACTTCCGCCATTGTATTCGACTAAATATTTGGATGAAAAAAGAAATGATAAAAGAACCATAGTGGTGAAAGGATTATGATTTTTTTTGAATGCAAATGCTTGGTTTGTTGCTGAAAATGTCAAAACCGCCATATGTATGCCTACAATATTTGAGGAGTTCCCTCAATTCCTCATGGGTTCCATCATCAGAACTGGATTCTGAAAAAAATGGGACCAATCTGGAAGTATATCTATCCAAATAAAAAGAAAAAGAATTTTCCAAATCGGTTCATAAACGCCGGAGATACGCGGTAACAACAATTAAAAAAAAAAAAAAAATACAACCGAATTGAGAACCTCCTCCTTTTTTGGGAAGTCGGTTAAAAATTACCGTTAATCCCCGATTTCCAAATTTCTATATATTGAAACTCATTGATGACTAAAATTCTTACACCAATGATATCAATTCAAGTGCCTCCTCCAGTACATCTCCTGAAAAAAACGGTGATTTGCGACCTATTTTGATGATATTTAGTCACAGAGTGACATTTAAAAATCGCACCCCAGTTCTCTTAGGTTACATAAATAGACATTAAATAGATTATTCGATAATCGATTCTCAATTTAGACTTTGTTAGAGTGGTAGTCAACCATCAATCATTAGAACAATTCGATTAAAATACATCGAAATTACTAAAGGAACACTTAGCAGTAATTGATGTTTGGGAGAGATTAGTTTGAGTAATATCAAATATATAACTTGAAGTGCTTGCGTTGATGACTCCCTTTGCAATCTTTGAGTTTTTAGAATCTTCCGCAAAAGGTTTATTGGGAAAAGTATTCATCATCATCATCATCAGCCAGTAGAAGTCCACTGCTGGACATAGGCCTCCCGCTAGAATGCCTTGACTCACGGTGTTGAGCCGCCTCCATCCATCGACTTCCTGCGACCTTTATAATGTCTTTAGTCCATCGAGCGGAGGGCCTTCCTACACCGGTGGATGGTTACCACTCGATAACCTTTATCCCCCATCGATTGTCAGTTCTACGAGCTATATAACCTGCCTATTGCCACTTCAACTTGCTAATTCTGAGAGCTATGTCATTGATCTTGGTTCTTCTATTGGATTTGCTCATTTCGGTTTCTATCACGTAGTGGTACCCCTAGTATAGCTCTTTCCATATCCCACTACGCGACTTTGAGTTTGTCCATACGGCCAATAGTTAGCAACCACGTCTCGGTGCAGTCATCACGGCAACACGCACTCAACATAGACTTTCATCTTGAGGCTCTGCGGTATCTGTGACGAGTAGTTTCCCTAACGCCCATCCGAGTTGGATTTGTCGGTTGACCTCTTTGTCGAAGTTGGACCCTTGGGAAAAGTATTATTAATTATTATTCTCGCATACTGAGAAGGATGTATAGGATAGATACTAGTATGACAGATATGTGTTATAATGTCCCACGTAGCAGATATGGTGAGATATCTGTATCTGAGCGCGTATCTGTCCATATCGCTCTCTATACTAAACTCAAGGAGCAACACACACGCGTAACAGATCACTTATATTTTATCGTCAAGCATCTGTAGGCACCGACATATACCAAAAGATGGATAGATTATATCTGTGTATACAAATTTTAATACAATACAGTTTGAAGGTTTCCGCGTGAATGTATCATTTTCGTATATTATCGTATCTGCTACGTGTGTGATACCTTCAGGTGTGATAAGTTTTTATACGCATATACAATATTACCGCGTCTGCTGTGTGTGTGATGCACTTTATAATGTTTAGTTAAATCGTTAGGTCGAGTTCTCCACATATTTTAAGGTTGTGTACCCAAAGGGTGCCAAGTGGACCCTGATAGTAAGCCTACGCTGTCTGTCTATCACTGGGGTGTATCTTGGCAGCCGCATGAAGTAGCTAGTTTAAATGTTCAGAGATCAAGGTTTGTGGTAGCATAAATACATATTGGCTCATAATAATAAATACAAAATACCCAATCCCGACAAAAGAATTGGGTATTTTCCTGTAGTGCAAGAGTCCTCAAAAAAAATAGAATTTTACAATGATTTCTGTTCCATCTGTATCTCAAAAATAAGGTGCTTATATATCCTACTAATATTATAAACGCGAAAGTTTGTGAGTATGGATGGATGTTTGTTACTCTTTCACGTAAAAACTACTGAATGGATTTGAGTGAAATTTGGAATGGAGATACTTTACGCCCTGGATTAACACATAGGCTACTTTTTATCATCATCATCATCATCATCATCATCATCAATTTTCATCATTATTCACGCGGGTGAAACCGCGGGGCGCAACTAGTATTTTATTAAATTATAAAATTTACACAAAATAACTTTTTTTTGTGTAAATTTTGTTTTTACACTCAAAAAGACCTTAAGAGCCAATTTCACCATACTCTGTTAGTTAGTAAATGTCTTGTTAAATCTAACCATTGGTCAAGATGACAGATAATCTTTGAAAACACCTGTCAAAAAGCATTGGTTAGACTTAACAGTTGTTTAATCGCCTGTTATTTGTTGGTGAAATCAAACCTAAGGGTTTTTTGAAATCCAGTATGGGTTGTTCCAAGTACATATATACAATCCTCTTTAGTTATAAAAACAATCTTACTCAATCTAATATCCTCCTCATATCCTAAATTAACAGCAATAATAAATATTTATTATGTAGTTTGATTATAAATTTTACTATGGATAAACAACCAATAGAAAAAAAAATGTTAAAATGTAATGGTTTAGTAAATAAAATGTATATTTGTTCCACGATAAGTAAGCGTCCGCTGAATAACAGCCTTGTTTATTCAAATCTATTCAATTAATAACTGAAAAATCGACTCAAAATATACATATTAATTGCGTTTTATTTTCCTCTTTGAATAGACAAACGTAAATAACGAACGTTTTAAATGCTTTTTCAATTCCTAAAAGAATTCGTGATGGTAAAAGCTCTTTGTAGATACATCTCTCAGCTCAGCCAGATACATAACATAACACCCAACAGTCACATAACGTAGTCTTGATACTACACTAGGATTCCCTGTATAGTGGGTATCAACTACACCATAGTATAGGTCGCGCAACGAGTTATGAGCGCTCGGTGAAAGTGGTGGGGTTGATTGCGCATGTGTACATGTGTGCGCGTCTGTATCTAGGGAGCGCGAGACGCGAGCGCGGGGCGCGCGGTACGGAATCAACCAATACGCGCCGGCGCTGGCAGCCTCCCGCTCCCGCCACTAAACAGACCCAAATAATGACTTCTGCACATTGAAGGTCAGCGCTCATAACTCGTTGCGCGACCTATACCATAACACCCAGACCCGAAACAAATATTTGCAGATCATACAAACTTTGTATCGCAACGCGAATCGAACCGACAACCTCTTGCATCTCAACCGGCTACTCGCTCACCGATAAGTTCCTGAAAAGAAATTTCAGATTTTAACGCGTTTCAAGCCTCCTATCTCAATGGATCAACGACCTTAAAAGTTTGCAGAAAGTTCGTTGATAATCAAATAAAAAAAAATATTCATTGAAATCACATTCAATTTTGATTGAATTGGATTTGATTGGATAATTTTGAATCGTCTTATAAACTAAAATTACTCCTGTACTAACACGACCAAGCCTAGAAGAATCAGGCAACTAACACGGCTTGGCTTACTTAGATGATAGAAGTGGATTTGTCGTGGCATTATATTCCTATGTTAAGCATTGGAACTCAACTGACTGATGATGATGATGAAAGACTCATCATCATTAGCATAGGTATCCACTGCTGGACTTCCCCATAAAACACAATGGGAGGAATTGCCATGATCACTACGCTTGGCAGGCGGATTCACGATCGCAGTATGTTGCGTACGTAGGTGGATGCTGCTGCCCATCCTCTGGTGTTATCCTTTAGTTGGATTTTACGATATCCACGGGAGGAGATGGAGGGGTCTATTCTTAGGACGGACACACGACGGCAATAATATGAAAGATTACATGCAACATTGATAACGTATATCTACACGATTCCAATTTCAAATTGACAAAAATTGTTACTGTTGTGATGAATGATGAAATTGGGTTCTAGCAACATTACATTTAATTTATCATATTATTGCTTCTATCCAAAAATGTGTCAACCATCATGATTGAACATCTAACCGTTGGGTACGTGATATCACTATTATACAAAATCGTTGCTTGACTGACTGACTCACTCACTCACTGATTATCAACAGCCTGAACCTAGAGACCTGAAATTTGGAAGGTATATTTCTGTACCCTAGGGGTACCTACATTAAAATATAAATTTCTGAAATTTACCCCTTAACTATACTTTCCATACTAACTTCAACACCCCCTGTGTTGAAGTTAGTATGGAACGCTCATGCATGACTCATTCACATGGATGGAGTCACGAGCGTTCTACAATTTAACTTATATTGCTTATCTCTTCTTTTATTTTAAGACAAAGTACCTATCTTATTGTCAATTTGCCAGGCAACAGAGTCCGCCACTTAATCCCCTCTTAGAAGCGAAAAGAAGTATTATTTTTCTAGATTTATAATTTTCTGTATACTTTGAGAGACGAGTGATAATCGCTTTTTCAATTTAACTTTATCCTCCTTGCCAAGGTGACGGAGATGTTACGCTTCCCATCCACGACTGGAAATATACGCTCTTAGTTTAATAGCTCTAGGTTATAGCTAGTTATAGTTTTTGGTGTAACTTATCAAGTTTAAGTTTTAGCTAGTAACCGAGAATAGAACGCGCTATATAAGAAACATACAGACAGCACTCTATTTAATTCAATATAATAACGACCTCTGTGGCGTGGCTGTCAATTAACTGGCTGAGATGCGAGCGGTTGCGGGTTTGATTTTCGTTGTGGGACAGGTATAAACAAGTTAATGATTATCATAATCAGCCTATAAACTCCACTGCTGAAAATAGGTTACCCCCATAGTTATTAAAATAATTAAGAGAAATGTGCCTCAATTCTCTACATCAAAACCATTCTAATACATGCTTTCGAAAACGGTAGATAAACTGAGCTGTCGCTCGATTTTACAAATCAGTGCAATCTGAGATTCTGAGAGTGAATACGTGTTTCCAAGACGAGTGTACTCGACTGAAGTGACGCTGAACGCAACGCATCGGTCGGTTTTCAATAGATGAACAAGTGGCACAAAGCTTCATCTGCTATCAGTATAAACGTACACAAATGTACGTTTATTTACAGAAACAATAATATAACCAAGAAATAAAACAAGTTTAAGTCTCGGCGGGCGAGATAGCTGGCTGAGATGCGAGAGGTTGCGGATTCGATTCCCGCTGCGAGACAAATGTTTGTATGATCTGCAAATATTTGTTATTGGTCTGGGTGTTATGGTAACATGGTACTCAAAGTTCCTGATACCCACAACACAGGGAATCCTAGTGTGGGATTAGGGCTACGTATGTGACTATCCACCTCTCGCATAGCAGCCGGCTACTCGCCCACCGCGCCACAAAGGTCGTAAAATACACAAATGATGATGATGTTAGCGTACAATAAAAATAATCTACCTAACTTAGGTATGACCATTTCGTCAACAATTTTTTTATACTACTTTGCAAGCAAACAAGCATACGGCCCACCTGATGGAAAGTAGTTACCGTAGCCTATAGACGCCTGCAACACCAGAGGCATCACACGCGCGCTGCCGACCCTGATACATAAAGAGTCTGATGTGCCTGTAATTTCACCGGCACCCGTATCCTTCAAACCGAAACACAGTAATGCGAACACTATTGCTTGGCGGCAGAAATAAGTACCTACGGTGGTAGTACTTCCCCGGACGAACTCTTTAACAAGAAGTTCTACTACTACCAAAGAAAGTTTTTTTTTAACTTCTCAAAAGTGTTTGTATGAAAACGAATGACAGTTAAAAAGGTACTGCAGCAGACTTCTTTTAAACCTTCAGTTACAAATTGAGTTCATGGTTGAATTGCAAGTACAGCAGCGTAGCAAACTCAAAAACAAAACAAAAACATCGAGAACCCTGTTAGTGCTGAAACCTTTACAACAAATAAAGCAACTTTCATTGTGCAAAAGTTTATTTCGATGTATTTGCAGCGGTCAGCTTGCGAAGTGCTACCTAGTGGTGAAACATATGTCTGAAGAAATAAAACTGATGAAGTGAGAGTCGGATTCGTGGGGAGAGGGTTCCGTACAAGTATAACATAATAACATAACACCCAACAGTCACATTAGTCATGATCCCACACTAGGACTCCCTGTGTTGTGGGTATCAGGAACTATGAGTACCATGGTACCATAACACCCAGACACGGTATTAAATATTTGCAGATTATATAAACATTTGTCGAATCGATTGTGGGAATCGAACCAGTTACATCTCGCATCTCAGCCGGCTACTCACCCACCGCGCTACAACAGTCGTCAGAGGTATAGACTGCCATAGTAAACAACTAGTTCAATAAGTAGTAAATCTTATTAGTCAATTAACACTTTTTATACACATTTTGATGCACCGTGATCTCGGCCTAAAAATAGGGCCCCTTCAACTCCTCCGGTGGATATCGCTAAAGGCGTCCAAGCGATTGTGCCCGGGGATGGGCAGCAGCATCCAATTGAATACTTAATACAAATACTGCGATCACCAATTCACCTATTATGATATTATGATTATGATAGTTCCTCTCATTGTATTTTATGGGGGAGGCCTCGTCCAGTAGTGGATAACCTTATGCTTATAGTTTACATACATACATAGCACCCAACAGTCACATATTATATGTATAGTCATGATCCCACACTAGAATTCTCTGTGTCGTGAGTATCAGGAACTACGAGTACCATAATGATACCATGATACACAGACCTGGAACAAATATTTGCAGATCATACAAATGTTTTTTGTCCCACAGCGGAAATTGAACCCGTAACCGTTCGCTTAAAAGTACATAACGCTATTTACTAATTTTTTATTTTATTTCACACGGCATAATATAATTTTTCACACCACCTGCTCGATAATGTCCAATTACATATCATACAACCTCAACGTAAAGTAAAGCATTGTCTCTCTAGGGATATAAAGTTGTATGAAACTCCCTAGGGATTAAAGTGATTTGAATTTGGAACGTCAAATTCGTGTGGAAACTCGTGGAAAACTCCAAGTAAAAAAATGCCCATATGGCATTGTAAAGAGGTTTGTTCGAAAATCGAACTGGCCACCAAAAGCAGAACTCAGAAAAAAAAGAAATAGGCGCGATTTTAAAGAATGTGAAACAAAAGAGATGTTAGGTTGGTGCTGTGTTTTTCAGTGAAATTTATTGCAATAAGTATTCTAGTAATATATAATTATGTCAATGGCAATATTAGTGTTAACAAAAAATGTCGAGCGATAATGATTCTACTCCAGAGTTCATCAAAACAGACGATACTTATTTTATGGAGCCTTGCCTTTTATTGTCTCGCAGTAGGTGTGAAAAGTAGAGTATGCTCCTCTGGAATAAAGCCTGTCTTCGTCTTGGGCAGCTTGAACCCCTCGCTTCACTCAGGACTCTATATAACTCCCTCGCTACACTCGGGAGTTAACTTTAGAGTCCCTCGTTACACTCAGGGTTCAATATGCCGCCCGCGACATAAGACACTGCTTTATTCCCTTAGTACATAATCTAATATTTCTTACCGTACCAACACTTAAAAAAAAATGTACCTTAACATTACAATCTAGGCGTAAATCATCACACAAAAAGCCTGTAGAAGTCCACTGCTGGATATAGGCCTCCCCCTTAGAATGCCACGACGTACGGTCATGAGCCGCCTCCATCCACCGACTTTTTGCGATCCAGGCGTAAAGCCTTAATTTAACATTCACTTAGATTGGTAAACTATACTAGCAATAAACCATTTAATTTCATGTGTGCTTAACACTTTTCTTACTGCAAAATTCTGTTATTGTGAATTTAAAAAATAGTGCTAGTAATACATTCTCAATTTCTTGGTGTTGGAGATACGGCCAAGAAAAAATATAAGTGCTGTGTGTTTGTTAAAATACTCATGTTAACACACACCACGTCGATACATAAATAATATTGATACAGAATATATCGGAAAATTCTCACGTACTTCAAGGAAATTGGATTTTCGAATGTGACGTGCTCGTTGCTTATCCTCGAATGTAGTAGGTTACAAGTATAACAAGTTAGCTTAGAAAAAAATATTTGTACAATATTATTGGCACTTATTGCCAAGGATTTTCACAAGCTGTAGTTGAACACAATCTCCACCAACGAGATCCTTTACTTTTTGAATCCAAAATCATCAGGTAGTCGTCATGCAATTGCTCGAAACAATGAATATTTTTTAAATTATATGGCACTTTAGGTACCTCCGTCGCGCGAAGCCGGCTAGAGCGCAAGAGGTGCGGGTTCTATTCTTAGGCCGGACACACCATGGCACTGGTATTACCTACTTAAAAAATATCGAAAAGTAACTGATATTTTAATAATGTGCCGAAAGCACGATGATTTTTTATATGTAAAGGATTGAATTAATTCAGCTGCAGTGAAGCAGACTGCAAACTTTTCATTTAAAAAGGGTACACCGCAGTGTTTCAGTTCGGAGCGAACCACTAACAATAAGAAAAGAGTTTTCCATAACGATTATCCGCATGCTGGGTTACGAATTGGGAACAATAAACAGGAGTACGGAACCCGACGCGACGTGATCCTTGGACGCGCCTCCCGAGGGATCGCCACATCCGCTTACACACGCCGGTAAAATGCTGCAACGCAACGTGTGGAAAATAAATAATTATTTTCTGGTACTAATGCATATTAATAGTGTATTTATTCATCAAAGAATATTAAATTGAAAAAACGGCGAATTACCACTGTTTTTCGTCACTTTTTCTGACGTTTCGAGACTGAGTTCCGAAGCCTCTTCATCATGCTCACCACCTGCGACCGCGTTCGACGGTAGACCGGCGAATACTGCGTGCGGCCGCGCGCTCCGCTCGCCGCGATAGGGGCGGCGACAGGTTCGTTGCGAAAGAGACGAAAAACAGTGGTAATTACCCGTTTTTTCAATTTAAAATGATTCCCAACCACGAATATTTCAATTCTACTAATGCATATTATTCAAAAACCATAACACCTAACAGTCAGTCAGTGTCTCGATTCCACACTAGGATTCCCTGTGTTAGTAACTACAAGTACTATGGTACCACAACATCCAAAACCAAAATAATTATCCTGCAGCGGGATTTAACCCGCAACATATACACAGTGACATTTAAACCAAACGATGGATAATTAACTGTCTAAGAAGTTTAATGTGCAAGTAGCAACGTGTATGTAGCATGAACCATGTTAGTCACACATTGGTAGGTATATACTAGTGCTCTATACATACTTAATAGCAAAATTTTCAAGCAGCAATAGATGTGCTCTAGCTGTGGTGGTCTCGGTATAAGAAAAGGACCAACCAAAGGGTCCAACTTCTCCCGTGGCTTTCGTAAAAGGCAACAAAGGGATTACGCCAGCGGATGGGCAGCAGTATCTGAGTACAACACCTATACTGCAATCACTAATCCACCTGCTAAGCGTGGTTTATTGCAATTCCACATTTTCTATGGGAGAGGCTTGGTCCAGTAGTGTAGACGTTTAGCGGTTGATGAATAGGAATAATTTAGACGTTCAACTTGTAGAAAAATGTGCAAGCAATAAAATATAGCTGCGTCGAAAGTGTGCCACGGCTGCACGCTTTTCATCAGAACTTTTTTAAGTACTGAAAAGTACAATTTATTCAGTTTATTCAAGATTATTTATTTTTCAAAATAAATTTACATTCACTTATATAAGGACCTTATTTTAAAGTAAGTTAAGTACTTTTAACAATTCGATTGTATAAAAATAACTAAGCTAAGCAATTTAACTGAATTTGTGGGTGATTTGACAAAACAAGCAAAGCCAAATCTGCAAATACCCGCATGGACACGTCTAGTTCAATATATCAAGTATCGCCCGCTCCAGCTAGGTTAAAAATAGAATGCAACATAATATAGCTGTGTAGAAAGTGTGCCCACGGCTTTACGCTTTTCATCAGAACTTGTTTAAGTACTTACGATACAATTTATTCAGTTAATATCCTTCAACGATGCGCAATAAACTGGCTCCAATTACTGATTGAGTGCCCAGCGGCATTTTATCTCAAGAAAAACTCCAGTAAATTCGCTTATAGCGCCACTAACAGCAAACAACTCTTGGGACCGACGTGACACGAACAAATAAAAACTAGTCTTTGAACTTTGATAGCAGGAAATTGTTTTTAAGCAACGTAAAGTGGAGATTTCGTAGGTGGACTACAGCTAGTGTCCCAGACGCACCAACTTTGTTAACAAGAGACAGGGGAGGGGGGAAAAGTTATTTGTGTTTAAGAGTTTTGCCGGCACGCGTTTGTTTTGGCTTAGACGGTCGACTACGTTTGATTTAGATGTTTTTATGCCTTATGTTGTAAAAGGGTTGGTAAACTGCAGTAGTCATGATGTTATTTGTAAAATTCTTGACATATAGTTATTGGATTATAAGGAAAAGTCAAAATTTACAGTGTAATATTTTAAAAATTCTTTATTATAAAGATACACAAAGCTATGGCTTCTACAGAAAATTATTTTACACACTGGAGGAATCATTATGGTTACCTACCAAATAATAAATTAAAAGAAAACGAATTTTTTAAAAAATAAACAAATAACATTTCACACAACATTATCTAGCCCCAAGCTAAGCAGAGCTTGTGTTATGGGTACTAGATAACTGATATACTTAATACAATACATTACATAGATAGATATTTTTTTATTATACATAGAAAAATACCCAGTACACCCTTAAAAATTATCTGTAGATCGTACAAAAATTTGTTCAGGGGCGGGAATCGAACCCGCAACCTCCTGCGTCGCAAGCGAACCTTCACCCGCCGAGCCACAGAGGTCGTTAAAAAAAACTGATAATATGGTCGATATTAGTGTACTGGTCATACAAAACTTCATGAAGTTTGATGAAATAATAGCCAAAGTAAAAAGCAAACGTCGTTCGTATACAAAAAGCGCCCTATCGGTAAACTCCTCATATTAAAATATCTATCATTATCAGTTAGAAGATAAAAAGAAGGAACAGTGATTCTTACTACTAAGCAAAAACAATGCTCTAAAATTTGAGTTCCTAAAAGTGTCTCGGAAACATTAATTTAAAGTAGAAGAGGTAATAATAGACCTCCGTCGTCCCCTAGTCGGCGATCCAATGTTTTCAGAGTAAAACTTTATTCGCAAACAGCCAGGTAACAGCTACTTTAAACGTGAGACAACCAAGGAATTGGAGCAATGTAGCTCAGAATTAGCTAGTGAATTATGTTTTCTTTCACTTTCACTGCGGATTTTTTTAACGATTTTTCGTGTTAATAACGGTATTTTTAATTGAAACACAGACGTTTGTGTGAGTCGCTTTATAGTAGGGGCCACTTCAAATATAACCATTTGTGTATTGCCGCCCTGTTATAGGACAAAATCGCAAAAGAAAATAAATAAATGCAATCACCAAAAAACTATTAACACAGTTAATAGTTTTTTGGTGATTGCACCAAAAAACGATTAACTTTTGTTGTGTTTTCAGCTGTGATTGTGTTAAGTACAACATTAGAATTACGAAAATTTTATACGATAAATTCAACAGTGATATTATGTGCATGGAAAGGAACCCTCCGTGAATCATCAATACTCGTTCGTTCCCCTTCGGCCGTCTACGTAACCGCAGTTCCGTAAAACAATTATGAATGAGAAAAAATTATCTTTTAACGAAACCAGTTTCCTACAAAGAATTATATTTCTGTATACAAAACCACGGTTTCGTACAAGGATTTTTTTTATCAGTAGCCGAATTGTTCGTCCGCTCTTCTAAAAATGGTCAAAGTTGGTTATTTTCAGGACCACCATAGTAACCGAAATAAGGAAATCCATAGAAGAACCAAGGTCATCGACATAATATCTAAGAATTAGCAAGTTGAAGTGGCAATGGGCAGGTCATATAGCTCGAAGAACTGATTCTTGATCGACTAAAGACATTATAAACGTCGCGGGGAGTCGGTGGATGGAGGCGGCTTAAGACCGTTCTACGTGGCATTGTAAGGGGGAGACCTATGTCCAGCAGTGGACTTCTACAGGCTGATGATGATGATGATTATAGTAAAAAAAAAAAAAAAAAAAAAAACAGTGACTTAAGCTGTTAAGAATACCAAGATTATTACTCTTTCAACAAAATAAATGCCGTACTATCAATGTATGCGAAAATGAAACTTTGTCATCCATGATGATGCAACTTGACGTAGCTCGTCTGAGAATATTGCCTGTATACTTTTAGCAAAGTTATAATATACCTAACTTTCTGTGATCATCATACACTTGATGTAGGTTACGACTTCCCATATAAAAAATGTAAAGCATTCTATTTTCGTCTATTCTTATGCAGGTAGCACATTACAAATGTACGGTGTGAACACTCGGTTGAAATATTTATAGCGCTAAGGAACAGTACACACTAGAATCATAGAATGGAGACTTATGA
Source organism: Epirrita christyi (assembly GCA_951392215.1). NCBI lineage: Eukaryota > Metazoa > Arthropoda > Insecta > Lepidoptera > Geometridae > Epirrita > Epirrita christyi. Next base: position 16,096,858 of record OX595838.1, on the reverse strand, counting down.
GCTCCTTAGAGTCCTGAGCAGAAATTTTCATGAATATAACTGGGCGCTAAACTAATTGACAACAAAAAAAAAATGAAATGAACGCCCATTGTTCATCTCATTTGAAAGCTGTATCAAACACACACCTTACAAAGAATTTTCGAAGAAAATTTTTTAGAAGAAATTTCAGGTATCGCTGAAACATGTTTTTGTTAATTTCATTAAAGGAATCTGCATGTGAAATTTCACGCATCTAAGCAAAGCCGCGGGTGGATGACAGCAGTTCATAAGAGCGCAAACGTGGTATGTCTTCCCCTTTCTGCGCTACAACAGCGATTGATCACATCTTGTGAGAGCACGTCTTGCTCTCGATGAAGACTGAGTAAGGCGTGTAGCCAGACACCTTACTTATAAATTCAACTATTTGAAATTCCCATTTTACACCCGCTGTGGCGCGGCGGGCGAGTAGCCGGCTGAGATGCAAGAGGTTGCAGGTTCGATTCCCGCTGCGGGATTAATGTTTGTATGTTGATCTGCAAATATTTGGTCCCGGTTACTATAACACCAAAGTGTTATAGTACTATGGAACTCGTAGTTTCTGATACCAACGACACAAGGAGTCCTAGTGTGGGATCAAGACTAGGTATGTGACTTTTGGGTGTGTACATTAGTTAAGTAGTATGATATAATGTAACATTAACAAACTACAATATTTTTTATAAATAAGTTTGTATGATGTAGCTATTCAAAAATCAAAATTTGTAAGAATTTAAGGGAAATTAACCGATACCGCGTCCATGCTAAGCTTACGAATAAATTGGGATCCTATCAATTTTGTTGTCCAGAGGCCTTACCACGAGCTCTTATAGCGATTCAGTTCAAAAACTATTCAGTACAAAATATCGGTTCTGTGATATCCGCAGCTATATTTAAAGGCACAGTAACAGAAGGTCTATAGACTTCTGTGATTACAGTTATTCAATGATGACGGATGTCAACGACGAACTGATATTTTGTACTGAATATTTTTGAACTGAAACGCTGTAAGAGCTCATGGTAAAGGCCTCAGTTTTGATTGTCAGTAGTGCGTAATGGCACTAAAGGCTTCTAATATTTATGAAAACTCACAAACCGTATCTAGCCTAACTGTGCTGCGTGGCTTGTTGACATTCGATTAAAAGTCTATTGTCCATTGTCCGGGGCCTTTAACCGCAGTGCATAATTCAGTCCAATGTTCCTGTGTTTTATTCAGATCAGTTACGCGGCTTAACGACACTGCCGTATATACTTCCACCGGGATGTGCGCCATATCCATGCCATACCTAACCAAAACCGACGTAAGTTTGGTTGTACTCATGCAAGAAGTTTTCAAATAAGGTTTTTACAGTTTCCAAACTATCAACGTTGTAATATTCGTTCTCCTTAGCGAGGGTAGTATGAAACAGTACTAAGAAAAACAGTTGAACCAACATTTCAAAAAATAATTACGAGTTAAAAAAATATATAGGTAGAAGTAATAGCTGAAACACTATTCGCAACTAATTATTTGCAGATTATTATTTAATTTTTATTATTAGATTATTATTATTAGTAATTTTAATTACTATTAATTATTAATTAATTATTAGTAATTTTTTAAATTTTAAACGAAAAAGAATATATTTTGTGAAAATATTTAGATAAAATTACGTAAGTTTTTTATGTTTTTGCTCTAAATACTGAAAATTTAATGTTGAAGTTTTATTACGTTACTTGAATAAAAACAAAATAGTTTTCTTTCTGATAAGTAAGGAATTGACACTTAATTTATTTGACGGTAAAATATTACGGCCATCATATGATGTGATGAGCATATTATGATGAGACGTGTTGGCCCGGGAGGTATTCACACTTCCGCAGGTTGGGTGCTGGTTGGCTTTCTCACACTCGGTTATATAGGGGCTTAAGGCCAAATCACACCGGATGCGTATGCAGCATGTAACGTAGACATGCGCGTCTCTACGTATGTACACGCTTGCGTGCACGTCACGCAAGCGGTGTGCCATGTCTCATGCAGTTCCATACATTACAACGTCATGGTACGGCGACGTGCTCGTCTACGGCTACGCGTACGCAGACGTTGAGCTGTGGCCTTTAATGTCCATCCGCAGATTCGCTTGCATTATAGCGGGCCGAAACCTATAGCTTATGACAATCATAATCTTTTTTTTTCTTTTTTTTTTTTTTTATGGCATCTGAGTATTTTCTCAATTTTGCCAATGTCAAGTTATTGATATAATCAAACAATGTCCAGTCGTCATAGTCTTCTGTCAAGTCATGTTCTAGTAAATTGATGGCAGTTTATGAGTTTACTAGAATGTTCCTGGACAAATCCCACCCCTTCGAAAAGACACGCAATGCACTTATTTTATTTAAATTCACTACCATGTGCTCTTTATGAGCTACACCGGTTAAAATGCCACCAAAATTACACGATATAACTCAAAAAAACACTAGAAATTGAAATAAAATAAAAATGGACGACGTTTCCCTTCGAAAGAGCAGAAAAAGTCCAATCATAATCTATCTGTGTAGGTACTAAATTTCAATGCAATCGGTTCAAACGTTACAGTGTAATTGAATAATAAAAATAACATCTAAACATCCAAACTTTGCATTTATTTATAGCACGATTGTCTACGTGGATCTTATTGTTTGATCTCCGCTATGACACTCAAAAAAAGTATTTCCTTATGGATATTGCGAAGCTTTCATCTATGAACTGAATACGTTTAGTTCAAGTAGTTAATAAAAATATCAGCATGAAAGAAGTAACAGATGGAGAAACTTGATTCTAATGCAGATACGCATTTTCCGCTCATGTGTGAGTTTCAGTGATAACTCATTTATACAGGGAGGCCGAGGGTTATTGTGTTTCAATATTGAATCATAGGGAAGTCAGTAAGACAAGTCAGCAAAATTTTTTTTTGTTTAATGCTCTTTTGACGACCTCTGTGGCGCGGCGGGCAAAGGTTCGCCTGCGACGCAGGAGGTTGCGGGTTCGATTCCCGCCTCGGAACAAATATTTGTACGATTTGCAGGTATTTGTTCAGGGTGTTCTGGGTATTTTCTATTTATAATAAAAAAAATATATCTATGTAATGTATTGTATTACGTATATCAGTTATCTAGTACCCATAACATAAGCTCTGCTTAGCTTGGGGCTAGATAATGTTGTGTGAAATGTTCCAGCATTTATTTATTTAATCCTATCCTTACTAGCTCTTCTTTACGATGTATTTTTTTAGATAAATCAATAACAATAAGATCTGTTTTATCTGTTTGTTTATAGATTAGTGTTATGGACGTATTTTAAAATAAAAACTTAATTCATCGAGAACCTAGCATAACTAACTTCAAATCTTTGTAATCAGTTTGTTTGATAAATAAAAAATAAATCTAATAATGTATTTGTGGTATAGAGCCTGATGTCCAATTGCTCGAACTTGCAAATTCTAAGAGCTATTTCGGTATTGTTGGTGGGATTAAACAATAAGCTTTAGTATTTCTCCCATCCCCACTGGTAGAACCGGCACGTTTACTCTCACCAAGATACCACCAGATGGAAGGGTACCTCCCGAGAGACTTGAGCGATTCGCTATTTATAGTCATGGTGGAAGTTCCTCTCACAAAACAAAATATTGTCCTTCTGTTGCTTAATCTGCTACCATACATACCTATTCTGGCTCGCATATTCGTTTTGATTGATTGATGACCTGACTGTATCGAACAACAGCCCATCCATCGCGACCAAGTGTTTTATTTCCATATTGGCTAAAATTGCTTGTTTTCACTGTGGCTACATGCCAAAAACCTCCATAACAAACTTTTACGACAATACAAATAAGTATGAGTAAGTAGCTACTTGATTGCAGAGTTATTTAATCAATGATCTGATGATTATGAAGTCTGCTTTTAAACCACGCATAATGTAGGGTTTCAAAGTTTACTCAACTGGAGACTAGATGTCGTTAGTAGTAGATATAGCACTTATATCGGTGTTATTGGTTGTTGAACTCTTGTACGAGGACCCCTCCTTGTCCTTCCGTAGACGTAGTAAAAGTCTAAGGGATTACATTAGGGGAAAGGCAGCAGTATCCGCCTTTTACTCTTCAGAGTAGGTATACTATAACTTTTCAACGATGATAAAAAAGAGAACTGTACAAGCAAAGGTAGTATGCTATAATGACCCTATGGTGATCTGCAAGTATTTGATCTGGGTATGGGTTTAGTGATTATTATAGTACTCGTTAGTCATACCCGCGGCACAGGGAAACCTAGTGAGGGATCAGGATTATGTAGTATGAAAGTAATGCCTCTCAGGAATCTTTGTCATATAATGATTATGTAAAAGTGACAGTCACGAACGAAGATAGTTTTGTTAGTAGTAGAACTTCTTGTGAAAGAGTTCGTCCGGGGAAGTACTACCACCGTACCTATTTCTGCCGCCAAGCAGTAGTGTTCGCATTGCTGTGTTTCGGTTTGAAGGGTACGGGTGCCGGTGAAATTACAGGCACATGAGACTTTTCATCTTTATGTCTCAGTATGCAGCGCGCGTGTGATGCCTCTGGTGTTACAGGCGTTCATAAGCTACGGTAACTGCTTTCCATCTGGTGGGCCGTAAGCTTGTCTGCTAGCCAAATAGCATAAAAAAAAAAAAAAAAAAAAAAGATTGCCAAGATGCATTTCTTTTGTAGTAGTACTGTGTATATGACTCGTTGGGTGTTATGTTATATGAATCGCTCTCGATACGGCTAACGCTAGTGAGCATAGGGACATTGATCATGAGCACGGTATCTGAGGCGAAGCGGCACAGGCCAAGTTATGAAAACAAACACCGTTATTCATTGAACAAAGCAGCGAGAGGTGGGTTATTGGCAATATGTATGGGGTTAGGGCTGCCTCCACGTGATTTCAGATTTTCATGGTATGAATACCTATAAAGTTGTACATAAGGCTGTCTTATTCATTTTTTCGGTAGATGCAGTAGTTCCTACATGTTTCTCATGTTATTATGGTCACTAGGGGCAATTTTCATTGGTATACAATTTTTCCTGGCTGCTGGCTTATTTGGGAGTGTGTTATTACTGGTAGAAAGCGTTAGCCGTATTATATTCCTGTGACTTTGCGACCCTCGGTGAAAAAAAGCTTTTGAGGTTCTGCCTATCTCTTCGGGAAAAATGTCGTGTGTTTATGTATGTATGTATATGTATGAGTATTTCGCAAACTTTATAGAAATAGAATGGAATAGAAAATACTTTATTGTACACCATAAGATAATAAAAAAATACACATCATTTAACATGATAATGAAAAGTAGGTTCAATGGGCGGTCTTTTCGCTTAGAAGCGATTTCTTCCAGACCACCTTTTATGGAGAGAGATCTGAAAGATTAGAAGAATAGCCGGCGATGTTTTTAAATAGGTATTGCAAGATTAATATTGGGTATATTACAAAGAGTCCATGCCACGCCAATGCCACTAGCTAATATAATTTGCAACAAAACTAGATAGTGACAATTTGCCAAAAGCAGCTCTTAGAAAATGAATGAGAAAAGCCAAAAATCGGGCTCAAAGGCGCAAAGGATCTTTATCCAAACACGGGCTGGATATCGACGATAGGAAAACGAAATTGATTCTTAATCCACGGCGAAAAAGCTGAAAATGGTTTGACGAGAGACGGCCCTAACATTTAAAGCGCTTACGAGACTTCCTGCACCGGCTGATCCAACAATGTATCGAGTGATTCCGAATATTTATTTATTTATTTAAATGAAAACCAACAGCACAAAAACCAAAATAAAGAACCGAAATTGTAGCAGAAGGTGAATAACAGGTTTTCACGGTTAGAGAAAGAATATAGATAAAAAAAAAACAATAAAAAATGTGAGCAAAAAAAAATTCCAGTTATGTCATGTCGTAACATCTTGCTTAGTGTTTAAATTGTCCCTTAATGTGACATCCTAAATATTACAGAAATGAAGCAGATTCTTAAATGAATTATCCTTGCTGTATTAATTTCATTTAATTTATTCAGAAACAATTTGCTTATAAATCGTATATGAACGTACTTACTATTTATGTCTATTTATTCTATTTTTCTATTATTGCACATAAATATGATATTGTCATATTGTTAAATTAACACACATACAATAATACAACCTTTACACCCCGGGTAGAGAATTAAAAATATAAATGCCACAAAATCAAATGCATAATAAACTCCGTGTCATAAATTCGTTAACTGAGTAAAAACACCAACAAAAGCTTTCTTAATTTATTTTTAAATATGTATGGACTATCAATTGCTTTCATCTCGGTGGGAAGAGCATTAAGGGGAGGTCACTGGTAGCAAATGGGCGTATATTGTTTCTTCAAACTCCATGAACCCAAGACCAAGCCCCGTGGTGCGTTAGTCCTATCCTATCCTATCCTACTATCCTATCCTACTATCCTATCCTACTATCCTATCCTACTATCCTATCCTACTATCCTATCCTACTACCCTATCTTACTATCCTATCCTACTATCCTATCCTACTATCCTATCCTACTATCCTATCCTACTATCCTATCCTACTATCCTATCCTACTATCCTATCCTACTATCCTATCCTACTATCCTATCCTACTATCCTATCCTACTATCCTATCCTACTATCCTATCCTACTATCCTATCCTACTATCCTATCCTACTATCCTTTCCTACTATCCTATCCTACTATCCTATCCTACTAATATTATAAACGCGAAAGTTTGTGAGGATGGATGTTTGTTACTTCTTCACGCTCAAACGGCTGAACGAATTTGAGTGAAAGTTGGAGGAGATACCTTATACCCTGGATTAACACATTGGCTACTTTTCATCATCATCATCATCAATTATCATCATTATTCACGCGGGTGAAACCGCGGGGCGCAACTAGTTTATTATAAAATTATATAATTCAAAATCATTACTTAAAAAACGAATTAAAAAAACTGACATTACTATACTGATTATGGAGTTAATAAATAAAATAAATAAATAAATAAATAATGCTGGACATTTCACACAACATTATCTAGCCCCAAGCTAAGCAGAGCTTGTGTTATGGCAACTAGATAACTGATATACGTAATATAATACATTACACAGATAGATATTTTTATTATACATAGATAATACCCATAACACCCGGAACAATTATCTGCAGATCGCACAAATATTTTTTCCGAGGCGGGGATCGAACCCGCAACCTCCTGCGTCGCAGGCGAAACTTCGCCCGCCGCGCCACAGAGGTCGTCTCAACCTCGACTGTGGAGGAGGGGGAGGAGGAGGAGGTTTGAAGAAATAATAGCCAAAATAGATGCAAACTTCGTTCGCGTATAAAAATAGAATATATATAATATATAAAGAGTTTCACCGCTTGATACCGACAGCCATGCCTAGCCACACTTCACAGTAGCCAATCCACTCTATGTCGATAGGCACTAAGTATTGTTGTGGATACTCTCTGTCGGTCCGCACTGGGGACAACGGCTCTCTTGAAAAGCCCATTGAAAGGTTGCACGGATTTTTGTATGGAAACTGAAACAGGTGCCAATAACAGACGGCAACTCATTTTGTATATACAAAACCTCGTTTTACACGCTCACCAATACGAGTGTAAGCACTGTGCAAAACTCACACTAGGACCGCTGGGCGTAAATAAGATCCTGCCTTACGTCATCATAACCATCATCATCATCATCATCACTTTAGACAGCCTTTAGACGTCCACTGCTAGATGAAGCCTCCCCCATGAATTGCACCACGCTTGGCAGGCGGATTGGCAGTATTTACGTTGAGTACTCAGGTGGATGCTGCTCGTAGAATGCATAGGCATAGAAGTCTATGTCCAGCGGACTTCTAAAGGTCCCTAGAATGCCACGACTAACGGTCTTGAGCCAAAGAAAACCCGAAAACCAGAAACCGTAAATACTTACCGAAATACCGAATACTTTATCCCTAAGGTATTTCTGTATTGTCTTTCTGTTCGGCGTTCGAAGAGGCAACATGGCTGCGGAGTTTTTGCAGTAGTGTGTCTTTTTCGTTCTAGCACGCAGTGAGCCTACTGTTTCCTGAGGATGCTTCGTTGAGAGGCGAAACACGTGTCGAATTCTTTCAGAGTTTTTGTTGGAGAGGAGCGGAATTGTTACTATATATTTGTTCGTCTATTTTATATTTCTGTATTTACATAATTATATCAATAAGCTAAGCATCTCGTTTCTCTCCTGGAACGTTCTAAATATACACATCATTATCATCATCATGATCATCAGCCTGTAGCAGTCCACTGCTGGGCATAGGCCTCCCCCCTAGAATGCCACGACGAACTGTCTTTGAGCCGCCTCTATCTACTGACTTCCAACGATGTTTATAATGTCTTATTGAATATCGAGTGGAGGTCCTTCCTCTACCGCGAATATACACGTAAATTATGCAAAATATACCTGTAAGTTACATAGCAATGTGTTCCGTAAACAATGGAATGAGCGCAGCGAGCGACGGCGTCATTAATCGAGGCGTCGTCGCCGCCTGCAATTTGTCATCGGCGGGCGATGACAGACCAACGGACGATTTTCATGATTTATTAAATGCAAGTGACGTATTGCGCCGGAATACGAGATATGATGCATCTTCCATGACGGATTTTAGACGTATTTAGATGGAAACTCCTACTTAGTCAATGCTAGGTATTGTCTAAAAATAATCCTAATTTTGAATGAGAAGTATTGAACTTGACGTGCATGGTGAAATAAAATATTTACCAGGTTACTATATAACTATACTTATATTTGGTTAGTAGTAGAACTTCTTGTGAAAGACTGAGTCCGGGGAAGTACTACCACAGTACCTATTTCTGCCGCCAAATACTAGTGCTCGCATTGCTGTGTTTCGGTTTGAAGGGTACGGGTGCCGGTGAAATTACAGGCACATGAGACTTTTCATTTGTGTGTCTCAGGGTCGGCAGCGCGCGTGCGATGCCTCTGGTGTTGCAGGGGTCCATTGGCTACGGTATAACTACTTTCCATCAGGTGGGCCGGCCGTAAGCTTGCTGAATGCTTGCCAAGCAGATACAAAAACTAATTATGTAACTTTTTCTTCTTTAAACCAGGTTTTTTTTATGCTGGGATACTAAAAACTAGAAATTGATAGCAAAATTAGTTTTTTCACGTCATTTGGAATTATTCCGGGAACTATGAGCTCTTATAGCCATTCCAAGGTCTACAGACATTTGTGTTTAAAAATGTCAACGACGAACTGATATTTTGTACTGAATAGTTTTTGAACTGAATCGCTATAAGAGCTCATGGTAAGGCCTGGTCTATTAGCTCTTTCGCTTACCGTATCTCATTGGCTACTGTCAGACAAGACTCTTTACCTAACTCTACCGTTTTTACACGGAAGTAAACTGTCAGCTACAGTTTGCCCTCCTATAATAGATTCTAGTTTATTTATAGGGTTCCGTACTTCAAGGGTACCAACGAAACCATTATAGGATCACTCAGGTGTATGTCTGTCACAAGTTCACAAACAATTTTCTCCGAACCTACTGGACCAAAGAAGCTTAAGAAGAAATTTGGGTCATATTTATAAAGTTAGATGACACAATTACGGACGTACAGCGAAAATCAACGAATTCTGATTTAGAAAAAAAAACTTGTGTCAAATACATCATTAAATCAAACAATATTTTGTTAGTTTACAAGATGTTAAAGAAAATATGCGAAAATTTACCCTTCCCCCTTATTTCCGAAACAACTGAGCCGAAAATGTTGGAAAAAATTTGGGATATTGGGCCTTACTCATAATTACAGGAAAACATAAATGAAAATCCAAAATCTTCAAATTCCTACGGGAAACGGAAAATACTCGCAATGAGGAAATGTGTATACAATACATTATGTTAAATAACTAATAAGTTAATTGGTCTAGCGTTTAATATGTTAGCCTACTTGTACTGAACACTTTCGACGCGAGCCTGACTAGCACTTGACCACTTTTTAATTGTTGGTTTTGCTGTTTTCTCCTTCATATTGGGTCAGAGACGTTCCAGCTAAACATTTTACACTAGGCTGGTTTTATCTGTCTAAGACAGAGACTAGATTTTATGTTAAAACTATCACGACAATGCGTTTTATGAAAGCTTTTTCTGGGAACAATAGGGGGGTATCTAAGACATTTTTCGTCCCCAGACTCCTCATATTTTATTCACAAGTTTATTCTCGCTAGTGGAAATGGCTTTTGATAGCGTTCTCTTGTATTTTTATTTGGTTTATGCGTATTTTATTCAACGACTGTGTTAGTGAAAGAGGAGCAATGATTTGGTCACTATAACTTTCCATTGAGGTATACAATTAAAAGCTTGAATATACAACAAATATAAATAATGGAATCAATTTATAATTTATATATTATTTATATATAAATTATCATCACCATCATCATCATGCGCCTGTGAAAGTCCACTGCTGGAGATAGGACTCCCCCTTAGAATGCCACAACGAACGGTCTTGAGCCACCTCCATCCACCGACTTCCTGCGACGTTACGTAAAGACATGCGAATACATGCATATAAACAATATTTGCCGTGATGTGTCCGGCCAAGAATAAACCTCTCCTCATCCCGCGGATATCGCAAAAGCCGACTCAAGGATTACGCCAGGGTATTGGCAGCAGCATCTACCTGAGTACTCTACAGCAACACTGCGATCACCAATCCGCTAGCCAAGCGTGGCGATATTGGCAAATCCCCTTATTTTATGAGGGAGGCCTCGTCTAGCAGTGGATGTCTACCGGCTGATGAAGTGAAGAAGAAATACATGTATACATAAACACGCGCATTATTCCCCGAAGGGACCAGGCAGAGCTTCAAAGGGCCTCTTTCCACCGTGAGTTGCACAATCGCAGAAATATAGTCGTGACAAGTGTTGAGCTTATCGCTGCTATTGTTTTCCACGGTCAACTCGGCTTGCTTTCTTCAAGTAATACACTCTTAAATAAAGCAGCAGCCAAGACAAATCTTATACCCACGAAAGCTGCCCAATAAGTCCTGATATTTTAACATAACACCCAACAGTCACATACATAAATCTACCATGATCCACTTACATAAAAATTACACGTTTCTAGGTAAAATGGTTTAGAATTGGCAAGGCGATATTGTAAACCACTTTTGCGGGGTGAACCACGTTGACGGTATAGCTAATAAAAACTCGTATAACAAAATACACACGAGGGGTTCCCTATAAAAAAACACCCATGCATTTGGTTATGCAATTTTTAGACACGCCTCTCAGTTTCCGCGACAGAGGAATTATTGTCAGTGTCAAACCCCTCAGTGACAAATCAGGTATTGCCAAAGAATTTACGTTTGCGACAGACTCGAAGTCGATTAGATTACGTAAAAACTCGTGCCAAGGATACTGAAGATCCTGAAATGGCTACACCTATTTCAATCAAACAACAACCACAACTTAAGACAACTCTCGTTTCAAGTTGTAGAATGTTACTTGCGTAACATTCTCTAAACATTTCTAATTTCACTTCCACAATAAAGGTCCTTACTCATGTTCTAACACCCGAAGCCAAGTACAATCTACCCGACATGGTAAATGTTTACAAACACGGAACAAGTTAAAAGGAAACATCAGGGAAGTAGCATTATCGTGGAAAAGTGAAGCGACATCACTCACTTCACACTTCCATTCATTAAACCGACTCAAAGTGAGTTTATTTGAGCCGACATGTGGCCTGAACTTTCTTTAAACGCTTCCCAACAACTTTTACACAGAACTTCCACTCACTAACACCCTTATAACGAAACAAGAGAGTTTAAAATGGTGGTAAAGAAAGGCTGTTCTGAATTCTTCAGAGATGGTTGCATGACGCACGCGCGTTAGGCATTGCAGCTTCGGAGGTCTGGCACGCGTGCCGGCAACTGTTGGCATTGGCGGTGTGTCAGTGACAGTCGATATCCAACCTCGGAGCGGAAAGGACCAGTCGCCTTCCGCTCCTGCCGACTACGAAATCGCGTAATGTAAAGCGAGTGTATTTTTAAAGAAAAATTACCGTGTATTTTAGCTGTTAAAGACGTGCTGTGCTTCCTGATTAGAGGATTCTGTAGGTAAGTCTGAGTTGTTGACGAGGAAAATACAAGCAATTTTTGTAAATAAATTTTCCGAGCCTTTGAAGCATCAGGTTTGAATCGGGTAATTTTGTTTTGGCGTCAGGCCTTTTTTATTTACCGGAAGAAGAAAGGTACTATGTATTTTTTCGTCTAACGTTTCGTTTACCTTTTAAGTTTCGAGTGATGAGTGAGATTCTTCTGAACTCTACCATCATTTATTTGTTCGCCAAATCCATCACTTTGATTTGAATGCATGGAGCTTCTACTAGGTACAATGAACCAGTACACCACATTGGTTTTTCACCATTTTTTACTAGGCAGGTAGGCCTGTTCAGGGCTACCATCTCTGGTCTCTGACCTAACGCAGGTTGACTAAGAAAAAACTAATGACATGGAGTAGAAGAATCACTTTAAATACATTTTGATACCTCCTAATCTAATTTATCTATTTTGATGTTTTGGATTTTATCCAATGAGATAAATACCATTAATTTGAACATGTCTACGGAGTAAAATCGTTGTGTTCTTCAATTGCTCTATTTACCAGTGTAGGTCAGACCAAAGCTGTATATCATCAAACTTGTAAACAAATGAAATCAATTCTTCTTTCGAGAAAGTAAGTGCTGCGGATCCGTACCTGCATTTTAAAGCCCAGTTTAGTAAATTAAAGTCAAGTGCACTTAAAGGACACGGAGCCGACGTGTGCCTGTAAAATTTGCCGCAGAGTTCATTCAACCCGTAAAATAAAGTAAAAAGTACCTAAATCCATTACACAGCAATAACTTCATGTTTCTTTGTAACTTTGGGCTTTTATTTTGTTTAGGCAAACCAAAACTGCCTGTAATGTTAAAATTATTTTTTTCTTCTACAAATGATGTCAGGAGCTACCTATTAGGTATTACATATATTATTATAATGCTTGCTTAGTTAAAATAAGTTGTTTTTTGGGTTTATCCTCCGAAACACTGAATTGATTCCAATGGACTTTTTACTGTTAAATCAAGTTTAAGTTTCGAGTGGTTCAGCTAATATTTGGATAAATAAAAATCTAAATCAAATCGATCTTACAACTGTGAAATTGTTGACTGACTGACAATCAACGCACAACCAAAACCGCAAGTCAGGAGTCAGGACGTACCTAAGGAGGGTTTCTTCGGTGGTGTAAGGATGCACTAAAAAAGGAGTTTTTAATTACAATCTATAGAAGTAAATGGAGTGATTAATTTTGTATGAATAAACACAACACGCATTTTGTCAACTCATCAAAATAACGATGGACGCAGAAGACAAAATTATAATGAAAATATTATATTTTCACATCAGCATCAAAACTTAATTTTCGAGTCAGTTACATTAAGTTATAAGTCATCAATCAGCCTGCAAAAGTCCACTGCTGAACATAGACCTCCCCTACAGATTGCCACGATGAATGGTTTCGAGCCACCTCCATCCACTGAATTCCTACGACCTTTATTATGTTGTTGGTCCATCGAGAGGGAGGCCTTCTTTTATTCTTTTTGGTTTTCCCAACGGTTGTCAGTTTTGCGAGCTATATGACCTGCCCATTGCCACATTTTGCAAACTCTGAAGGCTATATTGTTGATCTTGGTTCTTTTAGGGATTTTCTAATTTCAGATTATATCACTTAAGTAATCATTCAAAATTATTTTTGTTTATACTAGCCTCCTAATAACCACTTTAAAATTCATTGGATCCCTTCATTCCCAATGAGCGAAACTTTGAAAAGACTTCAAAGTTTTCTAATTAGGCAAATTAAACTTGTTGGTGTTGTTCTTGCCTTTTCCACGAAAAAAGAAAATTGAATGGAGGATCTTCAACTACCAAGAGTGACTATGAAAATGTCTTTGTAAAAGTTTACAATTATCTTATGAAGTTCATTAATTGTATAATTATGTGCTTGGAGATCAAATCAAATTTTTGTTATGATTAACGAAAAGAGCCATTGTCTAAACTTAACTTGATGGACCGAGGAATTTTTGGGGTAGAAGGATGTTGGTGGATAGAGGCAGCTCAAAAGCGTTCGTCGTGATATTCTATAGGGGAAGACAGCAGTGGACTTCTACAGGCTGATGATAATGAACTAAGCAAACAAACTAAATACTACAGTATTTTTTTTCTGCTCAGAGTCCTTACCATGAGCTCTTATAGCGATTCAGTTCAAAAACTATTTAGTACAAAATATTGGTTCGTCGTTGACATCCACTGAATAACTTTAATCGCATAAGTCTATAGACCTTCTACTACTGCGCCCTTAAATATAGCTGCGAACATCAAGGAACCAATATTTTGTATTGAATAGTTTTTGAACTGAAAACTGGTAAGGCCTATATTCCTTTATAAAATAAAACATCTTGAATTTTTTTAATTTTGACTTTCTACCAAAATTTTGAAAATTTAAGGCTTTTGGGATTACAGTTACTTTCCGTCTGTCCATCTGTACGTTTGTCACACGCCATTTTCCCCAAATTTATTGAATTTACTGGCTTGAAATTTAGCCTTATATTTCCTAACGTCCGGGAGTGGTTTATAGAAAATAAATGAAAGGTTAAATTTTGATTTCGCGGGTGATTAATAGTTATTTGTTATACAAGAGTGCAAAGTTGCTTTTTAACCGCGTGCTCAATTTTGATGACCGAGCAAGCGAAGGATTCTAAAATTTAATCACGAGTGTAGCGAGTGATTAAATTTAGAATCCTGAGCGTCAGCGAGGGAATCAAAAGAGCACAAGGTGAAAAATCTTTGCACTCGAGTGCAACACGTAAGTTTTCATCCCACCTCAGCGAGGAAATGACTTAATAAAAAATAGTTATTTGTTATACAAGAGTGCAAAGTTGCTTTTTAACCGCGTGCTCAGTTTTGATGACCGAGCAAGCGAAGGATTCTAAAATTTAATCACGAGCGATCAATTTAGCCTTATATTTCCTAACGTCCGGGAGTGGTTTATAGAAAATAAATGAAAGGTTAAATTTTGATTTCGCGGGTGATTAATAGTTATTTGTTATACAAGAGTGCAAAGTTGCTTTTTAACCGCGTGCTCAGTTTTGATGACCGAGCAAGCGAAGGATTCTAAAATTTAATCACGAGCGTAGCGAGTGATTTAAAAGTTAGAATCCTGAGCGTCAGCGAGGGAATCAAAAGAGCACGAGGTGAAAAATCTTTGCACTCGAGTGCAACACGTAAGTTTTCATCCCACCTCAGCGAGGAAATGACTTAATGCAAAAAAAAACACTTACAATCACAAGATACTTTTGCGCATTTTCAACAGTTTCAGTCAATTCTGTTGGCGTCAAATAAACTTCCTCGTCGCTAGAATCATGCACTCATTTTAGGTTTTTCACTTGTTTTCAAGTTTCTTGTTTTTAACCGAAGGTTTTAACAATAAGACGTGAAAGAAAATGGCGCGCGTAAAGCAAATTAATAAAATAGTAATACACCAAGAAGGTTCCGAGTCTAAGTTTTTACAAATTAAAAAAGGTAGTATGATAAATTCGCCACCATGGAAGTAAAAGTAAATAGGTTTAATGATGTTTTGAATTCACAAACTTTTATGATGTTCTAAATTCAAATTTACTTTATCCTCTAGTGGATAAAAACGGCTTTTACACTCAGATATCGAATAGCAAAAATACTCTTTCCGAGATGGTGGGATGATAAAGTGGTTTAATATTTTTTTTTTTAAAGTTTTTATTGGTTTGGTAAGGTTGTTCTAAATGAAAGCTATTTCAATGGATATCTCATTGTATGATAATTGAGCATGAGTATTGATAGTTGAAAATGGGCATTATGCAAAATTCAACTCGCTTGTGCAAATGGGACTTAGTTACAATAATTTTACATAACTTTTACCTTTACATCACCTTACGCTGAAATAAGTTTTCTGTAAATTTTCGTTTAGAGTTACATTTAGTAAATTATTCACAGACATTGTTCTAAAGTTTTACAATTTAGTAAAAGTCCATAAAGTATTTCAGTGAGCCGTAAAATACTTTCAGTCTTTGAGTTATGCTTTTAACTACAAATATTATTTCGTTCGTCAACATAACTTCATTTTTAAGTCCTAAAATAAATTATTAGTGATGTTTTTTTGATATTTCTTAGTTGATTACTCTTGAAATACAAAGTAATTGGATGGGTCCTTTTTTTGGCCTTTTTCTTTTCTTTTTTTTTGGCCACAAAAGAGACCAGGGCCAAGACGGGTTTGCAGGAGCTACTTCTATACTGCTCTCCATCATGGACGCCTTCGGACACACTTCAACGGTGTTGCTACCAACCCAAAGTCCTGCTCCGTTACTTTAAGGAGCTGGGCTGGCTGGGGTAGGGTTTCGCACATGGGGACAATGCACAATACATCCCACAGCGGGACGTCAGTGCAGGTCTTAACACCCCCACTTAGAATTAGAATTAGATGGGGTACTTTTTACATTTTTAGTGTCTTTACGTTTTTTTTTAATATGCCAATCTAAGTACAGTCAGTCCAGTTATTACTTTGGCAAAAAAAAGCTGACAAAGTACTGCAAATAAAAATGCGAACTTTTTTTTAATTAACATAATAATATAATTTTTACTATTTCTTGAATTTTTCGAGAAATAGCGACCTTCCTCAATTATTTTAAATAAGTTGATTCAGGCGTAACTTTGCGGAAATCCATTCTACAATATTGAATAGATGAACAAATATTTAGTAAAAATCCCGCCCTTCTAAGGAGAGTGGTGGCATTTTTCATTTTATTCTTAAATTCAATTATGATCCGCGGAATAAATTGAAGTTCATTTCAGCATTAAAAGGCATCTAGAATAACATCATCATCAGAATGTAAACGGCATCTTATCTTATATCTAAGGCCGTTTGTCGTGGCATATTATACATATTGTATATGCCACGACACGGTCTTGAGCCTCCACCATCCATCGGCTTCATCCTACCGTTATATGTCCATACACTACGCCGACTTGTGGTTCGTGGTCGCCACTCGAGAATATTCCCCTTCAGCCACTTTGGTAACTAACTGATTTGTAACCAGTTACGTAAAAACAATTTTCTTCACTGTTTTGTAATCAGTTACTAATAAACACTTAAGGTCGATTCACACATATCAGTGAACCCACAGTTCCGGCACAGTACCGCATCAGTGATAATTATTCTTTCAAACATTCTCTATGGATGTATTCACACTTGTCAGTGTCAGTGTCGTCTCAGTACCGTCAGTGTCAGTGCCAGCACCGGCCATCACGGACGTGATCGGCAACGACGATATTTTATCACGGATCACTGACGCCGCTGCATCGAAAAAAAAGCTTTCCGACATTTTAAAATATTCAAAATACTTTCTTTCGTCTTTAATTAATTCTTTGTATAATGTCACGAATTCTCCTTCAGATTCTCTTAACTTCCATGCTTCATGTACCCATTTTCTTTTTTTTCCTCGATTCTCTTCTTCTTCTTCGTCTAAAGCAATGGCTATCATAGCTAATTCTGTGTTATTGAAGAGTGCCATCAAAACAATCGACGTCAACGCTAGTCTGAAGGGAACGTCGTGCACGAAGACCCGCAGAGAACTGTACTGTGCCTGATATGTGTGAATTGAAGCACTGACGCACCGCTGTAGCACGGATACGGAACTGTAACGGTACTGTGCCGGAACTGTGGGTTCACTGATATGTGTGAATCGACCTTTATTTTCCGTTTTCGTTTTATTTTATAACCAGCTATCCCAGTAGATGTCGGTTCTGCGAGATGTGACCTACCCGTTGCCATTTCAACTTGATTGAGATCTATATGTCATGCCTCCTCTAAGCATAGCTCTCTAAATAACCCCAAACTAAAACTATGTCCATATAAATGATAGTTTAAAAAGTTATATCTTAAATAAACTTCAATTTACAAAAAGGTTTCACCGAATCTGATTGAAATTGAAGTAAAACAAGTTTTATAATATCAACCATTTACATGAAACGGAATAACAAAAACTATTATTTTAACGAAAGAGTAAAAAATCACATTGTTTTTTTGTTTTCGCCTGTGGCTTTGTTTTGAGGGCATACCAAGTTTTATTTTGATATGTATGCATAAGAATTACTAGTGTTTTTTGGTTTTATTTTATTCTTATGCTCCGAAAAACTTTAGCATAAAATTGTAGAGTAGTAAATAAATCAAATAAATAAATAATGCTGGACATTTCACACAACATTATCTAGCCCCAAGCTAAGCAGAGCTTGTGTTATGGCAACTACATAACTGATATACTTAATACAATACATTACATAGATAGATATTTTTTATTATACATAGAAAAATACCCAGAACACCCTGAACAAATATCTGCAGATCGCACAAATATTTGTTCCGAGGCGGGAATCGAACCCGCAATCTCCTGCATCGCAGGCGAACCCTCGCCCGCTGCGGAACAGAGGTCGTCAACCAGTCGTCACGTAGTGTTGCGTTCATTGTTTTAACAAAGGATAGCGTTGTATCGAACTAAAATTTTACATGTCTTGTTTAAAAGGTGTCGGCGATAAGCTCCAAATTCAGGGTTTTCCATATTATATATTTTCCCATTTCTTAGTAAATCATAATCATAACTTATCTAAATTATTAATTTGACTATTTCCGAATTTTCCAACTTCTTAATTTTTTTATTAAAAATTGTACAAACTTTTAATATTCCGAACAAATACAGTTAAAAAAAACAGATGTCAATGATACTTCAAATTCTTCTTTGAAAAATAATGTAAATGAAATAAAAAACTATATATTCCGCAAAACATATAGACACACATCACACAACATTACACACATCAAATTTACCTATCCATACTACTCAGCCCTAAGATAAACCGCTATTTTCGGTTTTATGTTTTTTTTTTCAGATACTAATATACTCAATAATATAGGTATGCCCGCACATAGCGCCAACACTTCCAATGTTTTAAGTTCGTCGGTTACCCGATCTTGATTTGGCAGCACTGCCGAATAGCCAATAACTAAGAGAGTGTATCTGTTATACATATTATGGCACTTAGATTTAGGTATAATTATGTCAATCTCCTTCTCCTCCCGTGGATGTAGTAAACACCTTACTAAGGGATTCCAGCAGGGACAGGGCAGCATCCACCAGAGTTCTTAACACCAAATTGCGATCACCAATCCACTTGCTGAGCGTAGTGATTATGGCAAATCCGAGGTCTCGTCCAGAAGTGGACGTATGATGATGATGATGCGTCGACAATAGTTTTATGCGCACATTTCGACATTCAATATGAATACAATTTCATATTAACGTATTTATCAAGTGAGCTAAAGAGGTTTGAGCTATAAATACTCGTCAATTGTTATTGGCACGAATCACAATAGATGTAAAACCAAAGTGGTCGATTATTCGGATTTTTAGCGGACAATATACCAATAATGGAAGGCTATACCTACTATATTACAGATTATAATACCGTCAGCGTAACAATAACTTGCATTAACCTAACAATGGCGGCCGACCTTTCTCATAATAACGAGAGTATCTGGGTAAACACTTTTGGAGTCCATTTTATGAGGAAAAAATCGAAAGCGTAAAATGTGTTTGGTTAACCATAATGTGGCTTTTAGAATACAAATCAAAAATATTTATCTATTATCCATACTTTGTAGATTAAACTGAGCTATACTTAGCTACTAACAAAATACCTATCAATTAGTTGAATAAGTGGGTCGTTTCATGGTAAGGTATTGGTTTTAAAAGTGTTCGGTTTTATCATCATCAGAAGCCTTTAGAAGTCCACTACTGGACGAGGCCTCCCCCGTAGAATGTAATGGAGTGATTTGTCATAATTTGTCAAGTCAAGTCAAAAAGAACTTTATTCATTGAAATCACAAGGATCATTTTGAATCGTCTTATATAAAATTAAAGTACTCCTGTTCCTGCTGTTGTCTGCAGCCCATCCCCTGGTGTAAACCCTTAGTCAGCTTTTACGACTCCACGGGAGGAGACGGAGCGACTATTCTTTAGCCGGACACGCGACACGACTTTAAACTAGTTTTTATAATTGAAAAGGCAAAAAAAAAATATAAAAAAAAAACTTCTAATTTTCTTCAGTAGATGTGAGCTACGGCACTTTAATCGAGCTGATACCAAGTGCAAGACCTGACTGGAGTTGGTTAGCCCATCTTCAAGAGGGACGCGAGTTCTATCATTGGATTACCGGTAATTTATTCAAAATTATAAAATCCTTTGTTGTATTAAACATTTGTATTACTTATAAGAACTCAAAGAACATGGATCATTAATGAGTTTAAGAACTAAGATTATAACTAACTATTAGTAACAGTAACTAATAGTTATTTTTTTTAATTTTGAATAAATTACCGGTCATCCAGTGATAGAACTCGCATCCCTCTTGAAGATGGGCTAACCAACTTCAGTCAGGTCTTGCACTTGGTATCAGCTCAATGAAAGTGTCGTAGCTCGCATCTACTGAAGAAAATTTGAAGGTTTTTTTTTTTTTGCCTTTTCTGTTATAAAAACTTGTTTACGTACTGATAATATTCCAGAAATCTGGAACTGGTTACTAAAACAATCTTATTTTAAACATATTTTTGTAACTTGTTTGTAAATAGAGATAGAGATTCACAAATTTTTATGTCATTAGCTAAGTTGTCGAATAAAATTGTGCGCCCTCGTACATAATGTTTCTTTTTCCCTAATGTGATGGTAAGTTTGCACCATTCTACGTCATATGACCCAGCATCATCAGATAGCTCATTGCACGTTCCTTTCAGCATCGTTAATTTGACTCCTCATACGGAATAGTTGACGTGATCTTAACTCGCACTTAACCGTTCCAACAAAACTGTTTGCTTTCAATAGTGGTCCGCGCCTGCGCTTAGGATTAGGTAATTTTATTTTTAATTTCTGCGATCCTTTTTGTGAGCTAAGTGGTTTTTTGTGCAGAATTGGAGGGAAACGGTAAAACGGTTTACCTAAGCGTATTGTGTTGGATCTATTTTGGTTCGTCTCTTTTGGCCTTCGGACGTCCGGGAAAAGTCTATTTAATTTATAACAAAGAAACCATTCAAGGTAATGTTTGAACTAATCAAATATTCATTTGAACCAATTTATTTAGGTTTCTACGGTATTTGTTTTAAGAACTCAAACAATCGTTAAATAATAGGTTTTTCCTGTATAGACAGGGTTTCCTAATTAGCGGTGGCCGTCATATGACAGACATAATGGCTGACAGCGGAGACGTAATGGCTGACAGTTATTTATTTATAAAATTGAAAACCACAGTCACTGCTATATTATGGCCGTCGCCTTAAGCAGGCTTAAGAAATTAAACAATATCAAATATTTAAATTCGGCACTGCTGGCCGATGCCTTCAAAATTGAATACAACAGGGGGATTTGTGATCACAGTTTGGTGTTAAGTACTCAGGTGGATGCTGCTGCCCATTCCCTGGTATAATCTCTTAGTAAAGCTTTTACTTCATCCACGGGAGGAGATGGAGGGGTATATTTATAGGCCACACACACCACGGCAATAGGTTTAATTGCGTATAACATAACATAAATATTGCGCTTTTCTGAGTAGAGTTATTTAATGTATCCTTTTTATTTCATTTTTAACCGACTTCCCATAAAAGGGGAAGGTTCTCAATTCGGTTGTATTTTTTTTTTCTTTTTTTTATGGTTGTTACCGCATATCTCCGGCGTTTATGAATCGATTTGGAAAATTCTTTTTATATTTGAATAGATATACTTCCAGATTGGTCCCATTTTTTCAGAATCCAGTTCTGATGATGGAATCCATGAGGAATTGAGGGAACTCCTCAAATATTGTAGGCATATATATGGCGATTTTACTATTTTCAGCAACAAACCAAGCATTTTCATTCAAAAAGTATAATAATCCTTTCACCACTATGGTTATTTCATCATTTTTTTTTCAAACAAATATTTTGTCGAATAAAATGGCGGAAGTCGGTTTTTTAAATGAAAAGTTATTGTTGCTATCTTTCTTGTCCTGTTATTAATTTACTCAAAACTACTATTTTGTTTAAATATTCTTTGAGCAAGGTTTTTTCACATTGGTACCTATGTCTTACTTACCTACTTATTTTATATAAACTTCTTATAGACCCTCTAGCTGCATCATT
The DNA here is from genome assembly GCA_951392215.1 of Epirrita christyi. Lineage (NCBI taxonomy): Eukaryota > Metazoa > Arthropoda > Insecta > Lepidoptera > Geometridae > Epirrita > Epirrita christyi. The sequence continues at coordinate 16,074,516 of OX595838.1, read as the reverse complement.
ATGTAATCATGTATAAAACTAACATGTAGATAGCGTTGTGGACTACATTATTAACCAGTCTTACATACTTAAATTTATATACTAACACAGATTGTACCTAAAATACCTACCGTATCTATTTCTGCCGCCAAGCAGTAGTGTTCGCATTGCTGTGTTTCGGTTTGAAGGGTACAGGTGCCGGTGAAATTACAGGCACATGAGACTTTTCATCTTTATGTCTCAGGGTCGGCAGCGCGCCTGTGATGCCTCTGGTGTTACAGGCGTTCATAGGCTACGGTAACTGCTTTCCATCTGGTGGGCCGTAAGCTTGTCTGCTTGCCAAGTAGCATAAAAATATATTTATATATATATATATAATGTAGTTGTTTGTTGTCTCAAATAAATAAAATAAAATAAAAATAAATCTAACATCCAACAGTCACATACGTAGTCATGATCCTACACTAGGATTCCCTGTATCGTTGGTCAGGAACTATGTGTACCAATCCATGTTACCCTAACACCCAGACCCAGAACAAATATTTGCAGATCATACAAACATTTGTCCCGCAGTGGGAATCGAACTCGCAACCTCTCGCATCTCAGTCGGCTACTCGCCCGCAGCGCCACCGAGATCGTTAAGGTATATTAATATGAGGTATATTTTAACGACACGAAATATTTTATATATAATATGCACAAATTATTAACACCCTTACTTTCACACCATAACATTTCTAACCTTGCCAAAGTATACACAAAATTCTTGATAACGAACACAAGTATAACACTATGTAAATACCCTGACTTACGATAATATCAACGTACTCTGCCGTGTACCGACCTCACGACAAAGGTACAGACGCTATCAAAAGTAAGAAACTCAGATGTCTGTGTTCACCTATATACACTCTCAAAACTACATATTCCTGTTTTATAGTTCAGTGTTGAGTATTTACAGTTAATAAAAAATAGAACTAACAACATAGATATAACAATAGGATAAACGGCGAATAAACTAATATAGAATAGGGACTTATATATACTTAAATTTAAGTTCATTGTGTTGTGTAAGAGGTAATAAAAAGCTTAAATTATTATATTATTATTATTATTTATTCAATCAGATTTTGTTTAACCTCCAACTATGAAATAATGTCGGTTGCTAAGTTGCTAAGGCTAACTTGGATGCTGAGCTAAATCCAATAGTTGCTGGTATCAACGATTTCAGTATGAAGACGATTTCGACGCCCTGGGACGCATCTGTAAAATCATTGTAATTGAATATTTTCATTTTACAGCTTCTTATCTTAATTTTAGAATATAATTTCAAGTGTGTAGCTTTTGACCACATACATACTAAGTTTCATATGCTAAGCTATTTCTAATAGCGACTGTACTATAACGCACCCTACCGACCTCGCGGCGAATTTCAATTGTAATCAAATATGTCGAGGGTTGCCATCGTCTGAGTAAACAAGATAAAGGCCCCGATGTGTACGCTTGTAAACTTGTAATTCTAAGCTTTGACAACCCTAGCATTGTGCAAATGATGAGTGAAAATTGTTGAAAGTGCTTATACACGGGTAATTTTGTAGCCTCGCAACAAAATAAATACAATGGGGCAATTAGGAAAGCTTTTTCTGAGTTCATAATTATTGATTTTTCTTCTATTAATTATCACCAGCCTGGTTGATCGCAGTTGATTGTTAAGTACTCAGGTAGATGCTGCTGCTCATCCCTTGGAGTAATCTATTAGTAAGGCTTTTACGACATCCACGGGATGAGAAGGGGTTTATTCTTCTATAATTGCCTGACACACCACGGCACACGAACACACCATGGCACAATCTTCTATTATTTCTTCTATAATTCAGAATAAATAAAATAAAATTGAATTCTTACTACTTTTAGTGATAAAGTACCATTGCGCAAAGGGTTGAAGTGTCGAGGGAAAGGTTTTGGAAAAAAGAGTTCTGATGTTACAGAATTAGTTTATTTCTAGATTCTTCATCAACCTTGTAAGCTGCAGGTTAAGATAGATAATTATTAAAAGATAAGTTGTTACATATAAATTCTTGATATTCATTACGATTTCAGAATCTATGGAGCAATTATTGGCTTAACTCTGTGTGGCTATAACGTTTAAATTCCGATATGTTTTTTGTTGCCCAATTTAAATCGCTCGTGTAGCAGTACCCACAAAACAGTAGACAACACTTCGAAGTGTGAACCGATAGAAGCTATTTGCTTTGCTTAGGGTTTGCACTTGTTGTTTGTTAAACAAATTAGTGCTCGTTTAATTATCAATGTTAACTTACCGTAAAATCTTTTGAACTTAAGCTCTTTTTCTTTTTTATAAGCCCTATTAAAACCTTCTGAACAGTACACGCTGTGAGAGTAGAACCTGTTATGTAGAGCGCTATTGTACAAAATGTTATCTGCACCCGCTGCGCTGATTGAATAATATTAGTGGCATCTAATATAGCATCTAGCAGAAATTTGAGGACCTCTGTGGCGCGGCGGGCGACTGAGATGCAAGAGGTTGCGGATTCGATTCCCACTGCTGGATAAATGTTTGAATTGTCTGCAAATATTTGTTCTGGGTCTGGGTGCTATGGTACCATGGTACTCGTAGTTGCTGATACCCACGACACAAGGAATCCTAGAGTGGGATCAGGACGCATATGATTGTTGGGTGTTATGTTATGTGTCATCAGAATGACGAGCGCAAACATACTACGTGGGTCACGTTCGACGTGGTATTGCAGTTGTTGACAGATGATACCGAACAACCTATGTGAGCAATCTGTTAATTCCGTACTAAGGCTGCGTCCCCAGTAGGCAAACTGTTCACCGCCGACTGAGTTAGCGGCATATCCGTTTAGTACGCCCTTCCATATATTAGAAATGGAGTGTTCACAGTTTGCTAGTTTTACGCTCACTGTACGCAGTTTGCAGCGTTACGCGCGCTTACTGTCTCAGTGGGCGGCCGACTCACAGGAAAACCGGTTCCAGTCGGTAAATTGATCTGAATGTGCCACTGACTCGAATTTCAGTTCGCCACAAATTTGCGGCTCACTCAGTCGGCAGCGAACAGTTTTCTTTTGCAGCCTTATCATCAAAAAAAGTTACAGTAACTAGTTTTATTCAATCGTAGTGGTGACGTACGTTTTACCACTTACCTAAGGATAACTAAGTTCCAAAAATAGTATAATAACAGTACCTAAGTAAGAGTACCATATCTGTGACAAAATCTATAGCACCTGAAACATAGCGCAGCTTTTAAAACACACAACAATTTATAGGCAACCTATTATTATGGCTGTCACGCAACTTTTTAAAATACATTACTTCTAAAACATAGGTTTAGAACACACTTTTTCCCATTAACATTGCATCGATCCGTTTTTACAAACCATGCATCCAGTGGGTTGCCACTTCGTTTCGATATAAAATACTATCTCCCAATCATCATCAGCCTCTAGAAACCCACTGCTGGGGCACAGGCCTGCTTCATAGAATACCATGATGAACGGTATTGAGCCTCTTCCATCCACCGGCTTCCTGTGACCTTTATAATATCCTTGGTTCATTAGGCCTTTCTACACTGCGTCGTTCGGTTTGTGGTCGCCACTCGAGAACCTTTATTCCTCAATGGTTTTCAGTTCTGTGAGCTATATGAACTTGATGAGCTTCAACTTCTGAGGGCTATGTCGGTGATCTTGGTTCTTTTATGTATTTCCTCAACATGGGATTATTTTCCAAGGCGACAAACTAGACTCAAAGCTAAAATAAATACAACTAGAAATGCACATTGATATTACATTAGCAAATGGGAATACTTAATTAAGATAGTGTTTTTAAAATTGGTATTATATTTATCGGGAAAGTTTTATTTAGAATTTTACCTTCTTTCAAATATTTTATAAAATGGGAAATTTTCACAGAAATCGAATTTTTCGGGGATTTTTTCTTTACCTTCTTTTTTGTATCCACTGCTGGATACAAGCTTTCCCTAGAATGCCACGACGAATGGTCTTGAACCGCCTCCATCCACCAAGTTCTTGCGACGTTTATAATGCATTTAGCCCATCGAGAGGAGGGTCTTCCTCGACTGTATCGTCCGGTTTGCATCTTTAATTCTAGTCTTTGTAAACTAAACTAAACTAAACTTTGTATAACTAATAGAATAAGAAAGAGTACTTTCTGGACAAATCCAGTGTGCAAGAGCAACAAAGAAAGACGAAACAGTACCAGAGAGCTAATTCTGAGTTTTGACAAGCAAATGACACGGACGTCTGGTGTCAAGGAACATAATACTTACTTTCTAACGAGAGTCTAGTGTAGTGTAGTGTGGATTTTTGTATGGCGACACCGATGAGTGCCCCTAGCGTACACTCTGTGAACCTCATTTTCCATACAACAATCCGCGTTACACTACACCATATAAGTAACGGCACGTAAGTCTAGCACTGAAATAAACGTGGAGGGGATAGTTGCGCATGTTAACTGTCGCGCACGCAATATAACTAGTATTAGAAAGATAGAGATATAGATCCCCCAAGATATCTTACTTTTGACTTCTGCGCAATAACGGTCAGCGCTAGAGTTTCGTGCCGCTACTTAAAACTCAGAATCAGCTCTCTGCGAACTGTTTACTAGTGTTTCAATAGGATTTTACCATATTTGAACGAGCGAAGCGAGTTCTTCTAGTCAACTTGGAAGAATCGGCATTTGTATGTATGTATGTATGTTTGTCCGATGAAAACTTCTCAACCGTTTATCCAATCTTCATGAAATTTAGTATAGGAGTAAATAGTATTGGTACAATTTGTAGGTAAGGTTATGAGCTACATCGGTCTGGGGGTTGCTGAGATATTGGGGTCCAAGAGGGGGTAAAAAAAAAAAAAGTGAGACAGTCAGATCAAGTGGGGTGTCTAATGAAAGCGCTTTGGTTGGACATTTCAAAACTGTTTTTAGTAAGTATTTAGACTTAGTAGTTTCCGAGATATTAGGGAAAACAAAAACCGTAAAAATCTAAAATTCTAGGGTACTTCCAGCAATCCCACAATGCTGAAATTTGGTATGCTTGTGGCTTTTGTGTCACACCTACAGGAAAAAGTCTGCCTTGAAGAATTTCGAGACATGTACCCTATAAAACAAATAACCAATATAATATCCGTTGTTGACCTCCCATTTCTAGGAATTTAAATGACGTTGGAGTTCTATTATTTCGTCAAAAGGACGTTACCAATTAATTCGTCAGGTACTTGATATACTAAAAGGTATGTAGTATCAGAGACAAGTTACTTGTCTCTGGTAGTGTTAACGCCCCGTTGCTTAGTCCTATTCAAAAGTTATTTCGATGATGTGTAGGAAATTACCTCGAGGTGAAAATTTAAAAAAAATAAATGGAAATTATGGAAATGTCTTACTTAAGTAGTCGGGCTGATAAAGGTGTCATCGCGAGGTCTCAGTTCGGGGCGAACCACTAGTTAAATCATAGTTTATCCAACGAACGATGCACGATCAAATTTCTTCATAACCCACGTCAGTATCGAGTAGTAAGTGACACGTTTGGTATATTTTTTGTGTAAATGGACCTTTCAGCCCCTATCGTAGGCTCAGTAATGTGAGCAACGTCCCAACTAACGTGTTTTATGTACTTATCTGGATATATGACAGCCGTTACCTTGCCGGTGGCGAAAAACGCAAATGGTTTCCTGGGTTAGGGAAACTAAGGCAAAAGTCGTGTTACGATGACTGGATGGGGGATTTGAAATATTGGCAGATTTGCTTCAACAAAACCATGATAATAGAGATTTTTGACTACCTCCGTGGCGCAGAGGGTGAGTAGCTGGCTGAGACGTAAGAGGTTGCTGGTTCTATTCCCGCTGCGAGATAAATGTTTCCGTGAGCTACAAAACAACACAGGGAATCCTAATGTGTCTGTTGGGTGTTATGTTATGGTGTTATGTTATATTTTGCGAAATACTTTTTTATGATTTTTACTTGTTCTTTTGGGGTTGCTAATGTTGTGTAAGATTTAGTTTTTTTAAGAAGCAACTTTTCATGCCCTATTAATTCAAGCACTTTGTATAACATAATTCAAGAGTTAATTAAAATGATAGCTTATCAATCAAGATAAAATCTTTTTATTTTTATACTTATTACATTAAATTGAATTCTTGTAATTTTATTTCAATCAATTACCTATACTGAGTGTTTTAATTTATTTTTAATCAATTTCTTATTATTTTGTTTTAACTTTGGTAAATATTATGTAATAGGAAAAATAGGTATATTTTCACATTGACTGACTTGTAAATATTATTAATTATAAGAACCGAAACACTTTCATAAGAGTTTAATAAAAAAAGTCTTTTATGTGGGTGGTTAGAAAAATTTCGCCGCTGTTCCCAGTAAATAAAAATCATCCACATTGAAGTTAAAGCCGTGAAAATTACCTTTAAAACCGTGATATTTGCGCTGCAAAAGTGACTGGGCAATCTCGGCGTCCATTACGCTGACGAGCGCTTTAGAGCAAATTACAGCTTTCTGTACGTGTGGCGACAGCCTAAAAGCTTTATGTTATTTTTTTGGTAAACGTTAAAAATCTCTTTTTTTTTATAGATACTTTATTTATCCTTATTCCTTACATAGTTTCCAAATCCGTTATATTTTGTAATTAAATACACCCAAAAACTGCAAAAATGGGGAATTTAGAATAAAATACATCATAAAATACTTTCTTGTACACCGACATTTAAAAAGAAAGTAGGGTACATTTGCGAAATCTCACTTCGGGGCGAACCATTCATTAGAATAAAGGTTGTAAGTAGTATTCAGTTAAAGGATCAGTGAAACGCGCTGTTCATCTAGTAAGAAACAACTGACTTTATTCAGGCCTACCCTCATTATATTATTATAATATAATATGTACCGACGCGACGCTTAGATCACATACAACACAGGTTGTCCCAGAAAGAACGGTCAAGTGGTTACAGAGAGGTGTAGGTCTGGCTTAAGAATAGACCCCTCTATCTTCTCCAATGGATATCGTTAAAACTGACGGATTACACCAGGAGATGGGTAGAAGCATCCACCTGAGTAATCAACACATAAACTGCGATCACCAATCCGCCTGCCAAGCGTGGTAATTGTGACAAACCAATCCTCATTGCATTCTTTGGGGAAGGCCTCGTCCAGCACTGAAATTCTAACAGCTCATGATGATGATTAAAGGAAAGATATAATTTCAAAAGCATAATAATCTAGTATTAGGTATTTCTCTACCGCAAAGAAACATGATACTAGACGGATGTTTTTTTATAAGTTGTAAGCTTAGTTGGAAGGTCTCGATTGTGTGACTTCCATTAGTGAGTATTTAATTTCTTTTTTTTTTCTAAATGGTAGACGTGGCGCCACATAAACTTTATTTATCTAAAATACCTACAGCACAATTATGTGATTCAAACGTCTCCCCACAGACCGCTAGTCTACTTCCAAAGTTAAAAAACTATTATATTTCCACATAAAACAGATTTCAAGTGTCTAGACTAATATATCAAGGTGTTTTATTGCTCTTTTGTGTCGTCTTAAAATAGTTTCAGGTGCTCTTTACCTATTTGGATAGAAATCTATAGTTTTTGTAGGAAATAACTGGCCGAGAAAAGACACAACGGGGCAAAGGTCACAGAAAGGTGTTAGACGGTTTCATCATGGCATTTTAAATGTTAACTGTGACTAGTGTGAAACAATTGAAATAATTTTTAATTTTTTTATTTCTGTCGTGGTGTGTCCGACCTAGAATAGCCCACTCCTTCTCCTCCCGTGGATGTCAAAAAAACCGACTAAGTAGTAGTAATAGATAACCCCAATGTGTTAATGTGTCCATCTATTCTATAGAAATTATGTGGTGTATGTACCTATATGAATGTGTCCGGAGTGGCCTTGGCGTGTCCGGCATAAGAATAGACCACCTCTCCTTCCGTGGATGTCGTAAAAGCAGACTGAGAGATTACATCAGGGGACGGGCAGCAGCATCCGCTTGTATACTCAACATGAATACTGCGATCACCAATCCGCCTGCCAAGCGTGGTGATTAAGGCGATTCCCTTAGAAGAGCTATGCTCCCTTAGGGAGGTTTAGATAGATGGATAGAAGATAGATAGAAAATACTTTATTGCACACCATAGTAAATTAAACAATTTAACAAACGAAAACTAAAACTAACTATGCTATACAATGGGCGGTCTTATTGCTCTGTAGCGATTTCTTCCAGACAACCTTTGGATGGACTGGACTGTGTAAAATTAAATGGGGCATTTATGGTGTACCTACCTAAATACTTAAATATTGATACGATAACATGAAGCTACATACATACTGATAATACAAACAACAATAAATACCTACCAACTACAATTTACCTACAATACATACAATTTATTTTTTATATAAAACATATTATATACTATACTTACAAATGTTTACATACCTATATTAAATTATGAAAAAAGAAACAAGCAATAGTCAGCGACAACAGGACAAATAGTGTTCCTTGACCATGGACTTAAAAATATGAAGCGATTGAGCATGCCTGATAGCAGCAGGCAGTGCATTCCACAAACGGACAGCTTGCAGTGTAAAGGACTTGTCATAATAAGAGGAGGTGTGTACAGGTGTCTGGAGTAAGAGTGTTTCAGAAGAGCGCAAGGATAGAGAGTGGGATTGATGAAGGAAACGAAAACGTTATTTGAGATAGGAAGGATTCAAAATAATATTGAACACAGTTGTTTAGTACAGTAGTAGACGTCTAAAGACTGCTTATGATATTAATGTATACCTATAGAACGGTCCACATGTTTTTTTCTTGCTTGCTTGGCCAGATAAATCTTTTAGCATCTTTATGATTGCAATCTAGTCTTAAAATATTAGTAGTATAATTATCGTACTCGCCAAAAAAATCCACTTGTCTAAAAAGGTCTCAGGTAGTGAGCAAAGTTACGGATAAAAACTAGCTTTTAATAAATAAATAGGTTTTTGTACTTGCCAGCCACAGCGGTTAATTTCATTTAACCGCGCCCTGCGACATATTGCGACTTCTCGTAATGACTTATTGCGACCGATAGTCTGACTTCGCGACATGACATATTACGACCAATAGTATACCAACGAGATTTATTTCGATACCAATAGATAATGCTTGTAATAAGTTAACATCATTGTAGACGTGAATTAAGTATGTCGGTATTTCGGTGGAACAATGACAAAGCTTGAATTTATCGTTTGTCTTGAAACAATAATATAGAATATGTTTTCGTAGACAGAGATTTAATTAACCATCTCTTATTATTTACATAAACACACGCCTTTTATCCCCAAAGGCGTAGGCATAGCCTCAAAGGGTGTTTTCACTGTGGTTTGCACAGTCGCAGGAATATGGACATGACAAGTGGTGAGCTCATCGCCGCCATTGCTTTCCACGACCACCTTAGCTAACGCTTTCTTCCAGTAATAACACTCCTAAATATGCCAGCAGCATGGACAAATCATATACCAATGAGAATTGCCCAACATGTCCTCTTATTACTTCATTATAATCACATGGTAGTAAATAAGAATTTTTTGCAAATTTTTTTTTAAAAACTATCTTGTATATAGTTTTCTTCTGATGACGATGATACTGAAATTGGTAATCAAAACTGTGCGTTGATCAAAATGAACTTGTATAAACATGAACAGTCTATGAAGAAGTTCCGTTATCCACCTTCCGTCCCAATCATCAGATCAGCTCGCGGTCACCTGCGCTTCTATTGTATTGTCATCGGAACTTGACAGATACGCAAAATTTCAGCTAGGTAGAATTAGTTAGGCAGAACTCCGGTGAAGTTAAATTAAAGCTTTTACAGTAGTTTTCACAATAAAGTAATCATAAATTTCATGACGCATGCAACTGTGCTGAAATATCAGGAAATAAATCAACTAACACATAATGGGAAATATCCCGAATTAAATGAAAATTTTGTTCAATATAGTAGCTCATATAACTGTATGGAGGTACACTGGAATGCGTGGTCATTAATTATGGCTTTTTCGCGATCATAGAAACGACCAATTGTTGTAAATATATTGGTTTCTCTAAAATATACAACAGAATTGAGAACATCCTCTTTTTTTTAAGTCGGATAAAAACTGTCAATTTTGATTTATTGCTCAAAAATCGAGCCAACAGCTTTAAAATGTTTTATGCAAAACTAGATTTTATTAAATCATTGATCGGAACCGTGAGCTGATCAAAATAATTTTGTTAGTAGTAGAACTTCTTTTGAAAGAGTTCGTCCGGGGAAGTACTACCACCGTACCTATTTCTGCCGCCAAGCAGTAGTCTTCGCATTGCTGTGTTTCGGTTTGAAGGGTACGGGTGCCGGTGAAATTACAGGCACATGAGACTTTTCATCTTTATGTCTCAGGGTCGGCAGCGCGCGTGTGATACCTCTGGTGTTACAGGCGTTCATAGGCTACGGTAACTGCTTTCCATCTGGTGGGCCGTAAGCTTGTCTGCTAGACAAGTAGCACAAAAAAATAAAAATAAAAAATAAGCCTAAACACAGCTGGCAGGCTACTATTAATCATCGAGGAGTTCCGTTGTGCTGTCTCTATCATCAGATCAGCTCACCGTTACCATAATATTGTATTGTCATCTGAACTTCACTGATATGAAAAATTTCAGCTCAATCGGTTGATTGAAACTGAGTCAAAATTCAGTTTCAAGATTTGTCCCACACTAACATTAATCATCATCATCAGCCTGTAGAAGTCCACTACTGGACATAGGCCTCCCCCTTAGAATGCCATGAGAAACGATCTTGAGCTGCCTCTATCCACCAACTCCCCGCAACGTTTATAATGTCTTTAGTCCATCGAGTGGAGGGCCTTCCTCTACCGCGTCGTCCGGTTTGTGGTTGCCACTCGAGAACATTCCCCAACGGTTACCAGTTCTTCGAGCTATATGACCTGCCCATTGCCACTTCAACTTGCTAATTCTGAGAGCTATGTCGGTGACCTTGACTAACATTAATAGATTAAGTTAAATAAAGCGTGTAAAAACTAAGTAGCTACCAACCTTTTATAGGTGGTGAATTAAATGTAGCAGTAACTAGCATCTACCCGCGGATCCGCTCACTTGGTACCGGGAATATAAATATATTAGTATTATAAGATTTATTGGCCATAAATAATGTACAAATAAAAAACCTATAATACAATGAGACCAAATTATCTGTCCACAGAAACGTATCACTTTCAGAACTTCGATCATACTCATCACTATGTACACCGACATACAAATATATAAAGCAGAAGTAGATATGATATCAATGCCCTCCTTTGTAATTCTATTGGATGTTTACTCTGTGGTCCATTATTTTTATGGAGGTCGAATAAATTCGCCGAAGTTCGCTCACCGTTCCAGTTTATCGGCTATAACATCAGATCCAATTATGAGGGTTTTTAGGGTTCCTTACCTCAAATGGTACCAACATTAGTATTAGACATCACTTTGTTTTCAGTCCATCTGTCAATACCCTTTTCCTAAAGAACGGCTAAGTGCATCAAGTTTAAATTAATACCTATTACATAGTGTTGTGGAATAACGTTTCAATAATCTCAAGTGCCTTAATTTAACTTGCACCCCTACCCTTCAAACCGTAACACAGCAATTAGCGCGGTCACAGACCTGCCGATTCCATTCTTTTCTACATAGAACAGCAAAGAAAAGAATTGGAATCGTGAGGCTAGTGCAATACAAAATGTAACTCGTCACACACCGTTCTTCTGATTCTTTAAGGCTTGCTCGCGTTGGAACAGGAGTAATTTTAGTTTATAAGACGATTCAAAATGATCCTTATGATATTTAATTCTATGTAACCATAACTCGGATTGAGCCTAAAGGTATTCCACCAATGTGTCTCACACACTTGTCCAGTTTATTATTGTGACATACTAAATAACATAACATAACACCCTATACAGTCACATACGTAGTCTTGATCCCACTCTAGGATTCCCTGTATCTGTGGGTATCAGGAACTACGAGTAAAAAATAACCAGACCCGGAAAAAATATTTGCAGATCATACATACATTTGTCCCGCAGCAGAAATCAAACCCGCACCTCTTGCCGTCTCAGCCGGCTTCTCGGCCACCATGTCACAGAGGTCTTCATTGTAGCACCTAAATACAAAAAAAAACCTCCGTTACGATATGACAATGACAAAAAAATATATCTTGTCCATTTTCGTATATTTAAAAACAGACCTTTATTCATCAGCAACCTTGAAACATCCACTATAGAACGAGTTCTTTCCCATAAAATACAATAGGAGGATTTGCCATAATCACCACGCTTGGCAGGTGGATTGGTGATAGTAATATTCGTGCTCAGTACTCAGATGGATGCTGCTGCCGATCCCCTGGTGTGATCTCTAAGTCGGCTTTTACTGCTGACCTTTTATTAAATTACAAAATGTATCGCAAGCATTAACCCTGGAAGCACTCCTTAGGTGTTTTGTAATCGTAACTTGGTAGAAACAGAAAACGTAGATAACTGCTCAGTTATCTGTAAAAGAGCCTCTCCAGCCGCTACTATACGTTCTAACTCGTATGCGAATTGAGTCTTTATTCGCATGTTAATAAGGGCGAATCAGGAAGATTAAAGAGTAGGTAGTACACTTAGAGAAAAAAATCACTAACCATTAGGTACTAATATTATTCCAAATGAGCCGAACTGGTAAACTTAATTCTTGTGTAGCTGTCGGTAAACATTGAAGGAATATTAAAATAAGGCAGGTAAGCTTTTGAAAATAATGCTGATGACCCATAAATCACGTGCTTTCAGCGTTAAAGATAGATGGCGCTGCACTGTGGATAAACTGTCAAAAGAAAGTTTGACTTAGTGGCAATGTGACTTTGCCCATTGTACTTCCATAGGTATAATTATAATTATGATTGTTTCAATGTTTTAATTTTTAATGTGGTGTGCAATAAAGTGTTTTCTATTCTATTCTATTCTATTATTTGACAAACAACATAACTGAATGGGCAATATTTACTCGATGGAAAAAATCATAAAGGTACCCTGTCACTTTTGGCTAGATGCGATTGGTTCTCAATATAGTGCAAATTATTGGGTCAAACATTTGATAAAAAAACGAAGACTTATAAAACAGTAAGAGCTTGTCCAGATGAGGCGATTTACGCGCGATTGATGAGCGTTTTGCACTCGCGCGAGTGGCAAAACGCGCGACTGCATGTGGAAGGAATCTATGAAGCTCTAGTATTTTACAATCGCGCGTTTCGAATCGCACGTAAATCGCCTCATCAAGACAAGCTCTAAGAGTTTTTTTAAATGATCTATAATTTACAAGATATTCAATTAAAATGTATATGTGTATGTCTATGTCTGTGCTATGTCTTTGCTACGTCGGCGCGGGGCATTTTTTTGTACTTACAAAGATTTCTGTTTACGTTTGGCGCACTCTGCACTCGGTGGAGCGTGGATAATCTTAGCGGGTTCCTTGTCTATACTACAACTTATTTGGAGTTTAGACATGTTCAGCTACTTTTAAAGCTGACTGTACAACGTACGTCCCAGTACTCTGTTCGTAATTTACGAGCGCATAACGTCCGCAATCTCGCCCCGACACACCATTCCACCAGGCTCTCCAATTAACCGAGATACTGCTTTATTAACATCTTCACGCATCGCCAAGTAGGAAAAAAGTTGCCGACTCACATCTCTTTAGCAAAGGTTAACTATGTATTTAGATGTTATATACACATATTTCTCAACAATAATAATGTACCTAATCTTTATCTAAAGCTTGTTAGTGTCTCATGTAACGTGGGTTGGGTAGGTAGTACCTACTAAGCTCTAATGTTAAGTGGTTATCTACCTACGTTTTTGTAGATTGTAGACTATTTAAAATTTTAATTTGTCTTTTTTACAAAAAAGACAATGTTAATACCCTACTTCACTCTTGTAAAACAATTAACTGTTGAACAAACTGAATTTTAAAAAATACAACAAGTGTAAGCTTGTGAGTCGTAATAATACAAAGATTTACTTAATTGATTAAAGGAAATTAAAATGGTGTGCTATACTTTCACCTTGGGTTGACAAGCAAAATAAAACTCGGCAGAAAAGCTCATTTTAATTTAGCTAAATCCTGTTTTTATTTTGTGGTGCAAATGGACTTTTCTCCACGATGTCTCATTCGCATTATGTCGATGCTACATTTCAAAGCAAAAACCCGACACCAGATAAATCGAGTTCCGGGACGACCTCCTGAAAAGTCAATTTGCTTGGGGCCTCACTTTTCCCAGTTTGACAGTTAATAAAGGCCCGATAGAGGCGTAATCTGAATTGCTAATGTTATTTTTCTTTAAATTACTTCGCTCCGTGGATTAAGCGTCTATTATATTCAAAGATTGTTTGCCTTATCGAGGGTTTATTGCTCGGCTTCAAAGTGCCGGCCTTAATGAATGGATGGAAAAATATCCATAATACTAAAAATAGTAGAGTAATTTGGTTTAGCTGAAGCAGGGAAAAGCATGCGCTTCCCACTTTGTAGCTTGTAAAGGTAGGTACGTGCGTTGACAGACAATGGTAACTATTAAATTATTGCTTAAACTTATTATTATTACTTATTTATTACTTAGTTTACTATTTTATTAGTGAGAATTTTAGAAATATTTTTTTATCATAATTTTGTCAATTGGTATTCGTGGAAGAATTTAATTCCAAAAATATAATTACTAATCGAAGTATTTGTGAATTGTTTTTTTTAGAAATGAACATTATGAACGAAATAAATTGTATATGCGAAATGAGAATGAATAAGGGAGACGTTGTTTGTGAAGTTAAAAATTTACAACATATTGTGAAAGAAGAATCAAGATTTTTATTTTGACATAAAATTCCTTCAAAATCTTGTAGATGAGCTAAATAATGACAAAAAAGCATTGCTAAGAATACAAAATAGGGAAATGAGCAGTGCCACGCCGTCTAATCTCATGAACATTCTCTTTTTCTTTTTCAAAGTTTTGCAATAGATTACGTCATTGACAAAGTCGTTTTTGTGGAGATTTGTGGATGTGAACTGCTTTTCAATGCCAGTCTAGGCCACCATCCGGATGTTTGCTTTCACCGATTTTAGGCAACTGGCGCATGAATAGCAAATACTTATAGATGCTCGTCCCTATCAAATTCAAGCCTCTTGGTAATATTTAAGGTAGAGGACGAGGTCGGTTGCTATAGTCACCCCTGTCAAGTTTTAAATTGAGACACCATATTAATACATAATATATTAAGTGATGATGACATTATAATTTGGGCTTAGGGATAAACACCAACAGTGAGGCGAATACCAGTCCTTTCCGTTGGGAGTCGGAGACATCTTGCTCTAAATATTCAGCCACTTCATCTTTCCAGTTTCCAAAACAAGTCTAAGTTAGGTTTAAGGAACCTAAGTACATTGAATATTTACTGAGTAAACGGCTGTCTGGCTTTTTTGATCTCAATTTTCGAGATGAAACAGAGCATTGTGTTGCTCAAATAGCTTTAATTTTACTTCGTAATACAAACGATAATTCGTCGAGTCCACTTGCGCCAACAAAACTTTATATCTTGTATTTAGTTCTCAAGCAAAGAAGACCTTCGTAAATGCTTGAGGCGTTTGAAATATAGGTTTACCTCCACATACTACGCTTTGTATAATAAGCTTCGAGAAAAAGCATCTTAACTTCCTATTCCTTCCTTCCTGCTAAAATAATAATTTAATTATGAAAGCGTATATACTCTAGAATCTAGAGTATAGATAAATAATTATGCCACGTGGCCTGATGCTACTGTGCCTGACTGCTAACATGTCAATTTGCAATATCTGTACCATATCTGTACCTACATATTATTATTAGGTTGTTATTTATACTTAAGTACAAATCGAGTATTTGCTATCTTATGAATCTCTTTACATCTTTACATACCGATTCTTTGTAACCTACTTCAAAAAAGGAGGAGGATCTCTATTCGACTGTGTTTTTTTTTACATTTACGTCTGGATACCTAAGGTATACAAAACCTAAATCTTAGTCTTAATCTAGGTACCTGAGTATTATTTTTCTATGCATCAACCTCTATTTGTTTTTGAGAAACCACCATGCGCTACCTAGTAGTAAGAAAGATCATCAAATGAAGCCAAGCCTTGATTGTTGTCCTGATTCTTCTATAATTGACAACGCTGGAACAGGAGTAAACATAGTCTATATGATGATTCAAAATAATCCTTGTGATTTAAATGAATTAAATACGTTTGACTTTGATTGGTTAAATGCATAGCATTTACTATAAACGTGTATTATAAACGTTTACGGTCACGTACATTGATGATACAGAATGGAGATAAAAAAAATAGCGAAACATATAACAGAGAAAAGTTGCCTTCTTAGGACATATTTTATGACCACAAGCGTAACTCTACTCTAGATGATCAAGATGGGCAAGTTATGGGCTGACAAAAAAAATTAGAACATCCCCACTCAACAGAACGGGGCGGTATACTTAATTCACCTGGGTGAATTCACCTGGGTGCACTAAGTACACTATTACAGGTGGGAATAGACGGACTTTACAACGTCAGGCAATAGCAGAATCAAGAAAGTAGAAGAAGTAGCCAGCGCAAGACAAAGATAACTTTGAAAGGATGCCTTCAAACCTTCAACAATGGAGAAGCACTCTGATTGATTAGTGCAGTCAGTAAAGTTAATTCGTTTAAACTAGGTTCTTAACAATAATGATTTGAATTTATTGCTTTTAATTAATTTAACCCGATAAGCACAACATAAAATCCGGGTCTGATTTGTTCAGAGAATCATCTCTAAGCATGATTTAGAAGAAGATTTATTTAGTCCTCCAACTCAAGAGACCAATGAAAATCTAGCTTTACTTACGAGATTAAGTTTGTAGTGCATGTAAAGAGACATAAACATTGTTTGTTCTAGAGTTGTTAGAAGTTTTGCCACAGTAACTGTAGATTCAACTCATCATCACCAAAATGAGAGTGCCAGTCATGTTGGGTTGTTCAACAAATGTTTGCTCATCGATTATTGGGAATCGCACCTCGCGTTGTGCCAACAATACAACTCATATTGTGTTACCCACTTGCCAAATGGATTACTGAGCACTAGTGGTGTAGAAACTGTGACCCCAACTTAAGGTTATATGGGTTCGATTTTCAGTCACGCTCCAACGGAGTTTTTCTCACGAAGAATGTTTGTGCGCATCTTCATCAGACAGTATTTATCAACTGCTGGATGTGGCCTCTCTCATAGCATGCATAGCGTGTAATGGAGAGATTTGCCATAATCACCACGCTTGGTAGGCGGATTGGTGGTAAGTACTCAGGTATATGTTGCTGCCCATCCCCTGGCGTAGACCCTTAGTTGCCTTTTACGCCATCCATAGGAGTTGAAGGAGTCCTATTCTAAGGCCAACACTACCACAGCCAATACTTGCATACGTTTTCTGAAATAGTAATGGATAACACCGTGATTAAACTGGCATGTAATAAGTGCATAAACTAAGCAACAAGTGACCAATCTATATATTATATTTTATCTATATATCTAGTATTCACTATTACTTGTTTTTTCATTGAATTACGTGAAATTTTGCTAAAAAAAGGTAATTTTAAGAAATGGACATAATCTTAACTAAAAGTTTTTTAATTATGGGATCGGATGGACCTAATTCTACTCAAAAATTTGATAGATCTAAGCAAAAGTCTAGATAGCTAGTAACAGTAGCACAAAGTAAGCAGCGGAGTCGATGGTAGTGAATTTAAATTCGAATTATTATAGTGAAATCAGACTCTGATAAACGGAAATAACTCATTACGTTGAGTAATCACATTCGCCTCACTCGATGACAGCACTGGACTGTTATAAAATTAAGTTATAACTTTTTTTTGACGAACCAGACGCATTATAGCTTTAGGCCCCTCTCGATTGACTGACGACATTTTAATGGTCGCTGGAAGTCGGTATTATTGTAATAGTCTGGCTCTAGTATTCATTTTTTTTTTGTATCAGTTCTAATCATAAGTTTCAGTTTGTTTTTTTGTAAAATCCACTAGTTTCGTAACACAAAAACAATAGTTTAGTTAAGTTAATTGAGTTATTGGCCGAAAAGCTTGGAATGCGCCCACGATTTCCACCCTTCTAAAATGTTCACTTGACACGCTATTCCATAGTAAAGCGGTTTGCTGACCCTTAGTTCTGATGTTTGATTTAGTTATTTCAAGACTGAATTTCTTATTTTATATCGAGTGCTAGAGTAATTTAAAAGGGGCAAGAAACAAGAAGTTGGTGGATAGAGGTAGCTCAAAACCATTCATCATGCTATTCTAAGAGAGAGGCCTATGTCTAGCAGTGGACTTCTACATACTGAAGATGGCTGCTGACCAGAGTAATTTAAGAGTGAGGTGAGAGCACCTGGTGACCTATAATGCAGGTTTTTACATGCCTATCTCAAGCACCAGTCTCTCACAAAACAGTTGTTACAATCGGAACAAACAATTTGTTCTAACTTCCGATTTGTGGTCAGCCCTACTTATAAGACTTTTTTGTGAGAGATAATAAACGTTTTTATTATTATTTTTATAAGATAATTGTTTACTGCCACAAAAGTGTATCCGGTACATAAGTTCTTATAATATTAAGACATAACTTATGTAACAAATTGTACCACGGCTAGTTTGTATTATATATGTTTTCGTCTATGACTGAACAAAACCAGTAAAGTTGTATATGCAATCTGATGCAAAGACTCATAAGCTATCTTCATAACACTGGTTTGAGTTGTAGGGTTGATACAAATAACAATAATAATAATTCCAGCAAAAGATAGTTTTCATTTCATGATGATAAAAATTTTTGATTTGGCTAGCCCCAGAAACTTAGAAGCGGTAAAGGAAAATAATAAGGAAATATAAACATTTTTGGTACTAGTCACGTGCATGACTAGATCTAAATGATTTTCACTAATTAGATTCGGACAATTATAAAAAGGGCACATTTGTAATCCTTTAATTTAACCACACTGTTTCTATCAGTGAAACGAGATTAGAAAAGAAGAATTAACAGATGGACAAAATGGAATTTAAAATTACTTGATTCTGGTTTGATTGTGGCTGCACCGATCCATTCTAATGTCTCTTAACATGTAAAACTGTTATTAGATCGTCCATAATTCGTTATAAAGGCAGGCTGCACACGCGACCATTTGCGCCGATTACCGCCACACACGTTCGCATTTTATGCCATGCACGTGTACCTACATGGGCTTTTAGGCCAGAAACACAAGGTGCGGCTGTCTACACCCACGTTTCCAGTAAATCATAAATTTGAGGTTAAAATTTAGAAGCACTTTCTTTCTAACGTGGAGAACTTAGCTTTTCTTCGAAAACGAGGTTTTATATGGCTACCACCGCACCATTGTGGGACAATAATGCCAATACAGAGTATACACCGCCATAGAAGTATTATCAAATGCAAAGCCAAACTATAATCATCAAACAATTTAGTAACAAGAATGCGTAACTTTTCAATAAAAATTGTTAAGAAAATACCGTGTGGGTTTCATGCCTTAGGTACAATAACATTTAATAATTCATAACACTTTGAAGTCTGACATGCTATCCTGAATCACTTTATAATGATACTAAATTGGTTTAATGTCTATTGGGTCTAGACTTGTTTGATTTTTCACTTTGATTTATTTTTCAAGTTAAGTTACGCTAGAAAGTTTTTAATCATCATTCGTAGCTTGATGTATGTAGATCATTGATTGATATTTGTCATGGTAACGTATGTTCTATTCATAATGTATTGTGAAATAATACCTTATAACCGTTTTTATTGTGAAATAGGGTAAAAATCGATCTTACCAGAAACCGTTAAATTGACTTTCTTGAAATAGTCATTGACTAACCTCCAATCCAATATAAAAATATCAGTGTTGTCATGATATTTGAGATCTGGATATTATAAGGAGTCTTTTATCGGTTTTGCTATAGATACCGAGATGGATTTTAAATTGTTTTAGATATACGATAGTTTCTGATAGTTTCAAATCAGGTTCAGGTAGTCTTTTCACATATCATATAATCTTCAGTTGAAGCAGCAATGGGCAGGTCACATAGCTCGCAAAACTGACAACCGTTAGGAGATATAAGTTCTCGAGGTTGGCGACCACTAAGTGGACGACGCAGTGTAGTAAAACCCCCCTGTCGATGGACTCTCTCGATGGATTAAAGACATTATAAAGGATGTAGGAAGTCGGTGGATGGAGGCGGCTCAAGACCGTTTGTCGTGGCATTCTAGGAGGGAAACCTATGTCAAGCAGTGGACTTCTACAGGCTGATGATGATGATGACAATGATTTTACATTTTGTAAATTTTTTGTAGAACCTTTGAAAAAAAAAAAATTGTTATAATGTCTGAAAATACAGTTTTTTAGTACATTTGATGCGTCAAACAAAATTTGAATAGAAAGTGTAGCTAAAATATTATCTAGGTAAAGTACTCAAAGTATGAAAAGCAAAATTTCCAAAACAAATTTAAAAAAACTAGTCAACACACCACTTTTTCTGCTACAATCTTTTAAACAAACAGCTGAGTAGGTATATCGAGCCAGCGTCATTTCAACCCTTTCAAATATAAATTAATTATGTTCCCTGGTAAAAAGAGCGTAGTAGAGCAGTTTTTTTCTCTCACTTATCCAGTTTTAGGATAAGTAGTGCCGTGGTCTATCCAGCTTAAGAATAGACCGCTCCTTCTCCTCCCGTGGAAGTAGCAAAATCCTTACTAAGGGATTACACCAGGGGATGGGTAGCAGCATCCACCTGAGTACTTAACACCAAACTGCAATTACCGATTCGCCTGCCATGCGTGGTGATTATGGCAAATCCACCCATTGCATTCTTAAGGAGAGTTTTCTTCCAGCAGTGGACGCTTAAAGGCTGTTGTAGATCCAGTTTTAAAGAAAACTCACGACGATAAAAATATTATTTCGCCAACATCCAAACTAAATATTACACCCTCGTCGTTTACCTGCACTGCAGTACTGTTTGATTAGTTTTACTATAAGCCTGTAATAATCCACGGAGTAAATAATTATAATATGAGTTGCCTTTCATAAACATGACAGCAGCAACTGGTTACCTACTCACGATAACTGCATTGCGACTCTTATAACATGACATCGTTATTATTAATATTATGTATTTTTAAATAGAATGTGTTGAGTCGTAATAAAATGAATAATAATTGCCAGGAAATATCGGTTACCTGCTCAGCTAGTGGTGTACAACTTTAGCAATATAACCAGGGTTAACATGATTTTAGACGGTACAAATTGTGATTCAGAATAACGTAACAAATTCACTGAACTCGAAATGCATTCAGCTTTGATTATTAATGTTCGTTATTCAAAGTCTACGAGGCTACGAGATGCCTACGACTTTTCGTAGAAGTAGCTACGAACTGTAGAGTTTGTTGCTACGGTACTTGGTAAATCAAAATAATATATAACAATTAATTTACTTATATCAAAAAGAAAACAAAACAAAATCAAATTGTTGTTTAGTCTGAAATTATAATTTGAAGAAATACGCACTGTGCGCTTCGTCGGGAATAAAACGTAAACAAAAAATGACAAATGACCTTCTTTTGTTTCGTTACACAATTTTCAAGGCAATTCTCCGCAACTCATTTACAAGCTAAAGCCGCATTTACGTAAAAAGCAGGTTGCGATGCCTGCCAAAGGTACTTGTCCCACTGCCGACGGGGAAGTTACTGGCGATTGACTATTTTCGCGCTCAAAAAAGTACAATTGACATATGTGATTCCTTGTAAATAAACTATTCTCACTGCCAACGAGAACTCTCTCTCCACTAGATCAATGAAAAAACGCTCAAGAACGCCCCCTGGGTGGTCAGGACAGTCGTTGCGAGTTTTTAGCTCAACTTGCTCCTGGCTAATCGTCGGTGGTTGGACAGCCTTACGGTGCGTACCAGTACGAAGCCGCACAATTTATGTTGATATTGTGATGTTGGTAAAATATATCTGTAAGCTAGTTTTTTGTGTTTCTGTATACAAAATAAAATGTTAAATTAAAGTCGATTTGTGAAACATCTTTATCGTCTATCTTAATTTACAGAATTAGTTGGTTTCATATTTGTAAAATATACAGAAATAAGTCTTAAATTCTTACACAATATGAAAGTGAAAGGGACATTATACAGGGAAACTATAGCAACATGGAAAGTGCGAAATTCGCTCTAAAATTGAAAGCTCTCTCACGTCCGATGTGCCACAGCAATGGCAAGCAACTGTAAATAGCCGCCAACAGCTAGTTTTCTTCGTAAATCTGGACATAAATCGGAAACATTTTTTGAACGCCAGCGACATTTGCTTTCGAGTCATAGGAAGCTCGTTAGGCAGATTCAGAATAAACGCTGTTGTTCGAACCTTCTCGGATAATTTAAAATTAATGTTATTTCAGATTTTATGTTTGTTGAATCGAGTTTCTTATGAGTTTTCTTCGATATTACCAACTGTGATGTATTGGCTTTGCAAAGTAATAACTTAAGCAAACAAATCAAACCTATATAAAGTTGCTAACGGAGGAGAACATACCTAAAGAATGTTACTCACCATTATCAACATATCATGGTTGATAATTGCTACAGAAATATATTAATTTATGTTTAGTTTAGTCTAGTAGACTTAAATCTTGGCTAAAACACAAAATCCTCAAATTCATTATATTTTATTTGCCAATAACTTGAAATTCTCACGAATCGAAAGTTATATAAGTTATTTGTATTGTTTTAACGAATTTTATATAATTAAGCTCCAAATTAGATCCCAACTACAAAGTAAACAAGTGCTACAAATTACAAAGATACCCATAATAACACAGTTTCGCGTAGGTGTAATTTATAGGCTGCAGTGTAATTTAGAATGTTTATTAGGCCCATAAAATTAATGAACTACGCCGGCGAACATGATGTCGCGTAATCATCTGTGGTCGTCAGATATCAAATTATTACTTCGTCATAGTCATAGTAATTTATTTAACACTAATATCTGCCCGAGGTTTCGCTTGCGAGAAACCATAGGCCCACGAAAAAATGCCGGATAAACAACCTATATATTTATGTTAATCAAAAAAATTCACTTTCTATGATCTTTTTAGAAAAATTACGACTATACATCACGTATCTTTAGTATTCTCCTGCTGACGTTTCGTTGACTATTGAGTCTGAATTGTCATCAAAACGTCTAAGACCATCCATCTCTGGATTTCTATGATCTACCAATTTAAAATTGGTTTAGTCATTTTGGCATGATTGAGTAACAAACATCAAACATTTTCATGACTATAATATAGGATCCTCTATAATTAGGTTCTACCTCGAAGTCCAGGCAGATAAAACAAACTACACTCTTTGAAAACATACGTTCCATTCTAATTTCTAGGTCAATAAAATCCAATGTCAGTCCAATTATCTTTCAATACGCTTAAAACAATAAGATTCCAAAGGCGATACTTCTGGATCAGCCTCCAGGAGTATCGCCTTTGGAACCAACTTGGACTCCGACTGCTTGGGCTTTGCTCTGCGGGGTTCCCGTTTTGATAATACTAGTGGTTCGCCCCGAACTGAGACCTCGCGATGACACCTTTATCAGCCCGACTAATTTCAGAGGGGAAGAAAGGGTTTTGTATTTAACGGCTATGTAAGTATGTTTGTATGGATGATCCATCAGAAATCTAAAACTATCGAGTCAATTTCTCTCATATGAAAGAGATTTTGTGAAGCAAGAATTTTCTACTCTAAAAATGGATATTACAAAGAAAAAATCCTCAATTTTCGACTTCTCCCCGTAGAACAAAATATACTTAAATAATAAATTTCAGCATTACCAGAGAACTTGAAGTATCTTCGAGATATTTTTTTTGCATATTTTACTTTCTTTACCCTTCTAACCGATTTTTAAAAACATTTACTGAGAAAAAAAAATAACCTCTATAGGTAATTTTTCTACACATCATCGAAACAGCCTTTGAATAGGACTAAGCAACAGAGCGTAAATACTATATACCTGTTAGTATTTAAAGTACTTGACGAATTAATTGATAACGTCCTTTTGACGAAAACATAGAACTCTAATATCATTCAAATTCCTAGGAATGGGGGGTCAACAATGGATGTTATATTGGTTATTGTTTTTTAAGGTTCAGGTTTCTAATTTCTTCAATTTCAGACGTTTCCCTGTAGTTGTGACACAAAAGCCACAAGCATACCAAATTTCAGCATTGTGGGACTGCTGGAAGTACCCTAGAATTTTTGATTTTTGCGTTTTTTATTTCCCCTAATATCTCGGAATCTACTAAGTTTAAATACTTATTAAAAACAGTTTTGAAATGTCCAACTAAAGCGCTTTCATTAGACACCCCACTTGATCTGACTGTCTCACTTTTATTTTTTTTACCCCCTCTTGGACCCCAATATCTCAGCAACCCCCTGACCGATATAGCTCATAACCTTACCTACAAATTGTACCAATACTATCTACCCCCATACCAAATTTCATGAAGATCGGATTAACGGTTTGGAAGTTTTCATCGGACAAACATACATACATACACACATACATACAAACGCCGATTCTTCCAACTTGACTCAGAGAACTCGCTTCGCTCGTTCAATTATATTTTTTGATATATTTCTTTTTGTAGGTGGTATTCCTAAATAGTAAATTTTGAAAATTTCAAATTAATCAGTACCGTAATAATAATAATTGCATTTACTTATTTTTGTTGCTCTTGGAGTAAGATCAAAGTAGCAGTGGACGGAGCCATAGACGCAAGCTACTAACAAATAATTCAAGTACTTTATTCAAATGCCGGAATCAAACATAAGGTACTTAAGTACTTGGGGTGAAGTTGCGGCTAAACAAAATTTATGGGTTGGTCTTAGGCAGTCCCTTAGTCAGGGACAAACCCCAGCTATAAAATGAAATGAAAACAATCGTGCCGAGCGGTTAGCGGGCTTATGCAGCAGTTTGAACTAATTAATAGCGATAGCTGTATGCGAAAGGGTTGAAGCCTTTTTGTTTATCTTTTTGCAAGGTATAACATAACATTCAACCGTCACATACGCAGTCTTGATCCCACACTAGGATTCCCTATGTCGTGGGTATCAGGAACTACGAAACAAACCTCAACCTGAAACAAATATTTGCAGATCATACAAACATTTGTCCCGCAGCGGGAATTGAACCGGCAACCACTTGCATTTCAGCCGGCTACTCATCCACTGCATCACAAAGGTCGTCACTTTTTAACCGACTTAAAAAAAGGAGGAGGTTCTCAATTCGGTTGTATTTTTTTTGTATTATTTTTTGGTTTATGTCAGCCACTGAACAAGTGATTTTCTTAATCTAATCCTATGCTATTAAACTTGTTGTATGTAACATTGATATAATGTTTTGAGATCTTGAAAACGGCTTTAACGATTTCGATAAAATTTGTTATAAGAGCGTTTTCGGGGGCAAAAAATCGATCTACAGGTTTAATCTCTGGAAAAATGCGTTTTTCGGAATTTTCCGAGTAAAATTCGGTCACTCAGCTAGGGACACACGAACAAAAACAAATACACTTATTTAGTTGTAAATCCAAATAAAAAATCGACATGAGCCATATATTAGGCACTGCAACAAATTATTTGTTAATAGTAATGAAAACTGCTGTGGCGTGTTCAGTCTAAGATAACCCTCTCCGTCTCCTGTCGTGGATGATGTAAAAGCTGACCAAGGAATTACACCAGGGGATGCGTGGCAGCATCCACCTGATTACTCAACACCAACACTGCGATTCAAGCGAATATGTAGTAAAAAATTTGCTTTTTAAAATTTTCATTGTATATAGGCTCGGAATCATTGTTAAGAAAATTATTCAAATCATTTAGTCAAGCATGGAGTAATTGGTGTAACTGTACACACTATACAAGTATATAAAAAATAGATTTCCAATTAATTGAGAACCTCCTTTTTTTGAAGTTAGGAAAAAATATTAACATTTTCATTTATAATTTGATTGGAGACTTTGATTCGAACCAAATCCCCAAAAAATTATGTTTAAATCTTTATGATTGCTTTTTCATAGAAAATAATGAAATTATCTAAAACGTGGAACGTGGTTGTTTGTTGATCCGAGTGCTTTCACATAATTGACTTTGAAGGTTCAGATTAGTATTATAAAGTTCAATAGGATTTGAAGGATAACAGGTTTTAAGTTTTATAAATTTATTTAAATAACAGCGAGCAGATTTAACCAGTACGAAGCGATGCGTGACCTGGGCCATGTGACTGTTGGGTGTTATGTGTTATGTTATGTTCTGTTACCTGAGAGCTGGCTCAATGCATTAGTATTGCCATTTAACGTGGCAATTCAGCCAGCGACTTGGGGTTGCTTCCGTCTGGTAGTGATTTGGATCAGTTGAGATATCTTTAGATCGTTTGCGACGGTCTGTATAGACCAACTGTTTCATTTGTATTAGTTTTATTATAATTTATGTAAATAAAAATTTAAATACGTAATTTATTTTGCAATTTGATATTTACAGAGTTTTACTCAGTCATCAAAATCAAAATCAATTAAAATTAATTAAATCAATAGGATTTATTTTTTAAGTATTTTTTTTATAAAAAAATTATTGCACTTATAATATTAAATTCACATTTTTTTAAACCATGTTGGAGAAAATTCATTCCCAAGTTTAAATATCATCTTATTTAGATCTGAGTTTTTATAGTACGCTTTTTAGAAAGTTTAAAAAGTTTTATCATGATTTTTAATTTGTTCATCGACAATTTTACCAAATCACTTGTGTTACAAATTATCAAATTGCTTTCTTAAAATTAAAGCAACACTGTGTTTATTTATTGACTGGCAACGGTCGCTAAATGAACACAGTGCGGCTGTCGTCCTTCCGGTAGCTCGACCGTTCGTTTTTCTATTCTGTCGTCCGAACGCACGGCCGAGGCACTCGGCAACAAGCAAAAGCGTCCGCGGCCTCCGCAGCGAGCTAGGCATTCGAGCGTTGGCAGTCGCCCTGAGTGGTTGTTTCTTTTTGAAGTGACTCCGATTGATCAGATTTTAGCGAGTTTAGTTGAACTGTGTAACTATATGGAATAAATCCAATTATCTAAAGTGTTGCTATTTTTCTGATTTGTCTAACACTTGGGAGTTTGTTGTGCTTATAAGCGTACACATTGCTCTTTATACTCCAATAACCAACAGTATCACAACTGAAGGTTACGTGAAATTTACAAAAAAGGTGGATCTGAAAATTTATGGAACGTTGCCATCTTTCTTTATTTTAACACCTCGTTATTTCAATCCTTTAGCTGTCAAACAATTTAGTTTCCTGTACATTTGATCAACTTACCTTATGTTTACAGTTTCAAACATTCAGACCGCTCAACAATAAACTACTTTTAGCAAAATGAGTTCCATGCTACACAAAATAAAGTGTAGAGTCGGGAGTTTAAATTTATTTTCAATACAAAAACTTTAGCTTTAATCCGAATTTAGAGGTAAATTTATTGCATTTAACCGTGGCCAATAATGGTGAAGCCAAGCTGTTTCTGCTTTGTTTATTTAATGCAGTTTTTCAATGCAAACATTTTTGCAAAACTTTTAACATAGTGTGAAGTTTGAGACTGGATATTGAAATACTTAGGTATTTTGATGACCTCTGTGGAAAATGTTTGTATGATCTGCAAATTTTTGTTCCGGGTCAGGGTGTCATGGTACCATGGTGCTTCAAGACTACGTATGTGACTGTTGTGTGTTATGATAATATGCTTTTTTTTCTTTCTGAGCAACATTCAGCCCTGATGGCATTGTGTCAAAAAAAAATACCTTAAAATTAATCCATTTCTGCTGCCAATTTATTTGCCAGCACATAATATCCGGCAAAACTAGGCAAGATGGCAGCATTTATTTGACATAATGAGGCCATAGCAATAGTTCTAAAAATTAAAGCGATTATTTTGAAAGCTGACGCAATTGTTAAGCCATACATTCCGTTTCGTTGTCATCAGCTATAGTATCTGCAAGTGTGGAAGCTCATTTATCCTAGAATGCCACACAGTATACTCCAGTGCGTAGATCACTAATTAAACTACTCCATATAATTTATGTTTTGACACATTAATTATAGGATTTGAGTTTAGTTGCCCTAATTGTCTGCTAGTTCAACGCTGTTTGCTCTCGGTAATCAGGAATAGAATCAAATGCAGTTGTCAAACATGTAAAATTACGACAATAGTCATCATCATCAACTTATAGAAGAATCATTAATTGTGTAAAGTTAATATAACTCAGATGTTTGGTGGGTTTAATTGTTTGGTAGAGCTTTATGAGAAAGAGGTTCCGCCCGAGAATACAATATCTTTCTTATTTCTGAAGTTAAACCATTCTAAATGATATCCATCTAACTGCACATGGTGAAACTGGCTGCCTGAATGGGTTAAGTATAAAAATAATCGGGAACCACAAAACTTTTATCAGCATTCAAGTTTTTTTTATTTAGTTCATCTTTACAATAAGAAAGGTAAAAGTACTAAAACAAATTGCACAAATCCTAAATGAATAAATAAAATAAAATAAATAAATAATGCTGGACATTTCACACAGCATTATCTAGCCCCACCCAAGCAGAGCTTGTGTTATGGGTAATAGATAACTGATATACTTAATACAATACAATACATTACATATATATATTTTTATTATACATAGAAAATACCCAGAACACCCGGAACAATTATTTGTAGATCGTACAAATATTTTTTCCGAGGCGGGAATCGAACCCGCAACCTCCAGCGTCGCAGGTGAACCTTCACCCGCCACAAAAAAAGTTCAAAGTTACTTACTTCGCTCCCTTATGCCTGACTGATTCATTCTTTGTCACATTAGTTTAGTAAGCCGGTTGAGGTGTCATCATCATCATCATCAGCAGACTTTAGACGTCCACTGGAAGAGACCCTTCATAGAATGCAATGGGGGGATTTGCCATAGTCACCACGCTTGGCATGCGGATTGGTGGATGCTGCTCCCCAACTCCTGGTGTAATACCTTAATTTGCTTTAACAACATCAACGGCAAGAGATTGATAAGGTGCACGGTTTGAGGTTCAATGGTCCCTTTAAGTCCTAATTATCACACTAATAATTATGAATGCAAAAGTTTCTGAAAATGTTTGTTACTTCTTTTTGCTCAAACGGCTGAATGGATTTAAGTGAAATTTAAAATGGAGATACCTTATACCCTGGATTAATACATAGGCTACTTTTCATCATTGTTCACGTGCGTGAAACCGTGTGGCGCAGCTAGTTATAAATATAAACGCAGAACCTTATGTGGATGTTTGTTATGTAGTCACTTCGTAACAGCTTATGGGCTAAACCGATTTTAATAGGAAAAGATACCGTACATAACCTCTAAATACAAAGGCTACTTTATACCATAGGATACCAGCAAGCCAAGTGAAGCTGGAGACAAAAGCTAGTATCAAACAAACTTAGGCATAAAACCGCAGTTGCAACATGTTTGTGTTCTTTGTTCATGAACTTAGAAATATATTTTTCATCTAAAATCTTCATATTCAAAGACGCTTTTTCTTTGCTTTGAATTGAATAGCCTTTGGATGCGTCTGACAGATCTTGAAATAGTAATCCGTTTAAAACATTCTTTTCAACATTTCTACGTCTAGTTGGTTGGTTCTGAGATGAATCGTGAATTGAATGCTACATGAGCATGATAAATGCATTGTGTAGGTATAACAATGGATATGCTGAGTTCAGAATTGCTAGATAAACTAATGTAAGCCTGAGTTTTACATACTGGCGATTTGTACGACGTCACGTGAACAAAGGGCCGTATAATGGCCACTCGGATCCATATATACACGTATCAAAACATAATTTTAGATAGTATTTTTTAAACTTTCGCCATCTGCCCCCCTTTTCTCTGACTGAAAGTCACTCGTCAGAGTCAGACGTTCGACCATGGAAGTAAGTACTGTTGTACGTAGTACTTATTACTTCCATGCGTTCGACAAGTAAACTGACAATCATTTTGCCGACTCTTGACTTCGAGCAACACAGACTTCCTGCCGCGGGCTAGAAGGGAGTAGCCTTAGCGATATATTACGATTCAAATAGTTCTGTCTTTTTTGCGGGGGGAAATGTTCACACCAGCGCAATTCCGCATATACACATCCAAATGCAACATTTTAATGACGACACTCACACTAACAAAATTTGCACACCTCCTCAGAGTAAGAACAAACCTCAACTAGTTTTATTAAACGCATATGCCTACTTTGGCTTGTAGTTTGACAGAGGGGAACGCTGCGAATGGCTACTCCCTTTTTTAGTTGTCAAACGTTAGTCACCGAGTGACTTTCAGTTAGGGAATAGGGGGACAGAACACATATTTATTAGTATTGGGTATTTATCGCGTGTTACCTTATTATTTATTATTTCCGACGTGTCGAATGCGTAACAGCAATCGTGGTCGCGGGCTGACTGGAGTACATGTAGCTACCGTCAAGAAGTGGTGGCAGCTGCAGAAACTACCCTCACTTGGTCTTAAGAATTAGAAATGTCCGTATTCATAGTCCGACACACCGATACACGATTAGACGATAGTTGATAGTCGATCACAAGATTGCTGTAACGCATTCGAAATGTCGGGAATAATAAATAATAAGGTAACGCGCGATAAATACCCGTGACAATATTAATAAATATCTCGGATATTTACATTATGATTCCGTGTGTGACGTCACATGCTAGCTTGCTTGATCGAAAGCCAATATATAATTTATGACAGTCCGCTAAATCTACACCTGTGGTTAAATTGATATGTCTATTAGGTAATCATAATAAAACTTAAGCTCTAAGTAGTTTCTCTACTTTAGTAATTTAGACAAAAACACGGTTTCAACCTATAAACGGTTGTAAATACCTAATTTACAAACCAGTAACTGGTCCGCAAAAAGGTTAGCAATTCAAATAAAACTCTCGTAAACTACGGACACAAATAAAGGGCGGCCTTATCGCTAAATACATTCATTTAATCACATTAACCCTCCACAAGTGTCGTAAAACCATGGGCTGGTCACTATCACCACGGGCGAAGTATGTTGTACCGTCGACGACAAAAGTTGATGAATAATTTGAAGCAAAATTTATTTATTATTACATAATTCAATCGAATCAGTAGAAAACAGCGCGTATCATCATGATTTTTATGAACCATGGGATGCATCTCAGCAAGTTTATGTGTAACGAGTTTTAAACTCTATCGAATTAACTTCAAATCTGTCGCAAAATAAATAAAAAACTAGTAAAGATAGCAACATTTCATCTGCTACCTGACAGATGTCATTTACCAGAATTTTATATTTCTGATTACACCAGTCTATTTGATAATGCATGTAATACGTGCTAAAGATAAACGCAGAAACAACTTTATGAACGGATTTTGAATCCTCATTTGGAGCTAACCATATTTAACCCTGCTAGTGGCTATATGGCCGCGCGCGGGACGATTATGCCCCGTACGGTCAGTAATGACCTTGTTGTGATGTTCAAATTATGTGTCGGATTTGCGGATGTATACTTATCAGTTGGTTTTGTATGAAATACATTTTGGTTAGATTTAGGGTAAAGTGTGTCACACACGTAGCAGATGCGGTAAGATATCTGTATCTGAGCGCGTATCTGTCCATATCGCTCTCTATACTAAACTCAAGGACCAACACACACGTAGCAGATCACTTATATTTTACCGTCAAGCATCTGTAGGCACCGACATAATATCAAAAGATGGACAGATTATAACTGGGTATACAAATTGAAATACAATACAGTTTGAAGGTTTCCGCGTGAATGTATCATTTTCTTATATTATCCTAACTGCTACGTGTGTGATACCTTCAGATGCGATAAGATTTTATACGCATATAAAATATTGCCGCGTCTGCTGCGTGTGTGATGCACTTAAAACCCTAAATCTAGCCAAATGTATTTCAATAATTCGTAATTCAATCATTGACGTTGGTCTTGCGATCTGTCACGTAACTGTAGAAGAGTATCTTAGTGGGTATACGTCAAATAAATATACAAAATTAAATAATTAATTCTCACTACAAATTAATGGGAAGTACATTCCAAGGCAGTGTTAGACTATTAATAAAACTTTAACTAACAAGATTAATTTTATTCTCTTTATTCTTAGGTGCTACTATAATTCTCTACTTATGACCGCTTTTCTTCCTGTCTTGGTGTTGAATGCCTCTTGACTTTGTAAAACCCCCTCCTCATAGCCTCGTCGTCGGTCGTTTGGCGTCCCTCGGCGCTGCTCGTCGGCAAACACTATTGGTCGATCCAATCGTCTCACCTTACGACTGGTAGGTGGCGTGCGTGGTTGCATAAAATTACATCCGTCAAACAACATCCAGTATCAAATAGCTAACACTATGAATGTATATTGTGTTAAATGTTCCTAAATTACTTTTTAAAGAAACATTTTGAGACTTTTTCCGCTGTCTCTACTCAATCATCTAACTCTGCTAGTGACGATATGGCCACGCGGGACGTTGGCTTAGTAATGACCTCGTTGTGACGTTTAAATGAGATGTCGGATTTGCAAATGTGTACTAGGTTATACCAGATCGTGCTTAGAATATGCCAGCGATAAGTTGGTATTTAAGTTTTTGGGGGCATGTATACTATAATTATTGTGAAGGTGTTTGTTGTTTTGCCAGAGAGCGTAGAAACAAAGTATTACCAACCTACCTTGATATAGCTTTACCTATACATCATATTAATTCAGAGAGATTTACCTAATCTACTTATTTTTGTATTTATAAATCGAGTTTCATTTTGAAATTATAAGTAAACTTAAAATCTAAACCCTCCGTGGCGCACTGAGTGAGTAGCCGGCTGAGACGCAAGAGGTGCGGGTTCGATTCCCGCTGCGAGACAAAATGTTTGCGTGATTTGCAAATATTTTTTCCGGGTCTGGGTGTTGTGGGACCATGGTATTCGTAGTTCCTGATACCCACGACACAGGGAATCCTGGACTACGTATGTGACTTTTAGGTGTTATGTTATGAAAAAATGGCTTATTTCATGATGCTCCCACTCATGGCCAGTTACATTTTGATCGTCTCCTATTAATGGGAAAATTACAAAATAAGTTACATAATATTTTTATTCTAAATAAATACTTTTTCGTATTTTTTTTGGGTATGATTCCTTCAGTGTCCAAAATGTTATATTTAACAAAATACATTTTTTTAAACATAACTGGTTTTGTAAAGCAGTTGTTAGACTGCCTTGGATGGGAGAAATTAAATAAAGTGGAGGTTTGGTGGAGGACTTTGTCCAGCAGTTTTACTACTTATTTATTTAGTTAGACAAAACAGGTCAGGGGTAGAAACATTTATTCCAATATCGTTTAAGTTTGAGAAATAATTATGTTCTAAAATAATATATGTACATAATATTCACACTGAAATTAAATTGGACAATCAAAACAAGCTCGCGGATGCGCTCCTCTTTGCTACATAATGTAAATTTGACATTACTATTCAGAACTTGGTAAATCAGCGTGACGTGTCAAATCAGCGGGATGTGTCAATTAAACAATTGCTACTTGCTATTGAGTTTACTCCCTAATCATATTAACGTACAATTTACCTCCGAAGCCGATTCCAACGAAATATGAATTGTCAAAAGTTTTTTGTAGTATTGCCTGTATCTAACTGAATTTGTAAAATTATGATTGAAATTGTCTGATACATGGCCGTATAGTGTGTTTATACTATCTGCTTGTTTAACCTTTTCAAAGATAAGATAGATAATATAAGATAGAAGGGTAGATTATTGGCAAAGTGCACATTATACGCAAAAGGTAAGGGGCTGTTCTTTTCTTAAAAAAACAAGTCATGTTTCCTCTCTAGGAATAAAATATTTTTGATGACACCGTACGTTTTCATATCACAGAAAACAGAAAGATTATGCCCACATGAAGTTTTTAAAAACTACCGATCAATTTAAACTTTACCGTTAAGGCGCAGATCCACCGCGGCGCATGCTGTACACAAGCATTTTAGCTGCGTGGATTTATTTGTTCGACAACGTGGGTCTACGTTTCCACTGCAGTAAACACTATACACGAATACTAACCCACGACTATGTACAGCGCTAGGTAGCCGTGTACTGCATGCACAGCGTGCATGGCGTTTGACAGCGTTGAGGCTTAATAATAATAATAATATAATATATTTATTTATTCGAACAACTCAGATTCATAAATGTCAAAATCAAATAAAATTAAATGTCAAAAAAAAATTACAATACTTAAAATTACATTTCTTAAGATTATGTACCTACTGAAAGGAGATACACTACACTAGTCAGTTATAACTAATTAATGCAGTATATCTCCTTAGAGTTGGGGTTGATAAAGGCCGATACCCAGTGCCTTTGCAGACGACTGTCGTACCTGCCAGCCAGCGCCCCAAGTACACTATTGGAACTGCCCAGCATTCTGCATTTGACTGATGCTATTTTCTTGCGCATCATGGCGTAAAAGTCATTGACATGCGCATCAGCAAACATGCCTGACGCACTGCAGAATCTAGGCAGTGCCAACAACACTCTAAACATATCATTGCTATGTAAGCGCCTATTCGAGCAAGCCACGCATATATCAATGACGTCAATTGATGCGTAGCGTGTCCGTGGGTTGCAGTGGACACGATCACATACATTTTCTTGCAAAGTGAAGCTTAACACACGTGCGTAGCCTCTCCGTGCGCCGCGGTGGGTCTGCGCCTTTATAGTCAACTTTAATTGACAACAGGCTAATGCGCTTGTACCTAGTAGTGTACTTAGGTTACTAAAAAGTTGTATAGTAGGTACGGAGTGTCATGTTATGGATCTGTAAGAAACCAGTGACGTGACGATGCGACATTGTCCACGCTCTATTCACCCTAAACTCAAACCTATGCTTTTACGATAAGATCGTAAACAGCAAAGCTTACAGACCATTAATGACGTCGGATAGATCAGTGCGATAAAAACGTAGATATCGGTACATGTTAGTGACATTATTTCCTTATTTGCGTGTCGTTATGGCGCAAATATTGGTGTTTATCGAGCATCCACATGCTATCGATCTTTGTTTATACTTAGGGTGAGTTAAAAAACAACAAATGGCAATAGTATAGTTAGCCAAACATTAATTGAATTCTTCATTGATTCACCAATGTGGTGGATCAGTAACCAAAAACTATTACATTACCAATCACAAATAAAAAAAATTTGGCTAAATGCGAGTCGTACTCACGCACGAGGGGTTCCGTACCATTATCTATAAAAACGGCAAAAAAACATGTTTGTTGTATGGGAGCCCCCGTATTTTTTTTATTATTTCTTGATATAGCGGCAACAGAAATATATAATTTGTGAAAATTTTAACTGTCTAACTATCACGGTTCATAAGATTACAGCCTGGTGACAGACGGATCTATAAAAACGGCAAAAAACACGTTTTTTGTATGGTTGCCCCCTTAAATAATTATTTTTTATTCATTTTTTGATTATTTTTTGATATAGCGGCAAAAGAAATACATCATCTGTGAAAATTTCAACTGTCTAACTATCACGGTTCATGAGATACAGCCTGGTGACAGACGAACAGATGGACGGACGGACGGAGAGCGGAGCCTTAGAAATAGGGTCCGTTTTACCCTTTGGGTACGGAACCCTAAAAATTACTGTATGCCTTAGAATCCTCGTCTTGATGCCATAATTTCGACTCATTATACCCAATTTCGACTTAAGATTAATATCAAGCCACATACCTGTTACCGCAGATTTATACCAACCGATAATAAACAAGTGTAGCCGCGTCCGTATACTTCGCGCCGCAAATTCCAAATATTTATTTTTATTTACCACGGCCCAATCCCGTTTCAGGGATTCAGAGTAAGAAATAAGATTATTAAATATTTCAGGAGTAATAACTCGCACAGTTATGAAGTATATTTTATGATATAAAAAATATAATAATAAAGGAAATTGCTCATAGGAAAAGTCATGAAGAAATATTATTATTTATTATTTATACCATATCCCTTTATAAGATGAGTAGTTACTTTTTGGCATACTTTTGTACATAATTCTCTTTTCACTTATTTATCATAAATAACTTTGACTAACCGACTTCAAAAAAAGTTTCAGTATGTCAGTAGTAAACAACCATAAACCCGCGCTGCAGTCCAGCAGATCTTTATCAGCGTCAACATTTCCACCACAAATTGAAAAGTCCCAAGCAAACATTTTTAGAGTAAAGCCAAATACGTTAAAACCCGCATAGACGGAACCCACAGCCAAGTATTGCTATGCTTAGTTTACACTAAACGAGTTGCTGGCACACTCCACTGGCAAACTCGGTGTCTCACTCGACCGAATAAGTGTTCCTTTGTTTTAACAAGTCAGTTCATTCGTTCTATTGAGTGAAAGAAGCGGAAAATTTTGCTGCTTATACGCTATATTGGCTACAACCACAGACGCTGCGTCATGTATGACGACCTTCGTGGCGCAGTGGGCAAGTATCTGTCTGGGATGCAAGAGGTGTGGGTTCAATTCCCGCTGCGGGACAAATGTTTGCATGATCTGCAAATATTTGTTCCGAGTCTGGTGTTGTGGTACCATGGAACTCGTAGTTCCTGATACCCATGAGACAGGGAATCCTAGTGTTGGGTATATATTATAAATGTTATGTTGCCTATATGTTATGTATTTTATGCTATGTTAGGTCTATACAGAATGGTGCTCAAGGGAGCCTCCGCAAACTACTCGCTTGCTTCTCTACACTAAAAACAACTAGGTCATTAAGTGTAGGGCTCACATTCATTTAGTACTCAGACAAGTGCGCTGTCTCGGCCGAGTACTCGGTAGGTGTAAGCTATGCATTACGGAGTAGTAGGTACTAGCAGAGTTTTGATATTATATTTCGGGCACGTACCGATTCTGAGTAGGCCAGGCGAAATTCATAACGCAGCAATATGCGGCTATATTGAAAAATAGTTATTTAGATATGCTTAGGTATGATTTGGAAGATTATTTACTTTTTTGTTCAGTCATGGTGTGTTTCAAATATATTATTATAAAGTAGAAGAGTCCAATAAAATAAATTAAAACTTAGTGAATGGTCCACAAAGTAGCATTATGTAATTTAAGATTAAACACAAAAATATATTATGATTATGAAATTATCGTCACCTATAGCATATTTACCTATAGCTCTCAGAATTAGCATGTTGAAGTGGCAATGGGCAGGTCATGTAGCTCTAAGAACTGATAATCGTTGGGGAATAAAGGTTCTCGAGTGGCGACCACAAACCGGACGTCGCGGTAGAGAAAGGCCCTCCACTCGATGGACTAAAGACATTATAAAGGTCGTGGGGAGTCGGTGGATGGAGGCAGCTCAAGACCGTTCGTCGTAAGGGGGAGGCATATGTCAAGCAGTGGACTTCTACAGGCTGATGAAGATGATGATGATGATAGCATATTTATCAGCTACTACGTGTGTTTTAACATTTGTGTGACAGTGATAGGGACAGGTCTAAGCATTACATTACATTTATTTACACTCTTGATGACTATATTAATGATAAAGCCGCGTGGCCTGATGTCGCTCTGCCCCTCGACTGCTAAAATGGAAATTTGCAATATCTGTACTTACCTATTTACATGTTTGTATTAGATTATTATTTATAAGTGTAACAAGCGTAGCGTGTGCTGTCTTGCATATTTTTGCTGATGTTTATTTACTTTTGACTACCTTCCTAAGGTTTTTAAGTTCTCATTTACTATGTATCAGCAACTCCTTGCTCCGAGGCACCACACAGGCGCTTCTCACCTAGTGGTAAGACGGACCATTTATGTAAGCCAAGCCGAGTTTGTTGCCTGATTCTTCTAGGCTTGGTCGCGTTGGAACAGGAGTAATTTAATTTTATATAAGACGATTCAAAATGATCCTTGTGATTTCAATGAATAAAGTTCTTTTTGACTTTGACTTTGACATTTAGTACGTGCTAAGTAACGTCTATTTATCTCGGCATAAGTGTTTGTTGCACAGTTTGTGTTCAATGCGCGACACTGATCCCACCCTCTCCTCCCGCGGCCACCCCTTTTTACTGCAAGTGGCAAGTTTGATTACCTGAATTGATTTTAAGTGGTAATCCCTGCTCATTACAATAGTATTACATATTTAGCAACTTCCTAGAAAGCACTCATTGCCTTGCGTCCTTGCCACCCTGGGACATAGATAAGAAACCTCATGAGCCTGTAATTCCACTGACGGCACCCCATACCTTTCAAACCGGAACACAGCAAAGTGGCACATTCTGCTTGGCAGAAAAATTTACATTACAACACTGTCTCGGACGAACTCTTTGACAAGGAGCCACACATAATATGTTTATGTTATGTGTATGTTTATGTTATGTGTTCTCGTAATCAGCGACGACGAATGGTTTCGAGCTGCCTTCATTAAACCAACCTCAAAATGATTTGACGACCTCTGTTGCGCGGCGGGCAAGTAGTCGGCTAAGATGCGAGAGGTTGCGGGTTCAATACAATGTGGAATAAATGTTTATGCGTGATCTGCAAATATTTGTTCCGGGTCTGGGTGTTATGGTACCATGGTACTCTTAGTTCCTGATACCCACGACACAGGGAATCTATGACTACGTATGTGACTGTAGGGTGTTATGTTATTTTATAGAAATACAAACACAAATTACATTATTTTTCCGAAGCTTTTTTAATTTGATTCTTTCGTTGTTTCAGATAGTGTATAAATTCAAATGTGCAAATGTAGAAATGTGACTTTAAAAGTAAGAATGAGTCCTAAAGCAAAACGGCGGCTGCCGACGGTTCGGGAGGAACCTAAAAGCAGCAGTGACGTCATGATTTACATCATGGTCACAACTACCGCAGTTCTAAGTTACATCAACAGTTTGAGTGGTGACTTTGTCCACGATGACATACCGGCTATTGTGACAAATGGTGATGTTGTCGGGACCAATTCGTTGAAGGAATTGTTCTTGAATGACTTCTGGGGCACGCCAATGGTGGATGCGAACAGCCATAAGTCATATCGGCCGTTGACTACGCTTTCTTTTAGGTAAGTGGTAAAATAAGCTTAGTTAAGGTATTTACACATAAACCTCGTGAGGGCGCTACAATGTTATTTTTTCTTTTTTTTTATGCTACTTGGCAAGCAGACAAGCTTACGGCCCACCAGATGGAAAGCAGTTACCGTAGCCTATGAACGCCTGTAACACCAGAGACATCACACGCGCGCTGCCGACCCTGAGACATAAAAATGAAAAGTCTCATGTGCCTGTAATTTCACCGGCACCCGTACCCTTCAAACCGAAACACAGCAATGCGAACACTACTGCTTGGCGGCAGAAATAGGTATGGTGGTAGTACTTCCCCGGACGAAATCTTTCACAAGAAGTTATACTACTAACAAAATTACTATTATTTGATTAGATTACATTTTTAAATTGTATGCATGCATTACTATTTATTATTACTAACTATATATAATTAAATCTGGTGTACATGTTGATTTAGTAAGTACATAAAATCATTCAAACTAAGTAGGTCAACAGACAAAATGTTAAAAACAATGGCAGGGCAATTTTATGAAAGAAAAAATATCCGTTGACAAACCAAAACAATTTTTGCGAAAAAAAAAATTATTTGTGAATCAATTCAATTTTTTTTTTAATTTTGGTTCTTCGATGCTTTACCTGTATAACTTTTTATTTAGTCTGTTTACATGAGAAGTGTGGTTATTATTATTTATTATTTAAAATGGTTATAATTATAAGGTTCTTTCATTAGTAGTACTTATCTATAATTTGATAAAAGGTATCTGATGTTTCCTATCTATATTTCTTATCTTCATTTTGTAAAAACGGGAAATATATATATGATATATTATTATATTATTATATATTTTATTATATTTCTTATTTCTTCGATGTCTCCAAACTTACAGTCGAAGCAATTTTTGTAATTGAATTTTGTAACGCTCGTTCTAAGATAATTTACGCCCATACACAGTGCGACCACGTCTCAAAGAATTGTGCAACAGGTACGGCTTGGAAATTTTGCCAATGACAATGGCAATGTAATTTTTTAATGATTTCTACTGCTTAAAAAAAAAAAAGCTTTATTTTCCTATACACTAAAATACAAAATATTTAAAAATAAAAATTGAAAAGTAAAATAAATGTAAAAAGTAACTTAATTAAAAATATATATATCAATCTTATAGTGTGTACGGACCACCTGTGGCGGTGAAAGCCTCCTCCAATTGCTTCCATTCCTCTCTTTCCCTTGCTAATCTTGGCCAGAGTTTTCTTTCCAGTGTTAGGTTTAAAGAATTTTCTTTCTCATAAAAACTAAATAGTAATACTAATATTATGTTAATGTTCTTTGGCCTCTGAAGCCTTAGATAAAATTTGATGTGTTAATATAGGTTCCTCGCCGTGTGTATCCAATAAAATGTATCACAACATTTGAACGCGTTCCAACACAGATTCTGACGCGTTGCCAATATCCAGACCCTTTCGCTAGAACAGTGTTAATTTTTCCAGTAACCAAGTTTTGTGCAAAGTAAAATCTAAAAATCCTTTTACGTTTTCAGCAAAATATTATCCTTTTAGTATCTAATCAAGGAGAATATTTTCTAAAGAAATTTCAACATTTTTCTTTTCAGAAACAGGTAAAATCCATCAAATTGAAACGAGGTCAAACCTTTTAAAGGCTTTCCTATTTGTGATATACCGGCTGGAATACCAAGCGATAATATTGGCGATGATTCCGTCTATATTTATAGCTGTATGTAAGATCGCATGCGATATCATAAAATTAAAATAAAACCGCCCAAGTGCTAGTCGGACTCGCGCACGAAGGGTTCCGTACCATTATCTATTAAAACGGCAAAAAATAACGTTTGTTGTATGGGAGCTCCCCTAAATATTTATTTTATTCTGTTTTTTAGTATTTGTTGTTATAGCGGCAACAGAAATACATCATCTGTGAAAATTT
Organism: Epirrita christyi; assembly: GCA_951392215.1. NCBI lineage: Eukaryota > Metazoa > Arthropoda > Insecta > Lepidoptera > Geometridae > Epirrita > Epirrita christyi. The sequence continues at coordinate 16,033,177 of OX595838.1, read as the reverse complement.
AAACTGTCTAACTATCACGCTTCATGAGATACAGCCTGGTGACAGACAAACGGACGGACGGACAGCGGATCCTTAGTAATTGGGTCCGTTTTACCCTTTGGGAACGGAACCCTATAAACAGTCAAGAGCGAGTTGGACTGGCGTGGAGAGGGTTCCGTACATGTAGGCAAACGTAGTAACCAATAAACCAATTAAACTTATCAGTCAATCAACGCATTTTATACGCACTTCCAGTCGTGGTGTATCCGGCCTAAGACCCCTCCAAACCCTCCCGTAGATGTAGTAAAAGCCTTAGTAAGGAATTACACCAGGGGATGGGTAGCAGCACCCACCTGAGTACTTAACACGAAACTGCGATCACCAATCCGTCTGTCAAGCGTTGTGATTATTGTTCATTCTAAGCAATGGACATATGGGGTGGCTTCGTCCAGCAGTCGACGCCTAAAGGCTGTTGAAGAAGATAATTTTCAAGATGACACCTTCAACCGTTCCTGAGAAAATGGACAGACGGACAACAAAGTGATCATAGTGAACAAAGTGGACCCGTTTTTCCTGTTGCAGTACGGGACCCTACAAAAGACAAAAAAAAGAATCAGAGATTAATAATTGGTCTAGAATAGGCATTCAGGGCATTTACTTAAACCCAACCCTGGGGATGCAAACTTATGCTTGCATGGCAATTGGTTCTACTTAGCCTTCTAAGCTACATAGATAAAGGAATGTAAAAATAGAGGTCTATTCAAAAATAGCTCCATCTCCCCTGCAACCTATTAACTATATCACTTCCCTATCTCCCCTATGTCATTCCGCACAAGCGAAAAATGGTCATAAATACACATTTTGTTAAAGTGCGAACTCGCGGGAGATAACCGCCGTTCAACGTCACGTTATCGTGTAATTTATTAGTGCGGTGTTGTGCAGGTATGTGCGACTATGGAGAAAATGGTCAAAATTGGCAGAGAGAGCAGAATCTTATACTATTGCTGGAATAATTCGAATAGTGTTTGAAATGCTCAACGTAGATCGAAGGATATCCACAGGGGCCGAAGTCTGAGTTTTAACATGGTCGTGTGGTCGTCCACTCGATGGACTAAAGACATAGGTGCAATGCCTACCCTCTTATTCATAATCAGTTTTCAAACCTTTGGTGTCTATAACTTTTCATTTAAAAAACCGACTTCCGCCATAGTATTTGACAAAATATTTGGATGAAAAAAAAATGATGAAAGAACCATAGTGGTGAAAGGATTATTATACTTTTTGAATGCAAATGCTTGGTTTGTTGCTGAAAATATCAAAATCGCCATATGTATGCCTACAATATTTGAGGAGTTCCCTCAATTCCTCATGGATCCCATCATCAGAACTGGATTTTGAAAAAAATGGGACCAATCTGGAAGTATATCTATACAAATAAAAAAGAATTTTCCAAATCGGTTCATAAACGCCGGAGATATGCGGTAACAAACATTAAAAAAAAAAAAAAAAAAAAAAATACAACCGAATTGAGAACCTCCTCCTTTTTTGGGAAGTCGATTTAGTTTGAAATTTCCTTGAAATTCTTCCTCTCTTTCATAATATCACCTGTCTGGAGGCTTTACTGGGAGAATTCCAAGAATTTTCATTATTATATTCCTATGAATAAAATTCTAAGTCAAACCAACTAGGTACTTAGTCGTTAGCGTTTTTGCACAACTCCAAAAGATTTTCCTAATTTCCTTTGCCACATAACGACAGAAAGTGAATAGAATCTGTTTACACGAGGACGCTTTTTACGAAAGCCAATAGTTGACCCGTTGTCGGTTTTTTGAGGAGACCGCTAACGTTAAAAAAGGGTACCGTAATCTTATTTTCACATAAACACGAACATTTCCTTACGTATGATAGTGAGGCGAGACGAAATGTCGGGGCGTATGGTTACACAACATTTTGTCGCTATATTGTCATTGATAAGTGCCGGAGAAATGTGCTTGTGAAGTTTTATGCTTACGCTTGTGAGGTTTTGGAGGAAGCTGTGGACAATTTCGTGGTGCTTCGCTTTTTTCAGGAAATTAATAGATTGCGATAGATAAGAAGGCTTGTGTCTCAGCAGGCATGTTTGTATATCTGATGGGCATGTAGTTCAATAATTATCTATGACGGAATGGAAGTAGTATTTAAGGATGTTTGTATCAATCTGTATATAACGAATAATCTATCTTCAAAAGGCATGATGGTGAAATGGCAATGAGCAGGCCATATAGCTTGCAGAACCACCAACCGTTAAGGAATAAAGGTTCTCGAGTGGCGACCACGACCCGGACTTTGCAGTGTAGGAAAGCCTCGTAGGACCCACGAGATATTAAAGGTCGTAGGGAGTCGGTGGGTAGATGCGGCTCAAGACCGGCCGTCAAAGCATTCTATGTAGGAGGTGTATATCCGTCAGTGTACTTCATCAGGTTGATAATGATGATAATAATGATAATAATGATAATGTAATGGCATGATTTAAATGCCGTTTATAGAAATAAAAATTATGACTTCAGATTGAGTCATTAGGTAGGTAGTTTTTATTGCAATAGATCACATAAAGACGCTGCAATAGAGAATACAATGTCTTAGATTATGGTTTTTAATTGAATAACTCATTTTGTAAAAACGGGAAATTTTCACGTACCGATATGTTGGTGGAAGCACCAACAGGTTTCGACCCTAATCGAGGGTCTTCATCAGGTTGGGTATAATTACCAATAATGATATAATTCACGAAAGTTACTTAGTAGAATGAATAACTTTTGTGTTTAGCATGGTTTTGGTTTGTGAACTGAGTTTAAAGTATATTTCCATCTCCGATAATTTACCTTTCAAACGGCGTGAGAGATAAAAGGCATTTCATTTACTGCTCAACCCTTCAGTCGTTACACGAAAACGAGTGTAAATGGGGCTTCAATCCGAATTCAAATTTATAAAATCAGTGCGCCTACCATTGTACAAATCTCGATAGTGACTTCCGTATATCTCGATATAAATAATAACCAACGTCTATCTATGTGTATACTGTATAGGCACGAATGATTCAAGTTCTACTAACCGGATTCCAATGCGGTTTTAACTATCGCGTAGGGTTTTTATCGCGAATTTTTGGAATATTTGTGTAAGTTCTTAGTAACCACCATGTTACCATAGGTTCAGATATGAGATAATGCTTTTCTAATCATAAATTAACGCTGTCTTGTTGTATGTTTTTGTTATGTATGTTTTTGTCAAACAGTTTCCAGAGTTTTTCCCTCAAAATTGTTCACGGCGTGCCGTGAAACTACCAGGTTTTATACTGTACCTACATTCTAAGCAAATAAATAATTCATTCATTCATTCATTCATAAATAATAGGCCTGCAATGTGGATTACGGCTCATTCACTCTCGCCAATCTAGACCGTACTGGGGGACATTTACTAAGGTAGGGTAAGGTAATAATAATCATAAGTTTATTTTGACTCAATCAAGTAAATATAAGTGACATTAAGAGCTAATACTAAAAACTGATATTAAGAACTAATACTAAAAACTTATGTAACAAATAAGCCATGTTTTCAAGTACATCTAGGTCCATACATAACAGATAGGGTGCACTAGTGAGGTATTTTATTTACTTTGTTAGCTTTGTTAATGGGGGTGTGCTGAGAACCTAGGACTTGATTATCTGTATCCCGGGTCCCACCGCCCTCCAATGGAGAATGCTTAGTTTAGTGAAAGGTTTACAATGTGACGTAGTTACGTGTGTAGCTTTGTATATGACGTGATTTTCTGTATGAGTTTTAGTGTTTGTTCTGAACTGTTAGTAGATTATGTGTGTTACGCTCGTGTTTGTGTAAGGATAGTTGGGAACTATGTTTTTCTAGAATTTATAAGACGAGATCCGTGTCATCTTAAGATAGATATTGTAGCCATATTCTTACTTGATGCTTACAGTTGTTCAGATTTAGGGTTTGAATGGTTTTTTTTATTATTTAGTTAAAAATCAAACTGATGTTGCAAGAATATTGTGCTACATAATATATTTGAAATATGATATCTTCTACGCGTATGTTATGGTTTTTTTGTAAATTCTTAAATTGGGATTTAGTATGCATAGTTGACGAAATAATGTACTTGACAAGATTTATAAAATTCTTTTGTTGGATGTTGGTATCTTTTACAGGTCATTGTTTTTAGCACAGACCTCAAAGCTCTTTAGGCAATCATGCGGCTTTTGTAGGTGCCACCCCATGCAGGTATACAGTATGTTAGGACTGACTGGCATAATGCTATGTAAGCAGAGGTAAGAAGACCTCAGTCCATTACATGTCTAAATTTTTTAAATACATGTTATCGAAAGTTTTGGTTAAGTCCAGAAAGACGCCAATGCATTTTCTCTTCTCGCCGTAGACCTCTGTTTGGCTGAGACTCATAGCTACATCTTCTGTTGATCTGCCAGCTCTAAAGTCACATTGCTCATTTGCAAAAAGGTTGTGCGCATTTAGAAAAGATAGCAGCCTAGAGGTTAGCAGCGTTTAGTAGCATTCAGTGTGGCAATCTCTTTAACTTATTATTATTATTATTATTTCACTAATTTATTTTAAATCTCGTTAAAAAAAATACATTTTTTACTATGAAGTACTATCTATAAAAACATAATAGAATAAAAAACATTATAGTCAAAAATATAAATCAAAACGGACAACCTCCGGTCGCGGAGCAAGGCCCAAGCGGTTGGAGGCTAGGGCTGCAGAGAGAGGAACCTCCTGACTATGCGAGCCGAGTCCAGGAGTACAGCCTTCTGAATCTGACCCTTGATCCAACCATTTAGTGAGAGCCTCTTAAGGTGTTGGTCAAGGCTCTTCGCTATCAGTCCATTCACTGAAACAACTATCGGGACGATAATCGTTGAATCCACATCCACATGGCGGTAATCTCGTGGGCCAAGTCAAGGTACTTGCTTATTATTAATTAATTAATAACTTTTTTGCGCTATCTCACTGTGGGTACATCTCATGCTTTATTTATAATCAAAGCAGTGTCTAGTTAAAAACGTCTTATAGTAAGAGCTTTTGCTATAAATCCCCCGCGTTCACACTTCGCAGTACTAATTCATCACTTGGACTTTATGGCGTAATAAACGACAAAGATTAATATCTGTAATTTATACGCAGAAGCGAAGCGGAAGGCATTTCCTTAATTGGGTTGGTTAGCATCATTGAAGGGGTAGAGCTACAAAGACGTGATGTCAAGACAAGTTTTGATTTTTAGGAGAACTAGATGACTAACCCACGCAATACAAAGTTTGTACCTAAATTGGTTAATTGTTAATTAATCCAAGTGAATAAAATTTGAAAGCCCTGACGCTAGTAGAAAAGTCCAAAATGTATGAGATTGACGTAAGCTATCGATATGTCACGTGGTCTTTTGTATAGCATTACTACTGTAGAAATAGAGTCGCTTCGAAGCGAATACCGTTTTTTAACCGACTTCCCAAAAAAGGAGGAGGTTCTCAATTCGGTTTTTTTTTTTTTTTTTTTTTTTTTTTTTTTATTGTTTGTTACCGCATATCTCCGGCGTTTATGAACCGATTTGGAAAATTCTTTTTTTATTTGGATAGATATACTTCCAGATTGGTCCCATTTTTTCAAAATCCAGTTCTGATGATGGGATCCATGAGGAATTGAGGGAACTCCTCAAATATTGTAGGCATACATATGGCGATTTTGATATTTTCAGCAACAAACCAAGCATTTGCATTCAAAAAGTATAATAATCCTTTCACCACTATGGTTCTTTCATCATTTTTTTTTTCATCCAAATATTTTGTCAAATACTATGGCGGAAGTCGGTTTTTTAAATGAAAAGTTACCTAGAAATGAATCTTTTATCCTATGTTTAAAAACATAGGATAAAAGATTTACATATATTGTCGTCCTTGAGCCCATATAATTTTAAAACTATGCAATTTAATTGGAAACTGACAAACAGCAGGTCTTGTATTAGTCTCTTGATCGTGTCTACAAGAACTAATAAAATTTGATTTAGTAGATAATACCCCAAATAAAAGGAAACTTGCCAACATGCCAACCGAAAATCGAAAATCACAGCCACGTATTATAGTAATTATCTAGATCCGTCTGGACCCACTGTTGGGTATATCCTCTTTAATATTATACCCAATTTTTCCGGTCCTTTGCATATATCATCCAATTATACCAGCCAGGTATCATCAGATCCTATTAATCTCTTTATCTCTACACTGGATATAATAAAATTGAAAATGTACTCGTTTGAATCCTATTCGTGAATTCTGCCGACACTACCCTTCCTCATCCATCTTTCCCGTCTCATCCAGCACAGCCTTGAGTAACTTATAAAGCCTTATATCTGGATCTCGGTAATCCTATATTGCGGAGGCGAGACTGAGAATAAAACTTGGTTAACCTGCACTTATTTTACGGTTACCGCACGTTGTAACTTTGTCGTACTTGAGCTCGCAGCAAAACTCTGTGGTCTGTTCCAAACCTGCAGCGGCGTGCATTTGTAAACCAAAGTTAATTTAATGTTGTATGTTGTTTTAGATGTGGCTTGCTTGTAACAGTCGAATTAAAAATTAAATAGGTATAAGGGCAAGATAAATAAATGAATCGAAACTAATATCTGTCAATCATCATGTACATCATCATCATGAGCTGATTGATCCTCAGATCTCCGAAATTATCATCATCATGATCATCATCATCAGCCTGTACAAGTCCACTGCTGGACTTAGGCCTCCCCCTTAAAATACCATGACAAATGGTCTTGAGCTGCTTCCATCTGCCGACTTCCTGCGACGTTTATAATGTCTTTAGCCCATCGAGCGGAGGGCTTTCCTTTACCGCGTCATCCGGTTTGTGGTCGCCACTCGAGAACCTTTATTCCCTTACAGTTATCAGCTCTTCGAGCTATATGATCTGCCCATTGCCACTTCAATTTGCTAATTCTGAGAGCTATGTCGGTGACCTTGGTTCTGTCAATTACAAGTCAATTAAAATGTCCAAACATTATTGTTCTGAGGTCTAATCGATGCATCCATGCTGCTCGTTGCTGGTACCTGGTACCAATTTTGTTTTCTTGACAGGTTGAGTTGTCGACTAATTCGGAATATACTGCAAACACCCAACCTGACGTTACGCCGTGTTCACGTGAGACGTGCCTACTACAGACACCCGTTAACATGTTGGGCCAGTATACGTACGCCTCCATAGAAACTGGTACTTCAGAAAACATGAACACGTCGGAATGTCAAATCGGGCGTTTGCAGTATATCTCTAGCATTATAAGCGATAGCATGAGCTAGATTAGTTTATTTATCTCGTCCAGAATCTCTTTGCTGGTGAGATTTGTAAGCCCAAGCTTTTCTAAAATTCCGCCACAGATTCAGAACAGGGTGTAGAGGCAGACGTTTTCATAAAAAAATTCCGTCGTAAAAATAAAGCTATGCTAACCGAAATGCCTACGCAAGAATCCGCAAGAACCGCTTCGTCCACATTGTGGGTTTAGTGTAATAACAGAAACATTCTTTAGGGAAAATATTTTATTTAGTGGGTCCCTGCTTCCTAAGCAGGGTCAGGACAGCAATAAAAATATTATATACGAAAGTGCTCGGACTCAAGCTAAGAGAAAGTAACGATAGTTCTTTTAAAATGTAATCGAGTATACTTACTTTAACGTGTTGTAGGTAGGTATATAGTATTCCTTTTTGATGCGACCTGACGTAGCTCTGAGATCCGGAGACAAGTTAATGTTTGGAGTAAATAAGTTTTTTGAAAAAATACATTATTTTTCAAATCAAGTTCTTATTTTAGATTGATTTATTTTAGAAGACATACTTTAAACATAATTTTCAAGGCAATATTCCAATTGATGATGATGATCAAAATAATAAATAAAATAAAATATTTGGAACCGTGAGTTAAAAAAACACAGCCAGACTGCTAAGTAAAGCTTAATAATAATGTATTCCACCATTTGTTTAAAGTGTATTGTTTTAAGGTCCACCTTTCGTCCAAGATTCATGCCAAAATAATAAAAAAAAAAGCTGTGAAAATATCAATTGTGTCGTGATTATTTAATTTTGGTGGTTTGTGTTAAAATAATAATCGGTTATTATTAAAAATTTCTCATTCATTATTCTGACCGTGACATAATTATATAGACGGGGTACTAATAGTAACTTACTTTATCAGCGCAGCAATTGAACAGCGTTATCATGAAAATGGTAAAACTAGGATCATAATCTCATAAACAAATTTTGTTTTACTAGGTAATATTGATTCAAACTCAAATTATAAAATACAACTAAAATCGCTCTGTTTTTTTACTTGAACCACTTCACGTGTAACATATTGAAACCTTCCATTTTACGTATTGGTGAAGCGATGTCTTCTTGTATTTTCAATTCTAATAATCTCAGTTATGGTACTTTTATATTTCATTGCACGTTATCAGCCGATAGAAGCCCATTATTGGGCATGGACCTCTCCCATAGAATACCACGATAAGCTGCCCTGAGCTGCCTTCATCCACAGAAATATTGTGACCTTGAAAATGTCGTTGATCTATCGAAATGGTGGTCTTCTTACACTGCGTCGTCTGGTTCGAAGTCGCCACTCTAGAATCTTTATTCTCCATTGGTTGTCAGTTCTGCGAGATGTACCTGCGGCTTACCCATTGCCACTTCAACTTGCTAATTCTGAGAGCTATGTCAGTGATCTTGGTTCTCCTCATTTAAGATAGATTTTATAACGTTGTGAAACTCCGAGCATAGGTCTCACAATAGCCTGCTGCTACTATGAGCTTGTGTTTGAAGCCAATAGTTAGAACCACTGCTGATTCAAGTGTATCCTCTTATCCATCATATCGAGAAAAACTGTCAAATGCAACATACATACGCATTAGGTTTATCATCACCCTGGTTCTTTCGTAGGTTAGTAAGTTGCATGTGCCATCAATGCCATGACATCATCATGCATGACAGGGTAGGGGAGTTCCATAATCTCCACGCTTGGTATAGGTGGATTGGCTATCGCAGTATAGGTGGTAGCACTTAGGTAGATGTGCTGCTGTCCTTTCCACATCATTCACGGGAGGAGAGGTTCTATTCTAGGTCAGACAAATCATGGCACGATAATAGCTTTTTAGTCAAATATTTATTTGATATTTTGAGTAAATTATGAAACAGGCCAGGCCCAACTCATGTTAAGCGGTAATCTCAGTCTTTTACAAATGTAACAACTTTAAGGTTGAAAAGCATATCTGTAGAAGTATAACTTAAGAAACATAATACAATAAAGTACACAGAACTTTAAAATAAATTCCGTACAAGCCAAGAAAGCTATAACCAATGAGCCGCGGTCCCGCAAGACATGAATACAATAAAATACCATACTTAGTACACTTATTCTTTCCTTTTTATTATTCTAGGTAGTTTTAATGTCTAGAATATACGGTAATCTGGGGACTAGAGATATAAATAATGTATGCAAAAGATTCTTATGTGCGCTACCTAATATTTTAACTCAATTACATTAGTTTCTGGACTAAGAACAGAACCCTCCATCTCCTCCTGTAGATGTGGAAAAAGCCTTACTAAGGGATTTAGCTAGAGGATGGGCAGCAATATCCACCTGACATCACCAATCTGCCTGCCAATCGTGGTGATTATGGCACATCTCGCCATTGTATTCAATGTCTATTCATATCAAATGGTCTCGTTCAGCAATGGGCGTAAACAGGCTGGTGATGATGATGATTAGATCTATATATAATATAAGAGGATTTCAGTGCATAAGGAGCTTCTACGTGCTGACAGTGAAATTGGTTTTGCAAACGTTGAAGGCACTGCAGCAATAGATAGTTGGCGCATCCGCCTATCTTTTACAATATTATATAATACCAACATTAAAGTAACTCATACTTATTTAGAAGTCTTCGTATTTCCTGGTACCCAAGAGGATAACCGAGATAATAATTTCAAGAGTGTTGTATAGTCATTTTACTTATCATTCTGACCCTACATCCTTGATTTTAGTCTTTTCTCTTCTATCATCATCGTCATCATCATCATCATCAGCCTGTAGAAGTCCACTGCTGGACATAGGCCTCCCCCTTAGAATACCATGACGAACGGTCTTGAGCCGCCTCCATCCACCGACTCTTCTATAACCTCCATGAAATCTAAGATGTAATGCTGCTTTTGTAGAAGCCTGGAGTTCTTAAGTACACCCAAGTATCTACTTACACGTTGAATAACTTATACTTATGGCAAAGTCATAATTTAAGACAGCAAGCTCCTTGGGTTACCACATATTGAAGCATAAATAATGTACACTCAAAGTTAGCTGGAAAACGAGATCAGCTGTAAAACTTGAGCTTTGCTTGAGATTAACATGGAGTTTATGTTGTTCTTGGATATTAAAGGCTTATGAAGTTAAGGGGCTTTATATATGAGTATCCGAAACTATTACCTACGTGAATAGTGGAGAGTAGTGGACTTTGATGCAGTCCACCCGAGGAAATTAAATGACTCAACAATGCATTAGGAATTATTATATTATGTGTGAGGTGGGACGCGGAGAGAGTGGCGTGAATCACACTCACCCTGATAAAAACCCTCGATTAGGGTCGAAACCTGTTGGTGCTTCCACCAAGATAACGTTACGTGAAAATTTCCCGTTTTACAAAATAAATGATATAATTCACGGTAAAATAAATGATACATTTATCATATCATACCAACAGCCGTTGGAAATTAAAGATTCTCGAGTAGCGACCACGAACCGACTTATGCGACGCAGTGTAGGATGAGACAACACTCGGTGGAATGCTGACATTGTAAAGGTCACGGGGAATCCGTGGATGGAAGCGGCTCAAGCCCTATAGATGGCTTATTTCTCTACAAAGTTCTTTTATGGGGTAGCAAAATTATTTGTCAGACATTTTCATCATAGAAAAATACAAATGTATTGTACTTTCATTCATCAAATATTAATTCAAGCATTAAAAAATCCACGTTATATTGCGTACATCACAAACAAAATGCAAACGATCTCGATGATTTATTCATCAAAGTTGACTTATGTTTATTTAAACTCAACTTGGCGGAGTTCTAATAAATAAAACGAACGCAACTCAAATATTTGGCATTGCATGGCGGGAAGCTATTACGCTCAGTAATGTACTGGTAAGAATATATAAGGATGTAAAACATTGCTGGAATAACTCTATAGATTACAGATTCGTGTGTTTGTTATGAACACATACTTAAAACTGTGAAGTTTCGTATCTTCTTAACCAAAGCTCCGATTTCAACGATGGGTTTTGCTTTTGAACATAATTAGTGCCCACGAAAAACTTCTTAGTATTGACTCAAAAATGAGCCAAAAGCGAATTTGAAGTAGAATGAAAAGTTTTCTGACAGCTGAAAGAAAATAGTTCTCAATCCATGCATAGATGGCGCAGTCCAGATACGGTTGTCTAAATTTTGTCGGTTAGCCACCAACTGTCAGTGTCACTGACTTCACTCGCTCATGCTGTATGTTGGTGAAGTAAAGTATCTACGTAAAGTTTTTGTTGAAATTCTGATATATTTGTTAAATGTTACGTTATTGTTATAATTATTTGTTGTTATTGTTGTAGCCAGACCAAGTTGACCGGTCTATAGTAGACTTGAAAAACGAGCTTCGCAATTGCAACGAGAAACTTGGAGGAAAAAAAGCCGCCTGCGTCCACCGACTTCCTGCGATGTTATAATGTCTTTATTCGATCGAGTGGAGGGCCTTCCTCTATCGCGTTGTCCGGTTTGTAGTCGCCACTCGAGAACCTTTATTTCCCAACGACTATTGCAAATCGAATTATTTGCTTCTATTTTTCCATGAGCTAATCCAAACCAAAAAATATGAAATATAGAATTCACATATTATATCCGATGACACTTCCATTTTGTTGATATCTGTTTCCTGTAATAAGATTTGTTCGCTCTGGCACGGCGTGGTACGGCGCTCAAAATAATAATTACATTGATGAACTTTGAAATATGATTTTTTGTAAAATACTGACGATGTTAATGTTACTGAAAAATACTGATTGATTTAGTTTAGTGATTGTGTTATTTCTCTAGAGCTCTAACATCCTACCAAGTATTAGTACATTTTTTATAATAGCATAGTAAATTCTTCGAAATTTTGTAAAAATCAAGTAAACATGACTTTTTTACTAAAGTAACTTTCGTGAATTATATCATTCATTTTGTAAAAACGGGAAATTTTCACGTACCGATATGTTGGTGGAAGCACCAACAGGTTTCGACCCTAATCGAGGGTCTTCATCAGGGTGGGTATAGGATCCGCGCTACACTCCCTCCGCGTCCTTCCTCGCACTGCGTCTCTGAGCTCGCTCCTCTCGGCTCGTCCGGCGCGGGGGTGGGGGGAGTGCTTGTCTCCGCGTCATTACACGTTCTTCGGTGACGTCCTTCCGGTCGGGTTGCGGTGCTCCATCGTCGTCGCTGCCACTCCCGTCGCAACCATCGGGCGCGCCAGGAGCGGCCAGACAGGCTACACTAACAGTGTCTCTATCAGGCTCAAACACTTCACTGTCGTACGTCCCATAAAGACAGGATTTCCAAGCGTGTGGTAGAGCCCATCCTCTATCCCTGTTGAAATTAGGCAGTCGACTAATCTCGATAGCCTCTCGGATCTTACGAGGAACGAAAAACTTTTCCCTGGACAAGACCCTGGCCTTATCAAAACGGATGTAGTGCGACGTACCAGAGGTTAATGAGTGCTCCGCCAACGCTGAACTATTTATGTCCACATTCTTCATGGCGCGTATATGTTCAGTGAGCCTGGTAGAGACATTCCAACCTGTTTGAAACCTGTTGGTGCTTCCACCAACATATCGGTACGTGAAAATTTCCCGTTTTTACAAAATGAAACATGACTTTGTTAATCATACAAGTTAATTTTACAAAAATATTGATACCCCGAGTATTTTCAGTGTTCCGTTAAAATTGTATAAATGGAAAACTTATTGGAACACATCCTTACACCCTAGATCCAATTCATCATGTGCTGGTTACCATCAGACCCTGAATTCTGCGGGAAAAAGTTTTTTTTAAATATTAATTATCCACCTGATGGAAAGCAGTTGTCGTAGCCTATGGACGCCTGCAACACCAGAAGCATCACACGCGCGCTGCTAACCTTAAGATATAAAGATGAAAGTCTCATGTGATTGTAATTTCACCGGCACCCGTACCCTTCAAACCGAACAGCAATGCGAACCCTACTGCTTGGTGGCAGAAATAGGTATGGTGGTAGTATTTCCCAGGACTAAAACTTTTACAAGAAGTTCTACCACTCAGCATTAGTAGTACCTTAGATCCTGTTCATTCTATGCTGGTGATTATCAGACCCTGGAACCTTAACGTAAAAGATATATCATGTTGTTTCAATTTAATATTTGAGCTCAAACTTGAAGATTTTGGTTCAGTAGTACGTACCCTAGATATAAAATGTTCGGTAACACAAACTATGTCCTACTGCTTGTCCTATTTACAAATTGCATCGAATTCCACGTCGAATTTCAATTATAAATATGCTATAATGCGTTGTCGTATGATTCAATGTGGCTCTTTTTGCTTGACACCAACATTAAACACCCTCTTTTATCCCTTGGGGGGTTAAATTTCTTAAAATCCTTTCTTAGACCTAGAAACCTATGTTAGTAGGTAATATAATTTCGGAGATCTGAGGTTTAATCAGCCCTTCTTCGGTCGCTTATACATATTAAAAGATATGGGTTTTACCGACGGTATCCAGAATATTATTGACGAGCATTACGTGATTAAAATTGATAGCACAAACATCTGTCTGTAGGCTTTTAATATTTAAGACCTCATAATGAATGCAGTGGGAAGGATATCATTAAAATAATGACGATGTACCTCCGACCAGTTATAGTCCTTACTGACGTTGGAAAAAAGGTTAAATACGCCATAGTAGTGAAGTTAAGGAATGGATATATTAGTGTGAATATAAATATTATAAAGCATGTTGAATGAATGTCTGCTAGCTAGATACAAACACACGTCCTTTTTCCCTGAAGGGGTAGGCCTTAAAGGGCCTCTTTTCGCTTTGGGTCACAAAATCGCGGGAGTTTAGAAGTACCCTGTTAGTAGCCCATCGCCGCCATTGCTTTCCCACGACCAGCCTGGTAGTGATAATAGTAGATTATGCACTAAGGGAATAAAGCAGTGTCTTATGTCGCGGGCGGCGCATATTAAACCCTGAGCGTAATGAGGGACTCTAAAGTTAACTCCTGAGTGTAGCGAGGGAGTTATATAGAGTCCTGAGTGAAGCGAGGGGTTCAAGCTGCCCAAGACGAAGACAGGCTTTATTCCAGAGGTCCATACTCTACTTTTCACACTTTCTGCGAGACAGTAAAAAGCCAAAATCAAAACAAGCTTTTGATTTTTGCGGTATTATCAATAATCTCTAAAGCATCTGTTTTGATAAACTTTGGAGTAAAATCACTATCGTCTGTAATTTTTTATCAACATGAATATTGCAATAAAATTTACTGAAAATCACAGCACCAAACACGCGCACAGCGCAAAAATATCATGTGAAAATAATCTTTGTTTCACATTCTTTGTAAACGCACCTTTTTATTTTTTTTGAGTTCTGCTTATGGTGGCTAGTTCGATTTTCGAACAAACCTCTTTACAATACCATATGGGCATTTTTTTACTTACGAGTTTTCCATGAGTCTCCACACGAATTTGACGTTCCAAATTCAAATCACTTTAATCCCTAGGGAGTTTCATACAACTTGATATCCCTAGAGAGACAATGCTTTACTTTACGTTGAGGTTGCATGATTTGTAATTGGACATTGTCGAGCAGGTGGTGTGAAAAGATAGTAATATCTATATGTACCTGGTTGTTAGTAAGGTTATAATAAATTTTCCTAATCTCACTACCCGACTCTTAGTCTAAGTTGTTACTTACGAAATTTACGCACCCAATTTGTAAATTGTAAGTGTTTTCTTGACAGTTTTTAGACTCACACTTTGGCATTCTTAAGTTGTCTCCTAAGCTTAGTTTCAGTTGGTAAAATAAAAGTTTAGCTATCCTTTTATTTTACATTTCTGTATTTTGAAATAACCATCTAATAAAAAATAGAATAAAAATGGTTAACTTTCACAAAGGTTGATAGATGTATAGATAAAACAATAAAATAACCATATTATTATTATATGTATGGAAGTACAATGGGCGGTCGTATTGCTGAGAGCGATCTCTTCCAGACAACCTCGGGATAGACTGGAATTGAACTTTTGTTTTTAATTTTTGATTTTGAACTTTTATTGTTTTTAAACAATAAGAGTATTGCATACTTATGGTGCACAAATTGAGTTTACACAAAACATAACCCACGGATCGACTGAACTCATGTAATATATTAATGTATGAGATTGCTCTTGGCACGAGAATGACTTTACACAGTTTCTGAACAACGTGTTTTAATTATTTTGCGGAACTCTGAATTTCCACGCAACGGATAAACAGACTCCGGCAGTATGCCAATTTAAATTTTCAAATTAAGTTTCTCTAAAATAAATTAAACGTTGCATCAGGAGTTTTCACTTGAAACTTAATTTAGTTGATTGCCTTTTGAAGTTAAATCTTATAAGTATGAACATCGAGATCTTTCACGTTAATTTGACTAATTAGGTGATTTGGATCGTTCAATTGCTATGAACATGGGCAAAGCGCACATTATGTCAAATGCCCAAGTCTTTAATTATGTCGACCTCTATGGCGCGGCGGGCGAGTAGCTGGCTGAGATGCAAGAGGTTGCGGTTTCGAATCCCGCTGCGGGACAAATGTTTGTATGATCTAAAAATATTTTTCCGGGTCTGGGTGTTATGGTACCATGGTACTCGTAGTTCCTGATACCCACGACACAGGGAATCCTAATGTGGGATCAAGACTACGTATGTGACTGTTAGATGTTATGTTATGTTTGTTTAGCGATGACTTACGACTTCAAGAGTGTTAACAGCGTGGATATCATGCTCCGATACAAATATACCATAAGGCCTGGTTTCCACTAAAGCAGAGAGGAGAGGAGACGAAGGGAGATGTACTACAAAGCTGGCAGGTTATTTCCACCAAAGCGGAGAGAAGTGTAGCGGAGAGGAGATTATGAGCTTTATGACACTAGACACCGACTAGACAGTTCTCCGCTCTGCCGCGCTGCTTTCTCGCTCGCCTCACAAAATTCTATAGAAAAATGAGTCATCTCCTCTTCTTTCCGCTTGATCCATTTCCACCGAAGCTAAGCGGAGGAGAGATGTAGAAATAACGAAATTGGATTGGTTTATTCAAACACATTTCCTCTCGTCTCCTCTCCTCTCTGCTTTGGTGGAAACCGGGCCTTATCATTCAAAGCGTAGTTGTGCCGTGGTAGGCACGTCTGCGTCTCGGTTCTTTTTACGCACTAAATTAATGGTAGGGATCATGCAAGGGTTTTTCGTTATTACATAATTTTGGCGCAAAGATAGAGCGTGTTGGTACACCGTTTAGGAGTGCTTATGATTCTTTAGTGAGTCAAGTTTATCAGTCATCTGGGGGCGAACCGCCAACAAATTAAAACCCATCACGTTTCCGTAGCATATTGTTTAAAGCCTCAAATAACATTACCTTGATTCGTACCATGATCTTCATAAAAAATTATAGTTTGAATCCTGCGTAGTGATGTAAAACAATGAATGATTTGTCTATTAGTGCTCTATGACAGAACGAGACAACTCTCTATTTTCGTATAGCGTTATCACTTTCACACCATGTTCCAACGTACGCATTTACAAATCGATCAAACGGTCATCGTCATTAGACGAAAGATCCCCTGCCAGACAAAGTCTTGCCATAGAATGCAATGGGTGGATTTGCCATAATCACCATGGTTGGCAGGTAAGATATGTTATCGCATTATTGTTGTGTATTTAACAACAATAATGCGATAACATATCTTTACTGTCAACTAGATGCTGCTACCCATCTCCTGGTGCAATTCCCAAGTTGTCTTTTACGACATCCATGGGAGGAGAAAGTGGAGTTTATTCTTAGGCCGAACACACCACGGCTCTCGCCCCTCCACGAATGATGGTTATCTATCTTACACGTCCACTGTTAGACGAGGCCTCCCTCATTAAATACAATGGGGGGATTTGTCATAATCACCACGGTTGACAGGTGGATTAGTGATCGCAGTTAGTGATAGGTAAGTACTCAAATAGATTCTGCTGCCCATCCCTTGGTATAATCCTTTAGTCGATTTTTACGACGATCCACGGGAGGAGACGAAGGGGTCTATTACTAGGCCAGACACACCAAAGCATGATAGTCATACATAAGTTAAAACGTAGTATTTTTTTGCACTGTTCTTTGCAAGAGCCTCCCCTGTAGATGCAACTTGATTCACCACATTGGTCCTAATCATCAATGTACTGTGTCAATCAGAGCTTCATACCGTAGCCAAGGTAACTAAGAATAAAAACATTTCTTTTACAAAGTGACTTCTATGATTCATACGAGTTGTAAAAAATACATACTAGCGTCTAACGTATTCCACAATAATCTTGTAAATGCTTCTAGTTCATTTGAATTGCACCAAACACCAAATAATTGTATACTTAACTGGTCCTGAGGAACCAGGTACCTCATGTACCATTCTGTGACAGTCGCCGGAACCATGTTTCCGTAATTCTAACTGACAACGTTGACTTGTTAATTTGAAGCCAGTAGAATTTATGCTCCCCCGATCATGTCGTTAATTGTAGCTTGTCGGTCACGATACCGCTGTCAGTAAATGAATCATATAATATTAATTGTGCTGCTATAGTTGGAACTAAAAATATATATAAATTGAAACAAAAAAGTGGGACAAGTGCGAGTGATCTTAGGCTCTCAGGTTTCCGTTTCAATTTCTTGTAGAAATTCTGAAAGTACTCATTAGGTTTTTGGATCAGTTCGATTGTAAATGTGTATTTTTTTATCACGTGGCTCTAAGTTCATTTATTTATAAACTTTTGGGAAAACTTACAACAATACAATAGAACACACAATAGACACAACACTATACAACATTAGGGTACAATAGAGTAGAGTTTTAATGCATATATTTATAAATACATGCAGCTAATAGCTAAGTTGCTACATGAACGCTGATGGCCAACAAGACTAAGCAAGATTCCGCAGACATGCAAGAATGAGTAGGTATGAAAACAGTAACAATAGAAGACAGAATGAAATAATAATAAAGTTTGCACAATATTATGGTTAACAAACATTTATGCTTACTTTTTGTAGTATTGAATAAATCTACATCAATGTTTGCCAACGAGTTAAACGAGTCGAATGCCCTGATCAAAAATGCATTTTGCCTATAATTAGTCCTAACAAGAGTAACATAAAGATCGCTTGGTTATCTAAATTTCATTGAAGTTGTTGAGCTACTTCTACTAACATAGATTATCAATCGTTTTGTATTCCTAAAATTGATAGCTAAAACATAAATCATTTATTTTGGTACTTTTCTTATAAATAAAACTACTTACCTTAGTTTGGTTGTATATATAGGTGAAGAAATAGACGACACATCATTAGTTACAAAAGGACACGAACCTTCTCCTATCTTGGCGTAAATACCGGTAACTATCGGGCGACGGTGTTATTGATAAGCCCAAATTAATTCTATTGAGGCCCGGACGTAAATATAACAGCTTCTCATCCTGCAGGTATCAGACGCGACTTTCAGATGCAAACGCAACTAATCTGAAATGAAAATTTGTGGTATTGAATGGTGAACGACGACTGATAAAACTGACGTAGCGTTGCCGTCATAGTGATTGCGTCACAGTGGCATAATAGTATATTATACAATTAGTGAATAAAGGACGGATTTAAAGCGAGAGCGAGGGGAATCACGACGTAGGGAGCGGGAATCCTGAGCGACGAGAGTGATTCATGGCCCTTGATATAAATCCGTTTTATTCAAGAGTTGCATACTATACTTATACCATGACTACGAGAAAAATAAATATTTAAGCAAAATAGACATTTAATGAAGAAAAAAGGAAGGTTAAATTAATTAAATGTCGACCAATCAAATCTCGAGGAGTTATTTGCACAAGGAGTTTGTATGTCGAGTATTCTTTGCACAAGGAGTTTATATCGAGTATTTTGTGCGCAAGGAGGTTGTATAGCATTGAAATGGAGGTCGAATATATTGGTGCGTTCTAAATTCAAACACCAAAATGGGGATTAAAAGTGCTAAATATAAGCTTTTTAGAGGGGAAATGGTATAAAGAATTATATTAGTGACAAGTAAAGTGTTAAAAAAAAATAAAGCGTAGCAAGTGTAAGCCATTTTGATTAAGTTAAAAACTCCATGATGGTGCGAGATAACTCTTCTGTTGGTTTCAACTAAAAGTCGCGTTCTACAAATACAATTTCTAGCGTTATTAAAATGGTTTTCCGAACAAAGCGGCTATTGTCGACCGATACCGTTCACAAACTCATGCCATCTATTATGTAACCTCGACCACAGGATGGTAAATATTCTAGACCTTTCTACGGAGAATCCGATTTTCTATCGTCTTGGAGTTTATCGAATAGAGTTTTATTTATTTTGACGTTAATATACTTTTGAGATTCCATGTTATTTGATAAAGAACCTGGAGTTTGACCATGTTAGAGAGAGGAGATATTAGAATGCTAGTAATTTATTTTGAAAGGTTAGTGCAGAAAAAACTTTTGTAATTACTTATTTTTCCAATGTTATTTTCACTTCTTATGACACTAATCTGTTTAGTGTCTGGTCATTTAATGGTAAACCTGCCTAAGATATGTTGCTCTTAAAAGAGCCATAGTGACTTATATAGAACCAGTGTGGCACACAATATTGTAAATAAAGCATTTTAGTGAGTAAGTTTACCGTAAAAATTCACATGAAGATAATTGCAGTTTTTGATAGCCATTCAGTTATGTATAAAATTTCCAATTTATTCCACCTGGCATGCACCATTTGTACAGGAGCCCGCGGACGTTTTAGTAACGATTAAGGTAACTTTTTAACCAACTTCAAAAAAAGGAGGTTATCATAACGGGTGTATTTTTTTGAAGGATGCAATTTATGAAAGTTTTACAAATAATGTCACAGCAGATACATATTTGAAAGTCTTCAAAATCAAAACTATTGCCGGAGCTCCATGCAAACAATGTGAAAACTTTGATTAATAAAACAATGGACGTTATACATTGGAAAGCAAGTCTAATTATAAGTGACCCATTGCCAGAATACTACAATTACCATTCAAATAATAACATAGACATGAATCAAAGCCATTGGATATTCAATAAAGGAAAGAATGGCAGTTCCTGTATTATGTCATTGTTATTTAAATACCAAACATCGATGCCGTGCGCACAGCAATTGTACCTAACAACCGACATGCGGACAATAAAATGGAAATTTGAACTTCCATAAAATGTACATTCACAAAGTGCAGTGCAAGTTTGTTTTAAATTGCGTGATTTCACAAGGTAAGGAATTCGAGTTATAATGGAAAGGACTAATTACGGTTGTACAAGGTGGTACGACGTGACACTTGGCTTTGTATGTGAAATTAGCTTTTGTAAACAAATAAGGTTTTCATCCCACCACCTCGGAAAGAGTATTTTTGCTATTCGATATCTGAATATAAAAGCCGTTTTTATCCGCTAGAGGATAAAGTAAAATTGAATTTAGAACATCGTGTGCACTAAATTTGTGTATTCAAAACATCATTAAACCTATTTACTTTTACCTGCATGGTGCCGAATTTATCATACAACCTTTTTTAATTTGTTAAAAATTCGGACTCTGCATTGCATTGGTGTATTACTTTTTTTTTAATTTGCTTTACGCGCGCCATTTTCTTTTCACGTCATATTGTTAAAACCTTAGGTTAAAAACAAGAAACTTGAAAACTAGTGAAAAACCTAAAATGAGTGATTCTAGCGACGAGGAAGTTTATTTGACGGCAACAGAATTGACTGAAACTGTTAAAAATGTGCAAATTTTTTTTTTTGCGATTAGTCGTTTCCTCGCTGAGGTGGGATGAAAAGTTACGTGTTGCACTCGAGTGCAAAGATTTTTCACTTCGTGGTCTTTTCGCTAACGCTCAGGATTCTAAATTTTATATCACTCACTACGCTCGTGATTAAATTTTAGACTCCTTCGCTTGCTCGGTCATCAAAATTGAGCACGCGGTTAAAAAGCAACTTTGCGCTCTTGTATAACAAATAACTATTGTGTCATTATCAAATATTGATTTGTTTGGATTGTGTTGGTGCAAGTTGTAATTAAATTGACCTAGCATTGTTGTTAAGTGTTAAGTTATCTCAAAAAGTGTCGATGAGCTGTGACAAGCAACAAACACAATAAAATTTGAATTTGGTGCCACATGCGAGACGATCCGATATATTTGATTCAGTTTGATAACTGAATCAAATAAATTTTATCAACAACCAGTTTTTCTTATTCAGTCAAAAAAGCTCTAGAGTGAGAATCAAGTAATTTGTCGTATATGTAAAGAGTTTTTCATGCCTTATTTATTCTTTTTCATACCTCATTTACGGCAGAACCCAATACCACTTTTATGCGAGTTGATTAAATATATTTACGTTTATTTTTCGTATATATTGTTAGAAGCTAACTCCTAGAAATCATACGTACTCTCAACTGACGACTGTGTGCGTGTTAAAATCAGCCACGCAGGTTTTTCTAACAGCATATCACCCCATCTTATATTACCAGTTTAATAAAATCCAAAATTCACGATTAATTGGACCGAGTTATGCACAAGACAGCCAAATGGGGCTAACTACAAACCGAAATATGAGCGTTTTTCTATCGAAGGTTGCACTTCAGCTAATAGCTGAAGTGCAACCTTCGATAGAAAAACGCTCATATTTCGGTTTGTAGTTAGCCCCATTTGGCTGCCTTCTGCATAACTAGGCCCAATTTAGAAAAACCTCCAACTACACTTGTTAAGAGGAGGTTACAGTAGGGCTTTTACACCCTTTTGTATGTGTCGAAGTTTGTTTCTATTTTGGCTATTATTTCATTAAACTACATGATATTATGTACACATGATCAGTACACTAATATCAAGAAACAAGGTGCGTCAGTTTTTTTTTTAAATTATTTTTTTTAATTTTTGATTTGATAACTAAACAATTTTTAACCGACTTCCCAAAAAAGGAGGAGGTTCTTTACACCCAGGCCATAGTGTTACTCGATGGGACAAAAATTCCCAACGAGTAACAGTGTTACTGGTTTGGGTGTTACTCGTTGGGAACCCTCCTTCTCAATTCGGTTGTATTTTTTTTTTTTTTAATGTTTGTTACTGCCTATCTCCGGCGTTTATGAACCGATTTGGAAAGTTCTTTTTTTATTTGAATAGATATACTTCCAGATAGGTCCCAATTTTTTCAGAATCCAGTTCTGATGATGGAATCCATGAGGAATTGAGGGAACTCCTCAAATATTGTAGGCATACATATGGCGATTTTGATATTTTCAGCAACGAACAAAGCATTTGCATTCAAAAAGTATCATAATCCTTTCACCACTATGGTTCTTTCAACATTTTTTTTCATCTAAATATTTAGTCGTATACAATGGCGGAAGTCGGTTTTTTAAATGAAAAGTTATATCAAAATTGATTCAGCGGTTTTTGTTCTTTTTATAAAAAATAACTTAATATAATAATAAATTGACGCACCACGAGATTAGATATTAGTGTACTGATCAATTTGATCATGTCTACAAAGATTCACGGAGTTTGAAGAAGAGTTTTTTCGTTCTCATGCAAAAGAGCGTAAAGGACCTTTTTTTTTATGCTACTTGGCAAGCAGACAAGCTTACGGCCCACCAGATGGAAAGCAGTTACCGTAGCCTATTTACGCTTGTAACACCAGAGGCATCACACGCGCGCTGCCGACCCTGAGACATAAAGATGAAAAGTCTCATGTGCCTGTAATTTCACTGGCACCCGTACCCTTCAAACCGAAACACAGCAATGCGAACACTACTGCCTGGCGGCAGAAATAGGTACAGTGGTAGTACTTCGCTGGACGAACTCTTTCACAAGAAGTTCTACTACTAACACTTATTTACTTTTGATGGTTACCGGAGAGAGTCACCGGTAGCTATCAAAAAGGCGCTTACGCTTGCTTTTATTTCTTCAAACACCATGAATCTTTGTACACATAATCAGTGAACTAATATCGAGACCCGTGGTGCGTTTATAATTTATTGTATAACTTTTCATTAAAATAACCGACTTCAGCCATTGTATTTGACTAAATATTTCGATGAAAAAAAAATTATGAAAGAACCATAGTGGTGATAGGATTATGATACTTTCTGAATGCAAATGCTGGGTTTGTTGCTGAAAATATCAAAATTGCCATATGTATGGCTACAATATTTGAGGAGTTCCCTCAATTCCTCATGGACTCCATCATCAGAACTTGGTTTTATATTCAATATATATTCAAATAAAAAAAGAATTTTCCAAATCGGTTCATAAACGCCGGAGATATGAGGCAACAAACATAAAAAAAATAAAAACAGCCGAATTGAGAACCTCCTTTTTTGTGAAGTCGGTTAAAAAATTATTTGAACTTTTATTACGTGAACATTTAATTATTAGATTTGACCGTCCTCTACCAAATTTTAATACTTGTCTTCAGCTTTTACGTTGTTGGGTTTAAGTTTTTAATCTTCTATATTTTTCTAGTTAAAATCTGTCACAGTGCAAAATTGCATATTATCGCAGAAATAGAATCGGACGAATATAGCGTTATTCGCTCAAAATGCCAGTTTAAAGTTTTAGTGAGCACCACCATTTGCGAAACGAGAATAGAACGAGACGGGAGCGTGACTCTGCGGCTTACAGGGTTGTGATTTGGGCAACGAGGTTACCATTTTAAACAGTAATCGGACGTGACGTATTGTCGACATGGTGGGTCGTAGCACTTAAATTTTGCTCACAGAAATACTTCTAAGAACCTAAGCTTCTCTGATGTAAAATGACATACGCCAAAGCAGTTGTGGCTGTCCTAGGTTTGGAAATTAGTTGTGGATAGGAGGGTATAATATGTTTAATGTAGTTCAAATTCAAAACTATTGAATGAAGCTGAACCGGATATAACTTTTCATTTAAAAAACCGACTTCCGCCATAGTAATCGACTAAATATAAGGATGAAAAAAAAATTATGAAAGAACCATAGTGGTGAAAGGATTATGATACTTTCTGAATGCAAATGCTTGGTTTGTTGCTGAAAATATCAAAATACCTACAATATTTGAGGAGTTCCCTCAATTCCTCATGGATCCAATCACCAGAACTGGATTCTGAAAAAAATTTGAACGTAAAGGGGGTAAAGTGCTGGTTCCATCATTAACATTAAAAAAATCTACGTCACATAAATAACTTTTTTTATAGATATACTAGAATCATATTTATCGCATAGAGTTTTTAGAATAAGGCAAGAAGATGCCTACTCTGAAATAAAAGAAATTAAAGCTGGGGTACCACAAGGAAGCGTATTGGGTCCGGTCCTATACCTACTTTATACTTGTGATATCCCTGAACT